>PVHT021183524.1:9940947-9974879 GCA_004024745.2 Catagonus wagneri | reverse complement strand
TGTCCTTGAAGCTGTTTTGCAGGTGCTGAAGCCCCCACTGGGTGGAAGAAGTCAGCTGTATGCAGCCCACAAGCGCGTAGACCCCCGACGGGTCGCAACCAGAAGGATGATGATGCTGACTCGCAGTCATCTCGCCACCCACCAATCAGGAAATTGTCCATGAGCCGATCACGCCCTGCTCCTCAAACACTGTAAGACTCCATACTCCCCTCTCCTCGAGGCAGTAGCCTGCTCTGTTCCCTCTTCACCTGACAATTAAAGCTGCTTTTTTGGGTTTCTTTCAACTCTGTCTCCGAGTTTCTCACTGGCATCCGTGTACAGGCAAAGCCGATATTTCGCTAACAGGGATCTGGGTTGATTTAGACAATCGGGAGCACACGCCTTAGGGAGGAGGAAGAAAGCACGAGGAAAGTGTTGTCAATAGGCTAACTGGCAACACCGCGGGGCAGGGGAGATTAATAGGCTTCGTCTTGAACATCAACTGCAACCATTTGATTATGTGCCGGGAACTGGGAGTAGGAGATTCTGATCCCCAACCTACACTCCGTAGCTCAAGCTACAATCTGGAAAGGATTCTCCATGCGCACAGGATGGCTCAGGGGAGACGGATGTTAAATGCTTACCATTCTGGCAGAAAAGAATTGCCTCAACCCCTTACACCTTGGATCTGCATAAAAGCTTATATAAATCACCATCTTGGTCTTCACTGGTCTGTATTAAAATATTCAAGAGGAAATTCTGATTATTCTAGAGCAGAGGGGGAGAAAGGGAAATTGTTGTTATCATAAAGGAAAAAAAGGAATTCTTATTATTCAGCTGCTCGTGATGAAGGACAGGTGTGCATCGACTTATGTGTGTATAAGTATATAAGGGAGAAAAAGTCTGTGTGGAGGTGCGGGGGAGTGAGTTGGGACGGACCCAGAACCTGGGAAATTGGGACTGGAATAAAAAGGAAGGATTGCTTTGACAACCCATCTGCTTTTGTCCCCCTGCCCACTCCACTCCCATCCCTGAATCTGGTGAAGGTGCTAACAGGCTGTGACACTGCCAAAGCCTCGACATGACTGCCTAATCAGCTTTCATGCCCTGAGAGTTGACATGGAAGTGCCTGCCAAGAAAACGTTCACTTGAGGTTGTGTCTGGACTGGCCCTGACAGCAAAGGACACTGTCTTTGGAGGGAAATATCTGAAACTCACTCCCTAGGGCAGTTCAACAAAGCAGAACCTTATCAGGTGTACAGAGCCTATTTTCTTAGTTAAATTCTGGCTCCAGGCATCCATGAAAGGAAGATGCAAGCTGAAAGGACCATTCAGTCAGCCGCAGGTTTCATTTATATTTTCTATTAATTGTAGAGATAAAGCATTTACTACTTAGGAAATGGCCTGACATGAAATATTTCTAATAAGCCTAAAAGGGTGTCTAGTAAAACAAAAAAGACTTTGGGTTTCAGAGCTGATATGCAACCTCAATTTCACATATTCTGCTCCATTTAAATCTTCTAAAGTTAGCACAATGCTCACGTAGCCGGTCAATAGAAACCGAGCACTTTTTCCAGGCATTTCTCCAGAAAGTCGAGTGCATTTTTCATCAACAGCATTTTTCACATTTCTCCCAATATTACCATCTACCTCTGAAATAGAGTGAAAAATACAGGTCATCTTCAACATAGCTTATCCTTCAATTCATAGCCGCAGACTGAGACTCCTAAACGGTTCAAGACCAGGGTGAAGTTCTCCAGTCCCTCGGGCTGTATAGGCTGGACCTGGGGTTGAGACCTCCAGAGCAGCGCCAGAGATTTAGATACAAAAAAAAAATCTCTAGAGAAGGGGTCTCTAGAGTTAAGGGGTCAGCCCCTCAGGGAGGCGTCAGATCAGAGCCTGCGATGCGGTTCAAGTTCAAGTTGCTAATCTGAAGGGGGCCTCACTCCAGGCAAAGCCGTCAGTGACCACAAGGAGCTGAGCAGGTGGAACGAGAAGGTGAGAACGGATGGACACCAGCCTGCTGTGGAAGCCCCACGTCCACGTCCGTGACAGCTGCCCAGGGCAGTGACCGCCCACACAAACAGTAGTTTGGGTTTCACTTTTATTTGTTTTGCTGGGATGGTTCCAATTTGCTTAAGTGTTGTAGTAGTTTCACTTTCAATAAAGTAGGAGAAGATGGGGGAAAATCTGTAACGGATTTTTTTTTTTTTTTAATTTTATGACCACACCTGCAGCATACGGAAGTTCACAAGGCCGGGGTGGGATCCAAGCCACAGCCTCAGCCTCAAGTGACCTGAACCACTGCAGTCGGATTCTTAACCGACTGTGCCACAGCAGGAACTCCTATGAGAGTTTTTTTTTTTTTTTTTAATGAAATGTTTAGATACTACTTCCTGGAGACTTATGACTTTACCTCTTAGAAAGGACTCTAAGGACAGAAAATATTTTTATTCAAGGAAATCAATAAGCCACTTGGCAGGGTAGGAAGAAGATCTGAAAAGAGATATTGAAACGGTTGCATACAAAATTAAGAAGCAGTCTATATGGAGTTAAGGAGACAGAAGATGGAAGAAGGAGCCTAGCCCCCAAGGTAGAAACTGAAGACATCGGAGTTCCCGTCGTGGCTCAGCGGAAACGAATCCGATTAGGAACCATGAGGTTGCCGGTTCGATCCCTGACCTCACTCAGTGGGTTAAGGATTCGGTGTTGCTGTGAGCTGTGGTGTAGATTGCAGACGCGGCTCCGATCCCGTGTTGCTGCGCCTGTGGCAAAGGCCGGCGCTACAGCTCCGATTAGACCTCTAGCCTGGGAACCTCCACATGCCACGGGTGCTGCCCTAAAATGACAAAAAAGAAAAAGAAACTGAAGACTTCAACCTGGGCTAAATGGTTCATTCTTTTTTTTTAAGAACAAGGAAGTCTAGAATTCAATTTAAATAGTCTGCTATTTGGTATCATTCTAGAAGACTGCATCTCTCATCTCTCATCATTATTCACAGATCTCCAGGAAATGTCTATGCCACACCTCATTGGAAGACACTCTCAGGAGGCCATCATCAAGTAAGCAGATGATACCTATCCTGAGGACACCATCAGAGTGTAGCACCAAGATGGAAAGCAGAGGGAGTTCCGTTGTGGCCAGTGGTTAACAAATCCAACTAGGAACCATGAGGTTGCAGGTTCGATCCCTGGCCTTGCTCAGTGGGTTAAGGATCCAGCGTTGCTGTGAGCTGTGGGTAGGTTGCAGATGCGGCTCGGATCCCGCGTTGCTGTGGCTGTGGTGTCGGCCGGCAGCTACAGCTCCAATTCGACCCCTAGCCTGGAAACCTCCATATGCCGCAGGTGCGGCCCTAGAAAAGACAAACAAAATGGAAAGCAGAGTGTGAATATTGCATAGATGCTGGCAATGTCTTCTAGGGGAGGGGGGAAGGTTTAATTAAGTTCTTGGGAATTCAAAAATCTTAAATCTTAAAGAGGGCATTGGATTTCTCAGTAAGTGGGTACATGTTTAAACCAGTCTTTTCTTTCTTTCTTTCTTTTTGTCTTTTGTCATTTTAGGGCTGCACCCGCAGCATGTGGAGGTTCCCAGGCTAGGGGTCTAATCAGAGCTGTAGCCGCTGGCCTACACTGCAGCCACAGCAACACGGGATCTGAGCCGCCTCTGCAACCTACACCACAGTTCACAGCAACGCCAGATCCTTTAACCCACTGAGAGAGGCCAGGGATCGAACCCGCAACCTCATGGTTCCTACGGATTTGTTTCCTATGCGCCACAACAGAAACTCCAAGCCAGTCTTAACTAGAGCTAGTATTCCACAAATGCCACTGAGATTGACCCGTCACATGTGTTCTGAAATGGGAATGAATCCCTGGGGCTCTCTAGAGTCTTGAGTGAAGGCATGGGTGTAAGAGCAGCTTTCAACATCCGAGTGATAAAGTCCCTAGAAAAAGGGATGAAGGACAGCTGGCATCGCACCTCTGAACCCTCTTCCATCATCATGGGATGCCTTGTGAGGCAGGAGTTTTCAAAAATACATTAGTCCTTCTCCATAGTTCAAGAAACAAGTTAGTTTAAGGCAGTTTTTCTGTATTCGGGAAGACCTGCTTGAGCGATAAAGTGGCCATCAAGATTGGCTGAGGGGGAGTTCCCTGGTGGCTTAGCAGGTTAAGGATCTGGCACTGTAATTGCTGTGCCCCAGGTTTCCACACACTGAGAGTGCAACGAAAAAAACCCAAAAAAACAAAACAGAGAAAACCCAAATCCCCCCCCCCTCCCCAAACAGTATGGAGTTCTCTTGTGCCAGAGTTAAGTATCCAGTGTTGTCACTGCAGCAGCTCAGGTCTCTGCTGTGGCAAGCATTTGATCCCTGGCCTGGGATCTTCCACATGGCCAAACAAAACAAAACAAAAAGACAAAAAGAGTGACTGAGGGAAGTGGAGCCGAGGTCCCCAGAGGAGAATTCATCTCGCATAAAAGGGTCTTTGGGTAGGGGGACCAGAACCATGTCCAGACGTGGCCATTCAGGCTCCCAGATCACAGGGTAAGTGGAGCCTTGGACTACCCATCTGAAAAATAAGACTCAGAGCCATTTGCCTGTGGAGAGACTCCGCCACCTGCTGTGGTCTCTGTTCAGTAGCTCCTGGTGATGTGCTCTTACAGACAAGGAGATGTTGTCTGTCCAGCATATGGCAGGAGAAAAAATTGGGGAAAAAAAAAACACTTTTAGAGTGTAAAGAATTTGGGGCAAAAAGGCCCAATTTCAAATCCAATCCTGTTACACCCTAACCTTGGGATTTAATCTTCCTCAGTGGGACAGCTTACTTCTCAGGATTACCAGGGCAATAATGCCCACCGTGTAAGATTTTGAGGATTAAATCAACATGAGCTAACATATGGAGATGACAAGTCTGTCTCTGATATTGGGACTTTCTGGGGCTCACCATAGACGCTAGGTCTTTCAAACTTTTTTTTTTTTGTCTTTTTAGGGCCACAACCACAGCATATGGAGGTTCCCAGGCTAGGGGTCAATTCAGAGCTGCAGCTACCAGCCTGCACCACAGCTGCAGCAATGTCAGATCTGAGCTGCATCTGCAAACTGCACCACAGCTCACGGCAACCCCGCATCTTTAACCCAGTGATGGAGGCCAGGGATTGAACCCTCGTCCTCATGGATACTAGTCAGGTTTGTGACCGCTGAGTCACAACAGGAACTCCTTAGGTCTTTCATTCTTTAGCCTCATTTGCAGTGTGCAAGAATCATACCTATTTTCTGTTCTGTGTATTTCACTTGAGACCCATTCTAAATTATTAATTTTTACAACCCAAGCAACACTGAGTCCTTTCTGCAAAACTCGCTGGTATGTTGCCGGTACTAGATCAGTTATTATTTCTATTATATACTCTGCCTGACTGCATTCAGTATAATGACACTATGTACCTTTATTTGATATAAAAACATTTAATATAGGTTCTCTCTTATTCCCTCCTGCTGCCGAAACCCGGCTTCTGTGCACCGACACTGCATTGAATCTCAGAGACAGAGTTTTGGGCGAGGGAGAAAAGAATAGCTTTATGCTTTGCCGGGCACATGGGGGACACAGAAGGCTCATACCTTCAACAGCTGGGAGGATCTGATGAGGAGTTTTATAGCAATGGTTCCAGGGTGAGTACACTGAGAAGAATCAGGGTATGTGCAGGGCCTGTTTTCCTTTAATCGGCGCCTCAGGAAGGGTCTCCTGATTTGTTTCTGGGGTCCCTTTATTCCAGCCTCAGGGGCTCTCTGATGAGCTTCTGTGATTCTCAAGATCATCACACTGTGACCTTCTCTCTGGAAAGAAGAATGCTTCATCAAGTAGTTAACGTCTTCCATTCGTTGGGGGTTTTCCTTCTGCAGAACAGCTCAAGGATATTGTTCGGTGTATCTGTGCCCACGAGACTCACAGGATCCTGCTTGGTTTCAATAGGATTGGCCCTCGGAGAAAAACACGTTTTCATTTTCTCCCTCTTAAGAATATGTCACCAGTCTTGTGCAGAAAAACAAACAAACAGAAAATGATTCTGGGGAAGAAATTTGCTCCTGTAAGACAAGGAATAGGACTCACCATCCAGTCCTACGAAGATTAAGCCACTCGTCGCTGTACAGTCACTGTAGTGGCTGACCTATTGTCACCCTGAAAGGGGTTCAGGACCAAGAATAGGATGAAGCACTTTGTGCTTTGGGGAAATAAGCAAAACAGACACTCAGATAATTATATCTCAGGAAAAAAAAATGTATAAACCTGGATTCATGCATCTCCCCATATTTAGAGAAAAAGTAAAATCCAAAGCTGAGATACCTTAGAGTTCCCACTATGGCACGGTGGGTTAAGGATCCATCATTGCTGCAGCCGTGGCGTAGGTCGCAGGTGTGGCTCAGATTAGATCCCTGGCCTGGGAACTTCCATATGCCATTAGTACTGCCAAAAAAAAAAATAACAATAATCGTTAACTGAGATATCTGTTCCTCACGACTAGCGGTACCTGCTGCTGAGAAGTGAGCAGGACTGCACAAAACCACACATGCCGTGGCCTCGCCTCCCCCGCTTCTTCAGAGCAGTTCCACGGAGGTCGCTGCAAGGCCATGTCCCCAGCTATCATGCTCTCTAAGACACTGAGTAAAACTCAACACATAGCTCTCACACAGTGTGATTTTTCTCAGTCGACACTCCCAGGATTACTAACCTAGACTACAATAACTAACAAAAGCTTGAATTCCTGGTGGCATCGTTTCCCAAAATTGGCCAAATCTATCTAATGTTTTTATGCCTAAAGACCAATTTAAGAAAATTCAGAGCATGGTCTACAATGTATTTCTCAAAATAAGTAGTTTTGTTTTTGTTTGTTTTGCTTTTTAGGGCCGCACCCGCGGCATATGGAGGCTCCCAGACTAGGGGTCTAATCAGAGCTGTAGCCGCCGGCCTATGCCAGAGTCACAGCAACTTGTGATCTGAGTCGTGTCTGCAACCTACACCACAGCTCATGGCAATTCCAGATCCTTAACCCACTGGGTGAGGCCAGGGATCGAATCCACAGCCTCAGGGTTCTGAGTCAGATTCATTTCCGCTGCGCCACAACGTGAACTGCTCAAAAGAAGTAGTTCTTTCTCTAATTAAATGAATCAAATAAAATATTTTATATATATTTATGTGTTTATTAGGAAAAACATGACATTGTACTGTCTTTAGTTTCTCCGAAATGTCTACAGTTTTTACCTAAACTGGTGTTGATTAAAAATAAATACACTGGAGTTCCCATCATGGCTCACTGGTAACGAACCTATTATCCATAAGGGTGCAGGTTCGATCCCTCGCCTCATGCTCAGTGCGTTAAGGATCCGGCGTTGTCGTGAGCTGTGGTGTAAGCTGCAGAGGAGGCTCGGATCCCATGTTGCTGTGACTGTGGTGTAGGCGGGCAGCTGCAGCTCTGATTCACCTTTTAGCCTGGAAATTTCCATATGCCTCAGGTGCAGTCCTAAAAAGACGCCGAACGGTGACAGAGTTCACAAAAACAGAGTTGGCAAAATCATTGGAATGTCCACTTCCTTTGAGTGATTTAATTCAGCTCAGAGTTATTTGAAAACACCTTGCAAATCCTGTGAGGAAGGCTTTTCAGCGCCATTCCTATTATTATCCAACATTTTGCTTCTCGATTAATATTTCCTCAAAGCATGCTTCCGGCTAAACTGTACAGGGATTTCGTTGTTCTATTGAGTTGAATCTACCACTGTTTTCATTTTAGAGGTTCTGTTCAGTCTCTGAGTCACCATCCGTAGCCCCTTGGAAATTTTTACCTCTTTTTACATTATTTACTAAGCTTCCTCTGCGTGTTATATAGTTTCCTTCCTTTTTTTCTTTTTTAAAAATTTATCCCCAGAGTTTTCAGTTAAGGAAAGTCTGAACTCAGGTGCTTAAGTGATACTGAACAATTCCAAATAAATCCATTAGAAAAACTTTATAAGAAAAAAATTTAAGTGTGTTCATTAAAGTATAAAAGAAAAATGGAGTTCTAGTCAAATTTATTTAGAACAATATGTTCGAAAGCATGAGGGGAATATACTTTTACAGCATATCACAGGAAGATGTGGAAATTCTCCCAAGTATAATATATATTTTAAACAAATTCATTAATAATTCCTGATTATGTTTGATTATTCTAAAGCCTCTAGACTTGCTCTAAGCAAAACAATCTTTCTTTCTTGCAAACCAAGTTATCATCTCACACAGATCATTTAATTTCTAACAGATAAAAGTGCTTTCTAATGTGAAAATTTGGGGCAGTCAAGTTAAAGAAAGACTTTTGTTCCTAGTCTTAATTGCAGAATTATCTGCTTGTCTAATAAATTCTGAGAACATCCCTTTATTACTTAAGCTTTCAATTAACTCTTCCTTCCTGCATGTTACTTCAGAGACTATAAAGAACGGTGTTCAAGAGACTTCTCATTTTTTCCAAATTAAATTTTCACAATAAAATAATGAGTCCTATTGGAAATGCATCGTGAAAAGTCAAAAAAAAAAAAAAAGCTTTACAAAGAGGGAAATCGGGGCTATGTCAATGTTGATAGTGAAGTTTTGGAATGACAACCCCAGTTTTCTTTTCGAGTTGAACTAACTGTGAAACTACCTTATGAAACACGCTCAACCTTGTGTCCAGAAAGTCCCAATTGGGGAAGAGCACCAGTTAGTTACCCTTTGTGGTAACTGGCCCTATAATGGATTTTCTATTGGTTCCTTCCCTTCGCTAACTCACACCCTTCTCTCCCTTATCAGCGGCCCCTGCGATCACCTCCCTAACACACTACACTAAATCTTTTTCTTGAAATCTGCTTCCCAATGAGCCTGCATAAGCCACAGCCTCCCTATCTGTCTGTTCCATACCATGTCTTCCCACCTCTCCTCAAACAACAGTGTGCTCCTAGGCTGCCCTGGACACTAAATGCTAGCTAGTACTGACCACTCTGATACGCTCTCCATTCTCCGTGTTCTCCCCCAGCCGACACTGGTCTCTCCTGTACCTCTGCTCCCAACACTCTGATCTTGGCTGAGAAACTGGACAAATAGTAATCTATTTGGACTATGACATTCAGACACAGCTCATTTCGGTAGAAATAACGTCATGGAAAAATCATTGCATAATGTGACCCAGTCCTACGGATAGCACAGGGTTCTACATCCAATCTCTTGGGACAGAACATGATGGGAGATGATATGAGAATAATAATGTGTAGATGTGTACACCTGGGTCATTTTGCTGCACAGCAGAAATTGGCACAACATTGTTTTGTCTTTTTTGTCTTTTTAGGGCCACACCCGTGGCATATGGAGGTTCCCAGGCTAGGGGTAGCCACCAGCCGACACTGCAGCCACTGCAACGCCAGATCCAAGCTGTGTCTGCAAACTGCACCACAGCTCATGGCAAAGCCAGATCCTCGACCCGCTGAGCAAGGCTAGGGATCAAACCTGCAACGTCATGGCTCCTAGTGGATTCATTTCCACTGAGCCACGATGGGGAACTCCAACCTTGTAAATCAACTATACTTCAATAAAAAAAAATTCTTTTAAAGGCCTTATGCTAGGTTTTTCAATCACTACCTCGGTGACCTCAGTCAAATAATCTTTCAGGTTCAATGTTGTCATCAGTGATGTAAAGCCAACAATACCTAAGTGACGATTACACTGAGTTAGAGGTCTAAAAAGTCCCTGAGAATTGGAAAACTTAGGATGAAAAGGACACCCCGTTCAAACAAACTTGCTGTTTTAAAAGTTGCCTTCAGCCTGAAGTTTCAAAGCTCGGATCTCCAAGTAGAGAGATATTCTGAGATAAAAGAGCCCTAACACGTTGTTGGTGGGAATAAAAATGAGTACTTCCCTTCTAGAGAACAGCCATCTGAGAGGATTTTGTCCAATTAAGCACATGCAGACTTAAAATTAAACGATTCTAAGCCTGGGCATATATTGCAGAGAAGTTCTCATGAAAGTTCACAAGAGGTTGCACGCAACAACGTACATCGCAAAAGTTCCTGGTAGCGGGATGAAATCGTGGGGCAGGTGGGTAGGTAGGATGTGACAGAGGCACCCCAGGGAGCTATGAGGAAACGATCCACTAGAGACTTACCCAAAAATGTGGGTAGAGCTTGAAAACCACAGTGCTGAGTAGGAAAAAAAGAGCCAGAATATAAACCATAATGCCGTTTACATTTATTAAATATATATGCAGAGAAAAACAATGCACATCTTCAAAACATATATAAGTAAGGAATATATATCAAACACAAGAATGTGTGCCTTCAGCAGGAGAAGGGAAGATAGAAATTGTTATAAAAGTTAATGAATTAACCATCCAATCAATAAGTATGCAGGAGAGGGGTCTTGCCCAAACTTATGATAGCAATAAACTAGTGAGCGTGTTCAACTTGACTTTTCATTCTCAAAGTCAAAAATGAATGGACAAACGATTAAATAAATGGCTTGGTCTTAGACCCTGATTATGGTAGATTTTAATTCCCTCTCTACCACTTACTAGCTTGATTGAACGTTCATTTTCACAAACATAAAATGTGAATAATACTGTTACCTACCTCACAGGCTCATTGTGAAGGTTAAATTAAATTCATATGAAGCACTTAGTGTGGTACCTGACATATGATAAGAGCACAGTGAATACTGGAGATTATTAGCAATAATCTAAAGTGATACCTCACACAATTTAGCTGGTAGAGAAGTAGTTTCTGCTCAGGGGAGGGGAGATGAGCAGAGAGTTTTACTGAGGCTCCGCCACTGCTTCTCACCCATGAATGGAGGAGATGATGAGAACTTCGTATTTCCAGGGGTCAACGGAGTGTTAATGAAGACTTTCCAAAAAGACCCATGGAGGATGAAGCAGGCCAGCTGCTCTTTTGTAGGCAACTCTCCCGGCTTTGCCATGGGCAGGATGACAGGGGGCTGGGGCAGTGGTCTGAGGGAGTTGAGATTCAGACAGAGCTGGCTCCATGGGGAACAGCGGTTGTGTGCAAATGTAGTGAGTAGCCTTTACTAAAACTCCTCTGCTACCAGGAGCTCACTGTCCAGAACTGCTGTGGGTTCTTCCTTAGAGCGTTACCCTACTGTCCAGAAACCACTTAGATCAGGTGAGGACAGGTTCCCGGGGATGGCAGCTGGGAAAGCAACGGAACACAGCCAATGTGGTTGTCATCGGTGTGCTGGAGTGTGGGCTGCCAAGACTGTCACCACAGTGTGGTCGGCTCCATGCTTTGGGCTGCTCCCAGGAGGATGGGCACAAACAAACTGCGAAGTCGCCTTTGCAAGAATCATGTAGCGACAGACAGAGAGGCAGAAATGTTAGAAACATCCCAGCAACACGACCTCAACATGAATGTCTGCCTTGTCAGGCACAGAACCCAAGCAGAACAGGAAAACAGCGTGTCTTTTGTGAAATAACTTTCTCACGTTCAAGAGCTCCCCAATGAACCCTGAACGCAGGCAGGGACTCAGTTTTTTAAAGTTATGGTTCTGTTTTTTTTTTCCACGTGTTAAAAAAAAATTAAGCAAAAAGGGATAAAACCTGATTCAGGAAGTAACATATGCATTAAATAAAACCAAGGTTGAAAAATTGTCACACCATTCTATTTCCCCATGATTCTTCTTTATTTGGCTGCTGAACACCCGAGCACGTTAGTGTTGCTGTCAGCTTAATAGAAGGCATTAAAGGCTCTAACAGTGGTGCAGAAGCTGTAGGTAAAGCTCCCCTAGGCCAGGTGTTTGTGAGGACTGCCATGTCATACGCCTGCAGGAAACTTTTTTTAGTTCCACTGCTGCATTGCAGTTCACCAGGGAAACACTAAGACTGAGAAACTAATGATAAAGGTTAAATCTAGCAAGTTAGCACCAGCATTTCAGAAAACTTCAGCCCCGGTCTGCGTTTTCACTTCTGCTCCGTCTTCATTGCTGCAAAATAAAAGAGTAGTCAGGTTAACGGAGATACGTAATTGGAAAAAAACTGTGTCCCCAAATATAAACATTCATATTCAGCTGTAACATCTCATTTAGAGCAGGAATTTTTTTTTTTCCGCCTTAGCTGTTTTCTTGTTATACAATTAATAGCAGGATAAAGACACGGAGCTGTACCTTCAAATTATACCCTGATCTAGAGAGAGAGAGCGCTCAGCAGAGCAGTTCTCGTCTCCCACAGTGGGCGATGGTGGCTTTGATAAGCTGGGCCACCTCAAGGAGAACAGCCCTTCCATATCCAACTCACAACTGCCCCCTCTTCCACTGCTTGGCTGCCGCCTACCCTCTCCTTCAGCACTGACTGCGTCATCCCCTAAAATGTAACCTCTAAAGCACGGAGGAGAGAAGGTAAAGTGAAGTGGGATTGGATTAAGTCCCAGGTTTTGCAAAATGGAGCATTACAAAAGACAGAGCCAACAAATGAAGCTCTTGCCTTTTTAAAATATATTGATCCAATTGGCCTTATAAGATGACTACACAAGACTGAGTGATTCTAATGATTTCTTTATCCATCAGTCTCCATGTGTTCCCATTTGATGGAGTTACACTGTCTGGAGTAGATAAGATACACGGGTCAAGGTACCAGAGATAAGGTGTCAGTTGAGAAAAAAGAAAAAATACCAGAGATGAGAGCAGAAGAAAAATTTTGTTCTAAAACTGTACTAGAAAAGGTGATGCAATGGTACCAATGAAAGGAAACAACCGTAACTTTGTATTTCCAGGTGCCGATGCATGGCTGTCGATGGGGCATTCCAAAGTGGCTGATGGAAAATAAGGGAGGTCTGTTTCTCTTCTGCAGATAATGCTCTCTGTTTAGTCCAGGGTTGGATCACAGGGTTAAGAAGCCATGGTGTGGAGTTCCCATCATGGCACAAAGGAAACAAATATGACTAGGAACCATGAGGTTGCGGGTTCAATCCCTGGCATCGCTCAGTGGCTTAACGATCCAGCGCTGCCGTGAGCTGCGGTGTAGGTTGCAGACGTGGCTCAGATTTGGTGTTGCTATGGCTGTGGCGAAGGCCGGCGGCTATAGCTCCGATTAGGCCCCTAGCCTGGGAACCTCCATATGCCACCAGTGAGGCTCTAAAAAGGACAAAAGACAAAAAGAAAAAAAAGAAGCCATGGTCTGAGAGACCTATGACTTAGCGCTCGCTCCCAGGGGAACAGGGGGTACGATCAGGCATAGGAAAGCAGACAGGAAGCCTGCGTGTGGCATGGCCACGTGGCTGAGCAGGATGGAGAAACAGTGGGGAAAACTACATTTGCTGGAGCAGAAGGAAGAGGTGAAGAAAAAGGGGCTAAAATAAGGGGTGGCTCCCCTCCAGCCTAGATTTGCCCTGGCCATAGTCATAAAATAAATGAGTTGGAGCTTCCATCATCTGGAATTCTCTGAAGCTGTAGAATGAAAGAAAATAAATGACTCAATGACACCTCCTTTTCTTTCTAACAAGTAAAAACTTTTTTTTTTTTGATTTTCCTAAGAGTAACAACATTGGGTAGTTACTGTTACAAGACATTTAAAGAAATCGTCCTTGGGCTAACACTTATTATGGGCTACGCATTTAGTTGCTAAGCACTTTACATGCATGAATGCAGATCTTCACCATAATCCTTTGATCTCATTTTACAGAGGATGATATCGAGGCTCCAAAGATTAAGTGTCGCACCCAAGGCCAGAGCATTTGAAATTAAACCCCAGTTCGTTCAATGTCTCCTATGTACTTTTGTTGTTCACTAATCATTAGGGTGTTGTGGCCCTATTAAAACATATATTGTGTCTAGCTTGCAGATGTAAACTCTGTCACCAGAGGAGTTTAAACAGAAGATTTATAAGGATATACTTGTAGACAGGGTTATAATATTCAATAAAATATTGGATGAAATGCCCTCTCAATTCTCTTTCAAAGGTAATATTTTATAATTACACAAATCATTTTTTTTTTTTTTTTGCTTTTTTAGGGACCGCACCCACAGCATATGGAAGTTCCCAGGCTAGGGACTGAATCAGAGCTATAGACACTGGCCTACGCCACAGCCACAGCAACGTCAGATCCAAGCCACGTCTGCAACCTACATACACCACAGCTCACGGCAACGCCAGATCCTTAACCCAGTGAGCGAGGCCAGGGGTCAAACACGTAACCTCATGGTTCCTAGTCGGATTCTTTCCACTGTACCACGACAGCCACAACAGGAACTCCCTATACAAATAATTAGGTCGGATTAAAGAGAAATATGTAATCAGACACCACGCAGGCAAACTCAGCACTATTCTCAGCTCTGATTGAAGCCACTGGCAGATCTAAGTCACATTTGGTACTGCAATGCAAGGAGCTGGTTTGAAATGACACATTATGCTATGATAGGTGGTCCTGATTTGGGACATTTTGAACTTTGCCAATCTCAATACAGGTTAAGAGCTAAATGACTTAGTAAAAACAAATGTCTACATTTAAGAAAGATGAAGATCATTAATAAAATAAATAAACCCTTATGTTCAGACTAGCCTCTTGCCAGTGAAAGGTCAGTATTGTATTATATTACCAGTGGAACAACAGACTTATTTTGGATAAGAAAATGTAAATGAGAAAGAACTTAAGTCATTTGGAAAAATCATAATTCTGAAGGGAATCACATTCCAAATTTTGTTTTGTTTAGAGTTAACTTTAAGTAATAAGTGACATAGCGTTGTGAAACTTTAAGCCAATATGACAGAAAACACTTTTTAAAGAATGTGCTGCGTAATTTGATTTTTTCATTCCCTTTTATGACAAAGCCAGCTCTAAATAATCTTATCCACCAAACGAAAGCAAAATGATCTGCATATGTGTTCTTATAAATATGAAACCAGACTTCACGTACTCCGAGCAAAAAGTAATTTCCAGAAAATGTATATCATAATTTATTAACTACTGCATATTCTTTTTTTTTTTTTTTCCTGAAGGATTTTAAATGTATTATGGGAGTTCTCTGGTGGCCTAGCAGTTAAGCATCTGGCATTGTCGCTGCTGTGGTGAGGGTTCTGTCCCTCTCCTGGGAACTTCCACATGCTGTGGGAGCAGCCAAAAGATTTTTCTTTTTTCCCTTGTGCCTTTTTAGGGCCGCACCCACGGCATATGGAGGTTCCCAGGCTAAGGCTTGAATCGGAGCTGTAGCTGCCGGCCTTTGCCACAGCCACAGCAACGTGGGATCCGAGCCTCGTCTGCAACCTACACCACAGCTCGTGGCAATGCTGGATCCTTAACTCATTGAGCAAGGCCTGGGATCGAACCCGTATCCTCATGAATACTAGTAGGGTTTGTTAATCACTGAGCCACGATGGGAATTCCCAAAAGATTTTTTAAGTGCATTTTGGACATTTATATAACTACTAACTTTGGTATAAAAACTGAAGATCTAGGAGTTCCCATTGTGGCTCAGCAGCTTTAAGAACCTGATCAGTACCCATGAGGATGCAGGTTTGATCCCTGGCCTCGCTCAGTGGGTTAAGGATCCGGCATTGCCACAAGCTGTAGTGCGTAGGCTGCAGATGCTGCTAGGATCTGCTGCTGCTGGGGCTGTGGTTTAGGCCTGCAGCTGGGGCTCCGAGTCAACCTCTTGCTTGGGAAATTCCGTATGCCACAGGAGCGGCCCTAAAACAAAAACAAAACAAAAAAAACTTTCAAGATGTAGTATTAGGTGTTCCCATCGTGGTACAGTGGAAACAAATCCAACTAGGAACAATAAGGTTGCGGGTGCGACCCCTGGCCTCACCCAGTGGGTTAAGGATCTGGCGTTGCTGTGAGCCGTGGGGTAGGTTGCAGACGTGGCTTGCATCTGGCGCTGCCGTGGCGTAGGCTGGCAGCTGTAGCTCCGATTCAGCCCCTAGCCAGAGAAGCTCCATATGCCTCAGGTGCAGCCCTAAAAAGCAAAATAAATAAATAAAAGATCTAGCATCAAAATTTATTATCCATAAGTGAGAAGCAATAGAACGTTCAGTAGCCTGGTGGGTGGAGAATGAGAGGATAATGAACTCTAGGGAACACAACATCAGATCTGGGGTCAAAAACATTTAATAATATATGGATGACCTTGGCTCCAAATAAATTATAGACTCTGATTCTATTATTTTGTTTGTTGAGCTTGAAAAAGCAGCACACACAGGAATGTCTGTCCTTCTACTTGCTAGCTTCTGTTTCAGTTTACCATGTTTCACTACAATATAAAACCCAACATTAACTTACAGAGAGGACTTTGAAGGAGAAACCCCAACTTGCCAACCCTCCACCTCTCCTAAATATTTTCAACTGAGAACCTAGAAAAGAAAAATCAGTGAGACTTGTTTCTTTGGTTGCTTCAGCGTCAGCCTCTCTCTGATTTCAGTTCTGCCCCTGGTCGACCCCAGGTGTAAGGACCAATAGAAATTTTTAAAAAGGCTTAATTCTCCTTGTTGAAAGCAAGGGGAGAGATTTCCCTCCTTAGTCCTTAAAGCATTTATTTTAGAAAACGTGTCTTTGTAAGTACATCCTCCTCTCTCTGAAATGTAGAAAAAGCCTTTTGAAAACTAGGTGGGCATTTTGTCAGTTTTAAGACTCAGGAAATTCTCGAGGACTTAAGAACCATTTCCTTTGAAGGCAAACATCCAAGGGAGGTAACAGCCTTATCTTCTGGGCTCTCCTAGTGTCTGAGGGAAGGTAGGACCCTAACTTTAGCTGACACCTGGCTCTAAGTTATAAAACTACCCCCGTCATAAAGATATGAGACGTTTATTTTCCTTTCATGTAAAGCCAATGAACTAACACAGAGGGTCACCTCCAATCAGCAGGTGATTTAGGATGAACTGAGTGTAATAAATGGAACTTGTCAGGTCCTCTTACTTGAAGGTAAACTGAATTATTGTTTATCTTCAGAATATATATATATATAATGGGTTCAACCTGCTTGGCTATACGAAGGGTGAGATTTCTTCTATCTTTTTAATCTCTTAGGGTTTGTGATATTCCGGTTTGATGCTTATTCAGTATACATTCTGCTTATTCAATATACATTCTGGTTTGCTGCTAATTCAGTAATAAAAGTGTTTTTCTTTCTCTGCTACCTTTGTGAAAAGGACTTCTGGGTTGGTAAAAATATTTTCTTAAATTTTATTTCCTTAACAGTGGCTGTGGACTTACAACGCGGGAAGGTCATGTTGGGGGCCACTGGTCCGAATCTGGAGGCAAAAGCATCCTGTTCTTTATTGTTTCCTTGCCCACCTGGATTCCTGGGCAAGGTGGCTATCCACTCAGGTATTCATATTAGGTGTCTTTATAAGACAAATCTACCCTGCCCTCTATAGCCAGTTGTCTATCAAAGCATATGAACCTTCTTTTAATCAGTAGTTATTAATATCCAGGTTCCAGATTCTTGCCTAAGGTGACAGCCTTGAACATGGCAGTCCAAGATTTATCAAAGTTTGATTTTGATAAATAATATTTATGGGAAGTTGCCTGAAGGAAATAGAGTGGACCCATTCCTCTTGATCATTTCATTTTTACCCTTGAATCAAACCAGAAAATGAGAGTAGCTTCCACGGACAAATAACGTATTTTTTCTTTTCTGCATTTTCATCTGGAGAATAAAGGAATGAGACACTCGTCCCATGATTAGAACCTGAGACATCAATGATGGTTCTGATCAAAAGAAAATGGACACCAAAAAAATGTATACGCAACAAGGAGAAAGTCAGCCATAGACAGTCATTTTGCCAGCAGAACTGTGCTCTTGCCGACCCTTAAATGTTTATCCACAATCTGCAAAGAGAAGGAATAAGTACAGGAGAAGAATTTGCCTAGTATGTGTTTCACGGGCAGCTAGTGAATGATTAGCTCTCCAGTTGTGTTAATAACCAGCGGATCTGAAAGGTCTGAATCAAATGCATCTAGTCATTTTTTTTTTTTAGAAATCAATTGACCCTCATGTTAAAAATGAAATAGACCTAGTGCCACCTGTAGGAGGCGATCTGAAGAGTGAAGGGTCCATTTGTAAACTCGTTCCCTAGCACGACCCTCACAGTTAAACCTATAGAGAGAGATGTGGGTTATGTGAACGGGTGGTGGATCAGCGTTGCTGAATTCAATTCACCAGACATGATGACTACTATCGGAAATGATTGTTGCTACTGGAATTTAATTTTTTCTAGGTAACGGTAATCAGAAACCGTTTATCTCAGACAGAGAGTTTGCTTTAAATTTAGATGGTGTTAGACATACACCTACTTAGAGATCACAGCCTTGGTGTCAACAGTTGAAATCTATGAAAGTGTCCTTCTTTAAAAATTGATCAGCCAGCTGATTACAATGGTTAAATCGAGTATTTAGGGAATCTCAGCTTCTTGTTTGAGAGTTAATCAATGGCCCAGCATTTTTTAAAGTGCCACATAAAATGCTAAATAAAACATTCTTTGGAACATACTAGTCCCCAGACTCAGACCGAATGCTATGTCCACCCCTAGCCTAGGTATTTTCCAAACTTTGTGTGGAACATCAAAGGAAAAAGAAACAAATCTTAGGTTTCACTAAGAAAATTATAGTGAATCTCAATGTAGACCAAATCTCTCCAAAAAATTTTCTTTCTGTCTTTGTTTAGGGCCGCACCTGCGGCATGTGGAAGTACCCAGGCTAGGGTTCGACAGCTCCGGCCTACGCCACAGCCACAGCCACGGCAGCATCAGATCCTAGTCACATCTGCGACCTACACCACAGCTCAGAACAACACTCTAGATCCTTAACCCACTGAGCAAGGCCAGGGATTGAACCTGCAACCTCATGGTTCCTAGTTGGATTTATTTCTGCTGCGCCATGAAGGGGACTCCCCACATCTCTCAAAATTAATCTACTGTAGGTTAAAATACAAGTAAAACTTTTAGGACATTAGGTACAAAGAATATGTGACTTAAATTTTTATTAATTCAAAACATTCCCTGAAGCAACATGTTTTACTTTCGAATTTTTGTTTCCAGGGTGGATCTGGTTGGCTTTTTTAGGTTGCCAATGAAGGAGCTAGAATTTGAGGAGCTCAACTCCTGCTTTACAATTAAACCACCCATGGAGATTTTAAACATGCCTTTTCCCACCTCCAGAGATTTTTATTTTCTTTTTATGTCCACAGCCATGGCAGATGGAAGTTCCTGGGCCAGGGATTGAATCTGAGCCACTACTGTGACCTATGCCTCAGCTGCAGCAACATCAGATGCTTAATCCACCGCACCAGGCCAGGGATTGAACCTGCTCTGCCACAGAGAAAAGCAGGATCATTAACCCGCTATATCACAGTAGGAACTCCCAGTCAGTTTTCTTGTGTGATGCTTTGCAGATAAATAACTATGAAAGAGAAGGTTTGAAGAAAATACATAAGTACATATTGCAATCTAGCCACATCGTAAGGAATTATAAAAAATTGTTAAATGGCTCCCAAATGTGTCAGGGTTATTAAGAATAAAATATAGCAGAGTAGATGCATAAAATGGTAGTTTGCATAATTATTTGTGTTTCTTTTGATACTAACCTCTCACAATTGTTAAACTTCAAACTTTAGGGTTTTTTTCTTTAATGGTGTTTTTCTATATACTCTAAACATGAGAGTTGAAATCATTTTTTCGCAATCTTATATCTAGCCTCAGTTTCATCTCTAGGGTTGTGATAATTGGCACAAAAAAATGCAAATACTACAATACTACATCTGCCTGGTTCTTCTAAGCAACAGTCTTTAACATTACCTAACATCCAGAATTTCTTAATTCAGCATTTACTATTTGAAACAGATGCTTTTGTTATTTGAACAACTAAGTTTCCTTTTTTATTTATTTTTTTGAAGTACAGTTCATTTACTGTGTTGTGTTAATTTCTACTGTATAGCGAAATGTGTCAGTTACATATACATGTACGTTATTTTTCATATGCTTTTCTCTCTCTCTTTTTTTTTTTTTTGCCTCACCTGTGGCATATGAAAGTTCTCAGGCCTGGGACGGAACTAGTGGCACAGCAGTGACCCAAACCACCAGAGTGACAACACTGGATCCTTTACCCACTGCACCACAGGAGAACCCCCATATTCTTTTCCATTATAATTTATCACAGGATATTAATAAACAGTTCCCTGTGCTATACAGTAGGACCTTGTTCTGATTTTCTATTATTGTGTAGAAATATTCTTATTTGTATCTCCAGCCTTTGTAAACTTGAACTAAAATTATTATATTTAAAAGAGAACATCTGATTATGTTTTTTAACATTCATCTAAATGTGCACAAGGGATTCAAACTTTTCTATTTTTGGATATATATATGTATTTATCCAATTTTTTGAAATATTATACAACTCGCCACCATCACGGTGAAAGGACTAGCATATTTGACGAAGGATTCATCTCCTTAAAAAATAAAGGGAGTTTGTAATTAGATAATAAAAATATTACCAGACCATGGAGTTCCCGTTGTGGCACAGGGGAAACAAATCCAACTAGTTATCCTTGAATATTCAGGTTCGATCCCTGGCCCCACTCAGTGGGTTAGGGATCTGGCATTGCCATGAGCTGTGGGGTAGGTCACAGACACATCTCGGATCTGGCGTTGCTGTGGCTGTGGTGTAGGCCGGCAGCTACAGCTCCTATTCAGCCTCTAGCCTGGGAACCTTCATATGCCGTGGGCATAGCCCTAAAAAAAGGCCAAAAAAAACCCCTAAATAACATAAAATAAAATGAAATAAAATAAAATAAAAATATTACCAGACCAGTAGATAAATGCACAACAAGATGCAAAAGCAAAACAGAAAAATATAGAATTTTTAAAATGGAACTAAAAATGAAAGATAGTGTCTCTTTTTAAATTGGAAGTATTTTAAAACATGATTTTAAAAGAGAAAAAGGTTTAAATAGTACAGAGATTTAGATAAAGATTTCTGGATAGAGGAAAGTAGGTAAGAGCACAGGCTTGAGACAGTCATATCTGAATTCCATTCCTGACTGTGCAGACACTTGTCAACTATAGGACTTTAGGCAATAAATGGATTCCCTTAGCTCCAGTTTCCTCATCTGTAAAATGGGAACAATAATACTTAACTAACAATGTTTTGTGAAGATCAAGTAAAATAATGCTATGACGTACATAACATGTTAACCTACAATAAACTACCAATAAATTAGAAGTAGTTATAATAATTCTCAATGATGGCAAGGATACACAGAAACAGGCATTATCACAGGCTTCTGGTAAGGTGAATTGCTACAGTTGTTCCACAGTGCAACTTGGGAACACGTATCAAAAGCTTTCCATATGTCCATACTCATTAAACCAATAATCTTGGTTTAAAAAAACAGAGATACATGCCTTTAGATTTTAACGATTAAACTTATAGCAGAGAGGCACACTGGTCCTGTACGATAGAGTTTCTGAAATTTGCAGAAATAGGGATGTCAGTTTATAAAAAGGGGATAATATGCCCTAAATTGTAGAAAATATCATTCGAGGAAAAATTCAGATTTTATTTAGAATTTTAATTGTGATTTTATTATTCCTAGCACTCTTTAATATCTTTTTTCCTAAACTTGAAGGCTACAAAATTGAACATGCCTCCTTTGTGAGGGTATCTGAAATGAATGAATGAGTTCCTTTATTACCTTCTTAAAGATAAGTCCTTTTAAAGGCACTCTTTCCGCTCACATTACCACTTTGAGAGAATATAGAAGAAGAAAACATTGTTCAATTCTTGCTCTTAACTAACACAAAATTTTAAAACTTTTTTACAAAATTTGTTCATCTCGGTATTGCATTTATAAAAGTAAAAAGGATTTTCAATTTATTTTTTGTCTGGAGGCTCAAATTGTGAACGTGGCTTAACAGTAGTATGAAATTTGGAGACTATGTTTGAGACAGTATGCTTTTGCCTGTACACTGCCCACCATATGCAAAATTCACTTGAAGGTTTGGAAACTGAGGTACCAAGAGGTACTGGGACCTCTAACTCAGAAGACAGATGTAAGGAGTTCCTGTCGTGGCTCAGTGGTAACTAAGCTGACTAGTATCCATGAGGATACAGGTTCAATCCCTGGCTTCAACCAGTGGGTTAAGGATCTGGCTTGCCGTGAGCTATGGTGTAGGTCGCAGATGTGGCTCAGATCCCATGTTACTGTGGCTGTGGCGTAGGCCGGCAGCTGCAGCTCTGATTCAACCCCTAGAGTGGGAAATTCTATATGCTGCAAATGTGTCCTTAAAGAGGCCAAAAAAAAAAGAAGAAGAAGACACATATAAGTATTATGGGACATGCACTGAGCCTCTAGAAAAGAGAAGACAATAGTGATGTCACATATGAATACAAAGAGAAAATCAGAAACACAGACAGGATAGAAGTTAGTGTCAAGGTGCTATCCACATGGGGTCCTCTAGTATCACCTTCCACTTTGAGAAACAACAAGAATTTACTCATGTAACTATCAGATGCTTCTGAGCAAGACAGAGCAGACCAGTAAAATGAAAAAAAAAACCAAAAACATGATTTTATTAATATTAAAAAAATAAGATTGGCTTATTTCTACAATCTAGTATCACATAGAAATGGTTAATAACCAGATCTCCAATTGTATCTTACATTTACCTCTTGGGGATCAAGGGTTTCATATTCAGGAATAGGCACCATTGGATGACTCAGCTTCATAGAAAAGACGCCCAGGATGGGACCAGGGGTAGAAGGAGAAATAAATGTTGAAATTTTGTTTCAGTTGACAGTTAAACAATGATGTAAGTCATTATTGCTGATCACAGTAGATTCTACCAAGTGTAAACATTAAGATGTGACTGTTATTAAAAATAAAGGAAGATATTCTTTTTTTTTTTTTTTTTTTGCTTTTTAGGGCCGCACCTGCGGCATGTGGAGATTCCCAGGCTAGCAGTCTAATCGAAGCTACAGCTGCTGGCCTACGCCACACAGCCACAGCAACGCCAGATCCAAGCTGCATCTATGATCTACACTACAGCTCACAGCAACGCCAGATCGTTAACCCACTGAGCAAGGCCAGGGATCAAACCCACAACCTCATGGTTCCTAGTTGGATTCGTTAACCACCACGCCATAATGGGAACTCCTAGGAAGATATTCTTAGCATAGAAAAAGATTTCAGCAGATGGTGAATACTTGGAGCTTCAGATCACATCTTATTTATCTCTGAGTCCCACATAAACTCTAACAGGGCTTGGCACACAGCATAGACAGTTATTAAATGCTTACTGAATGGATGGGAGTTCCCATCGTGGCTCAGCAATCAAACTCAACTAATATTCATGAGGATGTGAGTTTGATCCCTGGCCTCACTCAGTAGATCCATTGTTGAGCTGTGGTAGAGGTCGCAGATGTGGCTTGGATCTGGAGTTTCTGTGGCCATGGTGTAGACTGGCAGCTACAGCTCCAATTCAACCCCTAGCCTGGGAACTTCCATATGCTGCAGGTGCAGACTTAAAAATACAAAAAAAAAAAAAAAAAAAAAGCTTACTGAATGAATGAATAGTTAAAACATACTGACAGAGATCACAGAAAGAAAATGACGTTAAATTTATGTTTCAACCCTCACAATAGGCTTCAAATTGAAGTGTTCCAAAGCAAAAGAGACAAATCATGCCCAGACCCACAGGAAATGCAGATGCATCTGCAGAAAATACATGCTTAAGTGGAATGGAAAACATTGTGCATTACTGTAAACATCAATAATCTCAAAACACAGGGACTTCATAAACATTGCAATCTTACTAGATGAGGCTATTATAATGCAGTTTACAACACAGAGATATTTTAACAGAGGGAGATTCTCTTGTTTATATAGGAATTTTTATTATTGCACGGGTCTTCTGAACATGACACATAACTTTAAACCTATTAAGACAGAAGAAAGTCATAGAGATGCAAGTAAAAGAGAGAGAACAAGGGGCACAGACAAGAAGTGAGCAATCATTTGTAATAAATCTGTTTACCCCCTTTATTTTTGACCATCTGTCCTCACTGCAGTTTTAGGGTAACCACCATACCTGATTTGCCAGGAACATTCTCAGTTTCTACTACTGTCCTGGGCAAATCTGAGCTGTGGAAACCATCAGCCCCCTTTCACTCTCAACCTGGTCCTGACTTTATCAATAAATCGCTGGCTCAGTGACCAGCCCCTGATGCTCCAGGGTGATTCAGAGGGTCCCAGCAATGTACCCTTGGCCCCAAGAAGACACCAAGAGAATTCACCATTGGCTGCCCGGGAGGCCAAAGAGGTCCCCTCATGTTGCCTGATACTTTTCTCTGTTCCAGCTGATTTTCAAGAATGGAGCCTGCTTTTATTTAAAGCTGTTTCTTCATTAACTCCCATCCATTACCCCCTGTCCCAGCTATGAAATCCTCTGGATGTCGTAAAATCACAACTCCCAACTGCCTGAGCCCATTACTTAACGGGGAAGTACGATCTGGCCTCAGAGCCAAGGAAATCCAAATAGCTCTCTAAAAACCAGCTGAAAGCACCTACCTTCTCCTGCTCATCAGGGTTCCCTGAGATCCTAAACCTGGCTTAGGATCAGTTGCTACATACCGCTTCAAACCCCCAACCCAGACAGACTAAGGGCTATGACACTCATATGTATCACTGGAGTTTGTACAATCAGTTCCCCATTCTCCTAGACTCCCTAAGACAGAACAGGATAAACATCCCCAAATTTGAAAATGCTGGAACACTCCAAATTATTCAACTGAGATTGGAAAAATAATTGATGATGTGATATCTATTTTACGTCCTATTCCATCTTTCCAATATAGATATGCATTCATTTAAACACATTTTATTTTAATCTTGAACTTCAAAAACTGCGTAGTAACTATCCTAATCAACAAAAGAGAACTGCAAATGGCTGATCCTAATTAATCGGTAATCCCTAAATCATTTATATTTGGCTTTGGAATGCTTTCTTCTCTTTATTATCTTGGGTCACAATAGATTTGCTTTTTTATTATCCTCAAGGTGACCAAAAAACATGACACAACATGATGAGATTTTTATGTCAAAAAAATCACCAAGGCTGATGGGCAGATTGTAGGCGTGGGAGGTGGGAATGAAAGATATTTAAGCAATCAGAGAGGAAGAGAACAAAGAAGGAGGTTTAAAGTGTTGCCTCAGCAAACGGAATGAATCCCAGTTTTCCTGGTGACTCCAGGCTCCTCTACTCTTTTGGGTGAGTGACAGAGATTCGAGTGGACATGTTGATATTTTGTTGATTAGGAAGAAAAAATTGGGAAATGGTTCCGGGAAGTAATAAAGTTGGTAGGTGTGCTGAATACAGAGTTTCTGTAAAGCACGAGGGCTAGAGATGTTACGCTGGAAGAATACACAGGGGGTGAACTTCTTCTCACAGTCAGAATGGGAGTAATGACCCTAAAACATTGAAACAAATCTCATCTAAGTGGATGGCTTGCTATCCAGAGAGTCAGTGGACACAGGAAGACAAAGAGAGTCCTCCAACCCTGTTTACTTGGTGGTGAGTGTTCTGGAGAATTACTATTTTGTTTCCAAAAAAAAAAAAGCCTGGAAAATGACTAATTTTATCATCAGGGCATTATTCAAAATAGACAGATCATTGAAATGGAAAGCTCAGGCGAAATGAGACAAGGCAGTCTTGAATCCTGGATGCAGGTGCCAGTCCTGGATATGGTATAACAGATTCATCAGACCTTTGCTCATTCACCACTGTGGGCTAATCAACAAGCCATATCTGAATGAAACCTTCAGTTGAGTTTTATTCCACTCTTGATCACAGCTGCCACCGAAAGAATATATAGCCTTGTGGCATGTTGGCTGTCAGCATGGGGCTTTCTTATAAATGTCACTGCTTCTCCAGGGCTAACCCGAACTTCTCCGACAAAGACAGACAAGACTCCCTTCAACCCAGTGGAACCATGAGAACCCTACAGTTGTGGAGAAAAAGAAAATATGCCAAACGTGGTGGAATCAT
Source organism: Catagonus wagneri (assembly GCA_004024745.2). Lineage (NCBI taxonomy): Eukaryota > Metazoa > Chordata > Mammalia > Artiodactyla > Tayassuidae > Catagonus > Catagonus wagneri. Next base: position 9,948,872 of record PVHT021183524.1, on the reverse strand, counting down.
TTAATTCAGTTAGTCTACCTGCAGAATGGAAGTTGGAGTTCTGGCTTGTGTGAAGCAGCGATGCCTTCTGTGCAAAGTAGATTGAAGGAGATTTCTTTGCCTGCTAGAAATGACGGGGCTGAGGAAGTGTTGCAAGAAATGTTCCCATTTTAAAATCGCCGAAGGGGCTACACCTGCTCTTCGGGGTTGCTTTCTAGCTGAACCACCTCCTCTTGTAATCCTCCTCCATTTGTCTTCGGGAAGCTGCCCCCCCTACCCACCACTCACTTCTGTCCCCCGCTGAGATCTGTGAACTACTCAAGCTAGAATGTAACCTTCTTAAGAGTATCTCTCAAAAATAGAAGTGACAATTCCTGCAGTGATACTGACATTAAGCACGGTGTTTCCTGAGTGCAGTGCTGTCACCATGGGACTGTGAGCCACTGGGAAGTCTTGTGGATTAGATGCTCTTCATCTTAAGTCTTTTATACCTGGCCCAGGGTCCACGAGTACCGAGAGGACAAAGAACGTGTATCGGGTAAATAAATTAGTAATGAAAGAGAGAAGGAGTGAAATAGAGGAAAGAGAGTTTTCTGAGTTGCAAAACAAAAGCAATCTGTATTAGCAAAGAATCAGTAGTGTTTACTGCCTTCCCCAAAGTCTCCTTATTTGTGAGACACTTTGCAAACTAGAGATGTTTGAACCACCGCTAATGCACATGTGTGTTATGTTTGACTCTCAGGATTCTTCTGCTTAAGTCAGAGGAAGACAAATATCATGTGATATCATTTATATGTGGAATCTAAAAAAAGATATAAATGAACTTATTTACAAAACAAAAACAGACTCACAGGCATAGGAGACAAACTTATGGATACCAAAAGGGAAAGGGGGAGGATAGAGTAGGAGTTTGGGATTAGCAGATATACACTACTACACATAAAAGAGATAAACAACAAGGACCTACTGTATAGTCCAGGGAACCATAGTCAGTATCTTGTAATAACCTACAATGTACACCTGAAACTAATACAACATTGTAAATTAACTCTCCTTCAACAACAATAAGACTATTAGTTGTCTGTGTTTGAGTCCACAGATTCTATGTGCAGTTTTGTGTCTCTTTCTCTTGAGCTGCTCCAGGGTCCTGCAGCATGAAGCCTGCAATCATCTTGATCTGTACAGTGCTGCACTTTTCAGATGAAGCTAATCCCCAAGTCAACACATTGCCCTGGTCCATGCCTACAGAGGGAGGCCCAGGGTCAGAGGTCACCTACGATCAGGCTTACACATAAATGTCTATTGTCCTTCACTCACTTATGGGGATCTGCCTGGCCATACAAAGCATTTGAGTCTTTAATCCCTGATCTGCAACGTAGCCCAGCCCAAAGGAAGCACTAGGAGAATCCTGTAAATTTCGGACTCTGACACAGAGGTCCGTGGAGGGGCCTGAGCATCTGCATTGCTAATGGAATTCAGTGGACGCCAACACTCCCCTAAGTTGGAGGGTGAGACTACAGCCAAGATTTTTGTATGAACTGATGGAATTGATGCTTTTCAAATATTTATTCACAATTGAAATTAGCCATATTCAAAATGTCCTAATGAATTCAGTTGTACTGCAGTCGTGTAATTAAATACTTTACCACTGGTCTTTTTTGTTGAGTACGTGTTCACGTGCCAGACATTTTGCTGGGTGTTGGAGACATAAGAGTGAACAAACAGACATCATTCCTGTTCTTAAGAGACTGTGGTGCAGTATGAGAGGCAGATATTAAACTATATAATTGGGATTATATGGAAACGAACACAAAATAATGTGTTCTGAAGGATAAGTTCGGAGTGCTATGAGGGTTCACAACAGATAAATCGGACCTGGCCTGGAAGGAAGAAGGAATCTCCCTGAGAGGGTGGACTCTCCAGGTAAGTCTCTTAGGAGTAGTAAGAAGGACAGAGTTCATACGGGGTGAGTAGCTGAAAAGAAATTATCATTGGGCTGATAGGGGGAAAATTCAGAGTAGATGGGCAAAATGGGTGAGAAAATCAGGAACCTGGGCTAGTGAATTACAGTGAGGGATTCTGCCTGTACCCACTCCACTTTGGAAGCCAAGGAGCAAGCCCTTGAAAAGGTTCATTGAATGAATCAAGGCTGTTAAATATGAGTTGGCCTCATTTCTCAGAAACACTGCAAGTGGCTTGAGGACAGGGCTCACATGCTAGCTCTAGCTGGTGGATTGTATTGCTCAAGATTCTACATCTGGATCAAATCATGAGCAACGCTCTGAGTGTGTCCTTAACGAAGGCAGTCCCTGCTTTATGCTATGAGAACACAGCTGTTTCCATGATAGTCAGAAACATGCAACCCCATCCATATATCTTAAAGATTTCATTCACATTAGCTGTTTTTTTTTTTTTTAATTATAAAACAGCTTCCATAGCTTGAATTTTTTTTTCTTTTTCCAGTTTCACCTGGGGCATATGGAAGCTCCTGGGCTAGGAGCCAAATTGGATCTGCAGCTGCAGACCTACGCCACAGCCACAGCAATGCCAGATCCAAGACACACCTGTGACCTGCACTGCAACTTCAGCAATGCTGGATCCTTAACCCACTGAGCGGGGCCAGGGATTGACCCCGCATCCTCATGGACCCTATGTTGGGTTCTTAATCCCTGAGCCACAACAAGAACCCCCTGAATACCTCTTTTTAAAATTTAAAGGTACAGCATCTATTTTTTGGTGATGCCCAAAGGTTTGTACAATTGTCTATGCCACTAACTTCTGATGTAAATTGGGGAAAACCACTTTGCCTCTTGGCCTCAATTTTCTCATCTTTAAATTCTGGACACTAACTGGATGCGTTCAAGTTCCTTCTCTACTTGGATTATTCAGTGAGTCTGATAGGTAAGCAAAAATTTGTTCAATGATAAATGACACTAGTCTGGGCAAAAAAATAGTCCTTCCTCTTTGGAATCTGCTGCACTGAGCCATAGCTGAGGTGGCAGTTACGCCTACAGGGATGGAAAAATGACCTCCTTCTGTAATCTTACCTGGGATCCTTAATATCAGCTCTTAGCTGTGTCGTCTGCTCTGTGAACATTTATAAACATTATGAAGTTTCACAGCATTTCTCTGTTTATTCACTGAGTATTCTCATAGCAGGACCTGGGATTTGGTACATGTTGATTGTTTTATAAGCCCACAGAAAATTCACTGGTAAGTGCTGGTCACTTAGAGGTGCCTAAGTGCCAATACCAGTAAGAAACCACGAATTTTCTGCTATGATCTCTGTAATAGGTCTTTTGAGATATGACAAAATTCCCCAAGTATAAAATTTTTTTTTTAATCCTTGGCCTTTTCTCTTCTGCCCTAGGAGGCCCAGACTGAAGACATGTTAGAATTCTCTCCTCCTCCAAAGACCATCTTCAAAAGGGCAGCAGGATGGAATTTTTCCATCTATATGTTCAGCCTCTTTTGGAAAGAAAACACCACAATCCTGTGCTTATTCACATTTTTCATCTAGAGTAGCTTCTTTCTCAACCAGAAAACCACTCCCTGAGGGGATTAACAACACCATTCATTTTCTTCATTGCACAGCTTCGGGTTGAAATGGAAATGGAGCAAAATCTAGGTTCTAACAACATTTTAGAACTCAAATAAATTCCGGAACCTGAAATTGAAATAGACAAGGGAACATATTTGATATTCTCTTTCTCTCCTCTATCCTTTATGGGCACAATTAGTTGCATAGTACTAGAGGCAAAACATCCTTTTCAATTGTTTTCAGTGTCTCACTGACTTGAGTACAACCATAAGCCAAATGTCTCCTTCTTCACAAAAGACAAAGTTGGCGGAATTTTTCTCCCCCTGTTCTCTCTCTTCTACAGAATAGAAGGGATATTAGCCATACAACTCCTGCCCTGCCTTAGCCCACCCTGGTTGTTCCTAATTTGCAACTAGTTATCACAAGTTGCAAGAAATCTATCCTAGAACCTAGGAGTATGTCCACGCATGCCAACTGGTGTATCACAAAAATCTGGAAGAGGGCATCTGAAGAGGAGGAACAGGCATGACGGTGATGGGGTCAGCCGCACCCACTTCCAGGGATCCCAACCAGACCCCACTCTGTGCCCTCCTTACACTAAGCCTCCACAGCATATCTAATAGCGTGAGGAGGGAGGCTGAGGAGGCGGAGGATGTGTGAAAGGCAGGAAGGCAGATGAGCTGAGGACCGAAAGTCTACGGGTCAAGTGGAAGTCTGTCCTGCGTGGTGCCTGCCAGCCCCACCCACCTCCCTGGAGTTGGACCCTGTTCCTCCATCCCCACCTCTCCCTATGCATTATTGCAAACCACATTTCAGGAATGATGTAAGCACCTCCTAACACTCTTATCACATCTGTTATACACCTTTGGCCTTTCAGGACACCCACGTCCTCATGTCCCTTGCCCCAAAGATATCCTCCTGCCAGACACTGCAACTTGATCTTAGATGACAGGATGACATCCTGAGGAATTCCAATAGCCTTGCTTTCTTTTCTTTCTTTCTTTTCTTCTTCTTTTTTTTTTTTTTTTTGGCTTTTTAAGGCCCCAGCCGTGGCATATGGAAGTTCCCATCCTAGGCTAGGGGCTGAAATGGAGCTGCAGACGCTGGCCTCCATCACAGCCATAGCAACACAGGATCCAAGCCACATCTGTGACCTACACCACACCTCATGGCAACATCAGATCCTTAATCCACTGAGTGAGGCCAGGGATTGAACCCCCGTCCTCAAAGATACCAGTCAGATTCGTTGCAGCTGAGCTACAGGAGGAAATCCCAGCCTTGCTTTCTTGAGCCTTGTTTGTAATCAAAGATGTCCCCTCTGGGGAATCTGTCTTCTTTCACTCCCTGCTATGTTCTCGCTGGAATCACATTCTAACGCCTAGGAAGCTCTTTATCCAAACTTCACATCACAAAATAGGTGGGGTACTTACTGAGTTGCCCAGAAGCTCATAGAAAAACTCTGTGCATCTTGTCATGCTATGTTAGTAGGTTTCAGCCATTCCAAAGTGTGAGATTGTTTGAAAATTAGGGTAAAAATGCTACTAAATTTGTCTATGATTTTTATCACTGAGAATTTGATACACTGTTAAAGTGTCATAGAAATCCAGAAGTACAACATATATTCTCAGTCATACAAGGCCTCAGAATATTTGCCAAATTAAGACCCACCTTGAAACTTTCTTGGATCAAGGACTCAAATAAGGAGTTCCCATTGTGGCGCAGCAGAAACAAATCCGACTAGGATCCATGAGGACAGGGGTTCGATCCCTGGCCTCACTCAGGGGGTTGGCGATCTGGCATTGCTGTGGCTGTGGCATAGGCCAGCAGCTGTAGCTCCCATTCGACCTCTAGCCTGGGAACTTCCGTATGCCATGATTGAGAACCTAAAAAACAAGAAAAAAAAAAGGTACTCAAATAAGAAGATAAATAAACAGAGAAGGATGCAACGAGAAAAATAAAGAAGTAATATGCAAGAAGTAATAAAAAGCCTTGACACCTTGAGTCAGTATATCATTGCCACTAAAAAAGCCACAAAAAACTATGGAAAAGAAAGAGATAAACTGTAACCATAATATTACCAGAAGTAAAAATCTGGAATTGGATGCTATCAATAAGGTTAAAGACAATGGAAAGGGCCATATGAGCTTGTCTTACTGGGAGAAGACATATATATTGATAAGGGTGTATAAAAACGAATATGAGCCCAAATCTAAAGGCAATCATAGTAACAAAGTAGGATGAATAAATTCTAAACTAATAAAGTAAAACCATATCTCTTGGATGGAAAACTGGAAAGAAGAGATAAGAAATTATACTCATGGAGAATGTAAAACAATATGGCAGAATTAATATCATATAATAAGATAATATCATATATTAGGAAAGATCTCTCACAGTAAAATTAAAAATCAAGATGGGAGAATATATATGCTCAATAAGAGATGCACACAAATAAGAAGACATATAAAAGCTGAAAATAAAAGGAGGAAAGATTTAACTGTCCAATATGAGCCAAAATAAAACCAGAAGAGCAGCACTATGATCTTTAAAACGGAATTCAAGAAAAATATTTTATAATGGACGAAAAATAATTAGATACCGGTAAAAAAAAAAAAAATAACTGAACAGGAAGATAAGACCATTATAAACATACATTCCTAATAATACAGTCCCAGAGTTTTAAGATTTCACAATGGTTGAGAGTCATCTTATACATCATTTGAAAATAAGCTCAAGGGAGTTCCCATAATGGCTCAGTGGTTAACAAATCCGACTAGGAACCATGAGGTTGCAGGTTCGATCCCTGGCCTCGCTCAGTGGGCTAGGATCTGGCGTTGCTGTGAGCTGTGGTGTAGGTTGCAGATGAGGCTTGGATCCCGCATTGCTGTGGCTGTGGCGAAGGCCAGCGGCTACAGCTCTGATTAGACCCCTAGCTTGGGAACCTCCATATGTCACAAGTGTGGTCCTAGAAAAAGGCAAAAATGCAAATAATAATAATAATAATAATAAGCTCAAGAGTTAAGGAAGTGTTTCAGTGCCCAATGGGAGCTAAATGAGTATTTTTAACCTGAGAGAAGGTTTAATCCCACTTTGATATCTTTCTTCCACAAAGGAGATTTCTATTGGATTCACAGGACCTATGGAACGTATGGCTTAGGAAGGCAAAAAGGTATCATTATTTGAAGGCAGTTCATGAAGTGTCTGAGCTGTACTTAGATCATGTACATGGGTAGATGTTGACAAATTCAGCAGTTTGAAACCACTATATGGTCCCATTTTAGTTAAAAGAGTGGTCACATTCAGTAAGATGACGCAACAGAGGAAAATTTTGCCCTGCAGTTTCAAAGTAAAAGACTCCTTAACTATAGAAACACCCTATATTATATATGGCTTCTGTGGCGTGGAGTAAGTAAAAGGGTAACAAAATAAAGCAATGAGACCAACAGCTAGGTTGAACTATGTAAATAGGATAAAATCGAGGTTGTTCTAGGTTAAGAACCATTGAGTAATGCAATTTCATGTGAACCTCATATAAAAGATTTAAGAAAAGGAACAGCATTAAAAGAAGATAAGCAACTGTGTTCAAAGGTACATAAAATACATATATACACACATTTATATGCATATGCTGAAGCGAGCACAAAATACATATATTTTAAAGACTCCATTTGCAAAGATAAATGCCTCCACTGGGGATTTCATTCTATTTTGGAGCCCACAGCGGCCATCACCTACAGCTAGGAAGAGCACCCTAAGGCCAAGTTCCTTGACCTTCTCCCCACACCAAGGTCCACCATGGGTGACAACTGATTAAGAGGCACCCAGGGGCATCTCCTTTGCCCCAAGCGTGGATAATCTTGCAAGTGGTGCTCAGAGCCCTCTCCCTGTGACTTAGGCCAAAGCTGGTGTAAGACCACTCTTGCTCTGCTCCTTGCCCTTTCCAATTAGAATGTACCCCCTTCCTTACATTTTTCTGAAGAGCCACACCCTCAGCAAATCAGAAGCTCCTGAACCCCTGTATCAGGCTGTGCGCTTCCAAATAACTTGGTCTAAATCACCATGTAATGGGGCAGGGCACATGAGTGCTGTGACCCACAGGGAGCTCATCTCTTAGTGCCTCTGTCTCGACAAGCTGCAAACTTTTCTATGAAACACAGGCAGGGTTGATCAATTCTAAGGGGCCAGCGTGTTATTTTACAAGAGCTTTAAAACTTGTCTTTCCTCAAGTACACTTTTTCTCATTAAAAATGCCATCCAGCCTTTCTCCTGCTACACATCTCTTTCAGATTAGCAAATTCCTTCTTTCTTTTTCTTTTTTCTTTTTTTTTTTTTGTCTTTTTAGGGCCACAACTGCGGTACCTGGGAAGTTCCTGGGCTAGGGGTCGAATTGGAGCTGCAGCTGCAG
>PVHT021183524.1:9899401-9940847 GCA_004024745.2 Catagonus wagneri | reverse complement strand
GGATCCTTAACCCACTGAGCAAGGCCAGGGATCGAACCCGCAACCTCATGGTTCTTAGTCGGATTCGTTAACCACTGAGCCACGAAGGGAACTCCCAAATTCTTAATTTTTAACATGGCTTATTAAATACGTTACAATGAAAACTTTTCTGTTGGATGACAACACATGAGCTCAAGGACAGGTACATAAGAAATGGATTGTTCTCTGTTTCCTGGAAGAAACATACAAGTCAATTGCTTATGATTATATTAAGTCCATTCTTAAATGATAACTGACAATCAGATAACCCGAAACATGCCTGGTTTCAAATGCCAGCTTGTCATTAAGGCATCTACAGCACTGAGATGTTCTTTTTGCCCTCTAGTGGAGAACCTAACAAAATAGGATTAATACTTTCTTTTTCAGAACCGCTTCTATTTAAAATACCTGCTCACTGGCATTCATTTTTTTTAATGTCAAAAGTCCAATTAATTTTCATTTAGCCATTTTAAACAGCATGTTCTTTCTGAACATATTATACAAATGCATTCATTTTGAAAACAATTTGGCAAACAGGGCTCATGTTTTAGTTCCCTGAAAAGTCTCAAAACATTAAAAACCAATTTTGAGTTTATAGAGCTTTTTCTCCAGTTCCATCCACCTCAAAGTTTTCTCTTTCATAGCATCTTAATAGTTATCCAATTCACATGAACTCCAAAAGTTGTTAGAAAAGTTTCAGCACCGAGAGCAAAGCAGTTTATCACCGTGATGACAGAAAATAAATTACCTTGGTTTATTCACACAGAAGGATTTCTAATTATGTAGACAGAATACAAACAGACATTATTAATGAGGAGGAGAAAAGGAGGTTTTGCTTCCAAAATTCAAGATGAGTTTTTTTCAGTAAATGTGGCCACCTCAGAACATTTTTGTCAGAGTATTAGAGAAACAGTGGCTCTCTTTGCCATTAAACTTTGGAACTGTGGCTGTCAAAAGAAGGTTGGAGCCTGGGGTGAAATGTGGAAAAAGTATGTGGTTTGTGATAAACTCAGGTTCTGGCAACCACTCACGCCAGACCCGTGGGTGTATCACTTAGCACCTGCAGTTTCTGAGTATTCGGTTTCCTCATCTGGAGACTGAAGGAAGTCAGATTGTCTCAGTGGTCACTTACTTCCCGTCCTGAGGTCTCCATCCCATCATTTGACCAGATGGAAACGGTCAGATGATTGAGTTGATATGATTCCGGGCTAGAGGCATCCCAGAAAGTAGCAATGCAGCTTCATTGACAGATTTTTTTTTTGGGGGGGGGGTGAGTTTTTCAAGGAAAATTAGCCAAGTACCAGGTTTTAAGCTAATTCTGTGGAATCCTGTACACATTATTTATACTTTCTTAGTCTCAGTTTCTTCATATGTAAAATAAAGGGGATGAAACTTACTTGATGACTGTTTTGGAACTTAAATAAAATATTGTCCATATCTAAACATCAATTCCTTTCTTACCAAATCTCAGGGACCCTTCGCCTTACTCCCTGCTTTCTTCTCGCAAGTTCAGAGGTGCCATTACTCTAGGGGAGCGGGGAGGGCAGAACTGGCTGGCAGTCTTATTTCTTGCTAACTTCAAGCCATGGTTTCTGATTCCAGCGGTTTCTTTATTACTCTGACCTGCTTTCATTTTTTTCAAGCTCACCCTGTTCCTTTTCTTTTCTACCTGGAACCCTTTTCCCCACTGTGCTCCGAGTGGTTGCTCAGCCCAGCATCCTTTGCTTCCTTTCAAACCTCTGTTGAGACATCATTTTCTCTTTCCTGGTTTATCCTAGTTCATCAGACTAGATTAGAACACCTGTTCCATGCTCTCTGTTCTAACTACTCATCTTCTGCACAGCAGTTATCACGGTTATCATGTGCAATGATATTTTTTTTTTGCTTATTTGTTTAATTTCTGTTTTTCCTGAATAGAATAAATACCTGGCAAAGGCTCTTGCTTTCCAGTGCATGATCAGCACAGGGATAGTGCTTTGCAAATAAAGACTACTCAATAAATCTGTGAAATGGATAAATAAGCGTACTTTGTCAACTTCCAAACTCCAGGGTTCCTAGACTTTGAGTTGGAATTAAGAAGTTGCAACATCTATGCTCTTTGTTTTTGGTGGGGTATTAGGCTAACTAATGGACAAAGAATTTGTAACCTTCAATCAAATCACTTAATTTAATGCCCGTTTTCTTCATCGGAAGGTATGCCTAGCTGTAACGTGCTTATCTCAAGGGGATGTTGCTTTATTCTTGAAATATATTTGTCAAAGATTTTTCACCTCTTTATATTTAAGTATTTACAGCTTACATTAGAAAAGCAAAATTTTATTTCTGAGCCCCCTCAACCTTTGAATCAGTTGATGAAAGTTAGAATTACTTTAGATTTTCCCTTCTCCAGCTAAGTCATAATCTGCTTTAACTTCCATTGATTGATTTCTGTTACAATATCAAAAGAAAATTCAGAAAAGAAATCTCATTTCAGAGGAGCTACTAAAAAGTTTAACGCATGTTGGAAATATGCCTTGAATTTTAATACTTTAATTCATTTATTGAATTTCTATAGATTCCCAGTCAATTCTCTGAGTAGCATGCCATGATTATACCAGTTAAGATACTCTCAATAATGGTAAAAATAAAAACTTTACAAATGGATTAAATTTGAAAATTAAGGACGTGGAGGTAAAAGTGGAAGAAATGAATGAGGAAAGTCAATATTTATAGGCTAAAACTATCCAAAAGGTTTAAAGAAAGGATGGCCCTGACTTGGGAAGCAGGCTAAAGGCAGTATATGGAGAGACTTAGCCCTCTGACCCATCCTGGATATAAAAATTTCTTTGCTGAGGAATCTCCATACTGTTTTCCACAGTGGTTGCACCAATTTGCATTGCCACCAACAGTGTGATAGGGATCCTTTTTCTCCACACCCTCTCCAGCACTTATTGTTTGTAGACTTTTTGATGATGGCCATTCTGGCCGGTGTAAGGTGGTACCTCATAGTGGTTTTGATTTGCATTTCTCTAATGAGGAGCGATGTTGAACATCTTTTCATGTGTTTATTTGACATCTGTGCAACATGGATGGACCTAGAAATTATCATGCGAAGTGAAACCAGTCAGACAATTAGACAGCAACACCCAATAATACTGCTTATATGTGGAAACTAAAGAGACACAATGAACTTCTTTGCAGAACAGACAATGACTCACAGACTTTGGAAAACCTTGGTTTTTCAAATAAGACAGTCTTGGGGGTGGCGGGATGCACTGTGGGTTTGCGACACAAAATCTATCAAATTGACTTGTGATGATACATGTACACCTATAATTGAAATAAAATCCATTAAGTTAAAAAAATTTTTCTTTGCTTTTTTCTGTCTTCCAGCCTCATTCAAAGTCCATGCACCAACCCCCAATACAAATATTCTGTGATGTGAAAACAAAAGTCAATAGGACCCAGTTCCCCCAAAGAGCTGACTGTCTATTGCAATTGTGTCTTTTCCCCTCCTGTTTCTGAAACTGTATTTCTCATTCATAATACATTTTCTAGGTAGATTCTTTGCTATTCTAACAGATGTCTCACCCTTGGCTTATTATAAGGGGAGTGATCCTTTACGTAGAAAAGACAAATAGTGGGTAGAATGGGAAGAGAGTTCATCACTTTTTCATCACAGGCAAGATGTGTTTCCTTCTTATTCTTAATATACAATCTCAAAAGCAGCTACTTGGAAAAGAGCCTAATAGAAATGGATCAGCAAATAGTCTGTTGACATATCATAAGGATAAAATACATTTCAAGCAAAATGCTTCATCTTTCTTAGCAAACATAATTCTAATATAAAGGACTGTTATATTTTAAAATCTCTTTTTATGGAAAAAGCCCTTTAATTTCTTAAAAAGTAAATCATAGGAAAGTACATGTTGGCAGCTCTGGTATTTTTTTCAAAAGAGAAATGACTTTTAATAATTGAAGCAGTGCACTGGGAAAAAAATATGTACCTTCTGATTCAGTAAAAGTCCAAGAATACTGGATTTATAAATACTCAGCCCAACTGTAAATGTTACAAGCACACAGGAACAATTTTGATTAAGAACTCAACCTTACATTTTATAACTTACTCTAATTTCAAAAAACTCTGTGATCTCAGTTAATAGAACAGTTGTGTTTCCTTTTACTTACTAGGAATGTTATGAGAAAAGAATCAATTATAATCAAGCACTTAAAAAGATGTCAGCATAAAAAGTTTTTCTTCGTAAAGCTGTTTTTCATAATAAAGGCCATTTTCTTGCTAAATCCTTACAGAATTTATAAAGCAAAAGAGGAAAATTTTGCTATTATAGAGGAAGCACAGAATTTTCAGTGGAGTAAAAACTTTAAGATCACTCAGTTCAGTGGAGGTTTCAAATGAGTCCCATTAATCTGTATTTTTCTAGGATCTCCAGGTAATTCCGACGTAATCAGCCCAGTTTATACCTGAGAGTAGAGTCTGGAACTGAGCCCAATATCCTACTACTACAGATGAGAAAGAAGAAACCCATAGGAAAAGAGTGAAGTTAAGTGGCACACGGCATTTATATAAATTAAATTATAGACACAAAATAATACAACTTTTGAATGAAAGCATACTAACCAAAAAAAAAAGAGAGAAATAAAAAACTTCAGTATAATTGCTTACAGGAAGAAGGAAAACAAAGTGAAAAATCAAATGAAAGGAATACAGATGTGATAAATTTGGAATCACTAAAGGAATGAACAGATCACAATGAAAGGAAAAAGACCTTTTATTTTTTTAAGGGCCACACCCCTGACATATGGAGGTTCCCAGGCTAGGGGTCGAATGGGAGCTCTAGCTGCTGGCCTACACCACAACCACAGCAATACCAGGTCCAAGCCACGTCTGCGACCTACACCACAGCTCACAGCAATACCGGATCCACTGAGTGAGGTCAGGGATAGAACCCACATCCTCATGGATACTAGTCAGGTTCATTAACCACTGAGCCACGATGGGAACTCCAGAAAAAGACAATTTTAGATGAGAGTTATATAGCACTAGTTATAGCAGTGTATTGTTTCTTTACTTCAGCACCAAAGTTCTACAAATAATAGCGTGCTGGAAAATATGTAAAACTACAAAACTGGGTACTTAAGGTAGAATGTGAAAGTTTTACTTGTATGTATCAGTTCATCTTGGTAACAGTCCTATGATGGAGATTCTATTTTCATTGTTATTTTATAGGTAAGGAAACTAAAGCAAGAGTTTGAATTACTTTTCCAAATACAGGCATAAAACAATTTATTCAACAAAATGGTCAGGAATTGATATCTTATTATAAATAGGGTCTACATACAAACTTTAAGCTGTGTTTCACCATAAGAATACCTACTGATCAAATCAAGACACTTCTGATAATGAGCAGTCTCAGTAAAAATAATTGAAATCATATTTTTAAAGTATTTATTTATTGACTAAAATGGTTTGTTACATTTGTAGACCTATAAAATATTTCTTTTCAAGAATTTTTTTTTTAATGGAACACCTGTGGCATATGGAAGTTCCCAGGCTAGAAGTCAAATCTGACCTGCAGCTGCAGGACTATGCCACAGCCACAGCGTCACTGGATAGGAGCCTCAACTGTGACCTATATCACATCTCACTGCCACATTGAATCCCTAACCCACTGAGTGAGGCCAAGGATTGAACCTGTGTCTTCATTGATCCTAGTCAGGTTCATTACTGCTGAGCCACAACAGGAACTCCCTAAGAAATTTGTTGCTGTTTGTGGTCTTTTTTGTTTGTTTTTTTGCTTCTTACGACATATGGAAGTTCTCAGGCTAAGGATCAAATCAGAGCTATAGCTGCCGGGCTACACCACAGACACAGCAACACCAAATCCCAGCCACATCTGTGACCTACACCACAGCTCACGGCAAAGCAGGATTCCTGACCCACCAAGCCATGTCAGGGTTCGAACCTGTGTCCTCATGGATACTAGTTGGATTCATTTCTGCTGTACCACAACAGGAACTCAAAAGAAAATTTTGATAAAAATAAAATTCATTCAAGGAGCTCCTGCTGTGGCAAAGTGGACCACAACTGCAGCAGCTTGGGTCCCTGCAGAGGCAAGGGTTCAATTCCCGGAGCAGGGTGTTAAAGGATCCAGCATTGCCACAGCTGTGGCATAGGTTGCAGCTGTGGCTCAGATTCAATCTCTGGCCCAGGACTGCCCATAAAAATTTTTTAAAAATTTTAAATTTAAAAAATAAATAAAAATGAAATTATTTCAAACAATACAAAAACATACTGGTATACCATTTAAAAAAAAATGTCTGGGAGTCTGGGAAAGACCAAGACACATGGTCACCTTACACAGGAGTACACGGTTTCCTCTCTCTGTGAGAGACCTGAAAGTTCTGCCCTGAGGTCTAGCCTGGGGAGTGGGAGCAGGAGTGGTCAAGGCTGGGAAGGGTTCTGGCAGGACAGAGGTGGGAGGTGAATAACTAACTCTCTCCTGCTCTTAAGGGAAAACTAGAGTGGAAGGAATTTTTCAAAAGGTCACTCCAGAGATAAGCACTGAAATATTCCAATTGAAAGTGCTGGCAGGGAGCTGGAACCAGTTCCTACATAGAAAATACACTACAGAATTTAATGGCAGGGGAACCCATGGGAGAACACGTATGTAAGGAAACAAGCCATACTTATTCCTCCACGGACAGAAGTGATAGGAATGAAGCAGGATAGTTCCACAGGTAGCTGCAGAAGTCTCAGTAAGGGACCATAAGATAGAGAGGAAAACCTAGGGAACTTTGAGAGATCACTGAGTTAATAATTGCTTCAGAGGGTCATCAGAACAGGGCAGGCTTTCATGACTAGCAAAGGCATGAGTATTGCCTAAGGTCATTGGGTGGGGGGTGGAGTGAGGCTTACATTCAGGTTCAGACCAAGGGCGGGACTTTAAGGAGCACCCTTCTGCTGATTTGTATATGTGCTGCCGAAGCGAGCACACCCTTCTGCTGATTTGAATGAGCACCATGACAGTCCTAGTTTGACCTCATAGCGTCAAATACTCTTACCAGATACCAGGGAGGAGCTACTACTGGAAGAAAGAGGAAGAAGCTGACTTTTCCCACTTCCCACTCCCCATGGATTATAAAACTGTAGCCCACCTAATCCTCAAGGCTGTCTTCCTTGCCTGCCCACTTGCATCTCTAATAAATATATAAATCTCTATCTTGCCTATCACTTTGTCTAGCCTTGAATTCTTTCCGCGCTGAGGGACAGAGAATCTGAACCTCTGTAAGTCCAGACACCGGGTGAGTGATTCTAATTTAAAAACTGTGGGTTCAAGTCCCAATCTGGGTTCAGGCTGTGTTCAAGTCCTGGCCCCGTGGGTTCAATTCTCAATCTGGGTTTAGGCCGTGTTTGAGTCCGGGCACGTGGGTTCAAGTCCCAATCTGGGTTCTCGCTAGTTTCAGGCCATTAGCGCTGTCAGTTTCCAAAGCAGATGAAAAGGAAAATGGTAAGTGGTCACAAACTAGGCTCCAGGATTTTTATAAAACTCAAGGTGAAATAAAACGACTGTACAGTCACAAACTCGGTCCCCTAAATAATATCAATTTTAGAAATGAAAGAGATCATCAGAATGATTGTGAATTTTCTCCTGGGGCTTCAAAGCTGTCTGTATATAAAGATCTTAGTCTTCCTTGTAAGACCCCTCCAGCTTTCATGGTAAACAGAGTGGAAACAGTTTCCTTCCAGAGTGGAAAACACCAGTCACTCTTGCCAGCAGATCAGAAAAGCCATCTGACAGTGAAGGCTTATTTCTGTCTTCTTCCAGTTCTAATCATCATCCGCTGGCATGTTTTCTTGTTTGCTGCTGGTGCAAACTGACACAGTAGAGACTCAACAGAAACAGGGATCAGAAATAACATCCTGTCTACGTAGCCTATGGTTGTGCTAAATAAAAGGTCGAAAATATAGTTGGAATAAGAAAAGCGAAACAAGGCACAAAGCTGAGTGCTTCAGCTGGAATGTGAAAATGGGCCAGAAGAGTTGGAATTTTGGGGTGACTTAAAAAGACAAGGGTATCAGAGACTGAGAGACTGGAAGACAGAATAAATAAGGCAGAGGCTAGAGAAAAGCATAAACTTTGGTTTAGGAGTGCAATCAACTTTCAAAAGATACACATTATATGCATATAGATTTTCTCACCTGAGGGCCAAGAAAGTAGCTGAGACCCCAAGGCGATATATGAGTGGGGCCTGGGAAGAGGAGTCTTTCTAAATGAACTGAATTCTCAAAAATAGACGGGGGACAGCACTAGACCTTAACCTAAACCTATAAGGATGTGCTGTGCAAGGTACTTTATGAGGTTTGAAGATAAACATTTTTTAAGTGTATTGCAAGATGGAGGGGAAATTGGCAAAATGCCTCTGGATCAGACAGTTTTAAGACAGTAACCCCACACACCCAGAGATTCCTTCACACCCTATATTGTTTCAGCAGTTATGGGTAGCCCGAAAGATAATACATCAAAAAATAGAAGAAAATTCTCTTGAGTTTTGATAGTCAGCATTTTGGTTGGTGGGATTCTGGACTTCTCATTTAAATCAGAAACATGAGATCTGTGGATATGTATTTTATAAATCAAGGGCTCACCTGTGATGTAGGTTGCAGACGCGGCTCGGATCCCGCGTTGCTGTGGCTGTGGCAAAGGCCGGCAGAAGCTAACAGAAGGAAGCTCCTGTTAGACCCCTAGTCTGGGAATCTCCATATGCCGCGGGTGAGGCCCTAGATTAAGGCAAAAAGACCAAAAAAAAAAAAAAAATCAAGGGCTCACCTATGTCATCACAGACTTGACATTTCAGTACCAGCCTCTCAGCTACGGAATGCCTGTCTCTGTTTCTCTTTGCCTGAGGACTCTTTGGTGCAATGCTCCCCTCTCCCAAATGCAGCCCTCACATAAAGACCAACAGCGATTCCCGCCCCCAACCTCAGACTGCCTGAGTTGTCTACTCTTCACTGGTTCCCAGAATTCCTCGGGAAACTCGAGCTCTAGTTACCCACAGCAGGAACTTACTGGAAGACACCTCCTTTATTATACCCTTGTCTCAAGTCTCCACTCTCTTAACTGGTGTTTCCTGGAAACACCTCCCAAATTAACTACTCATTTATGAATATACTTCTGAGGGAAACCCAAACCAAGATGCCATGGATCCTCATTATTCACAGCAGTTTTGTCTTACAAAGTCACTGCAAACATGGAATTAGCAAATCCTGAACCATTGCTCTGAGATGAGATACAGGATCAGGTTCCTGTGAGCCACTAATTACACTTTCATCAACCGATCAGACATAACCTAGTTTCATGTGTGTTTCTGTCTAAAGGCTTCTGATTTAATACATAGTATTGATTCACGAACACAGAACTCACAGCCAATAGCACTATAACTCACGCCTGAGGAAGCTTACCCGACTTGCACATTTTCTCTGGAAGGCACAACACAGCCTTCTTGCATTTAGAACACAAGGTAGTACTTTGGCGTCATGCTTAGGGACCATTTAAAATAGCAAAACTATTGACAAAAAGCACAGTTGTTCAAAACATGTGGTACCACATAGTCCATGAATAGGACTGTTGCTTATAACGTTATAACTAGAAAACATGAGAACTGCAAAGAAGAAAAAAAAAAGAAAAGCAAAACAGGCCAATCACATTTTCCACTGTTCATTACATGTCTATAAATGACCACAAAAGTACAACAACTATTGACTTACGGTTACAAATAAATTTTAGTGAGTAAGTAAATTCTCAAATGTGGACTCTTGTGGAGTTCCTGATGGTAAAGGGGGCAGGAACAGAAGAATAGAGAATATGAAGAGTCTGTAAGGTGACGGTTCTGATATAGCCTGAGTTTATCTGCTCCCAGCATGTAGGTAACAGTGTTTTCCCATGCATGCTATAGAGGTTCAGTGGTAGCTGCCCTACAGCCAGTTAGGCCATGCCATGCAGGTGAAGAAAGAAGGTTACAGCGATGTATGATAGGATTGATGGTCATGTAGCAGACAGGACTGAGGACACCGCAATGGATACTAGCGTCCACATATAGCAGAGCAAGATCAGAGCCTGCCTCCATCTATTCTTATATGTGAAGGTGCTTCATAAGCTCACTAGAAATTGGATGCAGCCCTCAAAATAAGGAGCTAGATCCTCAATTGAATGAAATTGTACTGAAGGTACTCATAGATTCATAAACTGCCTCAGATTTAGTGTCTGCTTAAAATAGAAATAATCTGAAATAGTCAAGCATCTTGTGCTCCTAGTGAATAAGCTGGGTCATTTTAGGATTTGTCCATCATGAACACTTAATTATTGCTATACTCACAATCGGAAAAATACTGTATTAAACATGTCACGCCCTAGATGGACACTAAACGGACACTAAAATAATCACAGCAAATAAAGACATGATAATCTTTAATATGCATGAGCTGCCTTTGCACAACCAAGGGTTATAGAAATTGAAAGGAGAAAAATATCACTTTGAGTGTTGATGCATGGGGAGATTTCACAGAGGGAGCATTTGACGGGGTCATAAAGTATGAGTGTGGTTTGCATAAGTAAGGTGAAAAGCTGGAAGGTATTTTATATGGAGAGGATGCATGAGCAGGTTGAACAGTAAGAAATTCCCAAGGCATACCTGGAGGGAAATAAGTAGATAAGTTTAAGTAAATTGGAATAATGATAAAGAATAATAAGAGGTAATGACATGACAGGCACAACAAAATGACATTCACCATTCAACTTGGTGAATGACTAGCTATGAAGACAAGGCAGGAAAAGCATAATAGATGAATCAGATTTCATGTCTGGGGACTGAGCATCATGGTGTTAATGACGGAAGTAGGAAAGCCAGAACAGAACTAGTTTGAGGTGACATGAATGATGAGTCTAAGGTGACAACATGACGTCCTAGGGGAACTGACAAGCGAGCAGCTGAAGATATAAAAGTGGATCTCAGAGCAGAAGCAGAATTGGAAATGTGGATTTGAGGATTATCAGTACAACTAAGATCATCCCAGAAGCCTGTGAGTGGGTGAATATCTGAAGTGAGGCAATTAGAAAGAAGACATAGAGGAGGAAGCAGTGTCTGACAAAAAAAAAAAAAAAGAAGGAACACTCAGGGAGTTGGGATGTACATATTATCCCAAGAGAAGAGTGAGGATGGAGATTCAAGAATGATCAACTGTGTCATATGTTACAAGGGATAAAAGTAATAGAGGATTGAGGAAATCCAGCTGAGTTTGCTGATGGGCAGTTTACCCTTGAGAGAGTGGTTGAGGTAAAAGACAAAATGCTTTTGAAAATGAGCTAAACAGTGAGTTTATAGAGAGAGGATGGGAATAATTGCTACTGATCACTTGGAGAGAAAGTTACAAAATTACTAGGTTTGCATCATCACCCAGGAAAAGGGTAGGGAAGTATTAATTTGAGTTTGTGTTCTGAAGTTTCTGCATTCAAGGAAGAGGGGCCCAATGGCAAAATGGCAAAAGAACCAAAGAAGGTGTAAGAGAGCGATGAGGATGACAATTCAGGAAGGCTTATTAATAACAAGATCTAACTCTTACATGGTTCTTGTCATGATCCAGAATTGTTCTAAATGCTTTACTAGTTTATACTAGTAGGTCTTTAGCTCACACTATTCTAATAAGATTGGTACTGTTATCATCCTTACATTACAGATGAATAAATGGCAGGTTTCAGAGGCTATATGACTTACCCAGTATCACCATCTGAAAGGAATAGGATCAAGAAATGAACTCAGATGGATTGACTAAAGACACCATTCTTTTATTCATTGGGCTATGTTAGTTATAAGGGTTAAAGAAGGAAGTAAGAGTAATGACTCCCTTCATGAGATGAGGGAAAGAGAGGATATAGCAGTTTAACCAAGAGAAAGGAAAGTACCTGAGCATCATCATCTGTGATAGGACATCAGATGATAGAGTTCTGTCTTGAAAGTAAGAGAAGAGAGTAGGGATTAGTGTAAGGATTCAGGACAAGAGAGGAGCATACACTACAGATGCAACAGAAGAATAAAACCTGTGAAACATTTTCTGTAGCTCGTTGATAAGAGAGCCACAAAGATAATTCTGTAAGGTCGAGTTCAGTGTGAATCTCCATGGGAGGTGTCCAAAGTTTTTTTGTGTTTTTTGGGGTGTTTTTTTTTTTTTTTGCCTTTTTTAGGGCTGCACCTGCAGCATATGGAAGTTCCTAGGCTAGGGGTCGGATCAGAGCTACAGCTGCCGGCCTACGTCACAGCCACAGCAATGCAGTATCCGAGCTGCATCTGCAAAATACATTACAGCTCACGACAATGCTGGATCCCCAACCCAGTGAGCAAGGCCAGGGATCAAACCCACAACCTCATGGGTACTAGTCAGATTCGTTTCCACTGTGCCACAACGGGAACTTTGTGTTCAAAGGTTTGAGTGTGGAGATGAACCCAGCAGGTAAAGTTGTAAGATAAGGCCTGGGAAGGATGTTAGGATATTGGAGAGAAGTTAATTTAAATGACAGATTATGTTTCACAATTCCAGACAAGAAACTACTTCAAGTTTTTTTTTTTAAGTCAATAACTTAGTATGCTATTGGCCAAATATTTACAAGATTTGTAAACACAGATATCAAATTTAGAGACTTATACATTTTAACAAGAGCAGTTAAAATACAAGACTAAGTAACTGAACCTTCCCTCAAGAAATGTTGTCTAACTACATTATTATTACTACCATAATCATTATTATTTCAGATGTGAATATTTCTTTAGTAGATATCAATAAATACCAAATGCTGAAAAACAAAATCTATTGTGAAGGTTGTGTGGACTGAAAAGAGTTTTCCAGCCTCAAATGGTTTTATATATTATTCCTCACAGCCTGACCAAGCAAAGGCTAAAATATGGAGAAATCCTGACTCTATCTTGGTTGAATGTCTCCAGAAAACACCATCAAAATGTCAAAAGAAGAGCTATTTAACATGATTGATATCTATAAAGTACAATTACAATCCTATCATAAATGACAATTTTTAAGAAAATGGCTGCTATTATCAAAATTATTAACTCTAATGGCTAAATGGATTTCATAGATGTTGGCTAGTATGAAAAGAGTGAGAATTTCAAATAATATAAAAACATTTTAAAATGGCATGCTCTCTCCAAAATTCTTCTTTTTTCTAGACCAAGAGTGAGAAGCAACCAATGGTCATAAAAATATCATCCTGAACTTTGCCTAAAACCATCTGGTTTGCAGAAAATAAATACCTTAAAAATTTAATTCACTGTTGATTATTCAGTCATGATAAGTGCTATTAAATATAAAAAAGTGATTTTTCCCCCTCACATAATTGTGTTCACTTTTTAGATGAGTGTTTGTGTCTAGACGAGTTTATGAACATTTTAAAAAATGTTTTAGGGCCCAAGGAATATTGTTCAACTACGTTTTGGAATATATGGCCTTGATGGATTTCTAAGTATGGAGGTGTATTTGCTTAAATATGGAGAATTTGTAAAACAAATGCATCAAAATAAGATTTTGAATTTTAAAATAAATTATAATTGCAGGTTGATTTTTGACCAGCTAATTCTTTTAGAAAAGTCTCAAGATCAGATCCTTTTCTAGCCAGGATGCTTTATGATAATGCTCAGAAGTGCAAAGGATGCTTAGACATAAGCCCTATGTGCTATTAACTGTTTGCTTCTAACAGAATCTTTTTGGTTACATTCCAAAGCCAACTATAAATATTTTTGCTTTTTAAAAAATATATACACATACTTTTAACATTATTTACATCATTATTTCTTACATAGTCCATCACTATATGCTATGAGGCAGATACCTTTTAAAATAAAATGTTAATATCATGTTATAGATACCTGTAGAAAATCAAAGTATTTCTTTGCCCGCTCACTGCAATTATAAATGCTTTCTCAGCCACACATTGTAATTTTAAGAACATTTTTAAGAACATTAAACTAAGACTAGAAGATAAACTAATAATGGCATCTCGTAAGGTTTTGAAAAATTTCTTGGAATTTCCACCTTGGGATCAGAACGTGAAACAACGAGCAATGCAAATCAGGAAATGACATTTTTTTTTTCTTTTTAGGGCCGCACCTGCAGCTTATAGAAGTTCCCAGGCTAGGGGTCAAATCGGAGCCGCAGCTGCTGGCCTACGCCACAGCCACAGCAACCAGCAACGCAGGATCCGAACTGCATCTGCCACCTACACCACAGCTCAGGGCAATGCCAGATCCTTAACCCACTGAGCGAGGCCAGGGATCAAACCTGCATCCTTATGGATACTAGCTGGGTTCATAACCCACTGAGCCACAACGGGAACTCCAGGAAATGACTTCAAAAGGAAAAATAAATATTTAATATTTTCTCAAGGTTAATTATTATCTTTTTGTAAGGACACGTGCCTTAACACAAATATATAATATATATGTAAATATTCTTCATATATGTTTCCTCCGCCTTTAAGTAAGTTAAGCATGAAGAGGGTTCAGAGCACAGGGCATTCTCACCTTATTAAATGCGTTGTGACTAAACAGGGTGTGAGAATTCTGTTCATCACTCAGGGAGAAGGAAGACAAGTGACCGAAGGGTCCTGGGGTGAGACAGTCAGCATGTGGGAGGGTCTGTGGATGCAGCAGGGACTTAGCGGGAGGATGGAGTCTACTCTTATATAAAGGATGGAGAGAAAGAGGCTTGAGAGGGGCTGGCACACCCTGGGAAGAAGAAAGGCAGAAAGAGGATTTAGTGGGCAAAGGTCAAGCTCACTTGGAATTAAGTCTAAATATTATAGACGTTGTAGCAGAATATTTTGCTGGCTGAAAGAGGTCCTCTCCTTTTACTCTGGATCTTTACAAGAATCTGCTTTCAAAATGCACTATTTGTCTCTACCAATAATTGCTGTCGGTCGCCCACCTCCAGCCTCCCCTACGGAACTAAAGGAGCTTCTGCACTGTCTCCAGATGGGATGTTTGTTTAAGGAAGGAGAGGGCTCATCCCAAAGCAGGGAGGAGGGGATTAGAAAAGTCTCCACTGAAGAGGTGGTGACAGTGGAAATTAATTTAAAGGTGCTGTGATTTGGTCTGGCAGAAACTAAGAGAGAAAGGGGAGGGCAACGCAGAGGATACCAATGTGAGGTTTAATTTACGGTGCTGTGAGTTTCCAGGCTGGGCAAGGGATCAGGAGAGGTGAGTTGAGAAAGAATGAATGAAGGCATCCATTCCAGGCAATGTATGACTTTGGAGAGAAACTGGAGAGCAAACAGACGAGGTCAACCGCAAAGGGAAGAAGTAATGAGGTCTTAACTATAGAGGGTATTTCCATCTCCTGGAAAGGGGATGCATGCAGAAGTCTTTGAAGAAATAGGAGCCACTAGATGTGGCTGTGAATTATGCGAACAGAGCAAGGAAACCACAAAAGTGGGAAGCAGAGCCTACCAAGAAAACTTGCAAAAAGGGCCTGTATACGTATATATCATGAAAGAATAGGACTACTTTTTTTCAGATGTTCTTAAAGCATCTCTTATATTCCTGAAATTTTTTGAGTAAAATAAAAAATTGACAGTGATTGCTCTACAGTAAAACCCCTTAGGGCATAAACTTTATAAAATGAAACCTGTTTTGTTGACCTTTGTGACCTCGGCATCAATCACAATGCTTAATATAATTGATGCTTAATGTAGTAATGATTGAATTTTCAAAGGAATATGATATTTTCTATGAGGTCAAGAATGCATTCTATCATTCAAGCATTTCTCTGTTCCATTAGCAGTGAGTGAATATGTTTGGCTTTGTGTAGAATGGAAATTTAGCATAAAATACACATGTTGCTCAAAATGACATTTCAGCTAAACAGGTAAATTCAACTTTTAAAACTGTGTAATTAATATTTTTTTCTTATAAGCTGAATTGATTTTGCCAAACCATGCTTTTTTGTTGTTGTTGCTTTGTTTTGTTTTGTTTTTTAGGGCCCCTCCCATGACATATGGAAATTCCCAGATTAGGGTTCGAATCAGCTATAGCTGCTAACTTACACCACAAGTACAGCAACGTGAGACCCAAGCCACGTCTGATCGAACCCACATCCTCATGAATAAGTGTCGGGTTCGTTACTGCTGAGCCACGATGGGAATTCCCAAAATCATGCATTTTTAAGCCACTGATTGGTTTTCTAAAATTTATATTGAATGTGCCTGCTGTATCAGAAGATGCCTCTGCAATGAGTTCAAACTTAACTTTAAAAACTTACTTCAAAAAAAAAAAAAACTTACTTCTACTTTTGAAATCTTTGAGAAGATTTTAAGCAGGTTATTTAGAAAACTCTAGTTCCAGCGTTATTACATTTGTAGAAATAAGAGGTTTCAATCCTCTGTATCTTGAAAATGTGACTAAATATGGTTTATTTTTATTAGTGTCTTGTTTGTGCCTAGTATTTATTTTATATATCAAGCTAATACAAATATACATTCTCATTTTCATACACACACACTACAAGCATACACTTATTAAAAAGTTAGCTTCCTTGGAATTCCCGTCATGGTTCAGAGGAAATGAATCTGATTAGTATCCATGAGGACGCAGGTTCCATTCCTAGCCTCGTTCAGTGGGTTAAGGATCCAACGTTCCCATGAGCTATGGTGTAGATCGCAGATGCGGCTCAGATCCCATGTTGCTGTGGCTGGCAGCTACAGCTCCAATTCAACCCCTAGCCTGGTAACCTCCATACGTCATGGGCACAGCCCTAAGAAGAGCAAAAAAAAAAAGTTAGCATCCTATATAAAGTATTCTACATCTTACTTGTTCAAGGTTTTTTTTTTCCCATTTGACAATAATTTGGGAACATTTCTGAGTATATGAAAGCTATGGATTTCCCAAGACACAGCACTGAGTTATTCCACTGATTATAATCATCATTCAGTGATCCTCTTGGAATTTCCAGATATATCACCTAAAATATCAAATCACATAAAGATCATAAATTTACCTCTTCTTTGCCAGTTCTTATACTTTTCACTTCTTTCTTTTGTCTAATTCCATTGGCTAATGCCTCTAACTTATTACTATTAAATAATACTTATGTGAGTGCACAATTTTAATGGAAGGTTTGTAGTATTTGCCCACAAAAGATGGCTTTTAGATTAAAATGTATTCTAATTTTGTATTATTCCTTAATCAATTATTCAATTATTTTATCAATTATTTTATCATTGCATTTCTTAATTGGTGTGGAAGATGCTTAACAGGAAAATTGAGTGGTGAGCACAAAGACTAGCTGTGTAAGAAAAAGGCAGCGTCGTTATTGATAGTTGACAGTGCCTAGGAAAAGAGGAACTGAATGGTCTCTGGTTTATCATTTGGCTTCGGCTCTTTTCATTTCTTGATTTTTTTTAATGTATTTATTTTTACTGTAGTTAACTTACAATGTTGTGTTTGTGTCAGGTGTACTGCAAAGTGATTCAGTTGTACATATATTTTTTTGCAGATTCTTTTTCCCTTATAGGTTATTACAAAGTATCGAGTATAGTTCCCTGTGCTATACAGTAGGTCCTTGTTGGTTATCTACTTTATATACGGTAATGTGTATTGGTTAATCCAAAACTCCTGATTTATTCCTCCCTCACCTTTTTTCCCCCTGGCAACCATAAATTTGTTTCTATGTCTGTGGGTGTGTTTCTGTGCTGTATGTAAGTCCGTTTGTATCATTCTTCCTGGAAGGTTGAAGAACTCATTGTCAGAATGTCAGGAGACCAGCTTTTCATAGTCCAGGGGAATCAGAGCGTTCCTCGTGTGGACAATCTGGAGGTCAAGGTCCAGCTAATCTAGTGGAAACTATCTGGGGAGGATGTGCTGGTCCATGCTCCACACTTGTAAGCTGGCTGTGGCCACCTCCCTCTCTCATGAGTCAGTCAAACCTGAGCACTTCTCTCGGGTCAGATGGTGTCAGCTATTCCAGGCAGCTAGGCAGGGAAGGACAGGAGAATTTTTCAGCCCTTGGATGCCCAAAGCCAGCAAAGAATCTTGGACAGGATCACTTGAGCACTGTCTGTGGACAGTACTGTACAAAGCTGAAAGGATCCTGTGTGGGGACAGTTTTAAGGGCATGCCACGTATGTCGCTAGAGGCATATTTCCAGTATGTGCTGGTGTCTCCTCTGCTTTGTGTAAGTTGTTATCCTGTGTTTCTTTTTACTATTGTCCCAGGAATTTTCTTTGCCTTTCTTTTGTGTTTGATCACCTGTTTCCAGTCTCCCGGTTTTTTCTTCTCCATGGATTTTCTTCTCCATGGATCCTTTCATATTCACTGGGCTTTAAAGGAGCTTCCTGGGAAAATGGAGTTTGGGAAGCAAATTTTTGACACTTTGCTTGTTGAAAACTTTGTTCTGTGCTTGTATTTAATTTTTTTGGACAAAATCTTTTAATTTTTTTGGATTAAATCCAAAATTCTAAGCTGCAAAATAATTTCCTTTAGAATTTTGAAAGCATTGCTATGTTATAGCAGTGTTACTACACTACTACTACTTTATACACTTTTTTCAAAAACATATTTTCTGTGTGATTTCTATGCTTTTCTGTTTTATAGTTCTTTTGCCAATTCTTATAAATCCCTTTCTTTTACTTATGCACAGAAGATTTTATTGTTCTTAAAATATTCAAATTGAATTTGATTTATTTATACTCATTCATTAAGCATATTTAGAGTTATACGTTTTCCTCTAAGAGCTATTTTAACAATATATAAGTTAGATGACAATTTCATAATCTTTTTTTCCAGGTAGAAATTTTATTTTGAATTTCCTATTTATTTATTTGTTTATTTTGCTTTTTAGGGCCGCACCCACAGCATATGGAGGTTCCCGGGCTAGGGGCTGAATAGGAGCTTCAGCTGCCGGCCTCCATCACAGCCACAGCAACACGGGATCCAAGCTGAGTTTGCAACCTACAATACAGCTCATGACAACACCAGATCCCTAACCCACTGATCAAGGCCAGGGATCGAACCCACAACCACATAGCTCCTAGGTGGATTCATTTCCGCTGCACCACAATTGGAACTCCCTGAATTTCCTCTTTAATCAAATAATTTGTTGAAAAGCAAATTTTTCAATATGTAGATGGCAAGAACTTGGTTTTCTAATTTTGTTACAAATTAGAATTTTTGTGTGTGCTTGGAGAAATTTCTCTGTATTATCTTGGCAATTAATAGGTTTTTTATTGAGGTACAGTTGACTTATTATATAAAATTTAGGTGTGCGATGTGATTAATAATTTTTAAAGATATACACCATTCATGATTATTATAAAATATTGCCTATATTTCCTGTGCTGTACAGTAGCTTATTTATTTTATTCATAGTAGTTTGTACCTCTTAACCCCCACTTCTATCTTGTCCTATCTTGTATTATTTTTATCTTGGCAAATAGTAGGTTTGGGGGAGTTTTGTCCTAATACGTGGTCAGTTTTTGTGATGATTCCACATGTATGCAAAAGAATAGTTTTTGTTTTGTTTCCTTGCAGGGTATAGAGTCCAACAACATATGTATTAATTCAACTTACTATAGAGGATCTATCTTTACCTACCTTCCTACATAATTTATCATAAATTAAAAAATAAGTTAAAATATTTTAATACCAATATATTTTCACTTTTTCTCATCCCATCTCTTGTTTTTGCCTTATGAGTGTTGATGTCATCCTTTGATGTTCAGATATTCTAATGATTTTTTTTTCCATGGAAATTTTATCCTTTGGCACATAGGGGGTCTTATTTGTCTTGTTAAAGGAAATTTTGGCCTGAGTTTAACCTTCCCATTGTGAAGATTACAACCTCTCCTTTTGTTTGTAGTACTGTAATCGAGGTAGTGCCCTGTGGGGCTCCTAGGCACACAAGCCGTCTTGTGTCCTTAATTTCTTGTTTTTAGGGAATAAGCCTCAGCCTCCATGACCTTCCCTGAGTTCCAAAGGGCAGTTGCTAACTAATCAGAGAAGGGAGAGGATGCAGAGACCAGGGAGAAGCAGTCAAGATACAACAGTGCTGCTATGGGGCAGGGTCCTGGTTCCTCCTCAAGGAACATACATAATATCTTTGAGTCTTTCTGCAGAACTAAAACCCCCAACAAATGCAAGAACTGCTTCATGAAGCATCTTCATTCCAGGAAGAAGAACCACCAGAACCAATTCTGGGGCCACTAAACACCAGCTCTGGAAGATACCACAAGCTTGCCTCTACCCTGATCCTCACCTAAAGCCCTATTTTTCCGCTCCCCAAACTGTACGCCACCTCCTAACCCCTTCCAAAGGGGGCACGATCTTTAAGGCATTAGCCTGCTGTGGTCCCCTTTGCCTGGCAAAAGCAATAAAGCTATCTTTTTCTCCTTCTCCCCGAAACTCTGTCTCTGCATTTCAGTTCAGCATAGGCAGAGAGAGGCTGAATTTTGGCAACAGTATCTCGAAGGCTTTGTCATCCTGAACTGTCCTTAGTCACCTGGTTTAACAGTCTCAGCTTAAAGACTGATTTTATTTTTATTTATTTATGTATTTATGTATTTATTTTTGTCTTTTTAGGGCTGCACCCGTGGCATATGGAGGTTCCCAGGCTAGAGGTCCAATTGGAACTCTAGCCGCTGGCCTACACCACAGCCACAGCAATGTGAGATCCAAGCCGCATCTGCAACCTACACCACAGCTCATGGCAATGCCGGATCCTTAACCCACTGAGCGAGGCCAGGGATCAAACCCACGTCCTCGTGGATACTAGTCAGGTTCATTAAACACTGAACCATGACGGGAAATTCTTAAAGACTGATTTTATTTGCTATCCATTTGGGGAAGCTTTTCTTTTCCCTTTTTTAAAAATTTTATTTATCTCCATAGTAAAGGAATCTCTCTTGAACCATAAGTTTTTGCAAGAGGTTCACAAGAGGAAGGACTCATTATCTGGGACTGTCTTTGAACCCCAAAGATATAGGCTTTGGGGTATGAGTCTGTCTAGCCTTTATTTTTCCTCAAATCATGAGGACTGTCAGCATTATAGTATTTTACATAGCAACTCGTCCGTGAGTTGTGAAAGAGCCTCTTGCAAAGATGACTGCCTATGTGATTCACTGTATAGCCTCATATCCTTTGCTTCCCAGAACAAAATTAATTATTTTGGTTGATTATGGTATCATATCCTGCAAAATTTCAAGAACGCAAGAAGTTATAAAGCAAATATTATCTCTGTTCGGTAGAGACAAACTACCAAATAGGCAGTTAATAAATTCATTTAGCTTTGTTCGTTAAAAGAACGATAGAGGCCACAGAATTAGATATTGATAGAGACATCAGAAAAGTAATGCTATAATCATATTGGGTGCATTCATCATTCTAGAAAAAGTCCACTTGCTACTTAGCCATTAAGTCAAATTGTTTAACTGCAAAAGCTGTTTCCACTGCAACACCAAAGGGCATTTGAAGGCATATGGCTCTTCTCATTAAAGGCTGCATGTCTGAGGCTCTTTTGTTCTATCCTGGCTTTTTAAAGTTACCTCCTTTCCTTCGGTTTGCTAGCAAAGGGGGAAAATCCATTCGCCCTTTGCTCCTGCCTTCTCTCTACACACCACACACCTTTATCTCTAACTTTAGGAATTCAGAGCACACTGGGTGAGCCTTTAACCCCATCGTCTCTCTCCCCACTTCTTCGGTTAAAAAAAAAAAAAAAACACTTATTTTTAAATGCACCACTTATTTTCAGCTTTTCTTTCCTGCCTGGAGCTTCTAACAATCCCAAATCAGAGTTACAGAGTTTCTGCTACAGTTTTAATTTAAAACCACATTCTCTTAAAAATCAATGTATTTCTTTTTTTTTCTTTGTCTTTTTGCCTTTTTATGTAGAGCCACACCCGCGGCATAAGGAGGTTCCCAGGCTAGGGGTCTAACAGGAGCTGTAGCCGCCAGCCTTCGCCACAGCCACAGCAACGCAGGATCCGAGCCGCGTCTGCAACCTACACCACAGCTCACGGCAACGCTGGATCCTTAACTCACTGAGCAAGGCCAGGGATCGAACCCACAACCTCATGGTTCTTAGTCGGATTTGTTAACCACTGAGCCACAAAGGGAACTCCAGAAAAAAAAAAAATCAATGTATTTCTTAAAGAGTAACTCCTTCAGCCAAAGCTTTATCAACATTTTACAGATTCTATCACAGAAACTCCAAATAACTAAGACGAGATTCTAATCATCTACATTTCACTAAGATCAAGCCAAGATAAAGTAGGTCTCCTAATTTTGAACATATGGCATAACTTCTTACTTATCAGTCCTAATTTTGAAGAAGACATATGCATTTTAAAAACTGACATACTTAAAGCAACACCTCTATTTCGAATCCTGATCTGAACCGAAAAATTTGAACTTGTAAAGTATGAGAAAGTTAGCATATGCTTAACTATTTCAAATTTCCTACGACTAAACCATCATTTTGAAGATAGGATTTAGATTATTTAGTGCTTTTTTTGTCTTTTTTTCTTATTTAGGGCCGCACCCGCGGCATATGGCATATGGAGGTTCCCAGGCTAGGGGTCTAACAGGAGCTGTAGCCGCCAGCCTTCGCCACAGCCACAGCAACGCGGGATCCGAGCCGCGTCTGCAACCTACACCACAGCTCACAGCAACGCCGGACCCTTAACCCACTGAGCAAGGCCAGGGATCGAACCCGCAACCTCATGGTTCCCAGTCAGATTCGTTAACCACGGAGCCAGGATGGGAACTCCTAGATATCTTTGTTTTTTTAAACCCATTTTTACTAGTTTGAAATTCTCAGTAGGCTGTGTACATACAAGACAGGTTTTAGATTACAGTTACAAATTTCTTCATGTTACAAGATTTGCATAATGTACAAGGTACATTAAATGTAGCATTCATATTGTTGATGCTAACCAAGTATTACAATTTTAAAGCAAAATGATCTTACAGTTTTTAATATCCTTGTTTTGTTCCTTTGAATGTATTGTGTCTTACCAAGAAATTTAAGTGAAAATGTTGATGCTCTGAAACTAAACTTTTTCTTATCCAGAGCCTGTCACTCCATCTAACATCACCTTCCAGAGAGAGAGGGAAAAGCAAAAACCATCCCCCAAGTTTATCACGAGGATTATCTTGAGTCTTTTATACTAATGAAACAAACGAATCAAAGCATGGTGTCTTCCATACTTAAAAGAATGCAGAAACAGGAAATTTAGAAACAATACAGATTGCAAAGGCAGCTTCAATTTCATTACAGAAAGCATTTTTGCTGAAATTATAGGTTGCCTACTTAGCCTTCCTATTCAGGATATTTGCAACAGAAATAGTTGTCTAGTTTGCCAATGCCAAAAAAGAAAAAAAAAGGTAATTTAAACTGAATATACCAGGACCCTCAAAAAGGCTGTGAAATATGTGCCTATCTTTTGTATGAACACACACGCACGCATTTAATTTTGAAAAGAAATCATTTCTCTCCCAGGGTTATTAGTTTAAGGAAAGCAAAATTAGAGTTATTCAAAGGGAAATAATGGCAATAAACCATATTGATGTACAAACAGGAAGTAAATGGTATGCAGCTTATTTCAACCCCTAGCCTGGGAATGTATTTCATACAACACCCTCATTTTGCAGAAATTTAAAAAATTTCTCTTTTACTTAATTGTCCTGACACATAACAACTGGGAAAGTACAAAGAGGGAGAAACGTCTAAAAAGGTGGGGAAGCCATAATTTTGCTGACGTATCCAGAGCCAAGGAAATATATGTTCCTCATCAAGCAGGTCTATCATTATGAGTAGAGGCTACACGGAGTATGGAAAAGTCCATGAATGGACGCCTACTTCCCTCCTCTGTGTAAATCATACAGGGAAAAGTTCTTAGTCTAAACACAAAAAGAAGGGCACCTAATCGATGTCAGTTGAACTGAAATGCCCCTGCCAAGGGCAGGTAGTTCTTTCAATAGTCACTGAATTCTTGGAGCCGGAACGGAGGCAATAGATGGTTCAGTCCAGGATCTCTCAACCCCAGCACTAGTGACATTTGGGGCAGGATAAGTCTTTGTTGTAGGGGACTGCCCTGGACACAGTAGGATGTTTAGCAGCATCCCTGGCTTCTACCTACTAGATGCCAATAGCACCCCCACCCGCAGTCATGACAACCCATATTGCCTGGGGCAAAGTTATGCCAGTGGAGAGCCACTGATCTAGCCCAGTCCCCTCATTTCATCCATGAAGTTCAGCTTTCACATACACTGGGCAGAAATGATCAATCACGCAAACACAACGAGGACACACAATTGCTCAGATCTTTCTGCAAAACCAAGCTGTCCTTGTTCTCCTTTGGTTCAATTAATTATACATCAAAATGAATAAGGGCAACAGATCCTGCCTGTGGTTTCCAAAATGAGGAGGTCCCTGCAAAGGACAGTCCTTCTACCAAACGCAGTTCTTGAGGGCTTAGTACTTCCGGAAAGCCATTTAGCCACAGATGGAGAAAAACACTTCTATTTTTCTGAACATACACAATGGGATAAATAGCATATATATTTGCTTTTATTTGAGCAGGTAAAATACGCTAAGCCTCTCAGCTCTTCTAGAAAAAGATAACTGACAATCCAGTTCCTGATAAGCTGTTTCTTACCAAATGCATTTTCTATTTTCAAGGAAGAGAAGATCTAAAGGTCCGTAAGACAAATTGGTATTTGGATGGTTGGGCTACAGGAGATTAAATTTCACTTAGGATGTCTATATTTGGAGATTAGAACATTATTCAGAAAAACTCTAAAAACCTACCAGCCCTCCCATCTCGAAGGAGCTACTAATTTTGAATTTACAAATTTACTCCAGATTGTTCTTTTCACGCAGCCTTTGAGATAAAGAAATAATACACTTTTAATCCTGTCCGTTTTTTCCCATGTATTTATTTTAAATCTCCTGCTTCACTAGCCTGATTACAGTTTTCACAGGCTGGACTTTCCAATCTCCATCTTAGGTTTCTTTAATGGAATTTTAAAAGCAGTTTATTTCCCAGTTTCAGCTCTCTGCCTCATTCTCTCCTAGGCACTCTCTTGGCTGCTCTTCTCATTTGAATTTATTGTTTTCTCTGCCAACATTGCAACTTGAAGTTATTTTACCTTGGGTCTCAGTGAGGAAGAGAAGGTTCCCGATCCTCTTCCCATGACTCCATTTCAAACTTATATAGCTTGCTGGGATCTTTACATGTGTCCTCTTGCAAAGTCTGTCTCATCTCACCCACATTTTAAAAGATCTCACAGCTCTCCAATGTTTTGAGATTATAACACATATGCTAAACGTACCACTCTTAGCATTGAAGTTCAAAAATATGAAATATTACTATGTCCTGCTCCAGGTTCATTCCACCTGGGTTCCACTTCTCATGGGGTCAAAGAAGATGTCCAAGAGAAAATAAAATTACGAGCCCTTCATGCTGATTGCATTTCCTATGTACACGTATTGACAACTAGCCCCCAAGTCATCCAAGGAAGTTGTGAAACTGAATCTGTTTGGTTGAGGAGGGAGGAGATTGTTGTCAACTGTCCTGGGAGAGATACAACATATGCTGAATATACCTCAGGACAAAGTTCTATCAAAGGCTTGTGGTTGTCACCATGTACAGTTCTATTCCCAGGCTGACTTGGCTCAAGGTTCAAGAGGTTTTTGATACAGACTTCTCTGAAGTAAGACAGGAATGCATCTTTCTTTCTTTCTTTTTTTTTTTTTTGCCAATGAATAAAATGAACTTTCTAAAACTTTGAATAATATTTATTTTGGATATTATTTAAAATTATTGTTACACAGCTACCTTCTGTCTTTCAAAATTCTTTTTTTGCTGTTTGTTTGTTTGTCTTTTTAGGGCCACACCCACAGCATATGGAAGTTCCCAGGCTAGGGTTCGAATTGGAGCATAGCTGCGGAGCCACACCACAGCCACAGCAATGCGAGATCTGAGTGGTGTCTGCAACCTACACCACAGCTTATGGCAGCGCTGGTCCTTAACCCACTGAGCAAGGCCAGGGATCAAACCCATGTCCTCATGAATATTAGCTGGATTCATTACCGCTGAGCCACAATGGGAACTCCTGTATTTTGAAATTCTGTTGTTTGATACTCTTCAGGCGAAACCATTATGGAATTTTAAACTCTACTGTAACAGAACTTTATTTTTAAAAACTGGAGAATACTTTAAATGAGAGGTTCTAAATAGCAATGGTGTAGCAATGGTGATCCTTCTTATTTTTTTTAAACTCAATAAATTTTATTATATTTATAGTTGTACAATGATCATCATAACCAATTTGACGGCATTTCAATCCTAAATCCCCAGCCCAATCTGACTCCTTTGGTAACCATACGTTTTTCAAAGTCTGTGAGTCAGTATCTGTTCTGCAAAGACATTCAGTGTATCCTATTTTTTTTAGATTCCACATATAAGTGATAGCATATGACTTTTGTGTATCACTGTCTGACTAGCTTCACTTAGCATGATAATTTCTAGGTCCATCCATGTTGCTACAAATGCCATGATTTCATTCCTTTTTTACGGCTGAGTAATATTCCATTGTATATATATGTACCACATCTTCTTTATGCACTCTTCTACTGATGGACATTTAGGTTGCTTCCATGTTTTGGATATTGTATATAGTGCTGCAATGAACATTGGGGTATATGTATCTTTTAATGTACACGTACCCTATGGTTTTCTCTGGATAGATACCAGGAGTGGGATTGCTAGATCAAATGGTAATTCTATTTTTAGTTTTCTGAGAAATATCCCCACTGTTATGCACAGTGATTGCACCAATTTACATTTCCACCAACAGCATAAGAGGGTTCCCTTTTCTCCACACCCTCTCCAGCACTTATTTTTTGTAGACTTTTTGATGATGGCCATTCCGGCTGGTGCAAGCTGTTACATCATAGTAGTTTGATTTGCATTTCTCTAATTAGGGCACTGAACAACTTTTCATGTGTTTTTTGGTCTTTGGAGAATTGCCTGTTTAGATCCTCCGATGGATTTTTTTTTTTTTTTTTTTTTGGTATTGAGCTGCAGGAGGTGTTTATGCATTTTGGAGATTAATCCCTTGTCAGTTGCTTCATTTGCAAATATTTTCTACCATTCTGTGGATTGTCTTTTTATTTTGTTCAGGGTTCTCTTTGCTGTGCAAAAACGTTTAAGTTTAATTAGGTCCCATTTGTTTATTTTTGTTTTTATTGTCATTATTCTAGGAGGTGGATCTGAGAGGATATTGCTGTGGTTTATGTCAGAGAGTGTTTAGCCAATGTTTTCCTCTAAGAGTTTTATAGTATCCAGTCTTATATTTAGGTCTTTAATCCATTTTGAGTTTATTTTTGTGTACGGTGTTAGAAAGTGTTCTAATTTTATTCTTTTACATGTAGATGTCCAGTTTTCCCAGCACCACTTATTGAAGGGACTGTCTTTTCTCCGTTTTATATTTTTGCCTCCTTTGTTATAGACTAGTTGGCTGTAGGTACATGGGTTTAATTCTGGGCTTTCTATCCTGTCCCACTGATATATATATATTTATTTATATATTTATATATATATTTATATATATATTTAAAGTTTTTGTGCCAGTACCATACTGTTTTGATGACTGTAGCTTTGTAGTATGGTCTGAAGTCAGGGAGCTTGATTCCTCCAGCTCCATTTTTCTTTCTCAGGATGGCTTTGGCTATTCTGGATCTTTTGTGCTTCCAAACAAACTTTAAAATATTTTCTCTAGTTCTGTGAAAACTGCCCTTTGTAACTTTATAAGGATTGCATTGAATCTGTAGATTGCCTTGGGTGCTCATAAGTGAATTTGGTAAAGTTGCAGGATACAAAATTATTATGCAGAAATCAACTGCATTTCTATATATTAACAATGAAAGATCAGAAAGAGAACTAGGAAAACAATCCCATTTTCCATAGCATCAAAAAGAATAAAAATACCTAGGAATAAACCTACCTAAAGAGACAAAAGACCTGTACTCTAAAAACTACAAGATTCTAATGAAAGAAGTCAAAGATAACACGAACAGATGGAAAGATATGCTATGCCCTTGGATTGGAAGAATCAATACTGTCAAAATGATCCCTCTTAAATTAA
Organism: Catagonus wagneri; assembly: GCA_004024745.2. NCBI lineage: Eukaryota > Metazoa > Chordata > Mammalia > Artiodactyla > Tayassuidae > Catagonus > Catagonus wagneri. The sequence continues at coordinate 9,912,632 of PVHT021183524.1, read as the reverse complement.
GATATCTGGGGACACTATGAGTTAAAAAAAACAGGACACACTTGCATAAAGCTTTTAGGATGTCATTGTTTCCCTATAGATTGAGATGGAGACACTACATACTCACCAATTATTTGTGAAACAACTAATTTCTCAAAGCTTAACTAATTATGAGAACTCAGTTGCTTAGCTATTAGAATTATCACATTTATTTTGGTAGAAGTGGCAAATAGGTCTTTTTTGTGTGTTGGTTTTAAAGCAAGTAAAACTCAAAGATTCTTAACCCTACATAAAGCAGTAGACGGGGGACAGGAGAAGAAGTCTCCCTTATCAGTGCAGAAAACTGCAACCCTTTAGGTCCAGTCCTCCATGGTACATATACAAGGTGAAGAGAAAGCTTAAAGCAATAATAATGATAACAATAAATCAATAAAAGGGAGAGATAAAGCTTAAGTTTGAAGAGGGGATCCTATCTGGTTATATCCTGGAGAAAGAAGCAAGTACTGTTTTTATAGAACAATTTTTTCAGTATTAAAAAAAGCTTATTGTATTGATAAATTATCCATTACATGTAGTATATAACCTGTTCATTATACGTTGTTTATTACCTATTAAATATAGAGGAAGGAAGGAGGGAGGGAGGGAAGGAAGGCAGGAAGGAAAACAAAAAAAGAAAAAGAGAGAGAAAAAAACTCACAAGGATTTCATAACCTGAATAAGCAAAAACAACCAGGTAAAACTTGAAGTCAAATCTCTAGTCTTAATGCTTCCAAAAAAATGAAACCCTACAAGGAATTTCTGTCCTCTCCCCTTAAAACTATTCAGCAAACCACTTAATCATTTCTAGATCTTAAAAAGTTAAACATTTTAATCTGAAAAAATCTTAATAAAAGGAATTAGCAATGATAAAAGATCATTTTATGACAAAAGAGAGGGAGCCATCTTGATTGAGAAACAAATGTTGAAAAAGCAGCAATTTGTAGCAAAGCCAGAAGTCATTCAGAATAAAAGGTAGTATTATCCATGAGTGTTTGCTCTATAATAGGGACGTGTGAGTAACAGAAGGAAGTGAAGGTGAAGGTCACAGGAAAAATATAACTCAATGATTAGTTAGATAGAAATCTGAGAGTCACCCACATAACTATCAAAGTCGAATGTCAAAGAGTTTGGTAGGGAAGTCAGATGTCTAAGAAAACTTAGAAGAAAAGCGAGAATGTAAATACTAAACAAAGAAAATTCCCTATAATTATCCTTTATTGTTCTCTGTGAAATGTGTAGGGGAAATTCATTAAGCGGTCATTTTCACACACAAAAAATGTTCTTTTCCCTATTGAAGCAAATTAGAAGGAAAATAAAATTCAAAAGGCATACATGCCGGAAAGCATTATTTTGCATTAAAAAAGAAAAGAAAGAAAGAAAAACATTTCCAGGAAAATCAGATGAAACAAAAATATCGTCTCCTTTAATTCTGTCCAAAATCTTTTTTATACATTCCTCTAGGGCTTCAAGAAAGAAATGCCATATCTAATATCATGAATTGAATTACTAATTTATTTAGAATGCTAGAGTATATTTTACGTGACATTTTATATAACTGAGGTTAGCAACTGCTTTTTCTATTTAGAATCTTTAGTGAAGAAATCACTTTTGTCTAATTAGATACATTAAATGACCGGAAAATAATCAATATATTTTGTAAATTCACAAGTATCTGACAAACAAAAACCATTTGTCTCTTTAGTGTCTTCAACTCTCCTCAGTGAACTGATTTTCTAAGCCTCTATATTTTCTGGATGCCCATTTGTCCAATCAATTCTGCTAATTATTTTTCACCACTGCCTTTAATTACCAATAGAACTACGCTTCAAAGTACATCACCATAGCTTTCAACCCATACGTGGAATATGAGGAATTTTGATCCTCAAAAGAACCTCAAAAAGACCACAGGTTGTTACAATAATGAATTTAAAGGTAATTTCAGAAAAAACATCAGCTTCATTCTGGAGACTCTTTGTTTAAAAATCCATCTAATACAGAATGATGCTTCCTGGCCTATGCCATGCTGATGGAAAAGTTGTTTATTAATAAGTCTCAATTACTTGATTAGATATTTGGTTGCAAACTTGGCTTTTAGTACTCAGAGGTTGTCTCCAGGCAAATTCTCAGTTCATTATCAGTTCAAATGTCTGCCTAGTTGTAACTTCTTAAGCTACAGTAAATACATTTCTGTCTGGTCTCATCATCTTTGGTGTCTGACATTTTGTAATAGAGTTTTGAAATCATATTTTATGGCCCTGAAGCTGCTAGGGGAAATGTATTGACTTCAGAATCCCATCCAGCATTGCCTGTCGTGTGGAACTGTCCCCAGTACAAGGCAGATTAGTGAATGTAAGCTGCTTCAATTTGGCCCAACTGTCAGGCTAAAGAATTTTCCATTACATGGGTGGGTGAGATCAACTGAGTTTAGAACCATTCAATTTATTCTGTGGCAGCAGCTAAGAGAACACAATAGTGACTAGAACTGAATTTGAGTACGCTCTCTTTCATGACATTCTGATGAAGCAGCCATGCTGAGATCATAAACTGTTATTGCTCAATTTACTTTTTTGAGGCCATCTCAGCCTCTACCCTTGTGAGCTGTCTTTTGTACCTGCCTCCATTGTAGATTCTGGCCACAAGGAGATGGTAGTGAGCACCAGATGTAGAGGACAGTTGATGGTCTATGAAATTTCCCAGTTTCCCAGTATATGCATTTTTCTTCTCCTGCAAGGTTAACGAGTAAGACCAGGGGATGTCTGGAATTCACCTTTTTTTTTTCTTTAAATTTTATGGCCTCACCTTCAGCATGTGGAAGTTCTTGAGCCAGGGACGGAATCTGAACCCCAGCTTTAGGAATGCCAGATCCTTTTAATCCACTGCTCCAGCTTGGGGTCCAACCCACACCTCTGCAGCAACTAGAGCCACTGCAGTCGGATTCTTAACCCACTGTGCAGGAACTCTTGGATTTCACTTTTAAGTACTCTGCTAGACTTCTTTCAGTTCTGACATTCAGCTGACTCCTACTATTTCCCACGCTCCACACAGAAGTTGGGATATACATAAGAATGAAGTGATCAAAAGAAAATATGTCTACATCGGTGGCACCAAACTACTTGCAAAAGAACTCAAATTTTAACACATTGTCTGAAAATACATAGGCTTATGTTGTACATAAACAACTTTAAACTTGCTATATAGTCAGGAAAAGCTATGAAAAAAACTGGTAGCTTATTTATTTATTAACTTTTGGCCACACCCACCGCATGCAAAATTTCCTGGGCCAGGGACTGAACCTGCGCCACAGCAGCAACCAGAGCCACAGTGGGGACAAGGCCAAATCCTTAACCCTCTGAGCCACCAAAGAACTCCAAGAACTAATAACTTCTTTTAAAGAGAATTTTCTACACCTGAAAATGGAATTCATCATTTCAGAGGACAGTAGATTGTGATAAATTATAGGTAGATTAACTTGACATTCTGCGAAGAATCTTGTTTAAGGTAAAATGCATAAATTTGAAATTATACTAATATAAAAGAACAAAATTATTATTTTATAGCATTAGATCGTATTTGAAGAATGTGTTGCATGGCTAATATGTGAAATTTATTTTACTTGTTGGCATTTTTGTCATATAACACTAGATTACATTTATAAATTTTTATAATAATCCCATACCATCGAAAATGTCATATTAAGCCTCTAAAATATTAGTGTCATATAAACAACAGATATTTAATAACTTTTCCCGTTGACAAAAATATGCTTTCCTAACAGGAATTTCTGTTTCTTTTATGTGCAGATTTAGTGAACATAATCTTATATATCAGTAAGACTTCTCTCTTTAATTTAAACTGAGGGCTATATTTTATTCTATAAAATTGAAATAATTGCTTCTAATTATCATTTTGATGTTATTAGTGCCTTATATACATCTTTACCTTATCCAAATCCTTTCAGTCTTCATAAAGTATATATAAATAAGCAGAACATATTATCATCTCCATTTTATAAATACAAACTGTAGCTAAGCATGAAAACGTATTTATAATGAACTCTTTCAAAACTTTTAACCTAGTCAGAGTTAAGCTTAGATTTTAAGTAACCCAGATTTTTGAATTTGCAGGATCCTTAAAAAGTACCTGATCTGAATGCCTCATTTTGTGCATTAAGACACTGAAGCTTGGCAAGATGAAATAGCTTGCTCACTGTTATAGAGCTAATATGTGGCAGATAAGATATACTTCATGTTTCACAAATACGAACGTAATTTATATTTTCAAGGATATTGTTAGTTATCATTTTCAAACTGAAATTTAAAGAGTATAGCACCTTATATTTTTGTATAAATCTATTCTATTATAGATTACCAAATATGGTGATCTTGAGTGTCCTGGTTGTATCCAGGAAGGTTTCTGGATTGCTTACATTGCTTAAGCATGTAATAATGTTTGGGATATAGAACATAAAATCCATGCCTATCTGTTGCATTTTAATAAGACAAATAAAGATGTAAGCTTTCTCTTTGAGATAATATGTGCACTTTTCTACTGTATAAATGTGTGTTTTCATATTTTTCCCCATATAGTGCACCATCAATAACCTTCCATTATAACTTCTTCAAAATATAGCATATATAAAGGGAAGATAATATACCTTTTTTGTACATAAACCAAAAGAACAACAAAGCCAGAAAATAACTGAAGTCGCTATTCCCCACCTACTACCATTCAATCTAGGGAATCACATCACCTAGGCTGGTATGAATCCAAACAGATCTTTTGTTACATGTACTAAGATACCAAACTTAAAGCACTGCATCATTTCAAAAGGAAGCAGGATTTTATTTTATTTTAACTTTTTTCTTTTTTTTTTAGGGCTGCATGTGTGGCTTATGGAGGTTCCCAGGCTAGGGGCTGAATTGGAGCTACAGCTGCCAGCCTATGCCGCAACCACAGCAATGCAGGATCCGAGCGGCACCTGTGACCTACACCACAGCTCATGGCAACGCCGGATCCTTAACCCACTGAGCCAGGGCAGGGATCGAACCCACAACCTCATGGTCACTTGTCAGATTCATTTCTACTGCGCCATAATGGGAACTCCAGGAAGCAGGATTTCAGAAATAAGAAAGCAGCACCTGTATGACTCATCCAGTCAGTGATTCCATGATGTCTTTGTAGGGAGCAATGTCTTGGTCCCCCAAACAATACCAGGACTAGGTAGAAAATTTTCAGAAAAAAGAAAAAAAATTTAAATACTTCAAAATACCATCCTGGAAACACCTGGGGATTTTTTTTTATTATTAAGCAAAAAAATACATCTTCTTTAATACTAAGGCTATTCCAATCACATAAACATTTTCTGGCGCACACTATATTTATAGAGGCATCTCTATAATTTGTACAGTTATTTAGCCAAATATCAAAGACTTTCTCAAGTGCATGCTCACCTGCTCCGAAAAGAAGTCATTGTTATCCTCCAGGTATTTACTGAAAGGGTTGGGTTCATAGATTTCCTCCTCTTTTTTCAGTAATATTTTGGATTTTACAGGTACAGGGCGAATTACTCCAGGCTTTGTCTTCATGAATAAGAAATAAATTTTTAAAAAATAAAGAAAAAAATACCATTAAAATGAATAAATATGTGTATTAAGTCTTTCAAGTGTTCTCACAGCCATTTACAATTTTTAAATTTTAAAACGATTTTACAAATACATACCAACAGCCAGGAATCAAATGATCTTAACTAATGTAACTTTATAAAGTTCTCTGTTACAGCAATCAACTCATAAATATCTATTATCATGATGTTCAAAATGCAAAAACGTCTTCATCTATCTAGCCAAATGTGTTCTTATATCTTTGCCAGTCCATTCAGTCAATAAATATTTTGTTTGACAAATGCTTATTTTTTTCTTTTCTTTTTAGGGCAGCACCTGTGACACATGGAAGTTCCCAGGCCAGGGGGTCTAATCGGAGCTTCAGCTGCCGGTCCACACCACAGCCATGGCATTGCTGGATCCGAGCTGCATCTGGTACCTATGCTGCAGCTCATGGCAACACAGGATCCTTAACCCACTGAGCAGGGCCAGGGGTAGAACCCGCATCCTCATGGATACTAGCTGGGTTCCTGCTGAGCCACAACAGGAACTCCCTGACAGGTATTTATTGAGAGAATCCTCAGTGCCAGGCAGCATTCACCTTTGGGGCCTGACAGGTTAGACGAATTTAGAACAATTCACCAAGCCCATAACAACTTTCTTTTTCTGGCAGCTGCATCTGCATGCCCTGAAATCCCAGAAACCATGTTCATATAACCTATGATGAAACCAGGGGTTGCTTTTTGACCTAAGGGGGAGGGGGCTGGGAAGCAAACAGATGTTCTCTTCCAAGAATATGAAACAAGGCTTTAAACTACTCTGCAGTCATGCTGGGAGACTGAAATTACAATGTGTCAATTTGGGAGCAACAAGAAAGCCTTAATCTGCCATAAAAGCAGATCTGATGAGATCAAGAAAAATAGAGCAAAGTATCTTGAATTCCAAAACCTTCCCAGGACCCAGCTGGATTTCTTGTCTGAGGCTCCCTGACTTGCCTTTTCTTTTACACAAAATTCCCTTTCTTTTAAACTCGTTTACTTCTGGACCTTGCTATCAAAAGAGTTTGAGTGACTAGACTAGTCATTCAAGAGTCATGAACTTGTACCCAAAGTCAATTTGACGAGAGAGCGAGGGAGAGAGAGAAAATCCAGTTTGGGGCAATTTCAAAAGCATGTTTCACAAACACCAAAATCTTGTTACACTGTGAAATGTCACAGAATGATTGATGCGTTTACAAAAAAAACATCCCAAACAAGAATTCAATAAAAAGCTGTGACACTTTTCCTGTTTGAGCATTCTTCATCATGTCTCTCGACCCCATTTCCATTTAGAAAACAGTCAATTAGGGAGTTCCCGTTGTGGCTTAGCATTAACTAACCCAACTGATATCCATGAAGATGAGGTTTCAATCCCTGGCCTCGCTCAGTGGGTTAAGGGATCCTTTGTTGCCATGAGCTACTACGTACATCTAAGACTCGGCTTGGATCTGATGTGGCTGTGGCTGTGGCATAGGCTAATGGCTGTGGCGTAGACCTGCGGCTACAGATCTGATTTGACCCTGGCCTGCAAACCCCCATATGCCATGGGTGCGGTCCTAAAAAGACAAAAAAAAAAAAAAACAAAAACAAATAGAAAGTAATAAATTAGCTCTCCTCAGTCAATGCTGATGCTCTCAAGTTAAGCCCTGAGGAGCACATCTACCTGTCTATAAAACATCTGATATGTTTTGAGTCTTAAATAAATGACACCCTGAAATACCTTTTCTCAACAGATACTTTCCCAGTTGGCTTTCATATCTATGCCAACTGGGGAAACACAGATTAAGAATATTCTCTATCTTTCCGAGGCTGGGAAACATCTCCTGCTTAAGAAACTCTGATTTCTCTCAAGGGGGAGGGAAATAATTATGTGTGAAATAGCACAGCTGAGTATACCTATGAGACCAACATCCTGCAGTGAACTCAGCATAAGGACAAAGGCCAGGAAGTTCCTGATTTCTACAGCCACCTGTAATAGGGAACTAGGGAGATGCCTGATTATTTGAGTCATGACACAAAACTACCCAGATTTCCTGTCTTTCTTTTCCACATGACTTCCTGTTTCATTGCTCCTTCCTGCTGCTTCTACTCCTGTACTTCCTTCCTCCTTCTCTCTTGTTCCTTTGGGAGGTAGGAAAAGAAAATACAACTCCAGCCCTCAGAGCTTACCAGGCTCTAAAGCCATCATGGACTTTTAGGAGCTACGCTTGGTGGCAACAGCAGAAAGATGAAAGCAGAGGTAAGAAATTTGACCAGAAGCACTTGATTTGTTACAAGAATCCTTCTGCCAGAGAAACATGATGCTCTGGTCCCTGCATTGCTAGCAGGCAAATGTTTGGGGTTATCCTGGCCTGGAAACTTCCACTCAGATCATCTCTCCTGGGATCATCATCCTCCAGGATGAATCCAGAAAAGACACTCTTCTGGTTGGTTGAATATCAAGCAGTTTTAATATCAGAGTCAGTTACTGATGCTTCATGTTTGCTTCTCTACCAGACTTTATGCATTTATTGCTATGAATTTCCCGATTTCCTGGATTTGATGGTTGTCTGACAATTGGACAACGATTCTTTCTCTGTTTCCTCTATTCTACCAGATTTTTCACGTGCTCTTTTTTTGGACTTTGCCTACCCGAAGTCTCTAAATCTTCCTCATTCTAGTTTTCTTACTTGGTCTCAGTACAGTTGCCCTGATTCTTACATTATATTCATCTCTCTTTCCTTAGTCCTTTTTTTCTCCTGCACCTTAACTTGCTGTCACTCACCAGTTAGCCTTTCATAATCATGGAATCCAACTCCAGGCAAAAGAACTCTTTGGAGTTTACCTTTGACACTGGTCACACTTCCTACCCTATAACTTTAACCATAGTCTCCACATCTAACTGGCTCTTGCTGTTTGGTCAAATTAGAACTTAAATCTTGGTGGCCCAATTCTGAACCTCACTCATTCTCCATGAACCATGGTACACCTAGCAGTCCTGTTCATGGCAGCCTCTGTGCCTTGCTCATACCATTCCACGTGCTTTGAAACCAGCCTCAAAAACCTTGAGGACTCATTCCTGACAATGACGTTATCATTATCCCATAGACCCAGATTCCATAACTTACAGGTGCTGCATTCAATATTTTAAATTATCTCATCCATTCCTTTTTTTTTTCTTTTTAGGTCCATGACTGCAGCATATGGAAGTTCCCAGGCTAGGGGTAGAATCGGAGCTGTAGCTTCCAGCTTACACCACAGCAATACGGGATCCGAGCCATGTCTGCAACCTACACCTCAGCTCATGGAAATGCCAGATCCTTAACCTACTGAACAAGGCCAGGGATCAAATGTGCATCCTCATGGATGCTTTTCAGGTTCATTACCACTCAGCCACAACAGGAACTCCCTTTCTCATCAATTCTTTAGCAATAAACCTGTGAGAGACTTAGAATCAGTCACATGCTATGCAGTTAATATGTGAACAAATCAAGATTTAATCCAGGTCTGGTCTGATCAGCAAGCCCAAGATTTAATCCAGGTCTGGTCTGATGCCAGAGACAGAGACAGGAAGAGAAACCGCACAGAGAGAAACTCTAAATTTTGATTCCTTCTAAATCCACTGCTTCTGTTTTATTTCCACTGCCAGTTGCCAAATTCATGACTTTGGTCGTTGTTAACTCATTACATGTTATTTTACTTTTCTTTTCACTAGTCTCAGTAAAGTCAGTCTTTCTTTCCTTAAGCAGGCCACAAACGTTCCTGCCAGAAGAGCATTCCGAGAACATTACAGGACTGATAGTGTTTTCTTGCTCAATAAGCACACATCCTCCCTTTACTTACACACACACACGCACGCATGCACGCACATACACACATACACACATCATCTCCTTAAGGATTCTATAGTTTGCACCATCATCAAACCTTAAACTGATGTTTCTCGGAACTTGTTTTAAAGTCTGCTCCCAGAAGCAGAAAGATACTAATGGGAGAAGAGGATCCAAAACATAGATTTTAATTTTGTATAGTGTTAGTAGACTGAATGACCTTGGAAAAAGCCATTCAACTTTGTCTGGATGGTCTATGGAAGGACTCTAATTCTCATCTGTGATTAGGTCCTTTAATAATGAGTAATGGCACATTTTCTTATTTACATTGCTCCCTACTCAGGCTTCACACCACATGAAGTTACTGCACAGGCTTAGAACAGCCCATCCCTCATTACTTTCTAATTGACATTGCATCCTGCACATAGTCACCTGGTATCTTCAGACTTCAAGTAGACTGGTTCGCTAATTCAGGCAAATCTTATTTGCTAAGTCTGCATCCAAACAAAACAAAGGAAATTAGGTTAATCAAGTCTGAAGAATCTATAAAGGTGAGCTACTCTAAGATTGTCTTTGCCAGCAACATCGCAACTAAACTAGCCCCAAAAGGCCCTTTCTTTTTTAACTGCTAAAGAATCAACAGGTCCAAGTAGACTTGTGACTGATATACATAAATGCCATTCTTAAGATGCCAGGAAAAGCAACTCCCTAATTTTCTTTCCAGACTAAGCAGAGAAATAAAACCAGGTAACAGCTCCCATAGCCAGCACAAAGGGCACAGGAATAACAATGAGAAGGTTCTCCAAAGAGCAAATTTCAATTTATTGTGATGAACCTACTCAGTGACTTACACTGGACCTAAGGCATTTCGAAAGTGTCTCAAAGACAAAGCAACCATTGCCTTGGAGCTTGGAAGCATCCTGCTATCAGACGCTCTCTGGAGCCATTTTAACCAGTGGAGCCCTAATCTAGGTTAGGAATTGGAGTGTTTACACACATGAATAACACATAACCTTTGCTCTCAGAGGGTTCACAACTCAAGTGAGTTAAGCACAGAGCAATCACAGTGTCAGTCAAGCCACATCACTAGACTCCTCTCAAATTTCCCTCATGCCTCACGTTCTCAGGGTAAAAGCCAAAACCCTTTAAGCGCCTGCAGGTAACACCTACAAGGCACCGTATGAACTATCTTTCAGTCCCCAACCAACCTCTCCCTGGCCCAGCTTGCTTCGTGCTACTGCCCCCTTCTCTCTCGTACTTTGGCACACGCATTCTGTATTTCCTCCTCTGCGAGTCTGAACTTGCTCCTCGCATTGTCTGGAAATCTATTCTCCCTTTCCAGACTTTTCTCTTTCGAGTCTTCAAATCTAGGCTCAAATGCCACCTTCTTCTCAGATAAGTCTTCCTCACGTTTCTATTTTGCTTCTTCCACTAGAATGCAGGCTCTGTGAGGCCAGAGATCATTTTGTTTACTGTTATCTCCCAACACCTAGAGCTGTGCTAGGATCCCAGTAGATCCTAAGCAGACATTTAAAAAAGGAATAAACTAACTGACAGTATCCTGGCTATTATCAAATAAGGAGGTCCTAAAAGGTGCTGGTTGCCCATTTAGGGTCTCCTCTTATTTTTCCTGGACTAACTTTTTGATTACAATATAAGCCAGGAAGCAGGGACTTTGCAAGATAGAAGATTCACATGGCCTTTCACCCACAGAGGACCAGAAGAAGGAAGCAATGAGAGTTGGTGAGCTCCATCCTTAGAGATAAGAGAAGAAGGTGGAAGTTGTCATCTCCCTTGATACAGGAAGTCAAGGCCAGGACCATGTCTTTAGGCTGGACAAGATTTTAACCCTATTTAAAAAAAAAAAAATCTTTTCCCCTGTTTGCTTATGGTGATAAGCAATAAAGCACTTAACACCAGAAGACAATGGATGTCATCTTTTTTAGAGAATTCAAAAGTGGGTGGAACTAAGGAAATCACATTTAATTCTATTGTTAGTCTTGAGGAAGAAAAAATCTAAGAGATACAGTATGCGGAGTCTCGGGTCCTGGGGGCAGGTTTTAATGGCCTGTGAGGCACTGGTCCAAGCCCATTATTCATTTGTGTTTATAACTCATCAAGTATACACTTATCCTTGAATATTGCTAGCAGGGTACTGTAAAAATAGGCATTATTTCTGTCCTTTGGAACTTAGAGTCATAATTCTGTGACATCAAGTTGGTACTGCCTCTGGCTAGAGACCGAAGCTGAAAATTAACTGCCAGCACTGACCTAGAGAATCCATTATCTAGATAATGCCTTCTTGCAACAACATCTTTCTTAAATTAACTCCAACTAGTAGACTGATGTTTTTAATTGCCTTTGCAGAAGTAAGGGTCCTATGATAAGAAAACAAAAGAAATAAAGGATAGGTTCCCCGTTTTCCAGGATTTTATTTCTACCTTTTTTGCAGAAATAAGATGTGGAAAAAAAAACAGCAAAAAAGTAGAGCATATAGAAAATTCTGAGCCTGGCTAGGAAGTCTACAAATTTGATGGATCCAAAGAGTTCGTGGAAGTGTCATTGCTGTTTCTTTTACCCATTTGCTTCAGTCTTAGCTTTATTCTCCAGTGTTATTTTTTTAGAGTTTCTGTGGCAACAAGCTAAAAGAAACCCAAAGATATTCTTCTGTTCATGATTGCTGACAAAAGCAATATTTTCTAAATTATTTCACTGATTTACTTATTCAATTAATAAATATTTGTTAATTCTAATTTCTTTTTTTTTCAATAAAAATGTTATAGGCTTGAGGCAAATACTTAAGTATTTGTTTTCCCCCTCAAAGAAACATCTCACACTTCAAAACACTATAGTACAGAGAGTAAAGCTTCCGAGATTAGTGGAAAGATTTTAATACCACCCATTAGCCCTGGGACTGTTGACACGGCACTGTAGGTATCTGGACTTCATGAAAATGTTATTTCCATTATTTTCGTAATGGAAATAACAATTCCTGTCATACTAACTCACAAAGTGATTATGCAAATCTAACAAGATAATATGTATGACAAAACTTTATAAACAGCATAAAAGGAATTTGAAGCGGGGGGAAGCCCTTTCCTTTTTCCCATTTGTGCCTGTATAATATGGAAATCTTGAAATTAAAGGATCTTGGCTTCCCCAGAAAGTACCTACCTAATGTGATTTAAAAAAAAAAATTTTATAGTTACTATGATACTTGCATTAAAATAAACATATACAGGGTTTCAATCATTATAAGCCATATCCCACAGCTCAAGAAACATTTTTTTTGAAAAGTACATAACACAAATTGGCCAGTTGGAAATCTTTCAACAAGTAAAGACAAGACAATAACATCACTCAAACATGGGGAGGCGTACATGATAAATGCTGTAGCCCTTAAGAACGTTGTGTCAAGGAAAACTGGTCAAGGACAAACCGCCTTCAAGCTTGAAGAAGACATCAGTTCTACACAAAAGCTTTCAGGACTGCATTTTCTGAGCAACAAAGACCTCAAGGGCCCTTGGGAAGATTGGTCATGCGCCACTAAAATAGGGCACATCCGCTGGCTTTCAAAACTAGGAACAAAGTATCTGCAAAGTTAAGTACTCTTCTGTATAATGTTCCAGTAAGCTGCATTTTGCTTTTACCTGTATATAGCCATGTGGTTTTTGTCTTTTTTTTTTTTAATCTATTGTTTTGTACTCTCTAGATTCAGTATTCTCTTTTGAGCAGAAATCAACATTTTGTAATGGCATGAAATTTC
>PVHT021183524.1:9802530-9899301 GCA_004024745.2 Catagonus wagneri | reverse complement strand
GGGGTCTAATCGGAGCTGTGGCCACTGGCCTGCGCCGCAGCCACAGCAACGCAGGATCCGAGCCGCGTCTGCAACCTACACCACAGCTCACGGCAACGCCGGATCGTTAACCCACTGAGCAAGGGCAGGGATCGAACCCGCAACCTCATGGTTCCTAGTCGGATTCGTTAACCACTGCGCCACGACGGGAACTCCGTGTAATGGCATGAAATTTCAAAAGCAAAAGCCACAAGTCTTCTAAACCAGGTCCCCTACCTACTGCCAAGGAAGACCAGTGCCGATCCACTGGAACGGCCCAGCCTATTTTCTTACCCAGAGAAAAGAGAACCCACTAGCCTCTGTTAATACTGTTCATACTGATGAGAGCTCAGGGATCAAGGAGGCTCTGTGAAGGTTCAGCCTAGATTCCAGATCTTCCTTTCCTTTCGTTCCCTTTCTGAGGCCAATCCCAGAGATAGTATTTCAGAGCCTTTATGTGCCATAGCAACACCTCCCCCCCCACCCCGATATCTACAGGGCTGCCTTGGCACCTTCACACATCAGGATATGTGAGCCTTACAATTTCCCCTTCAGATTGACAGAGGAGTTGCCCTAACCTCCATTTTCTAAATACGTATTTCCAACACCTTCATCTCTAAGTCCCTTCCCAGTTTTGATGTACTGTGTTGCAGTTTAATAGAAGACGAAAAACTGAGGCAGAGAATGGTGAGCTAGCTTCATAAGGACCCCCAAACTATTCTCCCTGAGCCCAATAATACATAACATGGTTTTTAGAGCAAACAGTGGAAATATTTTAAGAGCAAGCAGCGAGGTCATATTTCTTTTTTTCCTTCCAGCATTGAATTGACACAATTTCGATGAAAACAAGCAAACAGGTAAGCCAAGTTAAAAAGAAAAAAAATTTTTAAATGATATATTCCTAAAAAGCCAAAGCTCAAAAGCAAAATGGCTTCTTCCTGAAGCTTGTGCTATTAGAGCAATTCATCACTTATTTTCACGTCAAACAATTTATCATATTTCTCTCCTAAAATAGGAATCAAATAATTACTGCTTGTTTTATGCAAAACATACACTACTTACATAATTTAACTATAATCTAGCATGCGTTCCCTCAAATTTTATGTGCTACACACACATACACATACGTATAAACAAAAGATTATATATATGTGTTTTATCTGTCATACAGCATCTATATGTATACTGTGTCTTATAAACACACACACACACGTGTGTGTGTGTATATATACACATTTGTTTTTCAAAGGCATTCTTATTTACTCAACTTACTCATAATTTAATCCTGAAGAGAGTTTATTATGGCAAGTATTGGAAATCCATTCATAAAGACAAAAAAATTATAATTTCTTTCATAGATTAAAATACTTAAGAGTAAGAAGGCTATAAATCCATAAAAAGCAAATTCATATAGCATCACTTGCATGCAATTATTTCTAATCTATTCTATATTCAGCAGATTGTAAATACAGTGTTAATGTGGTGATTGAACTGAATAATCACATCAATTCGAGAGATGTTCTTTTTGTGTGACAGCTTGCTTGATAATAATCCCTTCACAAACCTACCTATAGCTCAAGGGCATTCTGGGATTAAAACTTAATTTAAAACTTGGTTAAGAAATTCCTTGAACTCTCTAGAGAAAAGGTCTAAAGGAAATGCAAAAAAAGATCCTCTAAGTCAGTCAAAACAGAAGCATCGAATTCATAGAATTATTTGATTAGGCAAAAAATTGTTCATTTATTACATATACAATGAGTCATTTATGTCTTATTTTATGCAGTTATATATACATATTTGCTTCTTTGAAATATCTTCTTAAAATGTTAAGCCAAGAACTGACATCTCTCTATATATGTCAGCCTGATGATACATATAATGAGGCATATTTGACTTCTAAAATATGGTTTTTGCACACTTGTCGAGTACACAATATATTTCTTGATTTTCACATATTACTCCCAAGAAATAAGTACATATATGATTATTTTAAATATGAGAATTGTTGTAACAATAGTTCCATATCTAAAGTGGGAAACTATTCAACTTCATTATGTTGCTGCAGCACTCGTTTCCATGGCAACGCCCCTGTGTTAGCAATCACAGACTCACCGAGCTAGAGAGGCTTGGACAAGATGTAAACGAATGCTCTCGTTGTTCACTTAGGAGATGGACGCCTAGGTTCCAGAGTCTTGACTTATCCACCACCAGCCCACTAGTTAGCATCAGAGCAGGCAGTAAAATCTGGTTCTTCCGGCCCCCATTCCAGCATTTCTTCAGGTATCCTCCACTGCCTGCCACTATTCTAAACCAACTGACACTAAAATCACACACACACACACACACACACACACACACACACACACACACACACACAATATATATATATATATATATAAATCCCATACTCAAGCAGTTTCCTTCAGTCAGGCCATTTGAAGAGTCAAACTACACTTTTTGCGATTTTTCAGTATCACAAATAAAAATATCATTGTCATTTGGGCATGAAAATGACAAAAAGACTTGATGGCTATGGATGTAGGATGCGGAAATAACTGCTTAAAAAGGAGGAAAAAAATCAGAGTTCCCATTGTGGCTCAGTGGTAACAAATCTGACTAGTATCACGAGGACCCAGGTTCGATCCCTGGCCTTGCTCAGTGGGTTAAGGATCCAGCGTTGCCATGAGCTGTGGTGTAGGTCACAGATGTGGCTCAGATCTGTCATTGCTGTGGCTGTGGTGTAGGCTAGCAGCTGTGGTTCTGATTCAATTCCTAGCCCGGGAACCTCCATCTGCCGCAGGTGTGGCCCTAAAAAGACAAAGAAAAAAAAAGGGGGAGAATCAGTATTAAAGTGATTGTGTCTTCTAAATGTCTCAAACTGTTTTACTAGATATTTTCATTAATTTTACTTAAGTAATTTACAATTATAAACCATAAAAATTAAATATATAAAGAAAATATTTAGTAATATCTAGACAATTTATACCATGGTTCTAATCTGCTAATCACTGTTAACAGTAAGAAATACAAAACACTATAAGAAAAATTAATTCTTCTGTTTAGTAAAATTTTTATATATAAATAACAGATTTTAGGAGTTCCTTGGTAGCACAGGGGGTTAAGGATCAGTCATTGTCACTGCTGTGGCTCAGATCACGCTGTGGGATGGGTTTGATCCCTGGCCCAGGAACTTCCACATGCTGCAGACTTGGCCAAAAGTAAAATAAATAAACAAACAAACAAACATCAGATTCTAGAGCCCAGGTCCAATTCTACTAGTCCCCCTGTTGGACTCTTGAAATGTGGCTAGCCTGAATCGAGATATGCTGTGAACATAAAACACATAGAGGATTTCAAAGATTTTGCCCCCCCGAAAAGGAATGTAAAGTATCTCAATTTTATACTGCTCATACGTTGAAGTGATAATAGATATATACTATTAAAAAACATATCATTGAGGAATTCCCATTATGGTTTAGTAGGTTAAGAACCCAACTTATATCTCTGAGGATGTGGGTTCGATCCCTGGTCTCACTCAGTGGGTTAAGGATCTAGTGCTGCCATGAGCTGTGGTGTAGGTCGCAGACGCAGCTTGGATCCCGTGTTGCTACAGCTGAGGTGCAGGCTGGCAATTGCAGCTCTGATTCCACCTCTAGTCTGAGAACTTCCTTTGATGCAGGTGCGGCCCACCTCACCCCCCCAAAAAAAGAAAAAAAAATTCCAAAAACTATATCATTGAAAGTAATGTAATCAATTTTTAATTTTTTAACATGGTTACCAGAAAATTTAAAATTACGTATATGGCTTGTGTTTGTAACCCACACTATGTTTCCATTGTTCATCCCTTAGACCATTCTCAGGTAAAGTTACTGGATGAAATATCTCATTTCCCGTTTTCTCAAATCCAGAACCTACCTTCCATGATCAAATGGGACCTTAGCCTTGAACCCTGTTCTGATCTCTCCACCCAGAAGTGCGCTCCCTCCTTTAAATTCCATCAGCATCTTGCCTCTGTCTCTGCCCATTCTATTCTAACACTGCTACTAGGATGCACATTACTGGCAAATAAGGTCTGCATATATTTTTATGTATGTCTGTGATCTGTAAAACTACCACCATGGAGCTCCAGTAAAGCATCAGTGAATTTTTATTAGACACCAAAGCAGATAAACTTAAATGTAGTAAATTTATTTTCAGTTCACTTTTGTTCAGATAAAGCTATCTTCAAAGGTGAGAATTTCCTAAAGTATCAGGTCTATGACTTAGTAAGAAGATACGTACCAGCTGAGTCTCAGATACCGTAGAAGAAGGTGAGGAGAGGTTTGCCTGCAAAATTAGAAACAAGATGTTTATTGAGATTCATGACTTAGTAAAATAATATTTCTATGTTTTTATGTATTCTGACTCTTTTATTATTAAAATGATATATGTCCACTGTAGAATTTTGACAAGTATTAAGGAAAAAATATCATTACGCCCCCCAACAATGATGTTTTTACATTTTTGGTACAATACCTTACAGTATTTCTTCTACACATTTTTATTCAGCTCATATAATAGTAAGTATGATGCTTTATATGTTGTTTTTCCTTAACATCTTAACTCAAGCACTAGCATAGATATCAAAATTTCTTCAAGGTGATGTGGTATTTCATTCTCTGTACACTCCACATGTTACTTAAAAATACTAGTATTGTTGGATGTTTATATTTATTTACAGCAGAAATAAGTAAATAACAGATTTTTCCTTACTTTTATATTTAAAATAAAGCTTTCAGAGTTCCCATTGTGGTTCATTGGGTTAAGAACCTGACATAGTATCTGTGAGCATGCAGGTTCAATCCCTGGCCTCGCCCAGTGGGATCCAGCATCGCCACAAGCTGCAGTGTAGGTAGTGGATGCCGACTGGATCCTGCATTGCTGTGGCTGTGGTGTAGGCCTGTGGCTGCAGCTCCGATTCAACTCTGAGCCTGGGAACTTCCATATGCTGCAGATGTGGCTCTAAAAAAGAAAAATATAAAATAAAATAAAGCTTTCATGATTTCATGAAAAAATGACTTGTTTTGTTTTTCTTTTTAGAGCCACGCCCACAGTATATGGAAGTTCCAAGGCTAGGGGTCGAATCGGAGCTACAGATACTGGCCTACGCCACAGTCACAGCAATGCAGGATCTAAGCCACGTTTGCAACCTACACCACAGCTCATGGCAACTCTGGATCCCCAAACCACTGAGCCAGGCCAGGGACTGAACCCACATGCTCATGGATACCAGTTGGGTTCGTTACCACTAAGCCACAACGGGAATTCCCATTCATTTGTTTTTTAAAATTGTTTTAAATTAAAGAAGAGGCTAACACTGTTTCACTGTCCTTAGTTCCTGAATTTCACTCTTTTTTTTCTGGATTTAGTTTCCTTCTTGCTGAAGTAAATGCTTTGACAGTTTTTTCCCACCTTCCTATCTTGGACTTTGTCTAAAAATGTTTTTATTTTGTTCTCATCTTGAATGAGAGTTTACCTGGACATAGAGTTCTAGGGTAATTGTTATTAATTCCCAGCATTTTGAGGACACTGTCCACATGCTCTGGCTTCTGTCACTGCTGTCGATCTAAATGTTGTAAC
Organism: Catagonus wagneri; assembly: GCA_004024745.2. Lineage (NCBI taxonomy): Eukaryota > Metazoa > Chordata > Mammalia > Artiodactyla > Tayassuidae > Catagonus > Catagonus wagneri. The sequence goes on along the minus strand of PVHT021183524.1, from coordinate 9,893,664 downwards.
TTGGTGGGTCAACCATCTTCACATTTGGTTAGTGTTTAAGATGTCCCTCCAAGACATTCTGTAAATTCACTATGATGTGTCTGAGCCCGGACTGCTTTTATGGATCCTTTTGGGGAAGACTGCTGTAGTCCTTCCTTTTGAATATACGTACCAGTCTTCATTTCTGGAAAATCATCCATGAATCTCTTCAAATACTACCTCTCTTGCATTATAGCTAATCTCTTCTTATAGAACTTCTATTAAATATATTTTGGGTCTTTTGAATCCATCCACCATTTCTATAAAATTCCAGAGTCAGATCTCTTTATGCTTCATTCTGAATGATTTTCACGTATAAGCCCAATGGTTAACAAATTTTTATTCAACACTGTATTAATACATTTAACATGACCATTGAATTTTACATTATTTTTAACTTTCTAGAAGTTCGAACTGGTTCCTTAATCAAGTCTTTTTTATGGTATCCATAACTCTTTTTAACTATTTCAATGTTTTTATTATATTTATAAATTCATTCCAGATTTTTCTATAATCTCTTATTGCTCACTCTCCTGTTTCTCACGTCTGCTAACGCTCTTTCATGCCTCTGACCCATGATGTTCTTTACTCCTCTTACAGCTTTTAAATTTTGATTTTGAGCTCATCTCAGTCAGGGTACTTTTAGTGATGATTTCTATAGGCATCTGAGAAGCCTGAATTGTGAGACAATGCCTAAAATATATTTCATATTCATGCCAGGAGTTTCGCTGATTCTGGACAGATCTCTGTTTTATTTCACTACTCTCATATTCCTGAATTTCAAAGGTGGCAGGTCCCCACATCTTCAAGTTTCACAGGTTTAGGACCCATTTTCTCGTGGATGATGAAGTTACCACCCACAAGTGCCAGGTTAAGACAGCAGAAGGATTTATCATTTTTCTGTTCCATGCTTCATGACCATGTGATCTTTTAGGCTCTTGGATACACACAAGGGATTCATTCACTGGTCTCAGACTCATTATACAATAAAAGTTAAACCCTAAGCTCCTGGTTCCTGGCACCTGGATTCTAACACACTTGTGTTCCCTCTGAGTTTAAGCTCCGTTACTCCTACCTAGAGCTCCCTTTTCATTCTGGGCACTTAGAGTTCCTCTTTCTTTCTTATAGGTTGGGTTATGTATCTATTTTAATAGGTATGTTTCATCAAGCTTTTCTGCCCTTAAATGGGCAGCCACAATTCCACATCAGCTCAGCCTTCAATGTTGATGAGCAACGGCCAAAAAACAGATGCACAATTATAAATACATTTAGTCGAAACAGGATTAAGTTGTTTTCCTAAAATATTTCTATTCTTTTTGGAGTTGTAAATATGTTCAGGGTTTATTACAGGTGTGTTGATACTGTTTTTACTCTCTGAGAGATGAATAACTGAAAACTGAAAGCTTCACGGTTATGGTATCGCCAAGGACGTAGGCATGTGAATCGACAAACAGGACGACAAGGCACCTGCAGTCCTTCTCTCACTGTTGGTTTTGTCTTCTGATTTTTGACCCATCCATTCTTCACCAGGACAGTCACTGCTCAGTGCTATTCCTGGTTGTGATATGGCAGCAGTCTGTCCTGGCTAATTGCTCCCCACCTCTAAATGCTGTGAACCAGCCTAGCATCCACTGAGGTTTATGGCTACTCTGTGCTGCAGAAAATTGCCCTTCAGAATGTCCATCACAACAATTTTTCAGTTCACCTATGGTTTAATTTTTAAGATAGTGATATGAGTAATAACAATTCCTTCTAGCATCTTAGCATTTTTCTCCCTTTAGCTAATTCTTCATTACTGCAATAATGAGATACTTTATACATTCCCTACGTTAAATGTCTTTATGAAATATGCTGAATTGAATGTATTTTGAGTGAAACAAAATAGTTAAATTTTTATCTCAATAATTATAGGGAAAAGAGATCACACAATAAAAATAAAGCATTTGCACAGTTTACATTGCTAGCATTCTTCAGTACAATGTGCTAAATAACACGAAACTATCAGGAAAAAAGATAAAATGCTCAGGTAAATGTATTAATTAAATTAGGAAAAGACACAAATATCTCTGTATCCAGTTTCCATAAGTCCCCAAAATTTCTTCACTGATAATTATGACATAACAATAGGATGCTTTAGATATCCCCAGTACATTTTTATTTCATCTAATATAAGGGACTTCATATCACTATTATGTGAAACTATTTCCAGAGGGAGGAAAAAAACAATTAAATTTGAACCTTAGGGTGGAGTTAATATTTATAAAGCCATCGCAGATCCTTTGCCAAAGAAAAAGAATATTGGCTTATATGTATCATCACAATTATAAGCGGATTCTTTTAACTAACCCAGTTGTGTCAAACCCTTTGAGAAGTCTCCTTCTGCCTGCCCAGTACAGGTTAATGTTGTTTATTAAATTCTGTAGCTATAGTTATATTATCAATACTGCAGCGATTTATTTTTCAAAACTACAGAAGAATTTTTCGTGAGCTGAAATTGGAGCCATGAGTAGTGAGAGGAGGCCACTATATTTAAACAATTGTCAATCAGTCATCTAAACCAAGAGAAGCAATATGAGGTAGTAAACCTTGAAACTGGATTTGAACAGCACTAAGGTTTATAGTCACTCGTGTTTACCCAAGTTAATACTAACCTTGAAGAATACTAGAGATGGGTGTAAGAATGGCTCTTATGTGAAACAAGATCCCAGAGTCTATATTCTACAGCCTATGACATCATTTGAATTAGAGAAGAAAGGAAAGTGAAGAGAGAGTGGGAGCACTGTGACCAGTATGTCATCATTAAACAAACAGAACTTTAAAGTGAACAGAGCAATGAAAAAACTGTGAAAGTCAAAATCTCTTACTTCAAAGAAAATCTATTAAAGAGGTAAGGTATATGCAAAGTAAAAGAGTTAAGACTGTGGAAAGCAATGAGGATTTGAAATCCACTGAAAAATAAATTGCTACACAAGGCCACCACTTATGCCAAGTCAGCTTTGGAGAAACCATTCTCCTCTTCCAAAGACCTCATGCAGGGGCACATAAAATACAACCAAAGCCCTTTTATCATTGGCTAGAGTTGCTTTTCCCTGCAATCGACAGCTTTTCCTCATCCTTGACTCAAGGGTGTCTGGCATCTCACAAGCAGACACCCTGCTGGAAAACTGTGACAAAAGCAAGTTGCACCGGATCAAAAGCGTTGAACAGTTGCTCTTGCCTTCTGCACTCTGCACTTCCACTTTGGGCAAGTTATTTTTTCCCCTTTCGGCACTCATGACCCTCCCACCTGAATATAACATCCAATTCAATATCATTACAAGGTTTCTCTTTAACCTTTTCGATGTTGACTTTAATTATCCTGATGATTCTTTTCTCAAGGGTCAAAGAACTCTGATTAGTGGTAATGTGGCAAATGAATTATTTGCATTCTCCCAGATAAAACTGATCTACAGATAGGCAAAGAGACAATAGTCAAAATATCAACAGAGCACCTAGGAGTTCCTGAGTGCTGAGCTTAGCACTGAGGAAATATACAATGTTTAAATGACAAGACACTGCCTGACCCTTCAGCTAGAAAGTGTTCCTGTTACTCTATATAACACACTGCTCAAAGTGAAGCCAATGGTGAGCATCTTAAGCACCAGAACCACACAGATGTATTACGAGGCATCATGTCTTTGTTGCTTCACACTGTTTATTCTAACTATCTGTAGACCTTACTCTGTATGACTATCTAACTAAAAGCCATTTTATAAGTTAGTAATATGTCACCAAAAGATCTCAATACAAAAAGTAGAGCTGGAAGTATTTTAAAGGTTTGACTCAGTAGCTAGGGAGTCCTGATTCCACGTTGTTAGGAATGTAATCGGTTGGCAGAATAAGTGGTCAGAGTGACTAGTGACAGCCACAGTTTATATATGCAAACAAGAGATGAAAAATCAGATCAAGGGAAGTTTGGCCAAAATATGTTTGATGATGTATAAAATAATGATAATAACGACAAAAGGCATACAGAGTGCCTCATTAAATCACCTCTCTTCCTCCTCCTTTAGCACAACTGATATAAGTATCTTCCATTCCCTCCTCATCCCTTTTCACACATGCATATCTTGGAAATATTTCTGAACAGTGAGAAAAAAAAGAAAGAAAGAAGAATGATCAGTAGAGTGGAATTTCTTGCTTAAATCATTCACAACTTATCAAATCTCTGGTCACAACCTACGGAAGCAGATATGGACCCGTGCCTGGATTTAAGTGGATTGTCTTTGTCACCTCTTACTCTAAGATCTATGACTACATTTGGGTATATCATCTCTCAAACACTCCAGCTTAGCAACATTTCCAAGCATAGCAACCAGGGGACTGTGTGAGCTGACTAAATTGGAGAAAATGACCTTTATTTGAATATCTGTATATAGAGAGGAAAATATTCTTAATAAAGTTTGACACATTTTTAATATACTGTGATATCCTGAAAGCAATATGCTTCCATTGTCCCTTAAGCTCATTAAAATGAGATTTTTACCTCTATGCTATATCATATTCAATAAGCCTGTCTGTTATTTCTCTAGCACTTAAAAGTAATTCGTGAAATGTAGAGTTTATTAAATAAGTTGTTACCAATAGAATATGACACCAAATGAGAGGGTTTTTTGATAAATTAGTAATAGGTTCAAACACTTGCTCTATTTTCTGAGGCTGCTCTTTATTATGAAAGCATACCGCAGTTTTGAATTATGTGAGTGAAATGCATTTATACTGGTAGTAGTTAATGAAAAATAACTTTGTAAATAAAGAAATATTTACAAAGACAAGTGTAATGCAAAGAAAAGAAAATGATATTCTCCTCCAAAGATGACGGAGTAAAAACAGAATGAAATAGAAATATAATTACAAAATTCATTCCTATACATAAGGGGGAAAGAAGCTCTTTAAAAACGAGCACCATGAGAAACTATCACTCATACATTAACTGATAAATTATGAGTTAATTTACATATAAGCAAACAAGGTGAAATAGTAGAACTACAGTAAACGTTATCATTTCAGATGCCGTTACCAAATACGAAGTTCCTTATTCAAATTTTAGTCTGAAGATTTTTAGGGATGAAGAAATAATTTAGACCGGGAATATAAAAACTAATAGATAAAACATTTAAGGAAGACCAAGTATTCCCAGCCTCTTTTGGAACACAAAGCATTAATGACAGGGACTTTGAATGAGAAAGACCTAGGTTGGATTTAGCCTCCTCTCTGACTTTATTTTCCTCCTCTGTAAAAATAGAGATTTGGCATAATAATACCCACGTCCTGGGACTGGTAGAAGCTTAAAAGAGACAGTTAAAACTCATTTGCAAGGTTAAGAGCTCAAAACCTGAGTTATTATTGTTGCGTTTGGCATCTGTTAAAAAAACAATCAAGTGAAATGCTAATGATAAATTAATATAATCAGTCATACGAGTGACCTGGAAAACATGACACGTTTGTGAGCCTGGCTGAAATTTTATAACACTTAAGAAAACCTCAATTAAATTACCTTAAAATAAACTGCAATTCGAGTACACTAAGAACTGAAGAAAAACCTTGGCTACGTCACTGCATCTGGCTCATCCTAAAAAAGGCAGACTATGTGAAAAGTAACAATACGTGTGATCGAGATTAAGAAAAGGAAAGGAATTGTTGTTTTACGTGGATTTTCTTTTCTTTTTTCTTTTCCTTTTTTTAATGAAGGAAAGCCAGCCTTTCACTAAAGGCTCCCTAAAGAGGAATAAGTTCTATAATGTCTTGTTATTTAATTAAACCACTATCATTATCCCAGGAAAACTGGAAATTTGAGGGACTTTTCTGACACATGGAAAACTAGCAACTTCGTAAATTTGTTTTAATATCAGTTCTCCGGCTAGCTGTCCTCTAATTTCCTGTGAGAAAGCATCCTGCTCTTTACTGATTGAGTAGTTTACTGTCCCCACTGTATGCTTCAGAAGTGGGGTTCCTGCTGTTCTGCTCACCCTTCCCACCTCAGGGACTCCACGTGGGACCTGGGACACAGCAGACACGCAAATATTTGTCAAATCAATGAAAAAGAGTGGAAAGTTGAATAATAGAGCTATAAAATCCTGACTCTACTTTCTAGTGGTCACAATTCATAGGTTATATACTCTATTTCTTTCTTGCTTGCTTTTTTCTTTTTTGTTGTCTTTTAAGAGCCATACCCACAGCATACGGAAGTTCCCAGGCTAGGGATCAAATCAGAGCTGTAGTTAGCTGCCAGCCCACGCCACGGCCACAGCAACCCAGGATCTGAGCCGTCTCTGCTACCTACCCTGCAGCTCATGGCAATGCCATATCTGTAACCCACTGATCAAGGCCAAGGGATCAAACCTGCAATCTCATCGATACTAGTCAGGTTTTTTATTGCTGAGCCATGATGGGAAGTCCTATACTGTATTTCTAAAGAGCCACAAGAGACAGGGATTTTGAATGGACTGTGCTAAACTGTTGAGGAGATCTTCAAGTGTAACAAAACTTTTTTTTTCTTGGTTCTAATTTTAAAATCTTCCCTTTCTTCCTCTTCGGCGCACAAGTTGGTAAACTGCATGATCCCTGCTTTGGAACTGAAAGCTAAGAATCTCTACAAAGGCAGTGACACACCGAGTCCCAGCAGGTGTAGACTGTGAAGCTGTCTATTTTCCTCAAAGTTTTGAAGAGAGATGGTAGAATATTGCAATGTTATAGTCCGTAAGGTTCTCAGATTTGCTTTTCAGCTCCCATGGGAAAGGAAGAGAGAGAAATAGAGATCAATCGATTAATTAATTAAATGAAAACTATTCTAGTCATCCTTAATGTGAGGCAGGTGTAGCTCTATCAATACAAATATTAGAATTTCTAGAAGAAAATATCACACTGTCATTCTTTTTTAAAAATGAGAACATACAGTAGTTAAGATTGTTCGTTCGCATAAGATTAGGGCTTATAGCTAAGAAAGATTGCTGGTCTAAAATTTCATTTCTTCTCCTCAAAAAAAAAAAAATGTATCAGGAGCTCCCATTGTGGCTCAGTGGGTTAAAAACCCAACATAGTGTCCCTGAAGATGTGGGTTTCATCCTTGACCTCACTCAGTGTGTTAAGAATCTGGTGTTGCTGCAAGCCGGCGTTGCTATGGCTGTGGTATAGGCAGCCCGCTGCAGTTCCAATTTGACCCCTAGCCCGGGAACTTCCATATGCTGCAGGTAGAGTCCTAAAAAGAAAAAAGAAGAAGAAAATAAATGTGATCAGACATCACTTAGTAAAGGTATTAACTGCAGCCAAATATTTACAAGTGTGACTTCCTTACACTGGCACCAAAAACTGGTTTTCACATTCCACCATAAAATAAATTATCTCGGACAGTCTTCCAAAAGATGGGGACATATTAGAGGTGTCAGGAACAGCAATTCAAATGTCATGTTGTAAGAGGATGTGAAAAACAAAGCTTCTCACTCAAGAAACCAAATTTAATCAAAGAATCTGATCTGAATCAGAGTTTATATTGTTCTGGTCTATATTAAATCTATTTGATGATTCAGTGTTAACTTTGCATGACTCAAACGCTCTCACAAAGTTTGGGGCAAATGTTAACCTACTTTAATTAAGTCGGATAAATGACAGCAGAATCATCTGAAATGATTTCTAACTATAGAGATGGAAGCAGCCCCTCCAGAATTATTTCAATAGCTATCAAGTGGCCACTCGCAGGAGGGGCGGGAGAAGGAATCAGCCCCTGCACCTTATTGCAAATAAGTCTAAATCACAGGTACCTGGGTGAAAAGTAGGAGTGGATGAGAAAGGTGAGAAAATAAAATATTCTAGGTACTTTTTCTTGGGTCTGGCTTTCGTAGAACGTCTTAGTCACAAAACATGCAGAAACATCGTTGGGGAATTTCCTCGTTACTCAACTGGAGAATCAAGGAGCTCAGCTAAATCATGGCATCTCTGTCTTCCCAAGATAAGTGGGAGGAAGAAAATATGGATGAAGGAGAAAATAAAGGAAATGAAGAGGAAGAAATGCGAGAATTATCATTTATCGAGTTATTTCTGTGTGCCAGGATTACATCAAGGGCTTTCCATACATTAGCCATTATAAATCTTACATCAACCAAATATTAGTATATCAGTCTCGTAGATGAAAAAACTAAGGCACAGAGAGGTTAAGCGACTGTTCAGGATCCATTAACAAGCAGGAGCACTGTAATTAAAACTTGAGTATAGCTTCTTAAATGTCTCCACTCTTTTAAGCGTTGCTCCAAATCACGTCCAATAACTACAGAAAATAACAGAAAACTTTTTTTATTTTTACTTTTTCCATTATAGTTGGTTTACAGTGTTCTGTCAATTTTCTACCATACAGCAAAGTGACCCAGTCACACATACACACACACACACACACACAGAATTTTTTTTCTCACATTATCCTCCATCTGTTCCATTGCAAGTGACCAGAGAGAAAACTCTTAAAATATGTTCTAGGCAGTGTTCCTATACAGATCCTATAAATATTTCCTGAAAGTGGTGAGGTTCGGTCTCATCACCCAATTTATTATTTGTCCTTAGGAAGGTTCAAATGAAGGTAGAAATGCATAAATTGCCAAGGTTAGCTACAAAATTTCTATTTACAAATTTTTGACTCTGGATGACAGTGATGGTGACAATTGCATATTAGAAAATATAAAGTATAAACTAAAAGGAGACTGGTTTGTTTTAAACTAAACACTAAACACTTGCCTAGGAGACAATCTTGTTTATCAAAACATTTTGTATGGTCAGAAGTAGAAGTTGGCCACGTGATGGATTAATTGGTGAATAAAGAGCAGGAATGGGGTGAGTGTGTGTGTGTGTGTGTGTGTGTGTGTGTGTGTGTGTGTGTGTGTGTGTGTGTCTAGAACATTTGGAGCCAACTTCTCACAATTAATTGAATCGACTGTGTGAGTCTGCATCTACATACTCAATATTAATGTATTTCTACTCATAGGTGGAAATTGATTTATCTGATAAAAATTTTTTTTTGTCTTTTTCCCTTTTCTAGGGCTGCATCTGCGGCATGTGGAGGTTCCCAGGCTAGGGGTCTAATCAGAGCTGTGATGGCCTACGCCAAAGCCACAGCAACGCGGGATCCGAGCCGCGTCTGCAACCTACACCACAGCTCACCGCAACGCCAGATCCTTAACCCACTAAGCAAGGGCAGGGATCGAACCCACAACCTCATGGTTCCTCGTCGGATTTGTTAACCACTGATCCATGACGGGAACTCTTCTGATTAAAAATTTAAAAGCAAGAAAGCAGAGTTCCCAATGTGTCTCAGCAGTAACAAACCTGACTAGTGTCCATGAGGAAGTGGGTTTGATCCCTGGCCCTGCTCAGTAGGTTAAGGATCTGGCATTGCCGTGAGCTGTAGTGTAGGTCACAGATGTGGCTTGGATCCCGTGTGGCTGTGGCTGTGGCATGAGCCAGCAGCTACAGCTCTAATTTGACCCCTAGCCTGGGAACGTCCATGTGCCATGGGTATGGCCCAAAAAAGACAATAAATAAATAAACAAATAAACAAACAAATGCAAGAAAGCAACAAAGTGGTCAAAATCAACTAAATTGGCAACCCTATTGGAAATGGACAGATCTTAATGTTTCCAGTACATGAGCTGACTCTTTCATAATAAGCACAATAAACCATCACGAAAATGAAAATGTCATCTAAGCCTGGATAATTAGGAAGACAGAGAGCAGGTGTTAGAGTTCTGTTTTATTCAGCCAAGCTAATCAAATGAGACCTCACTTAAGAAGGAATTTATTCAATAAACTTACCAGACTTAATCTGATTTTCCACATCTGGGCCAATCAAATCATCCTACCCCTTCCATTCATGAAAAATTCAACTAACTCAATTTAAATCACTGTATAATTGAGTTCCCTCCAAAGCATGCACATGCACCCATTTAAAAAGCAGTATGTACAGTTACGAAGGGACTTACATATTTGGTTTCTCGACCAGCCGCTCTAGGAAGAGTCGTAGGTATCTGCATGAAAATAAAAACATGAAAATAAAAACAATGAAAATAAAAACAATCATACTACTCAAGTAATCAAGAAAACACTGAAAGATTGAACTTCTGGTGTGTGTTCACCTTTTTTCTTCCTATTAAGACTTCCTAACCATTACTCTCTCTTTCCTGTACAAAACCCTCTGTTCCTTTGAGAATTATTTCATTAAACACCATCACTTTATCATTCTTTCTACAGGTGTTACCAATCATCTTTCTAGGAAATTTTATCTTATTTACTGATGATGTTCACTCACGGATTGTAACAGCTCCTTGCATTATTTTTGGCAATTTCAAAATTCACACAGACATCTCTATCTTCTCCATTCTTTGAGACGCTCAGCTCCAAAGATATTCTCCTCTATTCCATTTTAATCACCCACTCCCAAGACTGTTCCTAGATGTTGCCTTCACAAATAAAATGGAAAACCTCTGAAATTTTATTTTTAACATCCTCCTCTTAGAATCCACCTCCCATCTGCCATCTTCATTTCTCAAATATACCAATACAACATTTCTTCAGCCTCACGGACACTTCAGAATCAATGAGTCTTCTCAGCTCCATTATGGCTGTACAGCCTCTTTCATTACATGTTTCATATTCTCAACATTTTAATACCTTAGTTTATCTTGCTTCCTTCTCTCCTTGTGACAAACTCACAAAAACTAACAACAACAACAACAACAAAACCCCTGGAAAGAGTTGAGTTCCCACCATGGCACAGTGGGTTAAGAATCCAGCTGCAACAGCTCAGGTCACTGCTATGACTTGGATTTAATCCCTGGTCTGGGAATAACCACATGCTGTGAAATAGTGTGTATGTGTACGCGTGTAGATATATATGACTGGGTCACTTTGCTGTACAGCAGAAATTGGCACAACACTGTAAAGCGATTACATGTTAATAAAAAAATTTTAAGCATATACATGCACATAAAAAAAGAGAAAAAAAAACTGGATGGACCATATCATCTATTTTCTCTAAATTTGTACTTGAGATGCAAAACATGGCTGGGGGAACTCGCTCAACTAAACTAACTGACTTCACTATAAATAATGAAATAATATTGTACATCAATTATATTATAATAGAACATAAGAAATTAGCTACTGATACATGCAAAAATAGGGGTGAATATTAACTGTTTTCTACTAAGTATAAAAAGTCAGGCTCAAAAGACTACATACTGTGTGATTCTATTTTATGACTTTCTTGAAAAGGCAAACAGAGACAAGATCAGTGCTGCTCACACTTGGGTTGCAGGGAGGGATGCGCCACAAAGGAGCACAAGGAAACATTTTCTTTTTCTTTTTTGTTTTTTTAGGGCTGCACCTCGGCCAATGGAAGTTCCCAGGCTAGGGGTCAAATCAGAGCTACAGTGGCCAGCCTACACCACAGCCACAGCAATGTGGGATCTGAGCCACATCTGCAGCCTATGCCATAGCTCACAGCAATGCTGGACCCTTAACCCACCGAGCGAGGCCAGGGATCGAACCTGTGTCTTCTTCATGGATACTAGTCGGGTTCATTACCCATTAAGCCACAACAGGAACTCTAAGGAAACGTTTTGATTGGGCAGAAGTTTTGTATCTTGGATGTGGTGGTCGTTACATAACTCTATGCTTTGTCCAAAACTCATAGAACCAGGAGTTCCCATCGTGGTTCAGTAGGTTAAGAACCCAACATTGTCTCTGGGAAGATGCAGATTCAATCCCTGGCTTCACTCAGTGTATTATGAATCCAGCGTTGCTATGGCGCAGATGGCAGATGCTGCTGGGATCCAGAGTTGCCATGGCTGTGGCACAGATCTGAAGATGGCAGCTCTGACTGAACATACCTAGCCCAGAAACTTCCATATGCTGCAGGTGTGGCCACCAACAAAAAAAAAACATAGAACTATATGCAAAACTGGAAAATTTTACAGTGGGTAAATTATACCTGAATAAACTTGACTTTTAAAACAGCACTATAAAAGCTACAATAAAGAACTTTTAACATAAGGACTGAACAATAGAATAGATGCTGAACAAATTCTTGAACTGGAAAATCAGATCAAGGAATTCTCTTGGAGGAATTAGGAAGCAATAAGTAGAAAAATAGTTAAAGATTAAGAAACATAGAGCACAGAAGCAAAAGTGACAAATGAGCATTGTAAAAGACCTAGAGGAAAGAAACATTTGAAAAAATAATGACTAAAAAATCCTAAATGTAAGGGGGAGATTGAAAACTTCAGACAAAAGGTCAAAGAGAGTACCAATCTAGATATATAAGAGAAAAAAAATGCACATCTAGACACGTAATAGGAAAAATCTGTAAATCATAAAGATAAAATTCTAGAAGATTACAGTGTCACTCTGTAAATGATCACTCTGTACACAGGAGCAAATACCATGCTGACAAAATACTTCACAAGTTATGTTGTTGAAAAAAAAAAAAAAAGAACCTAGGCTAAAAAAACTGTTGAAGAGAGAGGCCCTATAATTTTATGTCCAGTAAACTATAATTTAAATGAAAGGGCAAAATAATGATAATCTCAGAGACACAGACCATAGAATCAGTATAAAAAGACCTTGTTGAATACAATTTTTAGCAAGAGTTCAAAAAGAAAAAGAAATCCAAGAGATAGCTGGAAATGTGTGAGAAATATGATCTAAATAAAGAATAGTGTCTAAATAAAGAATAAATCAAGAAAAATATAACCATTAAAAATCAGATATAGAAGCCCAAAAATACCAACAAAATATATATGTGTTTATATATATAAATCTTGATTTAAAACAACTGGAAAGTGAAAAGTGCTCTGGTATTTAATTTTAGAAAGAGACATTTATAAGCTTTAAAATTGATTTTTGTTTGTTTTCATATTTAGGTTTTTATTTTTTCTCTTATACTTGACTTACAAAAGCTTTAACATTGAAATAAAAATAAGCATAATTATTGTCTTTAATACCTTACATATAAGCACAAAAAGCAACAAAAATGCAAAGTAAAATTTTATATAGTGTCTCCAGGAAATCAAAATTTTCTATTTTTAAATTAAAAGACTTAAAGACTATATAACCCAATAGATTACAAATAAAGAAGCTCTAATTATCCATTTGCGGTTCCTCTCTATTAAAATATAATTCTAACGTCGACTGAAATTGATTACCTGGCTTCCGTGTCATTATTAAAGAATGTTTGTCTATAATGTTCCAACTGAAAATTAAGGATACTCTTTAATTACAGACAATTCTGTACATTTAAAATCTACTTTATAAATTTAATGCCCAATTTTTTAAACGAATATACAAAAAGTATCTATACTAATTCCAATAGAGAAAATAAGATAAAAAAAAAACCTAACAATTACCAATAAAAAAAAACTGAAATTTAGTGGTCTGTACTACACATTCAAAAAAACAATTTGGAGAAATGTAATATCTTAAATGAAAATGGATACATGATAAGAAGGACATATTTAAATATTCAATGGTAACAATTAATACTATATTAGCCCTCTAATCTAAAATATCCAGGATTCTGTTCCTTTTGAGTCAAAGAACAATGAAATGAATTCACCCAACCAAAAGAGAAAGAATTCCAGAAATAATACCTACGTTAAAGCTCTTAGACAAATAGTACTTTAGTCTTCCTCATTTTCCATTTCTACAATTCCAGGACTGTGAAGTATGGGAGGACTGAAGCTATGGTTTATGATGAGAATAAGTCACAAATTCTACGTACTGTTCCATTTCTTAAACGCTCGGCCTAATACTTTGGCTTCAAACTGTTTTGAACTTGACTCACAGAAACAGATTTTACTGCAACCTATACATGTACATGTAAACAAAATGAAACCAACATCAACAACACCTACTCACTACTTAAAATAATAGAGTCTGATATTTTACATTCTTACTATTCTGTTTTTAGAATACTGTTTGCTAAAAACAGGAACAACAACAACAAAAAAACAGAAACCAAAACAAAACACTGGGTGCTTTCCCCTAATTTCCCAAATCACTATGGGGCTTTGACCTGTACTTTAAAAATCATTCATTTAGTACTTATTAATGTTCAGTAAATTATATTAAATATATACATACTTTGATTGGGTCAGAACTCAACAATGTCTGTAGAGAACTTGAAGGAGAATCAGAAGAATGCTAGAAGAAAAAAAAAAAGGAAAAGCTTGTGATGCACCTGTCTTAGTCAAGTGGAGGGAAATGAAGTGAAGCAAAGCAAAGGTTTGAATTGCTTGTTCTAGTCTAAGGCATTACCATAGACAAGGAATCCTGTAAGACCTTATCAATGGTAGCACAGACCTCTTCAGTTTGCTGCCTGAGCTGTGCAGGGAAACACAACTGGAAGAATTGAAACCAGGTACTGGGTTAGCAAAGAGTTTTGGGACTGCATTTCAAAAGCAGGGGCGATGTGAAGCCGTTACCTCCAGAGGTGGGTCTAATGTGTTGTCCTTGGAGACGCCCTCAGTCTTGGCTGGTTCATCTAGTGCCTAGTGGTAATAAATGAAAGAGTTCTCCCGTGAGGCTTTTAGTCAACTGTAAATGTAGTAAAGTCTGAATTCAAAGAAAGCCCCGTATGTATTGATGTTTCCAAGAAGAAAACTCTTTGAACCACAGGATGAGCTATTCTCCGATGTGGAGTCACTGCCCACAATTGTCCTGCTTTTCCAATCTAAGGTGCTGGGGTAAAGAAAGGAGGCTGAGCTTTTAAGCACACAAACTGGAACTGAGACCTCAGATATATCCAGATGAGTCCTGCTCCACCGCCGCAAAGAAGTCACATTGGGAAACTACAGGGAGAAATAGCAATGATGTAGCCATTTCTTAATATTACGAAAGCTATTCTAGAGGAAAGGCTTCAGGGCCAGTTTACAAGAAACACACACCCAAGATGAAAATCTTGCCTCGTTTTAAATCATTTCTATTCAAAAAGAGTTGGCCACCTTACTTGCTAGACTTGGCCTCAAATGACACAACTATTTTTGAAATGAAATAAATTTTTTATTTATTGTGACATATTTCAGACATATCTAAGGAGATAAAAGTCTTGTTCACTGTACTATCCCATTGAAATTATGAAGGAAAATACTGCAAAATAATAGAAGCCAGTGTCTCTTCCTTCTGTCTTGCTTCTTCTCCTTCCTCGTGAGAGGTAGCCACTCGCTTCTGTTTCGCTTATCATCACATGTGTGTCTTTAATTTTTTCATCATACTAATAAAGGTGTATATCACTAAATAATATAAAAGATTGTTCGGTGCCATTCTTCTAATTTCGTGTAAGTATAATATATGCTTCTGAAACTTGCCTTTTTTTTTCCTTGTTATTTTTTTGAACCACTGTAGAGAGGTATGATTAACAAACAAAAACCTGTACACACACAATACATAAAGCCAAAGAGTTTGGAAATAAGTATATATCTGTGAAACAAGCCTCACAATCTACACCATAAACCTATCCATCACATCCAAAAGCCTCCTCTCATCCTTTGTATTTATGTATTTTTCCATGAAGTTACTTTTTCCATCATTTCCCCTCCACATATGATTCACTACTTGCATATTCCACAACAAAATGGAAACTGTCTTCTGTTGTTAAACATTTAGGGTGACCCCAAGTTTCACTATTACAAACCATGACAATGAATATTTATGTACACGTTATGCATAGATTTATAGTTTTTAGACTAAAGTAGTTTCATAATAATGTAATAATAGTCAACTTTAACTTCGTCGGGTAATTTCAAATTGTTCTTTAAAACAATTGTACAATTTTATACTCATAGTAGCAAGGGAAGAGAATCCGTTTTCAGATATTAAAAAAATCTTACATCCTGATGTAAACAAAATATCTTTGATTTTGGATTGCATTTCCCTGATAATTTTTGAGGTTGGGCATCACTCCTCTGTTTGCTGATTATTCACTATTCCTATTTATGTATTTGTTCATTTTTATTACATTACTCTCAGTTATCTTACTTAGGGGATTACAAGTATAAACCATCCATTTTTTAAAAATCATCATCTGTTTGTTGATGTTATATATCAATCATTTTCTTTATCCAGTGAACTTGGTAAATTGTCTTATTTTAGTAATTTCATAGATTCTTGCATTTTCTATGTAGGAAATTTTATCAGAATAAGTGTAGTTTCATTTCTTCTTTTCCAATTCTTTATTATTGTTTTTCCTTTCTTCCTTTGGTGCCTAAAATTATTAGTAAAAATATTAAATAGAAGATCAAATGTTTTCTTTTATAACTGTTAGTAAAAGGAATACCTCTAATTCACCATTAAATATAATGTTGGCTACAAGTCTGGGTAAATACTGTTTTGTGAAAAAAAAGGAAAGAAACACTGCTTTTCCTAGTTTGTTAAGAGTTTTTATCATGAATTTATGCTGAATCTTTATCAAATTTTTTCTAAATGTATATTGATTTTATACTATGTGAAATATCATATAATTACAAAGTAAAAATATGACTACCTCCAATAGATTTATAGATCTTTTTATATACAGAGATAATCATATTTTTACTTTGTAATTAGTATATAATTAGTATTAATACCATGATAAATTATTTTAATGAGTTTCTCTAATATTAAATCAATCGAATTTCTAGAATAAATTCAACTCAATTGTGATGTTGAAATATAACTCAAAATGTTGGTTTCATTTGTATATAATATTTTCTTATCCATTCATCTATCAGTGGACACCTAGCTTGTTTCCATACCTTGGCTATTGTCAATAACGCTGCGATGAATATAAGTCTAGTGGTGACGAACTCTTTCAGCTTTTGCTTGTCTGGAAAACTATCTTTCCCTTAATTCTGAAGGAAAATGGTACTGAGTAAAATATTCTTGGTTGGTAGTTTTTTTTTTTTCTTTCAGCAATTTCAATGGACATCCCATTTCATTTTTATCTACAAAGTTTCTGCAGAAAAATATATGTATAGTCTTATGGGAATGCATGTGTACATAACAAGTTGCTTTTCTTTTGCTGCTTTTAAGATTCTTTTTCCTTAACTTTTGACAATTTAATTAGAATGTGTCTCAGAGAGGATCTCTGCAGTTAATCTTATTTAGTACTCTTTAGGTTTCCTGGATCTGGATGTCTGTTTCTTTCTCCAGGTTAGGGAAATTTTCAGCCATTATTTCTCCAGAGAGCTTTCTGCCTTTTCCTCTCTCTTCTCCTCCTGGGACCCCTATGATATGTATACTAATACATTAGTGTACTTGATGACATCCCATAAGTCCCTGAAGCTACTTTGTTCTTTTTCATTCTTTTTTCTTTTTGCTCCTTTAATTCAATGAAGTCTGACTTGTCTTAGAGTTCACTCATCTTTTCTTGTACTTGATCTAGTCTGTTGTTGAACCCCTCTATTGAATTTTTCAGTTCTGTAATGAATTTGTCAGCTCTATGATTTTTGTTTGGTATTTTAAAAAACATTTTTTTTCAAATTCTTACTTTGTTCATGCATTGCTCTTCTGAACTTTTTTTTAGCATCTTTATGACTCTTACATTTACCTCTCTTGTCAGATGAATCATTTATCTCCATTTCATTAAGATTAGTTTCTGGAGATTTAGCTTATTCTTTTGTTTGGAACATATACCCTTGTCTCTTCTTTTTTCCATGACTCTATTTCTTTCATGCATTAGATAAAACAGCCACTTCTCCCAGTCAGAATAGGCTGGTCTTGTGTAGATGAACCTCATCAATTATCACAGCATGAGCTCCTAACTGCCCCTTGAAACTCTGCGATTGTCCAAGCCACCATCTTTATTCTTAGTGGCTTCCTGTAGCCACTAAGCCCAGACCCATCAGTGTCCCAAAGTGAAAGATAATATCTAGCAGCAGCTGGGAAAATATGCACTTAAGCCTTTTTCAGGGAGAAACTGGAAAACAGACATTTTTGCTTACTCCCTCTGTGAAGGGTCTGGGTGTATAGCCACAAGGGGTGTTCCTACATCCATTTAAAAACTGCCCCTTTGATCTGGAATTGCCACACCTGTGGCTTAGGTCACAACTATTCTCAGAACTGATACCTTGCCTGGGAACTGCCAATGAACCAGGGTGGCCAGAAAAACAAACAAACAAAAATGCTGCTTCTTTGTTTGCTATAGTTCTGTGGGACTTGTGAAAGCAAGTTCTATTGGCAATTAAGCTAGGTGACTTGGGGAGGCAGGCCGCTCCAGTGGCAGTTATAAAAACTGGGGCACTAGATATGTGAACAAGCTCCTTACATGGAGATACTGGCAACTTGGTTTTATTATTGGAGGGAGCCAGAGGGAGATGGTGTGGGCTGCAGTGAGCATGGCAGTCAGCCTTATGTGTGTGCTAATTAGAAAATGGCTTGTAGGGCATATAATCAAACCCCTTCCAGGAAAAATTTTGGAGATGAGCATTTTTGCCCACTCACTGAGCCCTGTGGTGATAGCTGCAGTGAATATTCACATGCCTATTAAGAACTGCTCCTTTGTTTTTTATAATCTTATAGTTCTCATGGGCACAATCAACACTGGCTTTTAGAGGTAGGTATTTTGGAAGCTTGTCCCTTGGGTGACAGCCTTAAAAGTTGGGATATTAGATGTGCTGTCTAAAACCTCAGAGAGAAGCTCAGAGTTGCAGTTTCCCCCCTAATTGTATGGCACTGTGCCAAGTGTGGAGTTTATGGCAAGAGTGTGTCTCAGCCTTTCCTTCCAGGATTGACATGGGTATTTCCTTATTAATCTGATATTCAGGATTCACTTGGCTAGTTTCTGGATTTCTCTCATAGGGAATTTCTCTATGAGAGAATGCTGTACATTCGGCAAGTCCCTGGGAGGAAAGAAGCCTCCTCTATTGCCAACTTGGTCCCTCACCGTCATCATTTCTAATATTTATTTGTGTCTACCTCTTTTTTAAAAATCAAATTCCATATAGGATTATCAATTTCTAATCTATTATACTAACTTTTGGCTTTGGTCTTCTTTTGCATATTCATATTCTGTTTCAGTAATATCTGTTCGTATCTTTACTATTTATTCCCTTCTACATTCTTTGGATTTATCCTGTTTTTCCTCAAAAAAAAAAAACCCTTTGTTGCATTCAACCACGTCTTCTACCCAGTCCTCACTTGTATGCTGCTCTTTAACTGCAAGGGACCACTTGAGTTCTCTGAACTTGTGCTGACTTTCTAACCATAAATTACTAACTCCACCTCAATTATCTTTCAAGCACTCACTTAGAATTTTTATTCATCCTAAAGATCACAACAAAACTCCTTTACAATTTTTTTTGGCACTCACAGCAGGGAAAATCTGCCACTCCTTCTTTGGGGCATCACTTCATACATGCTTTAAGCATATTGTATCATCATTACTCTCCAATAGTATCTCTATGCTACCAGACCGCTTGTTCTATTACAATTAGGAAAATATGGTATTTATCTTTGTAGCCTCAGGATAGAGGCTACAAAGATA
The DNA here is from genome assembly GCA_004024745.2 of Catagonus wagneri. Taxonomy (NCBI): domain Eukaryota; kingdom Metazoa; phylum Chordata; class Mammalia; order Artiodactyla; family Tayassuidae; genus Catagonus; species Catagonus wagneri. The sequence continues at coordinate 9,874,109 of PVHT021183524.1, read as the reverse complement.
TGCGCTCAGTCAAGCTCTTTAAGTTGAAAAGATCATGGACATGGAGGACAGACTTGTGTTTGCCACGAGGAGGGGGAGGGAGTGGGATGGATTGGGAGTCTGGGGTTAGTAGATGAAAACTGCTGCATTTGGAGTGGATGGGCAATGGGATCCTGCTGTAAAGCCCAGGGAACTTTATATTTTAACCCCTTGTGATGGAACATGATGGAGGATAATGTGAGAAAAAGACTGTATATATATATATATATACACATATACATATATGTGTATATATATATATATATAGTAAGTGGCTCACCGTGCAGTATGGCAGAAATTGACAGAATATTGTAAATCGATTATAATAAAAAAATTTTGAAAAAAGCTCTCTAGGATGAACTGAAAGGGAAAGTTAACAAAATAGTATTAATAAATGAATCATACAAATAATATGATTTTAATATGACTCAGTAAAATGCTCTAGAGAGATAAACTCCAAATATTTTAAATAAAAATAAATTATTCTTTCCCTTATTTCAATTAAATTTGTTTACCATCAAAGATCTGAGCATGTGATCAATGTTAATATAATTTTCTTACAGTGAAAATCAAATAGGGTTATTATCCTGGTTACTCTGTGGGAACTTATTATAGGCAAACACAACTTGATTATGCTATTTAAAATACTGAAATTTATTCAAAGAATGAGAAAAAATATCTACTCAGAATCTTTGCAAAATTAAGGAAGATAACTGGCGTTAGTTCAGTAGTGCTGAAACACTGAAATGGAGACAGTATTCAAACTGCATTAAAATTTGGAGGGGGATTTATTTTGAGTTTAAATAGCCTTGAAATTTACTAAAATTGATTTTTTTTATTGACAGGGACTTCTCTATCAAATATATCATCTTGATCTACTTCTTCTAGAAGCCATAAAAAGTAGTTTTTTTCTCTGTGGTACAAAAATGTATTAAAAGAAAATACATTAAATCTCCATTAACAAAAAGTCTGACCATAGACTACTTTTTGACAACTTAGCCAGCAGGATCGTATTGATGTTTCTTCAGATTTATTCATTTTGAGTGAAGTTTTCTCTGAATATTCTCCAATAAATGATTTTTTATTAAAAACATACATTTTCTACCATATTGAATGATAGCCAAATGAGGCAGAAATGAGACATGCTTTGAATCCTATTTTTAAAGATTCTTAGCTAGCGTAAGTTAGAAATAGTCTCACTAAAATGGTTATATTTTGCTCAGTACAACTGACTTTGGGGCCCAGTTTTTGAAAAGTGACGTAGTGAATCTGACTCTTAGAAGACAACAGTTCCTGAGCTCAGCATGACATTGTAATTAAAAGCCAAAGACTAGGAACAAGCATTGTAAATCAAAGTCTCCAGGAGAATATAAGCCAGCACACTGCAACAGGTGTTCCTCATCCACAAAGACCATCTCTGATGGAACTGCAAACACTCTGAAGTCAGATATACTGAATCAGTCTAACATGCTCTCTTTGCAAATAAGATTAAGTTCTAAAAATCAGAAGACAGAAGGAATCAGTTACACCGTAAAAAGAATTAGAAAGTAAACTGCTTCCAAAGGAAGGATAATCTAAAAAGGCTTACAAATTTTCCAAGATGCCTAGACTATCTAACTGGATTGGATTTCAAAAATTTCATGTAATTTTAGTAATGATCAAATTATCTCCCCACAAAATAATTCATGCTAAACCTAAATGCTGTTATCCTTTGTTAACCAGACTGGCTATATGGTAGAATAAATTCTCTGAGGACTACAAAAGCCTTGTTTGATTTTCAGTCATTAATATAAAACTATTGGTAGGACGGGAGATGTTCTCAGCAAAACAAATCTCATTTTGACTATCTAGGTGGAGATTCAGGTCTGAATAGTGTTCAGATTTGAAGTAAAGGGGAAAATGTATATTGTAAACCAAAGGGGCTTCCACAAACTTAAAAGTACATGTTCTTTAAAGATTGAGGAATATTTATCATTAGATTATTTTCATATGACAGGGTTTTTTTGTTTGTTTGTTTGTTTTTCCTTTTTAGGGCTATACCTGTAGCATATGGAAGTTCCCAGGCTAGGGTCAAATTGGAGCTGCAGCTGCAGGCCTACCTACACCACGGCCACAGCAACATCCAAGCAGCATCTGCAACCTACGCCATAGCTTGTGGCAATGCCAGATCCTTACCCTACTGAGCGAGTCCAGGGATCAAACCTACATCTTCACAGACACTATGTCGGGTTCTTAACCCACTGAGCCACAGTGGGAACTCCAGATTTAAATATGTTTAATCAAACAAGAAAAAATTATCCAAACCATCAATATTTCACGTTAGCTAGTTATGTCACTGCTGTTATGATAAACAGGGAAAAGCTGGGGGATACTCACACACCACTTGAGGTCCAATATAGCAACTTCCTAGCCCTGCTGTTTTGGGAAATTTAATTGGCATTTTGGAGCATCAATCCTTTCAGAGCTGTGAGGATAATAAAGCATTTGGCTCGGGGTCGGATACACCAAAGTACTCAATATGCAGCCATTGCGACTGTATTCTTTAATCATTAAAAACGTCAAGTCTAAAATCAACTTACTTTCCTTGTAGCAGAAGGCCCCTTGTATCTTTTCCATGGAATTAGAATTGATGAAGTTTATTCTACCCTAAAGGAAGACTTTTATTATCATCATCCCAAGTGCCATATACTAGGCCCCCTTATTTTTATAATCCTCTGAGTAAAAAAATTTGCTTTAAAAAATATTGTGGAATAAAACTGAAAAATATAGAGACCTACCCAGGTGCAAACTAAATTAATTCAATCCACGAATGTTTAACAAAAACTACTATATTTTCTAGAATAGTTTATAGTAAGGGAAAAAAACCCAATCAATATGCATACTTAAATATGGTTTAGTAAGTGCTTTAAAAGAGATATTTACACGGTAAACATCTGCCCAAGGAAAACCAGTTAGTATAGATGTGGGTCCTGGGCACTTCTCCATTGCTAAAGAAATTGGAAATACAATTACTTCTTGAACTAACCTAAATTAAGAGATGTCTCTCTAGTCTAGACCATATGCTAAGTTAACCAGATTTTGTTAAATTTTTGAGACATGCAAAGATCTTAAAAAGTCTCACCCAAAGACATATGTTTAATCAGACTGGAGTTTACCAACTCATGTTTTTAAAAATCAAACTGGTAACTTAGAATAAAATTGACTTGAAAATTGAGAAGATATCTCAAACCTTTACCTTCCCATTTTTATAGCCCAGTTTTTACTGTTTTCAAAACAGCTGTTCTTTATCCCCCTACCACTAGGAAAAACAAAATAATTTTACTCCTGTAACTCTCATTTAAACAATTATTCCTGTAATTTGTATGTGCTACTTATAAAATTGCCCTACTCTAGAATTCTTTTAAATACACATAGCTTATGAATTAAATGCATAGTAATGTCATTTGTTGTACCTAACAGTACCTAACCATAGCCTTGATTTTATCCTGAGAAATACTTGTGAAGATGGGAAGAGATAAATTACCTTCAAGGAAAAAGTGTATTCTTTCACAGAAAAACTTTAATCACTTGTAAGACAATAAAGATTCATATTATTTGATTTCATGGAAATATTCCTTTATCTTTCCTTTCCTTAATACAATTGCACAATAAAAGTAATAGTCCATTTATTTAGAATATTAATATGTGCCTTCAGTTTAATTATGACTTTTTACCTATTGCTATCAGACTCAAACGATAAGAAGAAAAATTAGTCAATGAGAGAGAGAGAACTTTAACATTCCCCAAAAAGGGGAATGGCACACATATCATGAGTAAAAGACTACGTCCTCATCATTCTAATTCCATGGAATTAGAATTATTATCAAACTAGTATTATCAAAATTATTTCTTCCACAGAGCTCAGCATATTGTTGAAAGTATTATAATAAGGATCATGGACAGTCACAAATGCAAGTTGATCCGATTGTTTTGTTCCAACTTTATAATCACTTGTATTACATCCTCATCTTAATCTTGGAGAAGATGATTACTGGCAGGAGATTAAGTCAAAGACCTTGATGCCAACACATTAAAATATGATGCCTGACATTCATCTTTTCCTGTAAAACCTTGGTTAAGACTTAAGTTTAAAATGGGGAAAACTGATAGAAAATGGAATAAGCTATAAATTGAAGTTTTAAAGCAGACAATAAATTAGAGAACAGAAGCACCAGAACCCTCATGTCCCCTGCCAACAAAATGTACTCTTTTGAAAATTATGGGCTTCATCTAGCGGTGATTAAAGCTGAAACCAATCCAGGGATTCAATGAGAGCTTAATGTCTGATTGGAAGGGAGGCCTGTATTTCAATTTGGAGAAAATTTTGCTTTTAAAAATAGTACTATTTTTTAAAGTGATAAGGGCTCCTTATTAATTATACCCTATGCTATAAAATAAAATATGGTATAAAAAATCTGGGGGAAAGAACTGCTGACCTATCTTAAGACAAATTAAATATGTTAATTCTATCTTCCAGGTATTCCACAGAACAGATTCTAAGAGAATATTGTAATGACATGTACCATCACGCTACCCCTTCATTGTGGTGTTCTGTGTGATATTAAAAGACTTTCATAAAAGCTTCTGTGATTTAAAATATTCCAAAATGTTAATCCTTCCCCAAATAGATGTTTCTGACAATTACAGTCTTAATTTACCCACTCAATTCAGAAATAAGTCCCTTTGATTTTAATAGCATAGGATAAGTTCTGTTGTACAAACAGATGAGTTAAAAATCTAAATTACCAGATTTATTTTTTTAAAACTACAACCATGAGAAAAACAGCACTGTATCATTCAAGAAATATTACTGAAAATAGAAATAAACTCTCATAAAATCTTAGGATAATACTGTTATTTAAAAATTCTTATACAGTCCAGTGTCTCAATGAGGAATATAACATGGAAAAGTCAGCAAATATATATATATATAACATATATATATATATAAATTTATATATATGGAATATATATATAATATATACTATTGAATATAATATATGTATGGAATAATAAAAGGCTATAAAGAAAACAAACATCATGTCATATCCTGAGACCTTTGGATAATTCAAATATTTATGGTCCAAAAACAGTATCTTAGCCAAGAGATAATTATCCACACTAGATACGATATTTAAATTAGATATTTACATGTTATACTAAAAATAATAGTATTTGTACTGAAGAGTATGGTTTTTTGTTTGTTTATTTGTTTTTTTGGTTTTTAGGGTTGCACTCGTGACATATGGAAGTTCCCAGGCTAGGGCTCGAGTCGGAACTACAGCTGCAGCCTATGCCACAGCAATGCAGTATCTGAGCCATGTCCACAGCCTATACCACAGGTCATGGCAATGCTGGATGCCTGGTCCACTGAGCATCCTGCAACCTCATGGATACTAGTAGGGTTCCTTTCCACTGCACCACAATGGGAACTCCAAAGCTATGTTTTATTCAAAATTAAAAACACAAAACCTCTCCCATAAGAACTTTCACTAGGTTCGATACAAAGCAATACCACTGCACACGTTTGTGATGAAATTCGAAATTAAGCTAATAATTCTTCATGTTTAATCACTAGCTAATAGACTATAAATAATCTCTATCTTCAATTTAATTGGAAAAGAAGAGAGCTGGTAGACAGAGATTCTGGGACCAGTAATGACGTCTAGCCTTGCCTTACAAAAGCCTTTCTATAAGAATTAACAATTATTTTTCTAAATAGAAAATTGATACTGTGGTACAACACGGGTACAGGAGAATGTGCTGGGTTAGTGAAACCAGCATGAGGGAACATGACAGAGCCAGCCCCTGTTCTCCTTGCCTAGCTGCTTCCCATTTCTGTGAAGGCAGGCACTGGTGTCCAGAAAGAGAGAGGGTCTGTAGTGAGGGGACACTTCCATTATTGACATAATAACTCTAGACAATAGGATAAGGGGCATCTGGTGAAGGTGTCACTTCCAGCATCCTCCTGAAGCCTCCAGAAACTGGTTATCTTAGGCCCAGCTCATCTTTTAAATCAGTTATAAAGGTCAAAATTCAGAAGAGAATCTAGATAAATAGTTACAGATCTCCCTGCAGTTACATGACCCCCTAGTTCAAAGCATTCAGATATATAGACCATAAACTCAACATCACACGTGGATAATTTGGAATCTGTTATCAGAGACACATGACATAAGAGATACTACCAACTAATGTTCACCTATACCTGGCATTTCCTACTATCAATTCCTACTTTTTAGGCAAGAGACTGTATAGCAGTTTTATTCTACAGATCATGCCAAAACAACAAGAATGTACATTCATTACCCAGTGGTCAAAATACCACCTAGTTGGCAACATTAACATTTTGAAAAATCATAATAATATTTGAAACACTTTAATTGCACAGAAAAAAAATGAGCTCAATGCAGTCGAAGACAAACTGTCTAAATAAATAAATATCATAAAAATAACATAGGAAATGTATCATTTCATGGACTTGATAATGGATTCCACTTCAGTTCTAATAGGATCTTCCATGGAGGCTTCCTTTGAGCATATGTCATGTGCTTATAAAACAAGAGGCTTTAATTTAATTTACCTACTGAAGCAGAATCCTATAATTTTATCATGAATGGCTCTTAATAGCAAGTCAAAAATGCCTCGGAGTCATGTGAAAGCAGCTGGGTCATTGGAAGGGATCTCAACCCTCCCTCCCATTTATAGAATCAGAAGTAGTGTCTGTGAGAATGGATAAAGAGGTTCATTCAGCCCATGATGGAATCTAAGAGGCTAAGTTGGCCACGTGGCTAATACATTTCTATCCCACGGAAGCCACTATTAATCACCAAGTTTGCAAGGTGGCCAGTTGCCCACATGTAACCGCAATTTACCTCTATTGATCAAGGTGAATAGAGGTGGAAGTTCTTAAATTTTAAAACCTTTTAAAATTCCAAAGGAAGGGGATGTACCCAAATCTGAATCAAGTTGCCCAGAGCTGCATGACAATGGCTTGGACAACTCTTGGCTCCTACCCAGCCTCTACTGATAAATCAGTGATTTCTCTGATACCATCCATCCAGATGCTTTCACCAGGCCATCCTAAACTAAGAGCAGCATTTTATTTTAGTAAAGGCAGAACTTTAAAACAGATTATTTTAAAAACATAACAAAAATGATATTAGCCATTTTAGGAAACATCACAAAAATTCACTCTGCTTTTGAGCCAACACTGACCTTCTGTTCCAAAAGCAATATGTTTGTAGGGATTGCTGCAAAAGCCTTGTAGCTGGACTTGGTCTTGTATTGCTAGAAGGGGAGGTAACCAGAAAGCAAGAGTGGAGTTGAAAACAGGGAAGAATGTGATATGATTTTAGACTAGTTCTACCAAGTTAAAAGACGTGTTAGCCAATGAAGAAAAGTTATTGTGCTTGAACTTGTTTTTGAAAGAAAAAAATTAGCTCGTTAATATTTTATTAGAATAAGAAGCAAAGAACTATCACAGTCAAATATCAGCTTAGGGATTATAAGCAATTATGGGCTATATAGTTTCAAAACTTAAAAACATCCATTTTTATGAAGTTATATGTCAATTTCTCATTAGCGGCATTCCCTCACAGGAACACAATTTTATAAATATGCAGGGGTATTTTTGCTTGATTCTAAAAGGAAAGTGGTTCTTTTTTGTAGTGCAATAATTAACAAATATTATGCCAGTAAATTTAATTGAACTCAGTACATTTTCTTGAATCATTCATTTAAAAGTGATCAGAATGCACAAAATTTAGCAGTAATTTCTAATAAGTAGCATATTTTGAATAGAATATCAGCAACTTAACTCCATAATGGAAAAAGTAGAAAACCATGCATACTCTTGATATTAAATTCATTTTCTTAAACCTCACCACCATTTCCTGCACTTTCCAATATGGTACTGTTAATCAATCAAATGATAAGACATCCTGAGTTTGAAGTAAAACTTAGAGTAATATAGTTCAGTTTTAGAGTGTTTGGAGGAGACGGTTGAGCACGAGGAAGTTGTAGAAATCAGGATCATACACATAATCAAAAGACCAGTTTTGATACTGTCCCAGGTCCCAGGCTTCTTAACTGAGTTCAAGCCTCCACACACATCAAAAGCTCCTGCCTCAGGCAGCTTCGCCAGGGACCCAGAGCCAGCGGGAAACTGGCACCACAGCCCCAGGCTGTCTTAGTCCCCTGGAAAGCACACCAAAGGATCTACAGAAGATGACAGGATAATCAGGTAAAATAAAACCTTGAGTTTTATGGATGTCATTGGTATAACCTTCATCAAACTGGTGTGAGGAATGTAAGAGGCTGGCACATTTATTTTCCTTAGGAAGAAGTTTAAGTAGAAAAAAATCAAAACACCAGACGTGGAAGAAGAAAGTATCTGGTCCCTTCGAGCCTGCAGTCACTATTCTGATCCTGCACTGCTATGGTCTCCAGACAACAATGTTATTTGGATAAGGACTGAAAGCGAAATGTCATCTCTGTACAGGGAATAAGAGCTGACATTTATCAACAGCGAATAACATACATTGCCTCATTTAATTTTTCAGAATCCCTACAACTCAAGAGTCATTAGGAAGAGGAGATGTGGAGAGTTCGGGTGACTCATTTAAGATAACAGCCCATAAAGAACAGAAACAGGTTTGGAATCCAGGTCCATCTGGGTCTAATATCCATGCTTCTCTATATTTTTCTCCCAAGGAATATCTAAAAAGACGAATCATGCAGCATAAGATACATTATTAATATTCCATGATGGTTTTACAGATATTTAATTGTAACAATAGTTGCAATAATAATAATAGTTAGCAATCACTACAAGCCTTGCACCTTTCCAAAAGCTTTATGTGTGTTATCTCATTTAGTTTGCACAACAAATTTATTATGTAGATACTATATTATACCCATTTTATATACGGAAAGTGAAGTAGACAGATGTTAAGAAACTTACCTAGGGTCACTAACTACTGAATCCTAGCGATGATTTGAACACTGACACTCCAGCTCAATAACTCTGCACTTATCCACTATATACACTTGCCTCCCTTTCAGGATGAATAATCGTTTGTAACATTTGTTCTCCTAGCCTCAGCTGGCCAAAAGAATATAGCTGGAGAAAATTTTCAGAGTGATATCTTGTTATTAGGCATGTAATGCCATACACTCTTACAATCAGAAGCGATACTGAAGGCAATCTGGTTCAACACCCTCATCCAAGGCTTGCATCTCACTGATGTGTTCAGCCACGCCATGAACAACCTGTCTACCTCGCAAGGTAGCACCTCTAGTCTAACTGTTAGAATCGGTATAAAATTTCCTTTATATTAAGCCAAAATATGCTTCCTGCTAACTTACTCCTATAGGACACTGGTCCTATATTTTTCCTGCTTGGGCTAAGAGCTCTCTTCCACTTGAAAGTTATACTGTTGTTTCCACCAAACCCTCCTTACTCATCTTCAGCTGAAGAATTTCTCTCTCCCTTTCCTCTGCCAATATTCCTTTAAATTTTTAAAAGGTATGTTTACCTAGATATACTTTTAGCACGATGCAGAATATTGCCATCACCTACATGATACTGACAACAAACTTAATTAATACAGTGAAAATTAATACAGATGAAAATCATCTCCTTGTTTTTTCGTGGTGTGCTGAGAGTATACATGAGTGATAAGCTGAAGTCATTTTTTTTATTTTTTATTTTTGTCATTTTTTTGTGAGAGGGGGCCACACCACAGCATATGGAAGTTCCGAAGCTAAGGGTCAAATCAGAGCTGTAGCTGCCGGCCTACACCACAGTCACAGCAACTCGGGATCCAAGCCACGTCTGCGACATACACCACAGCTCACGGCAATGCTGGATCCTTAACCCCCTGGGTGAGGTCAAGGATCCTGGTCGGGGTTGTTACCACTGAGCCACGACAGGAACTCCAGAACTCATTTTATACTGTTGGATCACACTGCGTATGTTACCACCTAAAATTCCTAATTCTTTTATCTTTTTTTTTAACATTTATTGAAATGAAAATCCATCCTAGAGTATGCTTTTTTTCCCTCCAGATCTAAAAATAGTACTTTAGGCATTATCTCGATCCAATTCCACTGATTAGATTTGGTTTGTCACTGTAAACTATAGAGAGAATAATTTTTATATTATTTCACGAACTCTCTTCTTAGGCATGTCATTTTTTCTAATCTTCATTCAAGTCATCTACCAAGGATAGAGAGTTCTAGCCTACTGGATTCTGCCAACCTGGCAGGCATCTATCCATCTTGCAGATTTATTTGGAGATGGCAGTTCAACTAATGGATTAATTCAACAAATTATTTCTGAGTAGCTACCTTGTGACATGCATTTCTCTAAGTATTGGACATTTAATAGTAAACAAAATACACAAAGCCTTTACTCTCTAGAGCTTACATCCTAATCAGTTGAGACAATCAAATAAATAAGAAAGCAAAGGAAAAGTCACAGATAAATAACATGTAGAAAATTGAAATACGGTGATGATATAGAGACTGAAGTTGAGTATGCTTGGGGTTAAGCATTCAGAACAAATGGGAATTCACAGAAATACATCACAACACCTCAAATATCTCTCTTTGTTCACAGTATCATGAAAGACAGCTCAAAAGCTAGAACTTGGAAGGCATTCAATAAATGTCTCTTGCTTAAAGAGAATGATGTCAATTATAATTGTTTTTGTTAACATTCACAAACGAAGACTGCCATAATTTTAAGAATTTGCCTTCTACTTTTTTAATGTGAGAAAATAGAACACCGGTGTGAAGGTGAGCAAAGCAAGGATATAACTTTCCCCTTCAGAAAATATTTCCCATCACTATCCCACTCTTTTTTTTTCTGGTAAATCTCTTATTGCCCATCATTTACAATAGTTTTGCAATAAAAGTAGACATTTTAATCTACTTTTTGAGATACAGTTTATCTAGACCAGGAGATCTGAACTTATTTAGAGCAACCAGATGTTCTTTCTAGCTCTTCATCTACCTTGGGCTTTATGCATCTCTAAGAAAATATGGAGTCTTTCCTTTTCAGTCTGAAGATCATTCTTGTTGCCATAAGAGATATTTTTTGTGTTCAATATATTTCCTTTGGGTTCTCTTAACAATATTCTAATTTAGAACATGTTTCTTCTTCAGAATTTCAAGGCTTCTAGATTTTAGAGAAAATTCATTGGTTTCTATTCCTTGGTTTAAAATTACAAATCGCTCAGGTCACTGCAATTATAACTTGAATAATAATACAAGGCTGTATTAGTAGCTGGAATCACCATTAACTAACATACAAAATAGAACTGACCAGTCTGACTTTGAATCCAGGAAAATAAATACATAAATAATAACTATTGCATCTCTCAAATTTATAATCTATGCTTTTAGTCATCGTTCAATAAATATTTCTTTTAATAACGGTTTTGATGTTTTCCATTATAGCTGGTTTACAGTATTCTGTCAATTTTCTACTGTACAGCAAGGTGACCCAGTCACACATACATGCACACATTCAAATATTTCTTAAATGTCCACCACAGCTTCAGGGCAAAGTTTACATTTAAAAAAGGAAATGGCATTTTTGTCTGTAAGTTTATCAGAGCTAATTCTATTTATAGGCAGTGCTAGGCATTGTGACATAAATCCTGGGTGTGACGGTAGGGAGAGCAAGGCATATACCTTTCCCCTTCAGAAAATATTTCCCACCATTTTCCTACTCCTCATTGCTGACGCTTAAAATTCACCACATGCTATGTAATAAAGACCTGAGATCTCAAAACAAACTTACTATTTGCCTTGAGAATTAGGGATTTGAACTCATGGTTACCCTTTAAATACAAGCGAATGACAGGACCCCTGATTACATAAACAACAAGAAGGCCCTGATGAAGAGCCTCCCACCATCACGACCAGCTTCTCCTTCTGGAAGCATCCGTGGCCATGGATGAGAGCATCACTCCAAAAGCAAACTTCCTGCTTCTCAGGGACCACGGTTACACGGCCCGGGTTTTCCTGAAATGAAAGCTCAACCCAGGCCCTGACCCAGTTCACAGAAGGAGGTTGCCAAGACACCTGCCTTACACCTGATTACTGGCAGAACACAAGCTCTGGAATGAAGCAATGTGAGGGTAACCTACAGTCTGTGATTTTTCAATCTCACAGAGAAGATGAGAGCTACTAAGAAAGCTTCCCTGAACAACTCTTCCCATGTCCCCTCTCCATGACTGATTTATCTTTTGTATTCCTAGCACTCTAAAGGTATAGCATTTACTGCATTGGATTACAACATCCTGCTTCCTATTTAGCCTGAGAATTCTTTTAGACAAGAGATTTTTTATGATTTCCAACACCTACTACCAACCTGACAAAGAATGAATGTTCAGCAAATATTTGTTGACTTAAATTGAAGTATTTAATTGAAAATCACAGTAGGACTCAGAAGACATAAAAAAAAAAAAAATACACAAAGTTGAGTTCCTCATCTACTGCTCAAGTCTTAAAGAGCCTGGCCGATTAGAGACCCTCTTCCCCACACTGAAGCATTTCCTTAAGGCTTTTCCAATATGTTAAGTTTCTAAAATCATCTTTCTTGAAGGGTATGAATTTCCAAGATTTGAAATCATGACCTTGGACCCATGTTTTCTTTTTCTTTGGAAAAGTCTCTTCTTTGGGTTAAAACTGCACAAGCCCCCTTCTGTTCAAATGCAAATACTCCCTGGGGATTAAAAAAAGAAGCTTTCTTTGATCGCTGACAACTTGAATGGGAATCATTGTTAATATCCATTCTAAAAGGCTATCTGGAGAGACACAAAGGGAATGGGACCCAGAATTGATTAGTACAGAGATGGAAGAGACAGATGACAAGGAAGCGATAATCACAGAAAATCTAGAATCCCCAGAAAGGTGCCAAGAGGAGGTAGAGTAGAAGACAGTAGGACAAAAAGAGAAAATTTTAGGAAACAAGAAGACGTATGTCTAGTGTCAGCTGCTTTAACATCATTTCACCTATGGCTGGCTTTAATGATTGCTGAATGTTAATCTACCTATGAAATATGCACAGAAATACTATCTTCAACTTCACAGCTACCAGAACCACCATCATCACTTGCCTAGGTTGTTGCAATAGCTTCCTAAGTTCTTATGTTCTCTCTCACCCGCTTACATTCTATTTTTAGCACAGCAGCCAGGTAGATAAGATGGCATCAATTTCTAGTCAAAACCCTCCAAAGGTTTCCTGTCTTACTCGAGTTAAAAAATCAAAACACTTAGAGGTGGCTCACAGGACCTCCCAGGACCTAGCTCCCAGTTACACCTGCCTCTGACTACCTCATTTTTCCCCACTCACCCTATCCTTGGCTCACTGACTCCCCAACTGTCCTTTGTACCTGCCACACGACCGCTGGCCTTAGGAACTTTTCCTGACTGTACTCTGCTAAGGAGCATCACCTCCTTGGATGTCATCCTCTTAAAGAAACCTATCTCTACCACCCAACAGAGATTTGTGACAACCACTTCTTATCCTGCTATACTTTTCTCCATATTGTTTATGACCTTCCAACATACAAGAAAATTTACTTATTGGGAAGTGATAGGGGGAGGTGGTTCATTGTATCTCTTTCAACGCAGAGTATAAATATTCCTTTGGCAGGCGTGGTTCAATCTTCTTTGTTTCGACATCTTCGCAGCTTTGAAACATGCACATGAGAAGCACTCAGTACGTATTTACTGAATGAACGAGTGATTGGTTTGAACCCAGATGAATTAGTTTCACCCATGGAGATACATTTCACATTGTTCATTTCCCAGATTATGAGAGGATCAGCAGAAATGGAGAAAGTCACATGGAGACCGTTGCCACCAAGGTTCCAGTGTGATATATTTGGAAATGTTATGATGCCTTAAAGGAATGAGACTTTATAAATAAAACATCAGCTATGAAAGTTCATGAAATATCAGAAAGCTCCAAACTGATTCCCCTAAATAAGCTATGTGTCTAGATAGCTTTCAGACCAGGGCAGTCACACCACTAGAGCCCTCCCATCACCAGTGAGGGACACAATGTATGAGGTTTTGATCTAATGGCCATCCCACATTTCCATATGGAACTCCATGATAACTCAAGAGAAGAAAAATTTAAACTATCTTATAACGAAGGCAAATTATACTGGAAACCCAAATAAAACTTCATGGATTAATTTTGCAATATTCAGTCTTTTCCAAGGGGAAATAAATGGCTCAGACAATATATACATTGATCAAAAAGCCATGGGAACAACATTCAGGAAGACACTCATCCTGTCTGGGACCATGATTACAATGTGAAATAACATTTTTAAATTATATCTGAAATTAAAATACAGCCGTTATATTCACACAAGCAGATTCAGAACCTGAAGAGTCTATTTATGAAAAAGAAACATCAGACATTCTTTATACCTAAATTTAGCTCAGCATAATCTAGCTGTTCCATTTTATTTGAATATCAAAGGACAGTAGGGCCCAGACTTTGAACTAATATCTTTCAAGCATTTGTGTTTTAATTTGATGTCCATCTGTATTCTAGGACCTTTTCCTTTTGGGATCTGGCACTAAGTGGCGCTGATCTAAATCTGAAACTCTTTGACTTCAAAGAGAGCCCTGTCCTAGGATTAGCACAATAGAAGGAGCAGCATAAGAAACAGTCCATAATAAAGCATATAAATTCTTTGATATCCTAAAGCTTTTGTCTATTTCCTCTTATCAACCTATAAAATAATCTTAGCAATTTAAACGAAACTAGTCAAACATCAGAAGAAATGGGGATAAGATTTATCTATTCCAGTATCCATCCATTTTAATGAACTTTTTATATTCAAGTTACAATTCCTGCCAACAAGAGTTACCAATAAAAAAAAAAAGTAGGCTGATTTTTACCTAGAGAGAAAACAGCAAGAAGCAAGGAAGAGATAAATATGACAAAGAACACTGTGTCTCAAGAGAAACTAATTTTGTGGAAGTTATAAATTTTACTCAATATAAGAAACATTTTTTCTATTCAAAGGAACAGATTAAAATGGAAATATAATCATTCTTCATATTTTCAGGCATGTTCATCAAATTTATCATGCATGTTCACAAATTTGAACTTTATTAGTTTGGGGATAAAGAAAATAAACAGAAAAAATAAAGCAAATTCTAAAAACTTCAATATTGGAAGAAACAGGAATTGGGGATGAACAGGTCTTCAACAGACTTGATTTTAGGACAGAAAAGGATTTGACTTTATCAGAAGCCCCTCTGGGCCCACCCTCTTCCAGCTTTCCAAGAATGGTCCAAAACCTGAACAAAGCAGAGTGAGCCACAAACAAAAATACTCTGAAGAAGCTGGTAGAGTAAAACTACTTTTTACAAAGGTAAAGAATAATTTAAGTGTAAGGTAGTGTGGCTTTAGAGGTAATTGCCAATAAATTCAGGAAATAGTAATGTTTATATCACCAGACAAATAAGATTTTCAAACTTAGAATTAGGGTAAAAGATTTCCTCCATCCCATTTTCTTTGAAGTTTAAAATACAAGGACTTAATCATTTCTAAAAACACATTTATATGATCTAAATATTACATAAATTGATAATTCTAATCATTTTCCATAATGATTATTTCCTTCATGAGAATTAACAAATCAGACTAAAATGATAATTAACATGAGTTATTGTTTTGAAGCAATAAATCTCAGTGATAAAGAAAATGGCTTCGAGAATCAGTTATTCTTAAATTAATACAAATGTCAGCTCTGCCAGTATAAGAAACATAACCTGGGCAAGTTATTCACAGAACTACAGTTTCTTGGTATATAAAATGGAGAAAATAATATTGACAATCTCATATGGGCACAAAAAAGTTGACATCGTCCTTTTTATTTATTTTATTTATTTTTTTATTTTTTTGGTCTTTTTGCCTTATCTAGGGCTGTACCTGCGGCATATGGAGGTTCTCAGGCTAGGGGTCTAACAGGATCTGTAGCTGCCCGCCTTCGCCACAGCCACAGCAACGTGGGATCTGAGCCATGTCTGCAGCCTACACCATAGCTCACGGCAATGCTGGATCTTTAACCCACTGAGCAAGGCCAGGGATCGAACCTGCAACCTCATGGTTCCTAGTCAGATTCGTTAACCACTGAGCCACGATGGGAACACCAATATTGTCCTTTTTTTTTTTTTTTTGTATTTTTGCCTTATCTAGGGCTGCACCCGCAGCATATGGAGGTTCCCAGGCTAGGGGTCTAACAGGAGCTGCAGCTGCCGGCCACAGCCACAGCCACAGCAACGCAGGATCCGAGCCACATCTGCAACCTACACCACAGCTCACGGCAATGCTGGATCCTTAATCCACTGAGCAAGGCCAGGGATCGAACCCGCAACCCCATGGTTCTTAGTCGGATTCTTTAACCACTGAGCCACGAAGGGAACTCCCAACATCGTCCTTTTTAACTAAATTTTAACTTCTTTGTGTAACTACTAGGACAGTTATGACTCATAGAAAGTATTTGATAGCTGTTCCTGTAATTATCATTACTATTATCACTAGTCTATGATAAGGCCAATCTTATGCCTCCACATATACGCCTCTGGGATCATTTTCTATACATCTGGTCAGGTTGTTTACCATTTCTGAAATGCCAACTGCTTTCCTCTTCATTAAACTAAATCCATTTCTATTGTACTGAATTCAGTGAACTTTTATATATAACCCCTGCTACACTATATTATACTAACACTATATTACTTTTGCCTTATACTTGTTTTCTGGCTTTCCCGTAGATTTAATAACTCTCTATAGCCTCTCCACTTTACATATATATGTGTGTATGTTTTTCTGCTAAATACAATTTAATTGTTTAAGAAAGAGGATTATCTCTTATTTTCCTTAAAAATAAAACACACACCCTCAAAAAAGCTTGTATAGTGGTGGGCATACAGTAGATGCTCAATGCATGCTTTTTAAGTTGAGTTGTAATATTAGCAAGATCATACGGGTTGTTTCATCTTTCCCACTGTAAGTTAACCATCCCAACAGTGACAGAGTTGAAGACAATCTTCATGGAAATTGGAAGCTCTAACACTGTGTTATCTCAATGCACTGAACTGAAAAATCCCAGTCCACCCTAATACTGGGCACTTTCATAATTTTATTTCATTTATAAGAGTGACTGAATTCTGGGTGTGTAAGCTCCACATCCTAAATTATATGAGGACAGCTGGGAAGCTGGCATGCTCTAGAGCCAAGTTACCTTTCACCAGGAAAAATGAACCCTACGGGTCACTCTTTCAAATGTTTCCCTTCTCATATGAAAATAAATGCTGATTTTACATCCTTGCTCAATAGGTTGCTTCAGCACATTTAACAGTCAATATTTTTTCTCTCTTCATTTGTGTTCCCGTTACCCAGCCTGCCCACCTTTTCCGTATTTTATAATCACTAAGTATTTAGTGCTTATCATAAATCAAATAATTTTCACATATAAAGGAAACTTCAATTCCCTTTTGCCATATATATATAGCTAAATCCATATTGATTTAGCTTGAGGTATATAGAGAGCAATAAAAAAATCAACCTGGTAGAAGGGAAGGAAAATTAATAATAATAATAAATAAATGTCAGCAAAGGAAATAGAAAGTTTTAAAATTGACTTGGCGATAATACAGACCTAGATATATGACAATAATCCACTTTACACTAATTCTGTCTACTATCAATATAGCCTATTTTGACGGATTGCAGGGTGCATGTTATTAAATAATCAGAAATGTGTCATATTCCCAAATCTCATCTAACTGCTCTGAATGCCATCTTTGGGATCAATAATATAACTCAAATTATGCCCAGAAAAAAATGCCCTTGGAGCCATAGATACAAGGAGTTAGCATAAGAGGATTTGCAAGATCAAAGAGTTTTACAGAAACATGCACAATTTTAGATAGATTATAATTCATCTGCAATTCAAATATACCAAATCCTAGATCCCCTTGCACTTTCTCTCCTTGTAGGAGCAGAATGAATAGCGTAATTATTGACTTTTCCCCTGGGGAAAAAAAAAAAAAGGTTCTTCCATATTTCAAATAAAGCATGCACCATGCAGCATGCAAAAAATACCTTGGGTTTCTTATTTTCAGGGCCTGTTGACATGGATAACGCACAAGGTGAAATCAGCTCCTTGGTTCTTGTTAGAGAGATGGGAGGTGACGGGGTTGAAACAGATGACCTGTGGTCAGATATTGAGCTTTCAGATTTCCCAAGTCTTGAAGGCAGGGTAAGATTTGAGTGCAGCGCCGAGGGACTGGGCTGGAGCGCCTGCGTGGGCAGATTAGCACAAGGGAGAGCGGAGGACCCCGTTAGGGGAAGAGAGGCAGAGCCAGCACTGGAGACAGAAGGCAGAGGAGGAGCTGAAGGAGTCTGCCCCTGGCCAGAGAGCTGTGCCGATGCGCTCTTGGATCTGTTTATCAAGTTTGAAAGAGCTGGGGAAGGATGGTAGCATTTCTCCGGGGAGGGGAGCCTGGCTCTTTGGTTAGCGAGAGGAGATACAGAAGATGATGCGGAGGAGGCTGATGTTGAAGGATGTGGGCAAATACTCCTGGGCTTGCCCGGGCCCCTAAGGTCTGCATCCTGTCTGCCCTTGGAAGACAGAGGAGAAGAGCTTGGAGGAGGAACAGGAGGCAGACCCGCAGAACTGGAGGTACATGTTTGCAGCGGGGAAAGCAGCATCGGACTGCTCTTCAAAGTGGGGGATGGCATTTTCTCTACATTCAAAGAAACAGGGCTGCTACTGATATGTGAGGGTGTCTGATGAAGGGGAGCAGCTTTGGTGGAAAAAGGTAAAAGAAAGGCTTGCTGGCTGAGTCCAGAAACCGGGTTTTCCCTTTGCTCTGGAGACCCTGCCCGCAGGGAGCAACTCGAGAGAGATTTTTTAGGCGTGGGTGAGGTTTGTTTTACTTTCTGATCGAGCGTAAGTGTGGAAGAAGCCAGGGAGTTGAGAGTGAAGGTGGGACAGGATGCCGGGGATAGGGGTCTTTGGTGAGAAGGGTTGGACTTGAGGATGGCCGTGAGGAGGGAAAGCCGGGAGGGTACCGGGGATTTCACCCCTGACTTTGAGAGGTTCCCGCTGGATGACCCGTGGCTACAGACAGTGGAAGAAGAGCCGTGGAAAGGGGAGGGGAAGGGTTTTGGACTCGGGCAGAGCGAGTGCGTGATGATGCGGACTGGGATGTAGGAGGCTGAATTCGACTTCAGAGAAGCACCGGAGGCCGGTGAAGAAGAGGTTCTCAGACTTTCCCTGGGACTAAGGACGGGCGAGGTGACAGTCGACGTCTTCTTGAGAGCTTCGGTCGTCAGGCCAGGTTTTTGCTGGGCTGCACTTGGATGGGACAAAGGAGAACCTGATAACTGAGCGGGATGGGGGAACTGCGACGTCGAGAACACGCCCTTCGATGCAGAAAAGGGTGCAGAGTGAGCGGAAGTTTGAAAGTACGTAGCTGTTTCTTCCACCAGGGCCCCACTGACATCCAGCCGCCTCGTGTGGATCTCCTCCAGGACAGAGGCTTCGGCGAGGTTGACGGGGGCAGGTGGTGTTTTCTGATTAGTTGGAGAAACAAAGGAGAAAGCAGGTGGTTTACAGGCAAGCTGCTCAGAGGCAGTGGGAGAAGAAGTGAACTAGAGGAAAGAGAAATAGACATGGTCATAGGACATTATCTCTGAAACTGTCAAAACATTCTTGTCACCTGCGCTGTTTATGCAAACAGCCCTCCTATTAGTTTACACAAAAGGAGAGCCTTAAACCTCTGAGAAAGTGGAAGGAATTCTGTTTTGCTAATAAGTCACTGCTTTGAATTTGAAATATAAATAAACTGTAAAGTATTAGATACTGTATCTCAGTTGTTCCCCAGAAGAGCAACAATATAAAATTTTATATGCGTTGTCTCCCTTTGGAAAATAATTCACTGACAAAATCTAAAATAGTTATCTTAGGTTGGAGTTGTGTGATATGAAAAGATTTACACCACCATTAATATAAATTCGAAAATTCACTTTCAAAAAGGAAAATAGGGTTTCTTCCATTGTAAGAATATAAACCATAATATAACAATAATAGCTTCCATCCATAAAAAATTTCATAATTCAAGCGTTTAAAATTCAAAAAACTTGGACTGCTCCTACATACTGTAAGCCTGAAAATAATGTCCAGAATTCAAAAGATGCAGCACCCAACATCAACATCCAGAGATAAACTGAGAGAGTGCAAGCTAAGTCTAAACGGAGAGGGAGTTTTAGCTTATGAAAAACATTTTCCCTAATTACTTGGCAAGAACAGTTAACAAACGATGTGGGTTATGCTGGAATGAATGAATAGATACTCTTTCATATAGAAAGAATGTAATCTGCCTGAAACAATGCAATCCACCAATCCCACATCAAATAGAAAGAAAATAAAGAAATAATGTGTCATTTTCAAGAGAGGCTAGGGAGAGCCAGAAAATAACTGCATATCTGTATTCTTGTGCTATTTTCAAAATCGTCATCCAGTACTTTAAGACAAATACTGAAATTAAAAATGATTCTGAAGCTAAATCTTTTAAACAGAGACTTTCCTTCAAAGTTATTGGTTTAAGTCTATCAATCCATAAAAGAAAGGAAAATATTTGTATCTAATAAAGAATTTAGGGGATATCGGTTATTCAAAATATTAATGAATATGTATTAAGTTATATGTGTATGTAATATATAATAACTATATAATAATAATTATATATTACATTAAGTAACAGAAAAATGTATGATCATAATGATTAAACTTAGCAAAAACTTGTTTCACAAACCCACTAAAAGATATTTCTTGATTTTGCTCTACAACATGTTAAGAAGGTGTGCTTCCGACCTAATGCAAAGATTTTCATATCATGTAGTTTCGAGTTCTAAAAATATTTTAAATTGATAGATTCAAACAATTCACCCCAAACTTCTAAGTTTCTGAGCAAATGTACCCAAAATATTCCTTTCTTTTTATATGTAAATTCATTCCTATGTTTGCAACACAGAATTCTTGCCACATAAATAATTTTTGAGTAATTTTGGCATGTAACCCAGAATATGTGAAAATCAGGGATAATTGAAAATCAAGCAGAACTCAATCAAATTGAGAAAGTTTAACAATTCCCTCACATAAATTTTATTTAGAAACAATTCTGCTTATCTAGTGTTTATAAAACTGACTCATGTGATTTGCCACCCATAAGTGAAAGGTCTTCTCTAATTGTTTCCAATGATTGGTCTCTCCTCACAGAAGGAATAAGAAAATTTCAAGACTATGTAGAGTCTCTTTGCACGTTATCCCATAGCTTTTGGTTAAAAAAAATGTGAAATTGATAACAGCCACAAAAATTCATCACCTTTTCAATCATGTTTCCAAATAACTTCAATTTTTAAAGCAAGCCCATTAATTCATCCTGATTATCCATCAAATTATCATGTGAAAATCACAGGACTATAATTTTGAGGGCCTCATTCAGAGGAAAAGATTGTTCCCGCCAACTTCCAAAACTCTCTTCTCTTAGAAAACCTATCCTGAACTCTGAATACATTCACAATAACCTCAGTAACAGAAGATGCCTACAAGGTTCTGCTCTCATCAAGTGGATGATCTTAATACTAAATCCACCTTGGATCCTGTATAATAGAGGTCATGGGTTATTTTAACAACCAATTTCTTTAGCAGTGCTGCCTCATCATTTTAGTCAATCTAAAATTAACTACTTCTGGGAGTTCCCGTTGTGGCTCAGTGGTTAACGAATCCGGCTAGGAACCATGAGGTTGCGGGTTCGATCCCTGGCCTTGCTCAGTGGGTTAAGGATCCGGTGTTGCCATGAGCTGTGGTGTAGGTTGCAGATGCAGCTCAGATCCCACATTGCTGTGGCTGTGGCGAAGGCCAGCAAGTACAGCTCCTGTTAGACCCCTAGCCTGGGAACCTCCATATGCTGCGAGTGCGGCCCTACAAAAGGCAAAAAGATAAAAATTAAATTAAATTAAATTAAATTAACTGCTTCTGTATATATTCAGTTTTTCCTAATGTGTCCATGGGATTCCAAAACACTTGAATAAAAGCCAAAGTGGCTGATCTGCTTCCTGATATCCTGAATAGTTCCTGAGATTTGAACCCTGTTGTTTCATATAGTTGTGCAATTCCTCCTGCACCTGTAGTCATGCAAGACAGAAACTCTCATTACTTCTTTGTCTTCACATGCAAGCATTATATTATGGCAGCTTGGCCTTCTAAACTTACCTACTCACCTGTCCTCTTCTCACTGATGAATACTTGTAATGTCACTAAGCATATTCTCAGCCTTTCTTACCTGAACAATTTAAGTAATCATTTTGGAATCCCTAACTCTAGTTGCACCCTATTTAATCTATCTTCAGATTGACCTGTCAAAATCTAATCAAAACACATCTATGCTCAAGATGTCATCAGTATTCCATGTCTACGATGAACTAAATACTGTTCCTACATGACAAAGCCCCTCTTTTGCTGTCCAGTCTCATCCCCCTCATCCTCTGCTGTTTTGCATTTTAGGTTTTCAGAAATACTTGTTTAAAGCTCAACCTTCCTGCCAGTATTGTCAACATTCTAGCCATCCTGTTTCCTTGCCAATCCACTTGGAAAATCATTATTCTTAAAGCAATCCCCATTATGCTCCTATACCTAGTCTACTTAAAGCGGCTATTAAACAAGTTTAACATAACCCTGTTGACTGGCAGGGCTGTCAGCTTGATTTAGGAACTTGTCCTGCACAAGAGCACCAGCTGAGAGTGAGGCTGAGCCCTCCTGCACTAGGTAGAGGGGACAGCTTTCTCTAATTCACACGTGGGCTGGGTAAGATACTGTAGATTGATGTCATCATCGGTTTAAGGTCTACAGTCTCAGCTGGACCCTGTACCACTCAGGTTTTTTGTCGGTTGTTTTTCTTTTCTTATGTTTTGACCTCAGCTTCCTCTCCTGTTCTGAATAATGGCTCTTCCACAAACCGTTTTCCAAGCACCTCCCTCACTGTGTTCAACATATGACCTAGATTCCTTTTCTCCAAGGAAAACTGAGATTACCAGGATAATGGCTCTTCCACAAACCATTTTCCAAGCACCTCCCTCACTGTGTTCAACATATGACCTAGATTCCTTTTCTCCAAGGAAAACTGAGATTACCAGGAAAATTATTTTTTTCTAGATCTCTACTCACTCCCTTCCCTTTGTTCTAAGGAAAAATGATGAATTTTGTCTTTTTAAATATACCCTGAATTGCACCAGCTCTTGCCTTCTCATCTGTTATTCCTCCACATGCTATGCATCTATCTTTTCTTTTCCACTAGTTTTCTCATCCTAATATAAATATAAAGCATAAAACTTCCATCTTTAAAACTATAATAAGTCATGTAGTAGACTGTAAAAATGCCCACCTTTCCTACTCTTTTCATAAAAAGGAAAAGTTCTTTTCCTCACCATAATGAGTGGAACATTAGCAAATGTGATACAAGTGGCTTGAAAAGCTCTTGTGTATTGGAGCTTACTGGCGTGCTGAGTGCAGAATACCACCATGATGTAAATGAGCCCAGGCTAGTCTACTGGAGGATGCAAAACCACATCTCAGCTATCCAGTCACCATACCGCTAACCAGACACCACCTTGACCCAGCAGCCAAGTGCAGATATATAGGTGAACCACAGCAAAGAGCAGCTGAGCCTGACCCAGATCTGCAGAACCACCCAGCCAAACACAGCCAAATTGCTGACCTGAAGATTTTTGAGCCAAATAAACAGTTGCTGTTTGAAAACACTCAATTTTGGTACAGTTTGTTAAGCAGCAAAAGCTAGCTGATAAAAACATGTGTACGTAACAGGTATCAAGATCTGATCCTTCTCAGATACATCTGTACCAAACTATCACTGTATTGATTTCCTTACTCTGGGTGGCCAACACACCCTAAAGTGACTTCCCAAAGAATGCTCTACAGTATAGATGGAAACTGTGACTTGCTTCTAACAAACAGAACCTGGCAAAGGTGAAGGGGTTTCACAGATTTATTTAAGGGTCCTAATCAGGTGACTTTAACTTAATCAAATGGAGATTATCCTGAGTACATGTGACCTAATGCAATAGTGAAGAACAAGTCTGAATTCATATTGGATCTGTTTCTTTTATCTTTGTACTCTATTGCTTTTGCTACAAGTTAAGAATGTTGCCTCTGCCTGAAATATGCAGAGTAGCCCATTCTCAGGGCTCTGACCTTCAAAGGTATTAATACTTTTCATTTCATAGATAAAAAGTTGCAGAACAGAGGATAACAGTTGTCTTGTTGAAGGTATACAGGAGAACCTGAACTATATGAACAGCTTCAAGAACAAAGGATTCCAATATCAAGAATTCCAACCATACCTTCTCCCCTGTTAGTATAAAAGGTGTGAATTCTAACTTAGGGGAGATGGTTCTTTGGGAAACTAGTCTGCCATCTTCATAGTCTGCTCGCTTTCCAAATAAAGTCACTCTTCCTTGCCCCAACAACTCCTCTCTGGATTTATTGGCCTGGTATGTGGCAAGCAGTACGGAGCTTGGTCTCAGTAACACTAATCAAATAAGCCCTTTAAAAGAGGTTCAAAATCCTAGAGATCGAAGGAGAACAGACTCTTTCTATTGTCAACTTTAAGAGGAAAGCTGCAAATTCTATAGCTTCAAGGAAATTAATTCTGCCAAAAACACAGGGGAGCTTAGAAAGCCTCCAGATGAGATGAATTTGACATCTTGGTTTCAAACATGTGAGATCCAGCTCAACTGTGTCCAGATCTCTGAGCTACAAAATCCTGGAGAGGATAAATAGGTGGGTTTTTTTTTTTTTAAGTCACTAAATTTATGGTGATGTGTTATGCAGTAGTTGAAAAGAAATACACTTCCCCTGACTTCATAACAGCTTTTACCCACTACTTTTCCATAGATCTGATATCAACAATGTCTCCAATGGCTTATTTTTTCCTAAGCCCAAGAGACACTCTTCTGATTTCTCTGTGGAATCTGACTTCCAATCTCTCGCTCCTTTACAAAACTATTTTATCTGTGGCCTCTATTTCTTCACTCTCTCCTAGTGTATTTCTTTTAGGGCACACCTACGGCACATGGAGGTTCCCAGGATAGGGGTCAAAATGGAGCTGTAGCCACTGGCCTACGCTAGAGCCACAGCAACACAGGATCACAGCAACACAGGATCTTGCAACCTATACCACAGCTTGGCAATGCCAGATCCTTAATCCACTGAGCAAGGCCAGGGCTTCAATTTGGGTTCTCTTGGATGCTAGTCGGGTTCTTTAGCCACTTGGTCATGATGGGAACTCCCATTTACAATGTTTTAATAGAAGGCAGCACTTTCAGAGGAGAGATGGTCAGATGACAGACAGCCTCCTCTCTTCTCCCAGAGGAAAAGGAGCACAGAGGACGTAGGTGTCCAAGCAAGTACCAGGACCCAGGCTCCTAGGGCTGACCTAGGAAAGGAGAAGGGCTCCCATATTCCAAACTGAGACAGTGGCCAGGTCA
Organism: Catagonus wagneri; assembly: GCA_004024745.2. NCBI lineage: Eukaryota > Metazoa > Chordata > Mammalia > Artiodactyla > Tayassuidae > Catagonus > Catagonus wagneri. The sequence goes on along the minus strand of PVHT021183524.1, from coordinate 9,848,431 downwards.
GATCCCATATCCCTGGACCCATCCCTACATATCTTCTGGTTCTAATAATACTGATGAAGGAGAGTGCCCTCCCTTCCTTGTAGGGGACACACTTCCCTACAAGGACCCCTAGGGCTTCACCTCCAGCTCCATCAGCAAAAGGCCTTTTGATCTTTCCATCAGCTTTGATCTTGGCCTCTTGATCTTCTAGCTTCTAATCTTCTCTAAGTCAAGCAGCAGCATATATTAACCTGGCTGTCCCATTGGGCAGAATTACCTATTGATGTACAGTAAGAAAATCTGGTAAGGCAGCTAGAAAATATGGCATTAGGATGTTGTAGAGGAAAGGGTTATTTTTCAGGAGGTCTCCTGGCATAAAAATGAGAGAACCATTGTCTTCATATAGGATAACTCTATGTCCATGCTCAAAACATGTCATGCTGCCAGAATGTTCTTTCGTGGGTTAGTATTTTCTATTCCTTAATGGATATGACTGATACCAAATTCATTTAAGTTTTATAAAAACATGACTGAGCTACCTTAAAATTATTGCCTGAAAATTACTGATTAATTAATTACTTTTTATGTATTTTATTTATTGGAACTTGCTTATAAACCACTTTTTTGTGAAAGTCCCTTTAGCTTTCTCTGCATGAAGCCCAACTTCTTTGGTCCCCCTCAGCCTCTTTTTTTGGCTTCTCATCTTTCACAGGCCCTTTGTACTTTACCATGTCTTGCCTTATATCTTGTGTCTTCCTGTTTTGCATCCTTTCCATGAGCTCTATTCTCATAGCCTCAGCTCCTATAGCAAATATCTCTATTCACCCATCTCCCTCCTATGTCCAGATCCACACTTCCAGCATCACACCATGCTATGAGGCATCTCAAACTCAACATCAGCTGTCTCATCTCTTCCTACCCCTTCCCAAGACCTGTTATTCTTTGCTCAGTTAATGCCAACATTCATTCAGTTTCCTTGTTATAAATTTCACTCGTCATTGATTCTTTTCCCACATACTGTCAATGAACAAATCCAGTTAATTCCATCCATAAAGGCCCTCTTTTTATTCCCATTGTTACTGCCTTAGCTCCAGGCTTTATCATAGGTCTTTCAGACAAATCAGAGGTGTGCATATTCACCTCTCTTTTAAGTATAATACTATCCCTAGGAAAGACAATTCTTAGATACCCATACCAACGTTCAAGATATTAACATCAAAAACATTGCTCTTTTCTTTCTGAATTTTGAGATAATTTTGATTCAACTGCTTATACTATACAGTCTTTTTATTTTTGTCTTACACTTTCAAATTTTATATCCTTTAATGGTTTTGTTTTTTGTTTTTAGCTTTTCAGGGCTACACCCACGGCATATGGAGGTTCCCAGGCTAGGGGTCTAATCGGAGCTACAGCTGCCAGCCTACACCACAGCCACAGCAATGCCAGATCCGAGCCACATTTGCGACCTACACCACAGCTCACAGCAACGCCCAATCCTTAACCTATTGAGCAAGGCCAGGGAATGAACCCGCAACCTCATGGTTCCTAGTCGGATTCGTTTCTGCTGTGCCACAAGGGGAACTCCTAAATCTTTTAATGGTTTTTAACACAATGTATTTTTACCTAAACATGCCACTTCAATAAAAGTATTTGAAGCACAAAACACACTCAACCCAATATTTATGTTGACTGTGTTCAAAATAATACAGTAACCACTGCAGGGAACAAAGTGTTTAATAAAAAATGGATTTAACAAGGACTTTTCCTTTAAAGACTACAATCTGCTAGGAGAGATAAGGCATGTACCTAAATAGTTATAATACAAGCTGGAATACGATAATAGAAAAGATGTACAGAAAAGGCTACCGTAGTCGTATTGAAGGAGAGTTTGCTTTCACTGAAGGCATCGAAGCAGGCTTCAAGAAGGAGTCACTATCTGAGCAAGGACTTCAAAGCCGTGAACTTTTAAATTTTGGTGCTTTTCATAAACAGCATTGAACTTCGCATACATGCAAGACACTACACTAAAAGCTAGAGATACAGAAATGAACAAGAGACAGACCTTGACTTCAAGTTGTTTTCAGTCTAGTAAAGAAGAAAGATAAAATCTATCATGATACTCAGGTGAAAAGGAGTTACGTTGGAGATTTTCTAAAAAGACTACAAACTATAAGGAAAATGAGAAACCTGTAAGAGAAAAACGAACTCCTCTTCAAAGGGAATGTTGCTAGGAAAAGGTGCTCTTGAGTTGAGCTTAGAGTTATCAGGTAGCATGAAAATGAGCTGGGGAGAAAGCACCATCACACACAGGGGAATCAAAGGCCAGGGATAGTTCAGGAGCGCTGAAGGAGAGAAGTACCAGATGTGGAAGGAAAGTGACACCTAGGCAGCTTATAGAAAAGTGAAAGGCCAGCTAAGAACTAAGCACATGTTTTTAGGAATAGCTTCATAAATTAGTCCTGACCAACCGATAATGATAATATAGAGACAATTAGGTTTTTTTTTTTTTTTTTGCTTTTTGCTTTTTAGGGCCACACCCACAGCATATGGAGGTTCCCAGGCTAGGGGTCGAATCGGAGCTGTAGCTGCTGGCCGACACCACAGCCACAGCAACATAAGATCCGAGCTGTGTCTGTGACCTACACCAGCACTCACAGCAACACCAATTCTTAACCTACTGTGCGAGGACAGGGATCAAACTGGCAACCTCATGGTTCCTAGCTGGATTCATTTCCACTGTGCCACAATGGGAACTCCTGTATAGACAGTTCTCATACATGGATTCATTTTTACCAGGTAGACCAGAAATGCACTTCCTTTTTTTTTTTTTTTTTTTGAAATGTACTTCTTTAACTGCATTTCTGATTGAAATACTGATGTTGTTGGGCATCGGGTAACCCAGTCACCAGATGATCTGGATGCTTTTTACAATAAGCTTCAACCACTGACTACATGAAATGTCTCAGTGTGCCTTCCTTCATGATCTGGTCACTTGTATTCAGTTTACATTTGTGGATAACCGTCATCTTATTTTTATTTCATCTTAATATTATTGTCATGATTACCTATCCTTCATCACACAGTCACTCAAGTGGATTATTATAGGAAATGGAATCAGGAACAATGGCTATTCCCAAATATTTCAGGATGCAGTTTTCCTCCATCTGTGTTCATCATAATGTTCAACCACCACAAACGAATTAGGCTGAGCTCTGCCTTTTCATTCGGAGCTTTGATAACATGCACTGTAACCTACTTCTAACTAACCTGTTCCGGCAAAAGAGACCCCAAATGTGTCTCATCTCTAGTCTGGCCTCTATATATTTGGGCACATGAAAACAAAATAAATGACCAACTCAACAGAAAAAAATCGATCATCTGAGGAAAAGAGTAAACTGAAAATCTAAACAATGCTTCACGAAGAATAATTTTGTTTATTTATATTTGGTATCATGTCCACATGTTCTTCAAAGCGGCCAAATTAAACTATCCTCCACTGGCTGTAGAAACTGTCACATTTCCAACTTTCTTACTCTATCATCTTTCCCAAGGCAAGAAAGAAATATTTAAGCCTATCACCACTTATTGAGACATGATGAATTATATGATTAGAATACTTTCAAAAACTAGCTGAGAATAAACTTTAAGAAGAAATAACCGCTTTACCCTAACAGACTAAACTGATGGTACCCCAGTGGGAGTCTTCAGTCACCAAAAGGCGGCATGAGGATACTAGATGCTTGAAGGTGATATAAATAAGCATCAGGAAGTCAGTGAAGGCTGCATAAATAAAGATAAGGTGGCACCAAAGACAAGATGCCTACTCTAGTTCTGCACAAGTCCTAGTAGCACCCAAAGGCCAAATCACCAATAAAAATGTTCGCCCAACTGTGTTGGGTTGCTTGCAAATGCCTGCTCTAGCAGATCCTGTTTACTCCCAAAGCCAGCCTCTGCATTCCTGACCTTCTTAAACCTTGTCAAAGTCATCTAATTGCTTCATTACACCAAAGAGTCAATCATCCTATTTTTTTTCCCTTCAAAATTCCTCCCTACCCACCCCCTTTCTTTCCTGCCATCACAGATATGGGTCTTCTGCTGTATCAAAGGCTTTCCACCTTAAAGGAAGCTTTCAATCTTGCTGCAGAGTTTTGAGGCGGGACCTTCTTCCCAGCTCACTGAGGCTAGCCCTGTTTCTGGTGGCTTCCAGAAACACTGGAGATGTTTCCCTTAAGACACACAGCAGCGAGTGATATCACTTACATATTCTTATTTCCTTGTGTATACTTTTACTACTCTTTGACTAGTTTCAAAGTAACATGTCTATACTGAGTATCCATTTGATGTCTTTTTGCTGGATCTCTCTCATCTCTGAAATGTGCTTCCTGATACACCCAGCTCACCAAGCTCTCTCCCATAAAGAAATTCCCATTACCAACTTTCTCCAAGAATTTTCGAAAAGGAATTAATATTTCCCCAAATCCATTCTAGTTAAGTCTTTATATGTTCTCTCTAGCCAATTCACAGTATAATTGTATATTATCCTTTTTTCCTTATGCGTATATTATTTCTGATCTTGGAACTTTGGTTTTTCAATATTTTTCTCTTAAATTTTATATGACTTGAATGTTTAGGAGGGCCTTTGCAGACAGTCTAGAACAAGCGGTATGAAATTTTTTCTTTTCTTTTCTTTTCTTTTTTTAATGACGAGAAGGAAAACCTACCTGCCCGTGTTTTTGCTGAGGAGCCATCCCATGAGACACTTCAGGATGTGATGGGGCCTGGAGGTCTGCCCCCCGTGTTTTGGGACGCACGGAGTCCGAGGCCAGACTGGAGGAGATCGCTAGGGATGTGGGCCGAGCAGCTGCAGTGCTCACCCGCCTCGGGGGGCCTTGTTCACTTTTGCTAGTTGTAGCTTCTTCTTCTCCTTCAGAGTCCACAATAAAGACATATTCAGCTTTGAAGAGGTCACTCTGCTGCATCCCTTGAGGTTTGTTTGCTTTAAATCCTCCTTCTTGTGTAGTCTTGTCCTCGACTTCTAAAGGATAAGTCAGTGTTCCTTGGTCTCTCTCCCGTTGGCTCCCAGCATTCAAGGTCAAGTACTCATTGAAACGAGACTGCAGTAAAGGAAAAGGCATAAAAGCATTGACATTAATTTGATAAATGCTTCTTTTTAGCATGCACTCAAAAAACTTACCTGCTTATAGTCTCCAAGGATAAGAGTTTTTACAATTATATCTAAAAATCAGGTTGACTTAGGAGAGACTGAGTTGAAGTTAATGGTTTACTTTTACTAACCCACTTGTTTGTCCTGGTCCAAGCCCAAACAATTTAGGGCTCAGAATCAATGTCAACAAACAAATCTGCTTTCAAAGAAATCCTGATAGTGACTTTTTTAAAAAGAGAGGAAGAAGGCAATGTTTTCCACAAAGATATTCATGAAACAAATGGGGACTGGTCATGGGTTTAGTTAATAGTCAGGCAAAACCTGTATACCCTGTACAAGCCAGGGGAGAAAGGAAATCCCACGAAAAGATTCTAAAATAATATTTATCTCTCTAAAAGTCTAGAAGAAAAATAAAACTGGAAAAAAATGCACAGATATTCAGAGAAAGCAATCAAAGTTGACTGGGAAAAATTCATGAACAGGACACCAAAAAAGAGGTAATTTTAGTAGAAAGTATTTTTTGCTGTTATTTTATATTGAATTTGTAATTCCAAATATTTTCCCATTCAATTTTCTATGAATACATAGAAGGTTTACAAGACCAGAATAACTTTATGATACTACAAAGCATCTTTTTCTAAAATGACAGCAGCTATGGACACTAAGATGGTGTTCAAAAGACCCAATGTTAATTTTCTTGGTTTTGAAAATCATACTATGATTACTACTCTTCTTTTCTTTGCAGCTTTTCTTTAGGTTTAACGTTACTTCAAAATAGAAAGTCAAGGACACGAAATAAACTGAAGTTCAACTAACTATAGTCATCAACTTAATGTGTGCTCTAATATATATCATGTACTGTGTGTGTGAAGAAAGACTAGTCAAACCATTGTTTAGATATAACTAAACTAAGGAGTTGACTTCATAAACCATTCCACACTTTTCAACTGATGATAAGATATTCAGGATAAAACACAATTGCTTCTAATTATGATTTCTCTGACAGTGGTCATTTCACATACTAAATTATAATACTTTGTAGCAGCAAAACCCAAATTGGAAGGACGTTTAAATTAAAAATAGAAAGATTCAAAAACAGATTGTGTGTTATGGAAAGTAACGTAATAACTAAATAGAATAGCTAAAGACCTGGCAAAACTGAAATCGTTTTTGAAAACATTGTTAACAATCCATAATAACTCCTTGCCCCCACACTTCATCATTCCGAGGTATTTTTATAGCATTTATCACCACGTGAGCATTTAGGATATATTTTTTACTTTTCTCATTGTCTGCCTTCCCAATAACAAATAAGTTATATGAGTTGACTTTATTCATTCACAATCCACGCACCAAGCATATAGCCTGTGTTCACTAAGTAGTTTTTAAATACATAAAGAATGAGGGATGATTTACCCTGTCCTAGTGTAATGCTGAACTGTTTAAAAAAGAGGAAGAAAAAGCTTTAATCTTTTAAAGATGTGGTGGTGTGCGTACCATTGCAATCAGCAGATATCATTATCTAAGGAAGCTTTGGAAACTCGCAACCAAGATTGATTCATACATCTATAGTCTGGCAAACTCACAGCACCAAATCACAAAAGACCCCATTAATATATTGCAGGTACTTGGGTACCATGAGGGAGAAACTTCCCAAAAGTGCTTTATGTGGAATTCAGGATTTTTCTGAAATAATTTGGTCCCAATAGCCTTTGAAATAAAAATAAGATAGCATTGTAAGTCCCAGGTTCCCAGACATATTACTACCTGCTAGATAAGATGTTTTCATATAAAGAGAATCAGATAATTGTATCTCCTACAAGCTAACTCAAAAATACCCCAAAGTTCCCCCAGTCCCACTTCATTTATAAGACAGTATTAAAAACATTATAAAGAGAAATTTTTTTATCCAAAATGTCATCATTTTTGCACAAATTATTTTTACATTTTTGTTTTAATTTCATTTTCAGTCTTGGTCTCATTTTACTTTTGTTATCTTTTTTTTTTTTTTAAGGGCTGCACCCACGGCACATGGAGGTTCTCAGGCTAGGGGCTGAATCAGAGCTACAGCTGCCGGCCTACACCACAGCCACAGCACCGCAGGATCTGAGCCATGTCTGCAACTCACACCACAGCTCAAGGCAATGCCAGATCCTTAACCCACTGAGTGAGGCCAGAGATCAAAACCGCATCCTCATGGATCCTAGTTGGATTTGTTAACCACTGAGCCATGATAGGAACTCCAGTCTTGGTCTCATTTTAGACACGTATAATCAGAGTAAAAATATAATTTTATAGCATTATATCACTGAATATTAGAGTATTAATATGTTCATGAAATTACATAATCATTATAATTATAACTTTGTCAGGGTGATGTATTATTGTATTCTTGACTTTTCTCTGATTGTTAGATATTAGGCTTTTAAAAAATTTTTCCCTAATTAGTTTCCTACATAACATTCTTCTTTTGTCTATTTCTCTGGGATACATTTCCAAGAGTTAGATCGTTGAAAGGTTATGAACAGTTTTATGACCGTGGATAAGGATTTTCCACCAAAACTATACACGTGCACAAAAACTAGCATCAAAGTGAGCATATCAATATTGCCACAATTTCCTCAACATCAGATATTATGTTTTTTTAATGTTGCTAGCCTGTTACATGTAAAATAACACCTCACTCTTTTATCTAGTATTTCTTTCAAGATTAATTTTTTTTTAATTTTGTTTTTATTAAGATATATTGGGGAGAAGGGGAGGTGCCAGGGGACAGGATATATCATGTAAACAGCAAACAACAGGATGTCAAATCCAAAGGGTTGAAAAGAATGTACTGGGGAGAATCTCCAATTTGATAACACAATTATATTTGTATGAAGTTCCTAATACATACTTATATTTTTTAGCCAATCTTAGAGCTCACGGTCATCTCACTTTAAGCAGAGAAAATAAACATCCATACAATGTTCAAGTCATTACTACTACTTAGTGTTAATTGCTTAATATAAAAATAAAAATAGTCCTACCCTATTTACAGTTTCTGGAGTCTTATCACTTGGTTCCTCGGGAATTTTAACAAGGAACTTAGAGGTGTCACCCAACTGGGAGTGGGTTGGCAGTCTTCTGACAGTGGGGACAAATGTGAAGATCAGAGGTTTGGCTTCAGAATCATCAGGAGAGACCTATGAGACACGTAATAAATTAGACCTTCAGTCCTATCAAAGGTTTATCTTGACTTCATTCTCTATAGACTGTGACAGTTATCTCATTTATCCTCATAAGCTGCCTCTTGTCCTGTGGTCATGTGTATGATTGCCAAAGAGAACTGCTATTAAAATATTAATAGCATATCATTCCTTTTTGATGAAAATGTTCATCAGAGGAAGAAATACAACCCCAGAAAGATCTCACCGTAGGACATGGCAATGAAAGGACAGGCTGGCAAGCTTACTTGCTGGAATGTTACAAGTGAACATGGATAAAAGTCAGTTTCAAAACAGACCAGACACTGTGAAGACACCACAGAGGTCAAGGATTTTTATCCATTTAACCCTGGGTCGGCAGGTTGATTCATAATTAAAACTCCTGACATATGTCATTAACAAGTATGCTAAAACAATGAATTTAAAATTAAGACTTTACTTTTCTGGCTATCAGGATGTGAATGCCCCTTCTCGGGAATATACCTTTTCTTTCATTTCTTCTTTATTCATTCAAAAATCATTTTGTTAAGTATTTGCCACGTGACAAACACTGAGGAGCTAGGGATACAACAGGTAGGAAAAGTGTGCACTGAATAAGAAAGGAAAAGTGATAGGGGATGCCTACCACCCTGGGAAGCTCTGTAAAGATGGCACCTGGAATTTAAGCCCAAGTGAAGAGGAAGATAAGGATCTCCCAAGCTGAGGAAAACGAGGTGAGTGGATGCATGGAAAGAGGCCATGGCTGTGGATCCAGCTTGGGTTTTGTCCCATTGACAAAAGAGAAGCATTAAAGTGCTGTAGATTGAGGTCGCTGTCACATTAGAATGTTAGATTTCAAAAGATGCAAAGGTTGGAGATCGGAAGAGAAAGCCAAGAGTGGTCGATGGAGGACTACATAAAAAGGGAGAAAGAGAAGAGGGTGGTAGAGATTTCTCTTTTGAGATGTTTGGATGAGAAGTAGGAAGAGCGGTGGAGAATAATTAGGAAAGTCCAGTCAAAGTGATGCCTATGTTGGTCTGTAATGAGACAGACCCATCAGACAGACCATGAAGGTGTCTATAGACGAGGGGAAGGAACCAGTAGAAAAGAAGTAGAGCAAGGTCCTGGAGGAAGCAGGCAGGAAAAGCAAAGGGGATTACAGAGGAACATGGCCTCTCTTGAGACCCAAGGAAATTAACAAAGATACAGAAAAGCTCAGGATGTGGGGCAGTGGGGAAGGCTGGAAGGTCACGGGAATCATTTTGATATAATCCATGTTCATGATGCAATCAGCCCCACTGAGTCAGAGGAACACTGTCACTCTGCCACCATGATGCCTCTGTCACAAGAAACAGGACGGCTTTGGCAGGAAACCCATGCTCCTCTTTCTTGAGGCTGTGCCACCTTTGTGTGCTTTATCCCAGCAGCCCTGGAACCCCAATTACATCAGCCCCATGAGAAACTAAGGGCTCCGAGCCATCCCCGTATCTGTATGTGCGATGCACACCCCTAGTTTTGTCTCTTTCTCATGCGAGCTCCAACTCTTGGTACCTTCTTAGCATACACTTTCTGGAATTCAGGCAATCATCACCAAACCCTCTGTATCCTTAATCTTCTCTGCATATTCCAGCTCTACCTAAACTGTAGTTTCCTCTGAGAACTCTGCTTCCCCAGAAGCTCTCCTGGTGGCTGTTCTCACTCACACTGGGTCCACAAATAGCAGAGCTGTCCCTCTCTGCTGCTTCCAGACCATTCTCCTTCCCTCTTGCCCATGAACTTCAAAGTTTGAAGCTCCTGCCATCCATCCATCTATATCATTCTCTGCCCACAACCAATTTAATCCCTTCTTTCTTTGAAGGTTTAGTTCTTGGGTTATTTCCACTCCTTGTAAAACTAGGCTTTTTATAATATCCAATATTATAGCTCAGGAATCATTTCTCTAATAGTGTGTTTCACTGATTTCTCCTCTTCCTTGTCCTTCATATCCCTAGCAACAACTCATAGCCACAACCCCTCCATAATTTCAGGTTTTTTCCTTTCTCTGACCAATTCTTTTCTTTCCAAACCATCCATCCCTCCAAGTTCTCTAAAACCCACCAGAATGAAAATGTACTAGTCCTTCCAACATTAAGTTTTCCCAGACCTTTTTGTTTGTTTGCTTGCTTTGCCAGCCTCAGTGACTGAGTTGACCACAATTACTCCTGTGCATTATCTTTCAAAGCCCTTGCCTGCTCTCACATCATCACCTGCTTTGGGTAAATCATACTGTTCACTCACTAACCCCTACCTATTCTACTCCTGCACCACAGGGGTACATGTGGTCAGGGGAAAAAAATCGTACACCCATGCTTGCTGGTTTCACTTCCATTGTATGACTCTGAGCCTCAAGCAAGCCCTTTAATGCTGCTCTGTAATCATATTTTATTTCCTTAGCCCATTTACTCTCCCACTCACTGGCAAACTCACATCTCTTTCTCCAAACCCCTACCATCTTCTTCCCCATTCTTACTCTGAGCTGATGATTTTGTTTCCCATTTCACTGAGATAAAGAAGCAGGCAGAAGAGAACTTTCAAGGCCCCCCCCCATGACCACATCTAGTCACTCATTTACGTATTTGTCCTTTTATGTGACCTTCAGTCCTGCTGCCATGTTCCTGTTAAAACCAAACCTCACTTGAATATGCTGCCTTCCACTTACTTTCATTTACTGAATGAGATCTTATTAAATACCTATCAGATGCTAGGCTCTACTCTAACGTTGTAATACAACATGAACAAAAACCTTTATCCATTCTGGTGGAGGGAGACAATAAACAAAATAAACATGTAAAAAATAGCATTTTAACTTGTGATAAGTGCTGCGAAGACTAGCTACACAAAAGAAAATAATAGGTAAAACTTGGGTTGACTTCAGTTGAAAGGAAAAACTTTGAATTTGCTGAAAAATTAAACGTAAGGTATAAGACAAGTACAAAATAATTGATCTGAATAACTGCAAGAAATGAGATATTATTCACTGAAATGGGAGAACAAAAAGTGAAGCAAGTTTGAGAATAAATATCAAATTTGATATGGCAAATATACATCCAGCAGAAATGTGGGGATTTCCACTGCAAAGTTCAGAGGAAAGACTGTGCTGAGATAAAATTATTAAAGTTGTTAACCTACCCATGGTATTGAAAACCACGAGACCAGATGAGATCACCAAGGAGGTAAACACAAATAAGAAGAGGTCCAAGGTTAAACCACCCATTCTCTGCCATTAAGTGGTCCAGCAGCTGAGGAAGAAACTAGCAAAGATGACACCAGATTTTAAGAGATGTAGAAAAGCCTACAGCATCACTTTCAGCAATAGGAAAGAGGCCTGACCATAAATAAATAAAAGAATTGACAGACAACTGGGAGGGCCCAGCCCAAACGTAACTCCATGAATTTGTAGTGAAAACAGTTTGCTTGGCTGTTTGATACTCTCTCCATAGATGTCCAGGTGCCTATCATAAGAACAGAGAAAGTGAACTGTAGCATCCATGTGACAGAGAATGTTGATGTTGGACATTGAGGGTGCAGCAAAGGGTGGAGCTCAGTGTGGACAGGTAAGAAGAGGGACCTCAGACCCAAGGGACTAGCAAGCTCTATGGCTCAGAAATTATACTTGAAAGCATGATAGGTATTTGGGAGAATGGTCTGGGGTCACAGCATGGGAGGTAAGAGTTAAGGATTTAGTAGTTTGGTAAGTCTAGCTGGTTATAAGGTCTAGGCTTATAATACCATTGCCTTCTAGAAATAATGCATATTCCTTAGGGGGTTAAAAAAAATACACAAACCCTTCGAGCCAACTTTCCTTTTTCAATATTCCGTCTTTAAAAATAATTTACAGAGTTCTCATCGTGGCTCAGTGGAAATGAACCCCACTAATATTCATGAGGACTCAGGTTCGATCCCTGGCCTCGCTCAGTGAGTTGCCCTGAGCTGTGGTGTCTGTTAGCTCCTATAGCTCCAATTTGACCCCCAGCCTGGTAACCTCCATACGCCGTGGGTGCAGCCCTAAAAAGACCCATAAAATAATAATAATAATTGTCCTCAGTCCCTCTTTGCAGTCAGATCACAATTCCCAGGTTGTAGTTTACCATCAGAAAATAATAAATCAATGGGCTTGAGATTGAGTATCTGAGGAGAAAAAAAAAAAATCAGAAAGGGCATTAAGCCTGCAAACTGTGAGATAAGAACACTGATAAGACTGCAATTGTGACAACAAAAGCCATGATGGGTGATCTCAAGTCTGGGTTGGAGAGAGACTGAGAGTATGGTGGTACAAGGTCAGGGGCACCAGGAGCAGGCTACATGGGACACCAGATTATAAATCCTATTAGTGTGTGTGTGTGTGTGTGTGTGTGTGTGTGTGTGTGTGAGAAAGAGAGAGAGAGAGAGAGAGAGAGAGAGAGAGAGAGAGAGAGAGAGAGAGAGAATAAAATCAAACAAAGAAAACTGGATACCCTTACAGGATATTTCACCCGTTATATACAGAGTCTAATGAAATAATTCTGGAGCACTTACTGTAGGGTATTACTTTCTGGTAACCAAAAAACTAAAACATCTATGGCTTCTAGAAACAATGCATAGTCCTTAGGGAATTAAAAATACGCAGACAAACCCTTCTGAGCCAACTTTCATTTTTCAATATTATTTTCTGCCTTTAAAAATAATTGTCATTTAGGAGTCCCCATCGTGGCTCAGCAGTTAACAAACCCGGCTAGCATTCATGAGGATATGGGTTTGATCCCTGGCCTCACTCAGTGGGTTAAGAATCCAAAGTTGCCGTGAGCTGTGGTGTAGATCGCAGATGTGGCTTGGATCTGGAGTTGCTGTGGCTGTGGTGTAGGCCGGTGGCTACAGCTCCAGTTGGACCCCTAGCCTGGGAAACCCCATATGCCGAGGGTGTGGCCCCAAAGAGACAAAAAGAAAAAAATTGTCATTTATTCCCCCATTGTAGACAGGTCACAATTCCCAGGCTGTAGCTTATCATCCGAAAATAATACAGCAATGCTTTCTTTTGTAGGAGGGGACATTAGAGATCTGGTGTGCCCACTAATCCTGTCAGTGATACACAATACAAGACACTTTCCAGATGGATTATTTTCTAGGAAGGCTTCTTACATGACTAATCTCATCAATAGCGTGATGGATGGAGAGTGGTTTTAGCACAGAAATCTCTGAGGGTAGTTCAGATAATTCATCATAGAACTTCATTTAGGTCAGAAATAAAGATAGTCCTTTAGGAGTCGAAGAAGTGAAACTGTGACTTTGTCCTCAGGTCCTGTACACCTGCCCTCATCTCCTTGCGTGATGATTACAGGTCTCTCTTACGTCCCTCTCAGAGGAAATTTAAATTTAAATTTCATATGTCAGTAAATAATATGATAAAAATATTATCATATATTTGTTATGATAATATTAATTATATTAATAGTATATGAAAGTCTTCAGTATAAGTGCCCTGTGATTACAAAACACTTATCACCATTATTAACAATAAGTGGCTTTTCTGTCTAAAGCACACGCAGTGACAAAAATTTACTTCCCCAAAAGGCTTTCTGCTTAAGTCTCTAAAATACAAATAGACCATCACTACCAATACATTATAAACAATTGACTTTTTTAAAGGTTAATAGCTACGATTTTAGTGAATAAATGGAAACCAAGTCTGAATAAAGTCACAATGCTTCAGTGAATAAGGTGTGCTTTTAGAACCATGCCCTCAAAGGAATTTTCTAAGCATAACCACACGCTGACAATGAAAACAACTGAAACGAAGTAAAATTGTCTCCTTCTACTGTATCGTCACATTTTCCTACGGAAATACCCACAGCCTACATAAAATTTCTTCATCGGCGTAGAACACGTTTTTTTAATTTTCATGGAACCAATATATGATGTCATTCAAGAATAATATAAAAATGGAAAATCCAGTGATACTAAAGATTTATTTCATCTTCATAGGTTACTGTCAGAGAACAAGATCAGGGATAAGTCCTGGTCTACACACACAGCCTCAGAAGAACAACTATAAAAAGGGCAGTGGTTTGGTATTCACTTTTAAGCTGGAAGTACAATGTGACCATGCAGCTCTTTTCATCACTTTTAACTAGCATCCTCTTATCCTACCAAGGATGTACAGAGGCTTTTTTTTTTTTTTGCACAGAATTCAGTGGGGAAAGGATTTGAAATTACACGAGCTACACTATACAGCATTTAGATGAAGAGCTCCATGTTAGCTAGCTGACTGCTAAATCCCTTATTCAGGAAAGGAAAAAAAAAATTGCTGTTTACTGCATACCGTGGCCAAGTTCCAATGGAGCCCAGAAATGAATTGCTATGGTGATGAAAAATCATTTTCCCCACAAAGCAGAAACAGATGTATGTTAATACCATTGCATTTGTTAAATGCCAATTAACACTTTCAGTTGTCAACTGTTGTTGAAAAACACATCCTATCCTTGGGAAATGACTTCACTAATAGAAATTAGAGCTGAAAGGATTAAAAGCTTTTCCTAAATATGGTTTCGTGTTCTCAGAACTCAGACTGTCACCTTCTCATGGGACAGCCAACTAATAATTTAAGTAACTGCCCCCCCCACCATGCCATGCAGGCTAACTGCTCCTTTGCTCGGTTTCGGGCTGTAGTGCCTTCCTTTCTTCTATTTCCCTACAAGTTCTCTTTCTTCCGACGTTGACACCCACACTCACAGATGGCCACTCGCCTCCTGTTGAGAAGAGACATTACAGGGTGTCAGCATTGGCACTACGCCGGGACTGTCCTGAGCTCCTTGGGTTGCCAGCAAGCAGTTTTGCCTTTATCTGTTGACCCTTTCCACTAACCGTCTACCCCATTTCATTTCAATACAGTCAGACTGATCTAGACCCGGGCAGCTCACTCTGTCAAGCCCTCCTGCAGCAAACACCACAGTGCACAGCCTTTAAAAGTTCTCGAAAGCGTTAAGAAAGACCTCATTTTACCTGGGGTGTGGTCTGCACGCTCCCTGCTAAGAGGCACGAGTTCATTTGGAAGTGATTGTTCCCCGCGGTCCCTCGGAAGCCCCCGTTCTGGAAGCATGGATTCATCACAGAAGGGAGTGAGCAAACCAATGAGTGAGGTGGGAAGGGAGCCGCTCGCTGAAACAACACACACACACTCGCAGGGGGAAAAAAAAAAAAAATCTGAAAAGAGGTAACGTGGAATCCTTCCTGAACAGAAGGATTTTTGTCAGCTCCAAAGAGTAGATTTATGTTCAGACAATTTTTAGATTTGGAACTTCATGAGAGGTCATATGGACAGCTGAGGCGAAGCCAGTAGGAGTGAAAGAGAAGAAGAAGAAGAAGAAGAATGGCCACCTGTACGCCTTTCCCCTCTTTTCTTTGCATGCATGTGCTCCAATTACATGTTCTGCAAAATGAACAGAGAAGCCAGATTGTACAGCAACAAGGAGCTTGCTTGTTGGGCCCCAGCAGCTGCCAGTCCCGGGGATCAACAGATCACCCTCACTGAAAACACAGAGAGGTACAAATACATGCAAACACTGGGGCACAGCAAAGAACAGGAAAACAAACAGCGATGGCTTCAAAAGATCACTAACTTTTAATGATTGGTCCTCGGCATGTAGACAGCAGGGGTACAGGAGCATCTGTGGGGATTCAAGTTTTGCTATTAACCAAATTTGCTCTAAAATAGAGCCTGGGATCAAATATCTGTCAAAACAAAATTCTATTCCAAGTTTCTTGGAAGCTAACGAGCGTCCCGAATGTAGGCAAACCAACCTCAAAACTTCACACGTGCAACTGATTGGAGTCTTCAGCTTTCGTATTTCTATTTTCCACATACTGATCTTTCTCCAAATCTGTAATATCTATATTTGTGCTTTGGCAACGAAAGATGTGGTGTCGCAAGGGCTGGTTATAGACCAAAGGCTCCGGGAAGGAATGAAGTTTTATTCTAGGGACCCAGATTATACGTCTTCGCATTATCAAAAGTCTGGCTTTGTGAAAACATTGCAAGTAAAATAATTGTCAAAAGTGATGCCATTAGCACTCTGGCGAAAATCATGACAAATAGCCTAGTGCTTTTTGACCAAGAAAATGATCTAAATATTTTAAACATAAGTACTGTGTTATATCATGAAACAAATCATGTGCCTTCTTCTATACTCTGTATAGAAGCTCCTGTTATAAAAGAGACCATACTACCTCCTGCCTCCAAAGAGCTTATAGTCCAACTGAGAATGTAAAACAGGTGTACAAATACAGAGGTGCAAATGAAAATGAAAAAGAATAAGTTCCATCCTACAGTTCTCACAGTTTATACATAAACTCCTGAGAGATCCAGTTAAAATGCAGTTTCTGATTGCGGAGATCTGGGGTGTGGCCTCAGATTCAGCATTTCCAATGAGCTCCTGGTGATGTCCAGCTGTGGGTCTGTGACACTCTGAGTAGCAAAGACGCCGAGGAATTGAGGGAAGGTGGTGAGATCACAGTCACCTGGAGTAAGTCACTCCAGGAAGAAGTGGCATTTGGTTTGCACACAGAAAAGCAGGTGAACGAGGCCTTGGAGGATGTGAGAATAAGCCTATTTTGGGCAGAGAGAAAAGCTGGAGTCAAGGTACATCTCCAAAAGGCAGGAAGCAGCAGGAGTAGACACAAAGCAGGGACCAACCAGGGAGTCGGATCACCCTCTGGCCCTGGGACCTGATTGGGGGCAGTTATGGGACTTCTCAAAGGCCCAGTCCTCCCCCAGCAAAATGTTGGTAGAAGGGTACTTATTCACAGGGTTCTCATGAAAATTAGCATTAAATACGGCATGTACGACTTCCTTGGTGGCCTAGAGGTTAAGAATTCAGTGTTGTCACTTCTGTGGCTGGGGTTCAATCTCCAGCTCCAGAACTTCCGCATGCCACAGATGCAGTCAAATACACACACACACACACACACACACACACACACACAAATGGCATGTAAAGCTCTGTGTCAAGCCAATACTTAACATGTTACTCTTCTAAGTACTCTTGCTACTCAGTTTGGTAAATAACATACATGAGAATAAAAGCAAATAAGACTAGAAAAGTAGGTTAAGTCTAGATTAGCAGAGATTTTTTGTTAATTTATCTTTTTTTTTTTTTAAGGGCCACACCTGCAACACAGCCACAGCAACACAAGATCCAAGCCACGTCTGTGACCTACACCACAGTTCGCGGCATCGCCGGATCCCTGACCTGCTGAGCAAGGCCAAGGATCGAACCCACGTCCTCATGGATACTAGTCGGATTCATTTTCGCTGAGCCACAATGGGAACTCCCGCATTTTAATCATTTTTAAGGGTACAGTTTAGTGAGTGGCTTTAGTACATTTTGCATTGTTGTGCAACCATCACCACTATCCACGCACACAACATTTTTCACCTTGTCAAATGGAAAGTCTGTCCCTATGGAGGATAAATTTCCCATTCCCCACACCTCCCAACCCTTGGTAACCACTATTCTACTTTCCACATTCAGATTCATCTCTCCTACCTTTTGCAGATCATCAGAGATTTTTTTTTCTTTTTATGGCCTCGCCTATAGCATATAGAAGGTCCCAGGCTAGGGGTCAAATTGGAGCTGCAGCTGTCAGCCTGAGCCACTGCCACAGCCACACTGGTTCCTAGCCGCATCTTCAACCTACACTGCAGCTTAGGGCAATGCCAGATCCTTAACCCACTGATTGAGCCCAGAGATCAAACCTGCATTCTCACAGGGACAAGGAAGGGTCCTTAATCCACTGAGCTATAATGGGAACCCCGGATCGTGGGAGACCTTGAATTAAGTGGTTTTGATGTTATTCAGCAGGAAATAGGAAAAAGATTTTCTATATATATATATGTATATTTATGTATATAATTTATATGTATATGGTGATACATGTGTATCACATACATACATAATCTATATATAATATTATATCTTTATATATTTTTATACAATCTTTATTCCTATTCCTTATTGAAGAGGTAGCCTTAACAAATCCTAGAGACCACACTCATCTCCATGTTCCATCCTTTGCCAATGGTTCAACTGGTTTATTTTAAATGGGTTCAAACATCTCTGGAACTCTTTTCCTATATCTCATTCTGTCCTTCTCTCTCTGACCCTTTCTTTTTCTCATTCCCTCCTCCAAACATTAAGTAAAATATAGGCATGTTCGCACAATCAAATTTAGAAGAGGAAATACTTCAGCCCCACTCCTTTGTCCTCCTTGAGTCATTTTACAACATGAGAACCAATTAATTAATCCATTATTGTGCTCTGGGTCTTCTTGGGAAATTTCCTTTCACTTGTTTTATTAATAACTGTGGGTGTTATAGATTATTTTGCCTATTGATGGAAGACATTATTTTTACTTAACCAAGAGCATACTAGCCATGCATTATAACAGCATGCTTCAGCCATCTGGCTAGTAACTACATATAGCCTCAAAGAGCACATGTATTTAGAAAAATTTCTATAGAAACCATCCTCATTTGAATAGGAAATGATGGCACCAAAAAAAAAAAAGTAGGACTCAAGTCTCGGATGATGAAGACCAAGCGAACTACTGACACAGGATGGGGGTGGGGGAACCGAAGAGTTTGTTCTCTAATTCCAACCATTGTTTTCTGTAGATGAGAAGGTCACCTCGGGTCTGCCTAAGACCTTGAAGCATTTTAGAGACACAAACTTTTAGTGATCTCTCTCCGAAGGAATACAGACTGTTCTGTTAAGTGATCTTTTACCAAAAGAAAATAAAGTTTGTCAAAGTTTGCAACAAACAAATACAACCCCAAATTCTCTTTAAAATCTGTTTTTTTCTTTGTTTTTTCTTTTTTCCTTTGGCTGCCCCATGGCATATGGAAGTTTCCGGGCCAGGGTTCAGAACAGAACTACAGCTGTGATCTACGCTGCAGGTGTGGCAACGCTGGATCCTTAACCCACTGTGCCGGGCTGGGGATGGAAGTTGTGTCCTAGTTCTCCCGGTGCCCACCAATCCCATTGTACCACAGCTGGAATTCGTAAATTCTTGCATTTTTGATGACTGAAGTAGGTCATCCTTCACTCTTCTTCCTAACCTATTACTATAATACCTTCCAGCCAAAAGACTCAGGGTATTGCTTTTAAAACAATATAGAACAAGTAAATAGTCTCTCTTCCTGGCATGGGAAACACATCTGAGAAAGAAAAACAGATTTGTCTCTCTTAATAAACATCCCCAGCAACTTATCAGTCGTGTGACCCAAGGCAGGTTCTTGATCTCTTTGAGTTTCACTTATTTAGGGTCATAGAATTCATCACACAAACTGGGACACTCTCGAGTGTGAAAGGAGTATGGGGGACTGGGGTGCACATTTAGTAATTCCTTCAGGTGAACAGGCATAAAATGGGACTCTTTTAAGCAAAGCAAGACATAATCAGCCTACTTATTGACAATATTGAGATCATAGTATCTCAAAACTGTCATGAGGGTAAAAACGGCATGATGTTGGAGAAAGTTTAACAGTACATGTGATCAATAAGTCACTTTCCCCTCATAAATAAAAATTGGGTATTGGTTTGGGGGGCAGTGATACAAGGGGCTGTGTCGTCTTTTAAAATGTTGCAAAAGGGGAGGTCCCATTGTTGGTTCAGCAGGTTAAGAACCCAACAAGTATCTGTGAGGATACAAGTTTGATCCTTGTTCTCCCTCAGTGGGTTAAGGATCTGGCACTGCTGCAAGCTGTGGTACAGGTCACAGATGCTGCTTGGATCTGGTGCTGCTGTGGCTGCAGTCTAGATGGGAAGCTATAGCTTCAACTTGACCCCTAGTCTGAGAACTTCCACATGCCACAGGTGTGGCTATTAAAACAAAGCAAATAAGAAAAATTAAAAAAAAAAAAAACTGAGCAAGATGAATGAAGCCTACTGCATCCTCTGCTAGCAACATTCTTCAGCAGCCTTCTCTGGGGTTAATTCCTCTTCACCTGCCAAGTTGTAGGAAGCTCAGAGATTCCATGGTGAATCATTTTAATTTTCATGATAAGGGTGAAACCATTTCTGACAGACAATATGCTTCATAAAGTCACTACCTAAAGGCTCTTTCCCTGACTTCCTGTGTCATATACAACTTCCTGTCGTACACTCTCTAGAAATCTGTACTTCTTCACTTCTTATGCTGCTATTAAAATTCCGTGTCTATAACTCCTCGGCATATACCCTAACATAACTATAATTCAAAGAGATACATTCGCCCCTATGTTCACAGCAGCACCATTCACAAGAGCCAAGACATGGAAACAATCTAAATGTCCACTGACAGATGAGTGGATTAAGAAGATGTGGTACATATATACAATGGAATATTACTCGGCCATAAAAAGGATAAAAATAATGTCATTTGCAGCAACGTGGATGAACTTAGAGATGACCATACTAAGCAAAGTAAGTCCCAAAGAGAAAGACAAATACCATATGATATTACTTATATGTGGAATCTAAAATAGGACACAAATGAACTTACCTACAAAACAGAAATGAACTCACAGACATAGAGAACAAATTTGTGATTACCAAGGGGCAAAGGAGTGGAGGAGGGAAGGATTGGGAGATTGGGTGAACAGATGCAAGCTTTTATACATAGAATGGATAAACAACAAGGTCCTATATATAGCACAGAGAACTATATTCAATATCCTGTGATAAATCATAATAGAAAAGAACATAAACCAACTTTGCAAATCAGCTGTTCTTCAATAAAATTTTTAAAAAATTGTATGGTTATATGAAGAATGAATTCTTTAATGTCTGGATCCCCAGTTGGAACATAAACACCAGGACAATGGTACATTTCTATTTTGTCTCCTGCATCTAGTATAGTGCTTATCACATAGTTGGAGGTCAATAAATATCCATTAAATAAATGAATGATCCTGTGCATTCAGGAGAATGGTATGGAGGATTCAGAGAGGGCAAGAGAGATTTCTGTTCTCAAGGAATATACAGTGTCAGGATCCATAGAGAAATGAGAGTGATTTAATCACTGTACAATTTTGTTACTTTGGAGGTAGACCACATGTAAAAATAGCAACCCACACCGAATGCTAAGGCTGTGAATGTTTTAAGAGCATATGAAAGAAATCAGTATCCACGGGTGTGTGAGGGGTCCAGGTGCTTGAAGGGAACTAGAAAAGCTCCTCGGGTCTAGATCACTTCTCTCAATCTTGGCAGCCATGGTCCATCACCCTGGGCCACCCCACGTGCTTCACCCACTCATCCTAGAACAGATCTGATCCTACATATAATATGTATAAATACCATTTAACGAGTATTATGAGACGCAGCTCTTGATACTGAATATAGATCATCGCTTGAATTTGTCACAACAAGAGACTTACGGTGTCCATTAGACGAGTAAAAAAAAACGAGATTTGGTGAGACTGAATTACTTGCTTAACCAGCACAAGATACAATTGGATTTGAATTCTGGTCTGCCTAGCTAGAACCCAGGTCAGTGCTGACACTCATGTGCTGGCTGCTTCTGCCAGTCTTACCTTAGAAATATTCATTTATAGAGAAGTGATAAGAAAGGTGATGGTTCAGGAGACATTACAAGGCAGTAGCCAGCAAGGATTTTGTTTTGAACAATGTTAAAGAGAAATGGACTCTGACGAACACTTCTCCCAAGCCTCCAGTATTCATTCCCAAAATGTGACTACATACTCTGACTTTCCTCCTCTTCTTTGTTTTAATATTTTTTTTCTTTTTACGATCACATCTGTGGCATATGGAAGTTCCCAGGCCAGAGGTCGAATCGGAGCTGCAGCTGGGCATATGCTACAGCCATAGCAACACCGGATCTGAACCACATCTGCGACCACATCCACAGGTTGTAGCAACACTGGATCCTTAACCCACTGACTGAGACCAGGGATCGATCCCATGTCCTCACGGAGACAACGTTGGGTCCTTAGCCTACAGAGCCATATGGAAACTCCAATTTTTCTCCTTTTCATCAGTTATTCTATTACTGCCTCTATATCATTCTTGCTATAAAGGCAATGCAGCATTATTTTGCAACATAACTTTAAAACAGAAATGAGATATCACCAAAAAACACAATTGTATTGGTATGCACACTAAAGCTATGTAAATTTCAATATGGATAGTGCTCAGAGACCCAGAAAAAAATATTGTCGAGTGACTAATTATGCTTAGACAAGTATTTCCTCACATTTAATAAACACTACTTATCTTCAAAAACATCTAAAGTAATATATGAGCTCTTACCTTTTAAAAAAATTTTCTTAGCCCTTACAATCTCCACTCCCCCACCTCCCCACTCCAGCCCACCCTCTCCCATCCTAGCTATGTGAGCTCTAACTTCTGTTTTATATCATCAATTTATTAATTCTACCAATGGAAACAATGAAATTTGGAGTTCACATTCAAATCATAAATCTACTAATCATCAACTGACAACATTACGTTAGTTACTTAAATTCCATGAGCTTTCATTTCTTTTAACTATAAAATGGGCACAATAAAAGCATCAATATCTCATAGGGTGAATGTGAACATTAAATGTGATGACATGTAAGACCCTGATGTATAGCCCAACACACAGTAGACACATCATGAATATTAATTTCTCTTTTTCTTTTTAGGACAGATGAAATGGATGAGGTTTAACAGAAATAATTGATACAGTGTCAGAATACTATCCTGTTTAGTTGTAGTAACCTCTGTTTTCTTCCCTGAGTGTGTTCATTCCAAAACAAAGCGGAAAGGCAGATTTTAACTACCTTCACCCCTGTCTACCATTATCCTAAAGGTCCTTTACAAATCCTGTGACGTCCCCACAACACCTGAAAAGAAGACTCACCAGGAGTTACACAACACTCCAACAGCACGTTAATAGACCCAACATTTGCTCCACCTCCTCCAGAATGAATCGCCACTTAGACGGAAGGGTTGTTTTGAATAAAGGTGCACATGCATTTGTAAACAAGTAAGTGAGTGGGTGAAGAGATGCAGTGACTCCAAATACACTGGGATGATCTTTCCTTTTGATTTTAGATTTAACACCATGTCACAGAGGGAAAAACCGTCTGATGGCTACAGTA
Source organism: Catagonus wagneri (assembly GCA_004024745.2). Classification (NCBI taxonomy): domain Eukaryota; kingdom Metazoa; phylum Chordata; class Mammalia; order Artiodactyla; family Tayassuidae; genus Catagonus; species Catagonus wagneri. The sequence goes on along the minus strand of PVHT021183524.1, from coordinate 9,824,949 downwards.
GCCAGCATGGACACATATCCAGGATGGGACGTAGCCTGGGACCAGCACTGCCGAGGAGTCTTCCATGAAGACAAGGATTAATGATGCCGTTTTAGATCACCACTGCATCTCTGGTGCTTAACACTGAGTAGATGCCACATGTACATTTGTTAGATAAATTAATAGTGCCTGCCAACACTAGAGAAGAGGTCAGAAATGAAGTTGCTGGGGGTCAAGTGTACAGAAATAGAAGATAAAAAGCAAAGCTTTTCGCCCTCCCATTCACCTTATTAGTGGTAAGTCAATAGCAACTGTAATTTAAACTCCCGCTGGCACTTCTCTGACCAAATCACATTAGATGAAGGTCAGAAATAGCTAAGGTTTCAAAGGTGGAATATTAAAAAGCAACATAGACAATAATACAAGAAAAACATGTTTCTTAATTATCTTCTCTCAGTGTACAACAAAGTAATACACAAGATGTAAGAAGGAAAAATTTGAATTTGATAAGAGAGACCATTTTAAGGTATCTTATACCTCTTGAAAGGGAAACTGAACTAGCAGTCATCTTATCTGAAAAAAACTACTTATTAAATTCACCCACAGATTTGAATAAAGACAATATTAAAATTTTTCAGTGAAGAATGACTCCTTCATTTCCACCGAGCAACTAGACTATCTAACTCACAGGGGCTTGTCATAATTAAATGAAACGATACATGAGACATTCCCAAGGTGATGCCCATCATATGATAAGTTCTCTGAAATCATCAGTTGCTACTGTGGCTATACGCTGTAACACTGTATTGCCCAAAGTAACTAGCCATCTAACGTTAAGTATATATTTAAAATCTATTTATGCCAGTCGTGTAATCATTTAAAAACTTCCCCCCAAATACTGTTCCTGAATATATACTCTCAAGAACTTTTCTTTAAAAATCAGCATTTTGAGTGCTTTTTTTTCTAAACGAATTTTATTAATTTTTTCTTGCCTTTATATTTTATATCTAGGAAACTCTTAGATATAAAACAGACATAAAAGACATAAAAAAGAGTACAAGGAAACTCTTTCCACTTAGGATTTTGTTCATTGATAAATCTGCCTAGAAAGGTAAACCCATTGCCTTCGAATCTGCGTGTTCTAACAACCAGCAAATTCTAAACAGAAACATTTTTCAAGAGTCTCTGGTTTTGACTATAACAGTACTATTCTATTTGAAAATCTAACTATAGTCTTCTGGTAGAAATATTTTCAGAATCACTTCTCAGTCTTCTGAAAGCATGTATTGACATTAATAAATCTGGTTACCTGGAAAGGGTTAGGGATGCTGAGAGGCTGGCGTCTGTAAACCTTATATCCCAATAGGCTGCCCATGCGTATCTCATACAGCTACATACATATATATATACATGTATTTTCTTTTCAAATCAACATGTGACTGTGTAGGCGATAAGTGAGCCTTCAAACTATGCGAAAATAAGTTCTAGAGGTTCTAATGACATTCAGTTGAACAGTCTGTAGGCATAAAGGAATTTAAGACACACACAAAAAAATCATTGTTCCAGTGCATAGTTATTAAAATGTTTTGCTGTTAAAAGAGAATGTCCTCTCTTTTTCTGGAGACATTTACTAAGGACCATAATGTATCGAGTGTCTCAATAAGCTTACCAGTAAAAATGCAATGTATGTTCCCTCAAAATTCTCAAATTTCACTTAAATTATTTTTTTAACTATTTTTTCTTTAAAAACTGACCTAGGAAAAAATAAAACAAAGCCAATCCCTCTTCAAAAAAGTTTTTTTAGGGAAAGAAGAATGAATAATCACCAAGTACCCTAACAATTCCTATGACAATGGATATAAGATTTTCATCTTAGAAAGAAAAAAAAAATGTGTGGACTTCTGCCAGTCCACTCCTTTTTAAATAAGCCTTTGGCTTTTCTAGACTCCTGAGCATGAACTCAGCAGCCAGCTGGCTGGGCTTGAGTCCCAGCTCTGGCACTTGGTAGCTGCGTGACTTAAGACAGGTAACCCAATCTCTCAAAGCCTCATTTTTCTCATCTGTAAAATAGGAATAATAAGAGTAGCTACCTCATAGGGTGCACATAAACCCTTGGAACAGCTGCCAGCTTAGAGCAAGCATCCAATAAATACTCAGGGTTATGATCAGTTATTGCTAACAAGAAGAGGACTGTATAGGCTTTGAATAGTCGGTCCACAATTTCCAACCTTCCTCCGTTCATTCCCTCATCCCATTTCCAACACTTCTGAAGAATGAATGACTTCTTACTGCTCAGATCATTGACCTTTTTCTGAACGTTTGTGTTATAGACATTGTTGTCTCCTTCCATGGTCAAGAAAGTCTTTCTCTGGGCCTCTGTGAACCTGCCTGGTTTTTCCCAGTCCCTCCTCTGCTTCTCCTCCAGGAGAAAGAGCCCAAAGACTCAGCATTTAGTGCCTCCTCTTTGCTCTGCCTGTTTCTCTCTTCCTCAATGGTTATCCTCTTTTCTCATAGCTTCAACACTCCTGAGCACTGGCTGGCTCCCCATCAGCACCCTACTTCTGCCTTTTCTCCTGGGCTCCAGCTTCTCCTCTGTGATGTTTGACATGAGCATCATAGTCCAAGTGTTTGGATTGGAGGGCTTGACAAACTTGAGTTTGAAGACTGGCTTTGTCATTTGTAAGTTGTATGACTTTGATCCATTTCTTAATTTCTTAAAATCTGTTTCCTCTTTTGTAATAGATCATTTAGAAAATCTACCTCATAGGCTCCATTAAACAACACAACGATGAAAGCATTTGACATAGTTCCTGGTCCACAGAAAACAGTAAGCGTATATTGGATGATTATTAAAACTAAGGTCCAGTTGAATGTGACCAAAATCTTTTGCCATTTCACACTTATAACTTTTCTTCGCTGTAATTTCTAAAATGTTTTACTGCCATCACCATTTGTAAGACACCAGATTTTAGCCTTTTTCTTATAGTATATCTATCATTTGAAATAAAATATGGTAGTATACTCTTCAATTATAATAGAATTTTTTTAGCCATGTTGCTGTTTCATTTAAAAGTTGCATTTGGCAGCCTCCCTTACTTGTAGGTGTGGTCACATGACTAAGCTGTGACCAATGAGATGTAATTAGAAGTAAGTCTTCTTAAAATGGTGTGGCATGTCCTTCTTTGTCTCATCCTTCACCCTTTTGTCTGGAATTTGAATGTGATGGCTGGATCTCTAGCAGCCATAAGAGATCCTGATAATAAAAGCTTCACTCTAAAGATGACAGAATGATTTATGAATTGGTAGGAGCCCCCAGTCAAAATCAGGACCCACAACCTCTGAATTTTTTTTAATAATGTGAGAGAGAAGTAAGTATTTATTGTGAGCTTTCTTTCTTGTCTCCAGCCAGATCTGATCTTAAGTGAATTAACGACACTTCAGTTTCTGACTCTTCCCTGACCTGCACCCCTCCTTCCAGCTGGGCCCCTTTCCCCACAGTCTCCTACTCAGTTTGGCTCCTTTGCTTGTCCTGTCTTCTCACCTTCAAGTGTCTTGGGTTTGCTCAACAAGATGGTCCAGATCCACCAGGGCTCACCTCTCCCCTCTCATCTGAATCCTTTAAAATTTACATTCTGCTCCATGCCATTCATTATCTCCACAGGAAAATCCAATCTCTTGGATTATTTGTAAGATCATTAATAACCAGGGGTTGCAGGTTGAGTTCTCCAGAAACAGATCCTTAGGCCAAGTTTGGGGTGCCAGTTATTATGAGGGATTCATACCAGTGCGAAGGATGGGGGATGCAGGATTGCATGGAGGGAGATGATGAATTGTGATGCAGACCCAGCTGGGGTTGATGGTGTAGGGAGCTCAGGAGTGAGTGTCACCATGAAAGCATCCCACATCCAGCCAAAGTGGCCAAGCCTTCACCTGATGTGGGCTGCCCGGTGAAGGTTTGACCTTGGCAAGGCATCTCTCTGCAGATGAAGCAGACCTTGAGCGAGGTGACAGGTGGAAGCTGCCTGTCCCCAACACTCCCTGCACTCACCCAGCAACCAGACCTTCCCCCAAAGAGGGAGCTGAGCACTACACTCCTGTGTCCACCCCCACGTCTGAATTCTATGCTTCTTTTCCCCAGACACCAATTTTAATATTAAACCAACAATAGGTATTTGATAAATATTTACAGAAGGCTTTATTAAAACTTACTCTATGCCTCACCTGAGGAACATAATCTGTACAAAGTTCCTGAGATGAAGCCACTCACACCCTAAAATAAGGTATTTAAAATGTCCTTAATACGGTCAAATCTTTTTAAAAGGTTGTCCTTCTCCTTCCTGGAATCAGCATTGACTTTGCAAATGCTTTAAATCCCTTGTTTTGCAGAACATGCCTTTTTCTCTTAACTCCATATAACTCCTCCCACCAAGGGTGCTTCCAGGGCCTCCAGACACACCCACCCTATCCAAAGTCGAAGCACGTGGGATGGGGCTGCCCATCTGACTTGCCTCCTATAAGAAGCCCTGCTCCTGGGTGAAATCTTCCGAGAAAGAAAACTCACCGTTCATCTGGAGATTGTGAAAGCAAACTCATTGGAAGAATACTTTGACGAAGCTTTCCCTGCTGTAATTTTTGCTCCTCTCTGCCGTCCTTCAATCCTCCTTCACTCCCAGCTCCTTCAGGGGTCTCTGCAGAGTCTCATCGATTTTTCTAGGGCTCTCTCCCCTTTGTGAAGGGTGAGTAGACATAAGAAAGCAGGCACCTTTCTGGTTTATTCTGCACTTCCGTCCTACCCCAAATGCTCCACCCACCCCCAACTGCACCCCAGGCACAGTGAAGGCTGGCGTAGGATTATGGAGGAGGGGGAAACCCACAACTGAATGAGGTTCTCCCTCTGATCACAGGTTGATAGGGCAGCAAGGCAGGAAAACCATCAAAACTAAATAATAATCATAATAGCAATAAGGGAAAAGTCGGTCTGAGGATCAGCTAAGAACACCATCCTCTCTCTTCATCCCGGCCATTTATGAGCAGGGGGAGCAGAAGGCTGTGTTCCAATGATGCATCAGGGTTGTGACCCATACTTCTATTTTGGCCTAGAGATGAGCAAGATTGAACAGTCCCTAGGTGAGCTCACTTGACGTGCAGATGCCTGCTGCAAACCTTTCCACATCTCTTCTACCCGCCGCTTCCCAGAATATAACTTTATGGTAATTTATCCACTTTAAACATCACTCCCATCTGTTCTCTGCTACAAAGATAGCTCCTGCAAGAGATCGCTATCGTCAACGGCTGGCTAGGGAGGCTGGTGGTGATGCAGTCTGAGACGCCTTCTTCTGCAAAGTCATCTAAATGGAGTTCCCATTTGTAATTCACCACTTGAGTGTCTTTGAAATGTTTGTGTTTGGATGTTGTTTTCTTCATCTTTCCGAGCCAGAAGGTCTTGTCAGAGAGTCAAACTTCAAAAGTGACAAAGTGCTCTGATCATAGATGGGTGGTTTGGTTGCCAGGGAAACTGCTTGAAAGGGAGAAACAGACCCTATTTGTGAATTTATAAGGGGGAGAAGAAACAGATGCTAAGTTTCGAACTGAGTCTAATTTACTTTGAGACGTACTTGCTGGTAAAAATGGGTGACGTTTCTTAGGCCACAGACTAGCAAAATTATCCAATTTATATGAAACCCTCCTACTGTACCACAGAAATTAAGAATAAAAACAAATTTTCCCCTTTTCCTTAGCTTTGGGGGAAGAAAAAAAAAGGTCCAGGAGTTCCAGTTGTGGCTCAGTGGTAATGGACACAACTAGTATCCATGAAGACACAGGTTTGATCCCTGGCCTTGCTCAGTGGGTTAAGGATCCAGCATTACCCTGAGCTGTGGTGCAGGTCACAGATGCATCTCAAATCTGATGTTGCTGTGGCTGTGGCATAGGCTGACAGTTACAGCACCAATTCAGCTCCTGGCCTGGGAACTTCTAAATGCTGCAGGTGCAGCCCTAAACAAAACAAAACAAAAAAGTCCAGAAAAGCAAACACATTTTTCCCAGGAAACCCATGGGGTTCAGAAAAATGACCAGGATGCATTACAAAGCCCAAAACAGGTAAAGGCCTCTGGTCCATGATTACAGCATGATTTAAGGAAACAGCAAAAATCCCAAACGCCTTACACATGTCATTTTCTGGAATGACAAAATAAGTATGAAGAGATTAATGGCCACTTTTTGCAGAAATGGACAAGGGACAGGCCTGGATTTCTCCTCAAAATACCTGCCCACACTTGCTGATTCAGCTTAAAATTTAGAGCTTCGTTCTTTTACCTTGTAGCAAGTTTCAGACCCTTTCTTACAAATGAATTTTGATACCAGGGAAGAGGAAAAAAAAAGTCAAGTGTTAGGTATCAGGCAATTGAAAGTGTGGTTTCTATTAATGGGGTAAAAGAATTTGAAGCTAGAAGCCGAAGAAAAGATTTATCATCACCATCACCTTCAATACCACCACTCCTAACGCATCATCCTGTCTATCATTATCATCACCACCAAGACTATCATAATTCATCCTACCTCCTATTCCGCTCTATAAAGAGAAGAGCTGCTCTTCTATGGAACTGACCGTGTGCCAATAATATTTTACACTTATGACTGAATAATTCTCAGGAGTGGGCAAACCTTTTCTGCAAAGGGCCAGAGAGTAAATAGTTTAGGCTTTTTGGAACCTACCGTCTCTGGCACAACAACTCAGCTCTGCCATCGTAAGGGAAAAGCAGTCACAGAAAATGTACCCATCACGGGCACGCTGGCATTCCCATTCTGCCTCACCTACAAAAGCAGACTGTGAGCTGGGGGGGTGCCCAATGGTGCTGATTTACCAACCAGCATCATCTCATAAGTGTCCTCATGAGACTGCAGGCTTGGCAGCAGCAACTTCATTCCTCCAAAGAGGAGTCCAGTCTATCAGAGGTGAATCTGTCCAAGGTCACATGGGAGCAGATGGAGGGCGGGGTGAGACCCTTGGTACGGCCATCGCCAAAGCCACCGTCTGCTCTCCACCACATCAACCACATCCAGTGTGACACCTGTATCCCTGGCTGCTACTCAAGATGATTTTAGAAGATACATATGTAAACATCTCAGTAGCTCCATTTATTTTAACATGCATGAAAAAATAGAACCAGAAAATCCAACCTCTGATTTTGCTAATTTTTTTTCCTTCTGATGAAATAAAGGAACCATCCTAAAGAGTTACTTCCATGCCTCTATATTTTTAAAAACTAAAGACAAAAATATCTGATTTTTGACGAGGATAATTTTTTTCGATATTCATTCAGTATGCATGTGTCACTGTGGCCTTTCAAAGAGCTTTCCTTTTCTCTCAGTTTGATTTTCACAAAAAAAGCCTGAGAAGAAGAGTGAGATGATATTATTACCCCCATGTTGCAGATGAGGAAAAGTAAGATACAGGAAGGTGAAGTGGTCTCCCAAGGTTGCGCACCGTGACGGTGTCCTGGGGCAGGGCGGACACTTCACCGGCTCTCTTCCTCCCTCCCTCCGCTGTGTTGTCCAGCTGAAGCTCTCCAGGGCTCAAAGCTGTAAAGAGCCAAGCTTGGGAATTTCTCATTTCTCCCACATCCGTGCCAAAGGTAGGAAGGTAACTAAAAGCCAGCAACATGAGTCAGGTTTCCTGGGCCTGGGTGTCACAGGGCCAGTCACACAGGCGGGCAAGTGTGTGTGTATACACACTCAGTGGCCTCAGGGAAGGCTCACCTCCTGATTTCCAGCAGGACATTTTGAAAGTACTTTCTAGATTCGCCAGAAACCACTTTGCAAGCTCCAAATGCTAAATCTGAAATTCAGTACATAGTTTTAAAAGAGCTTGGACCCTGAGCAAGTCACTTCCTGTTGCAAGATCCCAGGTTCCTCGCCTATAAAACAGCAGCTGGACTAGATCAGTATTCGTTTGTTTTGTTTTTTAGAAGATTACAGCTTATTCATCTGCAAAAAAAAACTTAGATGCATTTCTAGGTAGGCAGATTGAGAAGAAGAAAACATCTCTAGTTTTTCTAGCATAAACTTGAACATCTATGAGTTTCAGGAACGAATCTATGGGGACAACACAGCCAAGCCTTGAAGAAAGCATCACAAAGTTGAAAAATATTTCTACAGTTTAACTTAAGAAAACTTTTTCATTCTCTGAACCCTGCCTTTAATGAGACATAGATTAGAAAAAAAATGGGTACCAGGTAGTAACAAACAAATAGATTTTAGGCAAAAGATTTTCCATTACATAGGTGTTTTTCAAACCACAAATTATGACTATGCATGAATCGTGTTCAGCATCTTTAAATGAATTCAAAAAGAACAGAATGGAAAAGAATCAAATGTCATAGAAAACATCCCAATAAGCACTATTTCAGAGACTCTGTTTCAGGTTTCTATAAACACACACACACACACGAAATTCATGGCCCAAAAATTTGAAAGCCACTGGAACAAATGATCTGAGAGCTTCGTGCAGCATTTTTTTTTTTTTTTTGCTTTTTATTTTTTTTTAGGGTTGCACATGAGGCATATGGAAGTTGTCAGACTTGAACTGGAGCTTCAGCTGCCGGCCTACACCACAGCTCATGGCAATGCCAGACACTTAACCCACTGCGGAGGCCAGGGATCAAACCCACATCCTCATGGATACTAGGCATGCTCATTACCGCTGAACCACAATGGGAACTCCCAGTGCAGCTTAAAGTTCAATAGCTCTCTAACCTGTTCTCACTGCAATAAAACCACACACCAAAGTGATAGAAAGCTAAGAGAATGTTAATTCTTACAAATCTTCTCAGCACTCAGTCTTGCACTTGTTGAGAACTTCTTTATAACCACTCTATTATTATTTTATTATTATAAATTCATAAATTCTGTTCCTTATATTATGAATTCCATTATAATGTTATTTAGATCCTTATCATAACACTATTAATATATTAACAGTAATGACACTTTTGCTACATTATAGATGTAATTACACCTATATTTAAAATGTACTTTGGGAAAATCAGATCAATTAAGAAACAAGTTCTGAAAAACCGGCCTGATTTTTATGGTACTACTTGCTTGCATATTAAGTAAAACAAGACTTAGAGTTCCCGGGTGGTACAGCTAGTAAAGGATCTGGTGTTGTCACTGCTGTGGCGTGGGTTTTATCCCTGACCCCAGAAGTTCTGCATGTCATGAGCGTGGCCAAAAAAACAAGACAAAATAAAACATTCCCCTAGATACCACTCAGAAGTGAATCATACCCCTACCAAGATATACAAAAAGGGCAAAGCTTTCCAGTTCTTATTTCCCTCTGAAGGTACAGGAAATGCTCATGCTGGGCCAATACAGTACGATTTGCATTGAAATGGCAACGCATCCGTCTGTGGAAAAATCCAGCCAAAAGAACTCAGCCCTTCTGGTTCCATTTCAATCTGGAAGCCCCAGAGGAAACCCTGCTTCATTTGCAGAAATGGTGGTGCCAGGGTTTGTGATAAATTGAATGAAAAGGACAGGAAAGACACTTCAAGAATTCACTTTCTGAAATTGAAACCCATTCTATTTTTAATCCTCTCTCCAGGGTATTTCATTCCAGATCCTAGTCAAGTCATGTTGTAAAAAGTATCCAGGTTGACAAATTATCAGGCTTCACTTAGCTGCAATTTCCCTTCTGAAAACTGTCTTCCTGGATTAGTATTAGGAAATGCACGCTCAGTTTAGTGCCAATTTTGCAGAATAGAGAGAGACACTGAAAACTGAAGAACTGAATGTAGAAATCATAAAACTCGTTAATTCAAAGAACTGAGAGAGTAAAAAAGAATTTTTGAAGGTTTACAAGTTTTCCAACCACAGGTAAGTTTAATGAAAAGAAATCTGTAGCTGAAGGCCTGGGCTTTAGAAGGATCACAAGAGTTGATCCTCAGAACAGTGGTTAAGTGCTTAGGGCTGTTCCCAGGCAATAAGGGTCAAGTCTTTGCTTATCCTTCTGCAATCAGGGGATTTCATTGGTTTAATAAAAATTAGCATTTATCTGGGACTCATTGATTTTTCTTTCAAAAGAACTTGAAAAGATACCCTTAGTCCTATGCTATTGACTAAGCATATCCACAGTCTCCTGAACAGATTCTACGAATAAAATCTTTCCCACTCTCCATTTCACCCTATCTTCAGTTGATAAATGATTTCTCTCAAACAACATCAAAAAAGAACGCCTATATTGGAGACACTGACACTCGGAAAAAGAAGATATTGGTTCAGACTTCACTGTATAAGACTTTAGAGGCCTCTTCTCTACCAGATGTCTTCCTTAAAAGAAACAGATTTTTATAGTGATTCATTTTCCAAATTTAATCAATTTTTAAAAGTTTTTTAAAATATTTCTGGCCACACCCCTGGTATGCAGCAGTTCCCGGGCTAGGGATCAACCCTGAGCCACCAGCGGTGACAACACCGAATCCTTAACCACTAGGCCACCGGGGAACTCCAAACAAAAGTCTTAATAAAACTCCAATAGCTCAACTTACGCTCATCAATCCAGAAGTAACTCTCGACCTGGACTAGTTTACTCCCCAGGGAATGTGTCTGGAGACACTTTTGATTGTCAGAAAAATGGGGAGAAGTGAGCTACTGGTAGAGGCTAGCAATGCTTCTATACATCCCATAATGAATAGGTCAGCCCCCACTGCAATGATCTGTTTGGCCCAAAATGTCTGTAGTGCTAAGGGTGAAAAACCCTGTTCTATAATATTTCCCCAAAAACAACAACAACAAAAAAAAAAAACATGAAAAAAAAAAAAGATTGCAACAAGGCTGTATTTTAGTCTTAATGATTAGCTCAGTGACTTGCTTCTCTAGCTTAACCTCAAATAGATGGGATTCAGATTCATGCTTAGCAAAACTGCAGATCCCTTCATGACTCCATGACTTGGCAATTCAGGATTGCTAGAGAATTTTAAAGTCATGCATGCCAAAATCTTCAGTCCTGTTTTCTTTGTATGGGGGTTGCTCTTCTCTCTCCCTCTCCTCTCTCTCTCCTTCTCTCTGTCTCTCTCTGTCTCCCTCTCTATCCCTCTATCTGTCTCTCTCTATCTCCTTCTCTCTCTCTCTCACACACACACACACACACACACCCTAACACAGATGGAGTACCCTGCACACAAATGGTGCTCCTTCCACTGTGATGGCTGGTACCTACACCAACCAGTGACTCAGAGTGACAGGGTTAAAACGATTGCCTCGGAATCAGAAGGATGGCTATTCCAATGATCAAAGGAAGTTGCTCTGGAGAGAAGATGAAAATTAAAAATTAAAACCAACCAAAATGAAAAACTTTTGAGTAAGGCTATTCAACCTGCCAAAGGAGGACCAAGGAGTGCACAATTCAAGCCCAGCTAAGGTACTTCCCAAGGGTATTTATTACCCCTGGGAGGGATAATGTGTAAGTCTAGTTGATTCTAACAGAGAAGAGGTCTCTCCAACATCATTCTTGTACTTAGTTTCTGTATCTCAAGACATCCTTGTAAAATAGCTGCTGTACTTTATCCGGCCATCTGAGCCCTTTCAGCCAGAGGAGATAAGGAAGGGGGATTGTCACTGATGAAGAGTTGAGGAGAAGAATGAAAATCCCTGGAGGATCAGAGCTCCTCTCTTGATGGGGAGGTGAAGTCCGGAGTGTTCACCTTGGTCTCTCTAAGGAGGGTATTTCCAAATTAGAGACGGTGTCATTTAAAAGGCAGGAAAGTACTATCTATAAGGATTAACGGGAAAGTGGTTGCAGAAGGGTGGGCACCACATGGGCCTCCTGCCGTGAGGAGGTTCAATCCAGGGACCAATTTCATTCACAGTGTAGACTGACGGCCTAGTTCCGTTCCTCTCTCACAGGTTTTGAAATAAATTCAATGTAGCAGCAGTTCCAATTACATAATTTAAAGATGTGTTTGTTCAATATAGATTGTAGTTTAAAGTAAACTCAGTATTTGGGTTTAATTCAGGATTTAGAAAATTCTTCAAGTCTATTTGGTGTAATGGGACACATGCCTTTTTTTTTTGAAATGGTGGATTTCAAGGGATTTTGATCCTGGTTCCTGAAAGAACTCAGATGGTCAGGGCTGTCCATTCTGTGGGAGAGTCACAGTCTCACACTCTGAGCTCTGCTGCCTGAGCCACACATTGTTAGAAATACAACTGTCCTGCAATCCAGGGCTTTCAGCTCCCCTGTCATTGTTCAGAACCGTAATGTGTCTGCAATCACTTTCTGCACTCTATTATGCGAAGCACAGTTTTGAATCCTGGAAGCAAAATGATCTTGGGGCCTTGGGACACAACCTTAATCAGGGAATATAAAATGCCAAGCAGCCCACAATTTGAGCTCAGTTAAGGTAATTCCCAAGGGTATTTATATCCTGAAAATAGGTATTTTAACCTTCTTGTAATGTTATCCCCGTGAAAAGACTATTTTTTTAAAATAATTAAAGTGATGTAACAGCATGGCTACAAGGGTAGAGAGCCTCTAAAAATTCATACATGTCTTTGAAATCCTGAGTCAGTGTATTACTAATTTAACTAAAACTCTTAGAGACAATCAGATGTCTTTGAAAAGAAAGATGCTTTTGTTGTACTTTTACAATGGAAACAAAATTTTTTCTTAAAAATCCACCGGAATTTTGTCTAAACTGTTTCTTGCTATTTTTATGTTCCACTAAAAAAGGGTTCCAATTCTTTGCTACCAATTTCCGAAGACAGGTTTTAATTTGGAGGGTTGGGGGAAACTCTTAATTTAAAAAAAAAATTAAGAAAATGCATTGAGTTATCATCCACAACATAAAAATGAGCATATCCATTAAAAAAGAAAAGAAAAGAAAAATCCCTTCCAGCGGGTCCGTGTTCTCTACTGCGTTGTATATACAAGACACACTTAGCTGTCTATGAAACACTTAAGCCTCAGCCTCAGGTGTTAGCCCATCAGGATTGTTTAGGTTGGGCGGGGGTATCAAAGTGCATACAGTGGTCCCCAAGATTCCTGGAGTGTGCACCTACTGAGAAAATAATCTGCACCCCTGCTTACACTATATGCATATTTCCTTCTTTCTTTATTCATGGACTCCTATACAAACCTACAACGTAAAACTTGTACCTCAATGGAAATTAAAATGGTGAAAACAAACATTAACACAGATTAATAGTTCCTCTCCCTGCCCTAACAGGTTGCTGGGCACAACCACTCAGATGCATTCTGAGACCAATGCATTGAGTATAATGCAAGCGGCTCGAGCTGATTTTTATGACAGTGGTTTTTGAGTTTCACAGGGACTGGTAAACAGTACCCACTAAAGTTGAAAGCCAAGTCTGGCCTCACCCCAAGAGGCAAATGTGCTTTGGGGGACATGCTCTGATGCCCTTGTAATTTAAACAATGGGCTAGAGAGATGGCGGGGATGGCATTTGCTTTCATGTTTAAGGTTGAAGAGTGACCCGGTCTTTATGGGCTCTTTGGCCTCTTTCAGCTCTGGCTTTGAGATTGTCTCCTCTGCCCCAGAACCCCCGGGAAGCCAAGAAGGATAAAATAAATCTATCCTTTGCCAAGTTCTACACTGCGTGCCTTCCCTGATCCCTCAGATCTCCTGCTTAGGTTATATTCTCACCTCTTCCTTTCCCGAAACTCCAGCATCTGACCTTTAACATATTTAGGAAGTCTGCTGCCTCAGAGACCTCTCAGAAGTTTCTCTGTTCCTGGGATTTTCTTCAGAAAAGACAAGCTCTTTCACCTTAATTCTAAAACCACCTGGTTTCCACTAAAAGTCTGACGTTTGTAAAGTATATTAGCATAAATATATGCACATTTCCTCCTTGGAGCAAGAGCAAATGTGAAAATCACCCCGGGGTCCTTTCTGAAGAGTCCCAAAGGCAGCTGTTCAGCTCAAGAAGTTGAGTTCAATACAGAGTAAACCCAGCCCCTGCCCTCCCACCCCTGCCCCCCCCCGCCCCCAGCAGGTGTTTTCCCTTTGGACACCTTCCCCAAGGAGAGCATCAGGATTCTCATAAAATCTGGCAGACAGGCCTTCCAGCAAAAGGTAAGGATCTCGAGGGTGACGTAGAGGAGTCCAGAGAAGGAATTTCCTTCGCAGGCCTCTGAAGGTATCTCGTGCTTTTTAAAATTCTCTCAATCAGTTCAGTAAATGGCAGCATCACCCAGGCCAAATACGTTTCCTTCGACTTAAAACAAAGTAGTGTTCTCCCAGCAAGTACCCACATGGGCTGAGAGCTTGCCTTCTTTTCTTTCTCACTTCCATACGCTTCTGAGAGCAGGTGCCCACGGTGCCAAAACAGGAGCGCCTGGGTGAAGCCACCAAAAGATTTCAAGGGTGTTCTTACGTCCCTAAAATTCCTTGGTTCTTTTGATTGCATTCATTTCCCTTTGCCCTGATATTTTCTCCCTGATTTCCTTTTCGTCCATTTCTTTTGTTTCCCCTTCCTTTTCTTGAAACACTTTCCCGCCACAAAATACCCACGTGAATTGAGTCATTTGGTTCGTTCTTACTAATCGATAAACTATCTAAACCCCAAAGCTTATTGCGATAAATCTGAAAGTTCCACCTCCTCAGCAGTTTTACGTACCTGGGGGCAGATTTTGAAACACCTCCCCACCCTCCACCCGCACAGCTACAGAAGAGTTGCTGCTGCAGTTTGCCAGTGTGGCTTGGATGCCATACTGGTAGGGAATTTCCAAAGACCATTCCTTACTGCTCTCTCCTCAACTGTGTTCATTCATTGTTTGTTCAATAAATATTGATCTAAACACTAGGTATGATTCTAGGTCCTGGAGACACAGCAGTGAACTAAACACACCAAAAACCCCGACCTCTTGGAGCCTATATTCAGAGACAGACAATTAAGGGGACAAGTTATGTGTTCGAATGCAATAGTGTGGAGATAAAGATACCCTTGGGAGCTGGACAAGGTGTGCCAGAGAGTAGGGGAGGAAATACGATAGATATAAAGAAAATGAACTACTGTTCCTCAAGGGTGACTTTTAAGAAGAGACTCGAAGGAAATAAGGAAATGAACCGTGCAGCTATCTGGGGGAAATATTTCAGGAAGAGGGGAATACCTTTGGAGTCAAAAGCCAAGACCCAAAGATGGGAGAAGACGTGCCATGTTTGAGGAACAGAAGCTAGTGTGGCTGAGGTCCTGGGGAAGAGCCCCTGGAGGTGGGGCAGGAGGAGGCTTGAGAACGGGGGTCGGATGCAGGCTCGTCAGCCTCTGTAAGGACTTGGGGTTCTATTCTGAGCAAGACTGGGAAGTCGTGGAATGGTTGGAACAAAGTAGTACCATGATCTCATTATCCTTTGGAAGGATCATTCTGGCTGTATTAGGAACAGCTAACAGGAAATGGTAAGACAGAAAGGAATAAATGGATGTCTGGTGGTGGGGAGGGATGGGAAAAGCAGGAGGGATACAGCAGGGAGTCGGCCCAAGGACACTTTTTTGTAGCATTTTGACTTGAAACCACGCTAGTCTTTTACATTCAAAATGGTAAAATTAAATCAACAATTATGGGAGGACTCTAAAAATGAATAGAAAGAAACACCAGTTAACCTAGACAGAAGTAGAATTGGCAACACAATCACACAAAGGAAAAGGAAAGAAATTCATTCAAGGAAATTTAGGGGTTTAAACTATCTATCTATCCCGCGAATGCATGAAACATCATCTTCTATAACTCAAAGAAGTTATAAAACAATATACCTTTACAACCATCACCCAGATCAAGAAACAGCACCTCATCAGCACCCCAGGGAATACTTCTTAATTCATTCTATGAGGCGAGCATTATCTTAGTACCAAAACCAAACAAAGCCATTACAAGAAAAGACAACCACAGACCAGTATCTCTCATGAATATAAAAATCCTCAACGAAACATGAGCAAATTGAATCTAACAATGTATAAAAACAATTATACAGTAAGACCAAGTAGAATTTATCTCAGATATGCAAGACAAGTACAACATCCAAAAGTAATTCATGCAATTCATCATATCAATAGGCTAAAAAAGGAAAACTTCATGATCATATCAATAGATTTAAGAAAAGAAAAGCAACTGACAAAATCCAATACCTGTTCCTGACAAAAAAAAAAAAAATACTCTTAGGAAACTAGAAATAGAAGGAAATTTCTTGATAAAAAATGTCCACAAAAAACATACAGTTATGTCATATTTAATGGTGAAAAATCAGTTTTCCTACTAAGTACAAGGCACAAGGTATGGATGTCCTGTTTCGCCACCTCTTTTCAAAATTGTATTGGAAGTTTTAGCTGATGCAATTATATGGTAAGATCAAAGACCCAGGACAGCAACACAATGCTGAAGAAGATCAAAGTTGGAGGACTGATACTACCTGACTTCAAGAATAACTATAAAGCTACAGTCATCAATACAGCATGGTATCAATGAAATAGACCAATGGAGAATAGACAGAATAGAGAGCCTAGAAACAGACCCACTGAAATATAGCCAATTGATCTCTGAGAAAGGACGAAAGGAAATACAATGTAGCAAAGCAGGCTTTTGGTGTAAATCAAGTTTAATTTTAAAAAAAGTTTAATATGAAAAAAGGTAGGCTTTTGATACTGTCACAACTGGACATCTATGTGCAGAAAAATCAGTCCAGACACAGACCTTACACCCTTCACAAAAATGGACTCAAAATGGATCACAGACCTAAATGCAAAATTCAAAACTATGCAATTCCTAGAAGATAACATTAGAGAAAATTTGGCCTCAAGTATGGTGATGACTCTTTAGATATAACAAAAAAGCATGATTCATGAACTAGATCATCAATAAGCCTGACAATCAAAATTAAAAACTTCTGCTCTGCAAAAGATAGTATCGAGAAAATGAGAAAACAAGTAACAGACTGAAAATATTTGCAAGAAACACATCTTATAAAGGACTGTTATTCGAAATACACAAATAACATTTAAAACTCAACAAAAGAAAACTGCCCAATTTTAAAAACAGGCCAGACACCTTGACCCCTCATCAAAGAAGACAGATGGCAAATAGGTATATGAAAAGATACTCCACATCACATGCCATCAGGAAATACAAAATTAAGACAACAGTGAGGTACTACGACATAGCTATTAGAATGGCCAAAATCCAGAACACTGACAAGACCGAATGACGGTAAGGCTGTGGGCCAACAGGAACTCTCATTCATTGCTGCTGGGAATGCAAAATGGTATAACCATTTTGAAAGACACTTTGAGAGCTGCTTACAAGACTAAAGGTACTCTTAGCGTATGATCCAGCAGTTATGATCTTTGGTATTTCAGTTGTTTGGTATAACTGAAAACTTATGCCCACATAAAAATGTGTACATTGATGCTTATAGCAGCATTATTCATAATTGCCAAGACTTGGCAGCAACCAAGATGTCGTTCAGGAGGGAAATTAAGCATGGAGCATCTAGCACTAAAAAGAAATGAGCTATCAAGCCCTGAAAAGACATGGAGGAATCTTAAAGGCAAATTCCAAAGTGAAAGACACTAATGAGAAAAAGCTCCAAAATGTATGATTCCATTGTATGGCATTCTGGAAAAAGCAAATTTATGGAATCAGTATAAAGATCAGTGGTTGCCAGAGGTGTGAGGTGCAGGATGAACAGACAGAGTAGAAAGGATTTTTAGGGCAGTGAAAATATTCTGTATGATACATTAATGATGGAGACACGTCATTATACATTTGTCCATACGCCTAGAATGTACAACACGAGGAGTGAGCCCTTAGGTAAACTACGGACTTTGGGTGATAACGATTGTCTACACAGGTTTATCTATTACAATGAATGTACCATTCTGGTATAAGATGCTAGTAATGCGAGAGGTCATGCATGTGGGGAGGCAGAAGTTATACGGGAAATCTCTGTATCTTCCCTCAATTTTGCTATAAGCCGTAAGCTGTTCTAAAAAATAAAGTTCTAATAATTTTAAAAATCAGTTAAATAACCTCCCACAAGGCCAGACACCAAGCAAATGACAGATCTAGAATTCAACTGCAAGTCTTCCTGACTCTATTGCACTAGTATCCTACAGTGCTTCTCAGAGAGATGCCTTTCAGAGATGCCACTTGGGACAGTGGCCAATTGGAAACGAAGAGATTGGACTCCAGAGAAAGGAGCAGGGTGGAGATGTTCTCTCTGTTAACCTAGCCATGCCCCTCGGTTACCCACTTAAGGAGCTCCCATTTGGAGCCTAGGATTTACTCAAGGTGAAAAGTCTCCCATGGGTTTAATTCCTGGTGAAAAGTCATTTACAGGGAAGTGCAGTGGATCTGAAATCAGATCTGTCCATGCTATTGGATCTTCCAAGAAGTGCTTGTCACAGAATCTGAACACATTCCTAGAGCAACATCTGACATCATCTCAAAGAACCTTCAAGTCTTAACATATAGAACTTATAGACAGAAAATAAATGAAACAAAGACAAAATTTTGCAGACATTCACAATGGCTAAATTTCTGGAATGAATTACCCTTCAGCTGTTCCCTTGACTCTGAAATCAAAAAGTCTTTACAATAGCCGGGATATATTGGAATACTTACAGCTGTGCCACCCTGGGGGGCGGGGGGAGCAGGCTTAAAAGACAATAAAACATGCACTAATCTTCCCAATTTGAGGAATTCTAGAAGAAAAAAAAAATGCCTGAATTGGCAAGGCAAAGAGCACTTTTCTCTCCTTATTAACGGAAATAAAAAAGGTTCCAAGCTATTGCACACATACATCTATCCACCTGCTAGAAGGTATAGAAAAGCAATCAAATCACTCTGGAAGGCATTCATCGTGGATTAGATAAATCCTCTCCTCCCTGTCTTATTTCACTCGCATCTAGGTAATGTGACCCTGGCTGCATGAGCAATCCCTTGCCAATAAAAGTTGCAGGAACATTCCGTACTCATTTATTATTCCATCATCATAGGCCTGCATATCCAGCGGCAGATGTAATTATGAACAGCACCATAAACAACAAGGTTATCTCCAGCGACTACTGTGGATAAATCTCAGCTTCAAAGGACACTATTAGAAAAATACAGTTACGAAACTTTATAAGTAGAGTGCTAAGTGTCACCCGAAGAGCGCAGAAATGTTTGGATGTCAGGTTCTGAGAGAAAAGAGGAGGGATGGGGAGACAGAGAGAGAAAGAGAAAAAGAAATAGGTGGGAAGTTTACAAAAGGACCAGGGGGTAGGGATGGGAGTGAGAACTGTGGCTTTTGTATTTTGCTATCCCTGTGCATAGCTAGGAATATGTTAAGGAGAGAAAATTGCATTTTGAAATGTATTTCAATACATCAAAGCACATTTCAAATGTATCGCAACATATTTCAAAGTTTAGTTACATCTTAAAGAAAAAGCAATTCTTTAAACTCATGATGCTCTCTCCAACCCACAATTTACTTAAATTTATTTCTTGCTGTATAAAGTTATAGTGAAATCAACTTTTCCTGGATCAGTTCTAAGTTAAGCATGTATCAGTCCACAGTTACTTTAACATCTGTCACCTGCTATATTATAAAGTCATGTCAACTACAATGTACCTACTGTGATATGAACAAAGAAACACCAAGACGGGACACAGCTATGGTTGATGTCAAAAGTATGACATGGTGACAATAACAAGGAATTTCACTAGTATTGCCAGAGAACTCACAGTATATTCAAGTCCAAGTTACCGGCTTCCCAAGGAATCAGGTGCCACGTGTCAAACTAGCAGATGTCAAGAAAGCAATGGTTGTAATGACAAGGTCAGGGTCAGCCAACAGAATTTAACTGACAAACACTTGAATCTGTCAGTTGCTGATACTGATGAGCTGCAAAGATGACAAAGCATTGTACAATTATGCCCTCATTTCTCCCGCTGCCCCAACAACTCTGGACTAGAAATAGAAATGCATCTGCTATTTCCATCACATCTGAATATATTAACCTACCTCAACCTTAGCAGCATTCTAAGAGAAACTCTCTGTCTGGAAATTGAGGGAAGCCCTATTTTAAAGGTTATAAAGAGGGCCTAATCTGATTTGGTTGCAAAAGTGTCACTGTTTCAAGTGATATGTATATATGTATGCCTGTATGCATATATATATGTGTGTGTGTATTTGTATATGAATATATATGTATATATCAAATGACTAAGATTGACAGATATGCCTATAAATTGAAAGCCTTAAATAAAAACATCAAATTTACAACAGCATCTACGTTCAATTAAGCGACACCCTCAAGTCAATTCAAGCAATATTACTAGGTGTCATCCATGTACTAAGCATAAGAAAATGAAAATGAAAAAAATCTGTTCTTGCTTGCACTTGAATCCATAGCCTTATGAGAGAAAAAGACAGACAAACACAAAATATTACACAATGAGGTAACTGCTATGTTTTCCACAGACGGGAAAATTGCTGTTCTCATTCATAACTGGGAGAAGACATTCGCAGTACAAAAAAAAAAAAAAATCAAAAGAGGATTTATAAGTCAAAAGATATTTTTAGGGTGCCACAAATCAGCTTTCAAGAAATGGAATAATTAGCAAATTATGGAAGGAGAAAATTCACAGGATGAGAAACATGAATGACAAGAACAAAACATGAAAAGATATGCAAACTTCCTAGTAATCAGGAAGACACAAATTAAACCCATAATGAAATGTCATTTCCTACCCACCAAATTGGCAATACTAGATGCTGTAAGGATGCAGAACAACGGATAACATCACACGCATCTAAAGGGAGAGTAAATCTACCTTGAAAAGCATTTTGGTAACATCCCAGAACAGGACACCACAGGTACAACTCCATGACCAGCAATCCCATCCCTAGGTGTATATTCTAGAGAAACTCCTACACCTGGCCCAAGAAGTCACGTATATGAATATTGCATTGATGCTTTCCATTAGAGGAAAACAAGAAGAAAATAATCTAAATGCCCATCAACTTAAGAACAAATAAATACTTGTGATGTATTTATCCAGCGAAATGGTACAATCAATAAAATAATTTCCTTAGAATTCTATGTATCAACATACCTGTATCTTAGAAATATCGCAAAAATAAGCAAATTATAAAAGAATAACTACCCTGACATAAATTGTGGAGTATTCAAAAAAATGCAAAACTAGCTATATATAGTTTTATGGATTATAGGTGGTATTAATATAAAATGCTCATTAAGATTATAAACACAAAATCCCGGACAGTAAACTCTGGGCAAGAGTGAGGGGGAAAAAAGAAGAAAGAAAGAGGTAGACAAGAAGTTTCCATTCATACTGAAAGTTCATTATTTCTCTTCGTGATATACAGGAACTTCAAGACACTAACTATAAGCTCAAAAATGCAATAAAACCACAGGTAAAGGGATAATCGGTTCTGCCTCAAGATAAATAACACTGAAATTAAAATGAATAAAATGATAGTGAGTCATAGTATCAAAAACCTGTTACGGAGAGGTCAGAGGGTCTTAAAATTTTCTTATAAAAACGTTTTGATCCAAACACGGATCTAGAGGGTCCACCGCTTTCTATTCATTGGCTTGTAACTGAAACTGATCAAATACTCCACGGAATCCGCACAGGTATTAAAGGTCCCCCTTTCCTTCACCACCGATGGAAATCTGGGAGTGCCTTATAATCGAGTGTGAAGGTGGTGCTTCCCCAGGATCCGGCCTCTTGAAAATCAAACTGCTTGACAGCAATTCAACTTTCAGGGCAAAATCTTTTCTGTGATCCTGAGCAGTGCTTGACCACACCAGCGGGGAGTCAAGGAGAGAGGCTGAGAGGAAGAAAGAGATTTCATCAGTCTGTTGATGCCTCCGTGAAGTTGTCCAGCCGTGAAGTCCACATATACTTATTAAGCACCTACAGTGTTCCTGCCACTGTTGTGAGCAAATGGAAGGAGGCGAATTAACACAAAACTGTTTCTTGCGGAAAGCCCCCAAAGAGACTAGTGAATAAATGAGGGGCATCGGAGAGGGTTACATCAGTGCCAGTGGGGGCTGGGGGAGGCGGGAAGCCTGATCTAAACACTATAAGAAAGTAAAATAAAACAATCCTTCACTGAGCTTGTGAAGGGCACTTCAGGCAGAATCACAAAATCATGAATCTTAGAGTTGGTATACGGCTCGTTTAAAACAAGGTCTGTGAGGTCAGATGAGGAGGATCGGGGAAAGCAGGGCATAAAAGGAGGTGAAATAAATGTTCTTTCACCAAGACTGATGATGAACTCTCGTCCAGGAATAACTGGTCTGCCTCAAATGAAAAAAGAAGTATACAGTACTTTCAAAGTTTTGTCTGGTTCTTTGGGTAGTTGGTATATCTGAGAATATATATTTCGGACAAAAATTTATCTCTCTGTAAATTCGT
>PVHT021183524.1:9782056-9801530 GCA_004024745.2 Catagonus wagneri | reverse complement strand
TTATATAGCTGTCTATAGAGACATATTTTTAAATCTATTACTCTATGAAAGGGTTAACAAAGAGGCTTAATCTAATGAATTGTTGTAAAAGTCAGAGGTTAACTATATGAAAAATATACATTTAAAATATAAGTATATAAATTTAGAAGGATAATTGTTTTCTGAGAAAGTCTAAGAGCCCGGAAAGGCCAAGGAGGGGCGAAGGGAAACAAAGAGTTCAGCCAGCACTCTCCGTATAACAGAGTCAGGAGAACCTTGAGGTTTAGAGTCCCAAGGAGGTGAGGGAAGCAAAGACGCTGGGGAAGGGTGTTCAGGGCTCTAGGATGAGGACGAGCGACACCAAATAGAAGGCGTCTTGAGGAAGGGGAGTCGCGTTAGGAATTACAACGTGGCAGGTGGTCAGAGCCCAAGCAAAAAAAGGCTCACAGCTGGTTATGGTAGAGAAACTTCTAAGAACAGGATGTCTAAGACTCAAGGTCAAGCACTTCCCATCCGGTGCTATGCTGTAAATCCACCCCACTGACTTTCTAACCTTTAGTAAAAGTTGACTCCATACAGCAGTTTTCTGTTAGCGTCATTTGGAGGATGCAGTAAGAGGGACCATGTCTAATATGAGATTAAACAATGGTCGGTTCTTTGGTGGCCTAGTGGGTTAGGGATCCGGCGTTGTCACTCCTGTGGCTTCAGTCACCTCTGTGGCACAGGTTCGATCCCTGGCCCAGGAACTTCTGCATGCCTTGGGTGTGGCCAACATAAACCACAACAGCATGGAAAGAGGAAGTGACAACCAGACCGGTGGTTGAAGAGTCATCAGAGAAGGCATGGGGAGCAAGAGTCTAGAGGAACTGAGATTATACCCTTTGGGTGAGTGAGTCTTAAAATGCTCACTCCCCAAAATATGTGGGAAGGATAATCAAGGCAGTTTTACTTGGAAATTTAATGGTGAAGGTGACATTCCAATGAGCTAAAGTGCTCTCAAATATTCAGACAGCATAGTTGCTCTACTTATTGTATGTGGATGTATGTAAAAGGCTAGACCAATTAACTTCAAAATGTTTACAGTTTTTTTTCCTAGATAATGAGAACATGAGTGAATATGAGATCTTTATCTTTCTTTTTTCTTCTCCTTTTTTTGCTTATCTCTAATTTCCAAATAATATACCATAAACCTTGAAATAAAATAAAAATATACTATTAGAGAGTAAACTTAATCATTTACAATTTTTCTGCCATCATCAATTTAAGAAAACATACCCCCACAGTGAAAGCATTGTTCCCACACTTGCATTAAAAAAAAGAAAATGTGTTTTATCTGCTTGACCTAAATCTCACCGAACTAGCAACAGAGCCCAGGAATAGACTCTCAACGAAGACAGATTCACAAAAGCCATTTAGAATTGTGCACTAGAAGCATTTTTTGCATTTTTAAATTTTAGCACTTCCCAATATAAAACAAAGCATGCAGCAAAAACTCTATTTACTGGGACATGCCTCCGTATGTAGTTAAACTTAAATTTTAGATAAACACCCAGCAGACTTTTTGGTTTGGGGTTTTTTTGTTTGTTTATTTGTTTGTTTGTTCGTTCATTTGTTCTTTGGCCACACCTGGGGCATATGATAGTTCCTGGGTCAGAGATGGAACCTGAGCCACAGCAGCAACCCAAGTTGCTACAGTGACAACGCTAGATCTTTAAACCACTGCACTATAAGAGAATTCCACCAAACAGGTTTTTAAAAAATTTTTTCATTAAAGTATAGTTGATTTACAATGTGGTGCCAATTTCTGCTGTACAGCAAAGTGACCAAGTCACACATATATGTACATTCCTTTGGTTATAGTATCTTCCATCATGTTCTATCCCAAGAGACTGGACGTAGTTCCCTGTGTTTATACAGTAGGACCTCACTGCTTATCCATTCTAAATGTAATAGTTTGCATCTATAATCCCCAAACTCCCAGTCTGTCCCACCAAGTCCTCCTCTCCCTTGGCTCATAAGTCTCTTCTCTATGTCTGAAGGTCTGTTTCTGCTCTGTAGATAGGTTTATCTGTGCCATATTTTAGATTCCACATATAAGTGATAACCTGTGGTATTTGTCTTTCTCTTTCTGACTGACTTCACTTAGTATGAGAGTCTCTAGTTGCATCCATGTCAAATAGATTTTAATATAATTATGCCCCAACAAATATTTGCATTGAATAATTTTTAGTATAAGCATATTCCAAATACTTCATGCAACATTCTTAAACTAAAAAATGGATCCACCATATCTATCTGAAATTCACATTGAACTGGGTCTCCTGTATTTCTGTTTGCTAAATTTGGCAACACTATTTCTATGCCTATTTCCAAGACCGAAACAAGAGCTAGAGAACTACTTTATCTACTACCTGTGTGCCATTTTATAAGCCATCTTTTTAGGGAAGAAATAGGAGGAATGAATTGATTACAAATCCATTTTCAGAGTAATCTGTGCAAGTCTGAAACAGTAGGTCTCTCAAAGGCAGTAGTTTGATACGACAAAGAACCCCTGGCCTGTCAGGAGCAGTAAATGGAACAGGTTGAAACATTTCTGCCAAAACGACAGTAGGTCAGGTGGACAGACCATCTATTCAAGGTCATTATTCTATTTTTGGGTTAAATTGCTGAGTTAAAATGAGAATAACCTGGATCATGGCAAAGTAGATTCCAGTTACAGAAAAATGTTGATTTTGACCTGAAAGTAAAGCTATTTTCTCATTAATGAAAAAATGGTCCATAATCCTCAATAACAGTTTCAACAATCCAACTGTATGTCTGACCAGAAACCATGTCCTGAGCCATGTATTTTGAAGATAAATGCTCTTGATTGAGATTTAGCCATCTGTTTCTTAAAGCATTTGCTTGCTTGCAAACTTTATAGCTGCTCTGCCAAGGTCAGCTGGTACTCTAAGTTTATGCTGCTGTTTGTCCCACTTTTTCATCAGTATGCACTAATGCAAGGCATTTGCCTTATTTCTAACATTAACAGGACACACAGTCTCTGACTGCTATACGAGTTATGGCTTTACAGCTTCCTGCCCATTTTAATATTTTAAGGAAAAGCTGAGTTTTGTATGCCTTTCAGGCAAGATCATACCGAATAACTACTTTGAATAATGAAGACTTTTTTTAATATAGTCTACTGTTTAGAGATTCACCAGAAATGGTTTAAATCAAGGGGCGGCTATTAAGTTCCACAGACCAATTCTGGTCTGCTCCCTAGGTTGGAACATGGAGTTTCATCAAAACACAACCACGCTTGTTTATTTACATATTGTCTTTTGCTACAACCATAGAGTTGAGTAGTTAAAGCCTATAAAGCCTGAAATGTTGACTATCTGGTCTTGAGACAAAAGATTTGCCAACCTCTGGCCTAAATAAACATTTACCACCAGTCAAGGGGACTGATCACTCCCCTGCGTCTGATTTCGATATAGTTAGGATAGTGCAGCAGGTTTGATAACTCAGGCTTTGCACAGGGGAGAGAGACAAAGTCTAAAACATTGTCAACTTAGACATGACCCCTCAGGCAAGGGCAACAAAATCAAGATAGGCAAATGGGATTCTATCAAACTGAAAAGCCTTTGCACAGTGAAGGAAAGTGTCAACAAAAAGAAAGGGCAACTGAATGGAAGAAGACGTTAGCAAATGATTTCTCCAAGAAGGGGGTGATATCCAAAAGATATAAAGAACTCATAAGACTAATATCAGAAAAATAAATAAACTTATTAAAAAATGGGTAGAGGATCTGAATAGACATTTAAGAAGACATACTGGAGTCCCCTTCGTGGCTCAGTGGTTAACGAATCCGACTAAGAACCATGAGGTTGCAGGTTCGATCCCTGGCCTTGCTCAGTGGGTTAAGGACCCGGCGTTGCCGTGAGCTGTGGTATAGGTTGCAGACGCGGCTCAGATCCTGCGTTGCTGTGGCTGTGGCGAAGGCCGGCAGCTACAGCTCCTGTTAGACCCCTAGCCTGGGAACCTTCATATGCCGCAGGTGAAGCTCTAGATAAAGGGCAAAAAGACCAAAAAAAAAAAAGAAGAAGAAGACATACTGGTGGCCAAAGGACACATCAAAAGGTACTCAGCATCACTAATCAACAAGAAAATGCAAAACAAAGCCATAATAAGATACCTTCTCATAACTGTCAGAATGGCTATTATCAAAAATACAACAAATAATGAGTGTTGGTGAGGATGTGGAGAAAAAGGAACCCTCATGCACCATTGATAAAAATGTAAATTGGTTTGGCCATTGTGGAAAATATATGAGGTTTCCTTAAAAAAAAACAAACTAAAAATAGAATTACCATATAATTCAGTAATTCCACTCCTGGGTATTTACTCAAAGAAAAAGAAACACCAACCTCAAAAAGTTCATTGCAGCACTATTTACAACAGCCAAGATATGGAAGCAATCTAAGTGCCTATATCAAGAGAAAAATGGATTAAGAAGATGTGTTGTGTATGTAACATAATACACACACACATTTACACACACAATGAAATATTACTCAGCCAGAAAAAAGAATGCAATCTTGTCATCTTGCCATTTGTGGTAACATGAATGGACAGAGAGGGTGTTATGCTAAGTAAAA
Source organism: Catagonus wagneri (assembly GCA_004024745.2). Classification (NCBI taxonomy): domain Eukaryota; kingdom Metazoa; phylum Chordata; class Mammalia; order Artiodactyla; family Tayassuidae; genus Catagonus; species Catagonus wagneri. The sequence goes on along the minus strand of PVHT021183524.1, from coordinate 9,796,911 downwards.
TAAGCCAGACAAAGAAAAACAAATACTGTATGATTTCATTCATATGTAGAATCTAAAAAATAAAACAAACAAAACAAATCGGAAACAGACTTATAGATACAGAGAACTGGTGGTTGCTAGAAGGGTGGGGGCTGGGGATGGGGGGAAGGATGAAACAGGTGAAGGGATTAAGAGGCACAGACTTCCAGCTACAAGATAAATAAGCCAAGAGGTAAACAGGGAATATACTGAATAATACTGTAGAAACATTGTATGGTGGCAAATGCAGTGATTATTTTTATGAAATGTATAAAAATATGAAATCACTAATGTTGTATACCTGAAACTAACAAAATACTATTATTTATTATAATTCAAAAAATATAAATAAGTAAATGAAAAATACATTAAGAAAAATAAAATACAATAAATTGTGATGATGGCTGGACAGCTCTGCAGTATACTGAAAAACACTGAATTGTACACTTTAAATGAGTGAATTGTATAGTGTGTGAACTACAACTCAGTAAAACTTTACACACACACACATGCAATGCCTGGTAAAGAGGCTTTCCCGTCACTCATTCTAATGCAAAAGCCATTCTCAGTGGATCATTTCTTTGTCTATTGTTCTGGTAGATTAAGAGCTAGTCATCCAGTTGCTGAAAGGGTGACTCAGTTTGATGTCTTTCTCCTTTCATCTTTTTGAAACTAAAATCCATTTAAGTTGCAGCCTCTGGCAAATCCCACCTTCACTGCCAGAAAACACAAGCCTAAATCAAGCCTAGAAGCATACCAACCAGTCGTCATAATGAGTTGCTACACTTTCATTTGGGGAATAGAGGCATACTTTTCCAGCAGGGCTGCTTTAGATGAAATTGTTTTTAGGCTTCAGTGTTGGCGGTGCCTCCAGGACGCTATGCAAAATCTGCTCTTTGAAGCTCAGGAAAAGCTACCCAGAGACCATCTATTGGGCTGCTGTCCGTTTCCAGCCAACACTGGCCACAGACATGCCTCATTCCAGAAAACGTGTGCCTTGCTTTTAATTAAATCCTATTGGCAGTGCCCTTTAGAGATGCTTTCCTCCAGAAAGATGGTCCTTTCCAAATTATAGGTCCAAACTCTCCCGACTGCAATTGAGGAAGAAGAGACAGTGAGGACACCAAATGCTGCTCTGTACAGGCCAAGCCCAGAGATGTCAACCCGTGTGACGTGGAGAGAGACACATAGTGTCCACACTTGCCAGTCAGCATGCACTCTTCAGTTAAATTTAATTAAATTTGTGATTACTGGGAAGGACGGGGCTTGGGGAAGGCCAATGGAAATTACAGTGAAGAGCCTTAGGTTTTCCACCCCAGCCCACCCCTGGCACAGCCATGCATCCCAAACTCATGAGAGCAGGAGAGGATGTGGGATTGCAGAGACGTAAATGCTTCTACTGAGAGGTCAGAAATGTATCATTCTGATGCTCATCAGAGCAGAACGCTTTCGTATGCTAAAAACCAGTGAAATAATGCACCTCATTTTTTTTAATCTTTTTTTTTTCTTTTTGGGGCCACACCCGTGGCATACAGAAGTTCCCTGGCTAGGGGATCTAACTGGAGCTACAGCTGCCAGCCTACACCACAGCCACAGCAACATGGGATCCCAGCCGCATCCACGACCTAAGCTGCATGCAGGCTGTGGCAAAGCCAGACCCTTAACCCACTGAGCCACAATGGGAACTCCCAATTCACCTTATTGAAAAACATTCTTCACTAGGATACAAATCAACATCTTTCTGCCCTTTGAACCATTTTTCAACTATGGAAAAATAAGATGAAATGGTTCTGTAAGGGTGATATATACCTATACAAATCCCCCCCCCCTTTTTTTTTTTTTTTTTTTTTTGCTTTTTAGGGCTGCACTTGTGGCATATGGAGGTTCCCAGGCTGGGGGTCGAATCAGAGGTACAGCACAGCCACAGCAATGTGCGATCCGAGTCGCATCTGCAACCTACACCACAGCTCATGGCAACGCCGGATCCTTAACCCACTGAGCAAGGCCAGGGATCAAACCCGCAACCTCATGGTTCCTAATCGGATTCATTTCCGCTGCACCACATCGGGAACTCCTCAAACCTCTATTTTAACTGTAGTGAAATAAGCAACAAATGCAAGTCTTGGGCTGGCCTGTGGACTCACCTGGCAAACTCTAGAGATGTACTCAGGAGGCAGCAGCCTTGGTGCTGGGCTTGGAGTCACTGGGAAAACTTCCTGAATGGCCTGGGAGACCAGGAGGCCATCAGCAATAAAAAAGGAAGCAACTCTTTGTGATTATGTCTCTGAAGTGATAACTTGCATCCTGACTATGGACCCTATTAAGTAGTGGTCAGAAAAAAAAAATAGCACTTTTTAAGACACTTATAGTATGGCAGTAGGGGGACGGAATCTCTAAATATTAGTTTGTAACAAAAATCAGTGATTGTCAAATAAATGGTTATGTGTTAATCTACATGGTAGAGATTTTCAATACTTTTCAATACTTACCAGCAATAGGTTAGAAACCCTACTGCTAACTTGGACATACTGAAGAGTTGTTTCAGAAAAAAAAAAAAAAACTTGGCCACACCCATGGCACGAGGAAATTCTCCAGCACCACAACAGCGACCCGAGCCACACCACAACAGCGACCCGAGCCGCTGCAGTGACAATGCCAGAGTCTTAGACTGTGGCACTACAAGGGAACTCCTGAAAATTTCAATCAAACTAGTAAAAAGGTCTGATGGGGCTATTAACGTTCGACATACCAATCACAAATCCATCTCCACACAGTAGACAAAACTAAGGACAAATAAGCATAAATCACCTTGAATAAAACTTCCGTGAGAGGCATTTCTCTGGTTATTATTCAGGGACTCAGGAAAATTTTTTCTCAAATGAATACAACAGCTGTGCTTTTGCAAATGAAGATGTCAGAAAATTGATGTTTATGAGCAAATTTATGAATTTCTGTCTATCATAACAATTGCCACTTATTAGCTATTTACTGTGTTCCAGGTGTTTTCCATTTAGAGTTTCTCATCCCTTACAGCCTACAGGCTCTATATCATTTTATAGACAAGGAAACAGAATACTTGAACAAGGTAGCATAACTAACAAATGGCACATTTGAGCTTTCAGCTCAAAACTGATATCCCTAAGATTGGGCTCATTCATTGATGTCATTCTACTTCCCCAATAGAGAGAAGTTTCTAGATCCAGCACTGGAACAAAGAGACACACCCATTAATTTGCATAAATGAGGCAAACCCAGGCTCCTTTCACTTAGGGGTAAACCCCCACCCAATATGTCAACATTAATCATCTTTTGAGGACAAAAACTGAACTAAGATACCTTTGCTGTAATCAAAGGTGTTTGTTTTTGAAAATGGAATCGTGAGAACCAACAGAAAAAAAAAAACACGTGGCTCTAATTTCCCATTTCAAGATAAGCAGTCCCGGGCCATTCACCTCCCAAACCTAGGCTGGAGTCTTGCAGTGATCAGTGAAGGAACAAACTCTCCCATCCCCATCCAATTCACAGATCTGCAAAGCACAGCCGGGTCCCAGAGCCCAGCTCTCAGCACTACTATAAAATCAATTACCTTTTCCCACCTGTAGCAGCAGGCACATACTGGGAGCTGTTTATCAATAGTGCCTCAAAAAGAAAAATAAATTAACTTCAAACCAACAAGATAACAAACTTGGTGGAATTTCTATTTTACAACTTTTTTTTTTTTAAGGTAGCACCTGCTGCATATGGAAATTCCTGAGCTAGGGGTCAAATTTGAGCTGCAGCTGCTGGCATACACCACAGCCACAGCTGCAGCAGTGCAGGGATCCAAGCCACAACTGCATCCTATGCCGAAGCTTGAAGCAATGCTGGACTCTTAACCCACTAAGTGAGGCCAGGGATTGAATCCTTATGGACACTGTACTGGGTTCTTAACCTGCTGAGCCACAACAGAAACTCCCTTTCTTTTACAACTTTGAAAAATATTACTTAAGAAAATATAACTCAAAAGCAAGGGAAATGACTGGCAGGAAAATTGATGACAAATAAATAACCTTAGTTTGGTTGAGCACATATTTTTTGTGAATTCATAATACTACTAGCCCATTGATTGCCAACTCATAAAATTCTTTATTATGAATTATGGAGTTAATATTTGATAGAAAACCTGAAAATAAGTAATTAAATATAAGTTCTAAGTGAGCCTGGATGTACCTCTATTTAGTTGTAACTCTGCTGGTGGAATTTAGCATTCACACGATTGTGAAAATTTGGGGTTCAAATTACATTAGGAATAATAGAGATTAATAGTAATTTTAGATCTGTGGCCTGTCCTCTAGGCCAGTGGTTTTCAACGTCTGCTTTCTGGATCAGTGAAGGAATCACTTGGGAATACGTTAGATAGAAATGCAAATTCTCAGGTCCTACCCCAGATTCGCTAAATCAGGAACTCTAGATTAGTAATCCTAGTAATCCATATTTTAATAAGTTTGCAGGAAATTCTAAAAGTTGAGAATTACTGTTCTGGGGTCCACAAACTCAGCGTTTTGGTTTACAAGAATTGATTAAATGAAGTACATTTTAGACAAATCAAAGGAAAAGTGAACTACAGTAATTCTCAATTTACAGAAACAAAGAGTTTACTTGCAAACCACTTTGTTTTTTGATAAGAACATAGCAAAACGAACTGAAATTCTCAGCCAAATTCATAAAGCCAATATAACTTCTAAAATTAGAACTATTAGGAGTTCCTGTTGTGGTTCAGCAGTAATGAACACAACTAGTATTCCATGAGAATTCAGGTTTGATCCCTGGCCCTACTCAGTGGGGTAAGGATCCAGCATTGCCATGAGCTGCAGTGTAGGTCACAGACATGGCTTGGATCTGACATCGCCGTGGCTGTGGTGTGGGTCAGCAGCTATGGCTCCAATTTGACCCCTAGCCTGGGAACATCCATATGCCATGGGTACGGCCCTAAAAAGAAGTAGTAATGATAATAATAATAAAATTAGAACTATCATACTAAAACTACAGTTCAACAGGCATTGTGATGGGAGGCCCTTCCAGAAGTAACTGGAAGGCTGAAAGCTGATCCATGGGAGCTGTCAAGATGTATGAGGAAGGGGCAAGTTGCTACTGCAAAAAGGTCACCATGTCCCACTCCCCCCAGGGCTCCTCCCTCCAGCTCTGGGCCAACCGCACCAGAAGAGAAAGACAAAGTTCGGAGTGGGCCAAGCTTCCCAGGGAGCCATGGCAGAGGCTGAGTCCCCTCCGACAGAAGGAGGGAATGAGTGACGACTGTTGCTATTGAACCTCAATAATGTGTCAAAGGTTGAAGAAGGAACGCAAAAATCTCTAGAGATTTCAAGGTTGCTGGTGCCCACTAGAAGCTGAAAAAGTCAACAGCAGCCCCCCGAGGCAGAAGAAAAAGAGAAATGCTTAGAAACCATTTATTTGCATCCTCGGGCTGTTTGTTACTCAGGCATTCGAAAGCAGAGACAGTGAAATCAATCACTAGATACGCTTACCCAAAATGTTCAGAGGGAAAGAAAGCCAGATTAATTCTGATGACAGACTCAGACAAGACTCAGACTACTCTGTTTAAGACTCCTCAAAAGATATCACAGAAGAATCTCAATGTCAATGACAGGATGCTTTTAGGAGTAGAATCCCAGGAAACTCTGGAATATGATTACTGACTAATGGACACCACCATCAGCAGTGCATTATCTCATTTGAAATGTGCAGAGTCTAAAAAGTCAGAACTAGTTTCAGGCAAAGCCAAAAAGACAGATACATAAATCATGGGATTTGCAGTTCAACAGTAAGATCTCTCTCTACCTCTAAATTATAACCCATGGTTCATGAGGTCAGAGTTTTAAAATTTATACCCATATGAATGTTATCTATAAAGAAGCTACCTTGCTGGAGTTCCTGTCCTGGCTCAGCGGAAACGAATCTGACTAGTATCCATTATTATAAACTTATTATTCTTTGCAAACCATTTTCTCTCCCCAATGGTCTTATTTTAAAATGTAAGTACCTAGGAAAGAAATAATGTATTGAGTCACCTACAATTCATCGCAGTGGAATATGTTTGCATTAAACCCTAAGTGGAATTTAACATTTCCTTTAATTATGAATGTAATCAATCAGTCACTGTAGAATTAGCACTGTGACTTTAATTCCCATAGAAAGCACAGGTATTTTTATATCACATTACAAGTATTGCAGATATAATATTACCAATCACTACTTTGAAATGACAATAGTTATTAGACCTATCTCCAAACCTTGTGATTTAATAAATGAAGCATATATCGCAATTTTTAAATATAATTTGATGCTTTTATTTCGATTCAAGTGGTTTCCTTTATTATGCATTTTTTTTTTTTGTCTTTTTGCCTTTATCTAGAGCCGCATGCCCGGCATATGGAGGTTCCCAGGCTAGGGGTCTAACAGGAGCTGTAGCCGCCGGCCTTCGCCACAGCCACAGCAACGCGGGATCCCAGCCGCGTCTGCAACCTACACCACAGCTCACGGCAACGCCGGATCCTTAACCCACTGAGCAAGGCCAGGGATCGAACCCGCAACCTCATGGTTCCTAGTTGGATTCGTTAACCACTGAGCCACGAAGGGAACTCCTATTATGCATATTTTATAGCATGCACGTAAACAAATATGCTAAGAAGCGAGCCATCAGCTTCCTCAGACTGAAAAGAAGGTGCATGGCTCAGAAAAGGTTATATTTTATATTTATTTTCTATTTGACCAGGGCAGCAAAAGTTTACAGGACAACATAATAGCTGTTGAAAAGGGTTCCTCAAGGTTGGAAAGCAAATTTTGGTAAAAAACTTGGCACACTCTACCTTTTCCAGAAGCAAAAGCAGCAACGTGGTCCTAGAGGTACATTATATAAGATGTCAGCTTGGAAAGCAGGGGCTGGATGTACCCACTATGTCTCCAAGACAAAATATCAGCAGAGCATCTCTGGTCAAGCAGTCTAGTTTGACAAGTTTACCACCATCTAGGATATCAGCCATGGAGGAAGTAGAGAAAGAAAGAAATGGAAAATCTGACATTTTATCAAGCTGAGCTAGTCCCAGCATGGTACTAAGTAGTTGAGAAATTGAAGGGTAAACCACAAAAATGATGAATGAGGCGGGATGGCTGAGTCAGCAAGTGAGTTGGACAGCTGTCTCGGGAAAACAGTAAAGCCACCTTGCATGGGTGTCAGGAATGTCCACCCCTTCAAGCTTAATACTAAAGAGTGAAAGCAAACGTTTGGTATGGTTCACCTCCAAAGGGAGTGGGGGGGTAATGGAGCAAAATTAATAACTGTATAGTGGACACATCAGCACAAAGATAAAAAACACTTAACCAAGAAAAAAAGATCATTAAGGAGTTCCCTTTGTGGCTCAGCAGGTTAAGAATCCAGCTAGTACCCAAAAGGACACAGGTTCAGTCTTTGACCTTGTTTAGTGAGTTAAGGATCCAGCATTGCCACAAGCTGTGGTGTAGGTCTCAGACTTGGCTCAAATCCAGCGTTGCTGTGGCTGTGGCGCAGGCCTGCAATCGCAGCTCTCATTTGACCCCTAGCCCGGGAACTTCCATATGGGGCAGGTGCAGCCCTAAAAAAGAAAAAAGGGAAAACAAATAAGATCATTAAGCCAAAACTTTGAACTCGATCACTCCACATTTTGCCAGTATTTTTTCATAATTTTCCAAAGAATTTCATTGGTGAAACCCTGGGGTACTAAAGAGAAATAAGATATAGTTTAAGCTCTCTTTGCGCTTTAGTCCACTATGTTTGAAATAAAAATACAGCTGATTTGAGTTTTTTTAAAAGGCCTGTTTTCTGACAATTTTGAGTGTTTTAAATAATTCTGAAATGGGGAGCATTATTTTCATCATCAAGCAACTGTAAAGGTCCCCAGGCAATGAAAAAGATTAATCCACTTAACTGAGAAGGAAAGGATAACGTTCACTTAATAATCTTAAAATTGTCTCAGGAAGAAACAAATATATCTATCTCCTGGTTCTAATAAATAAATGAGTAAAATAGTAGGAAAAAATATATAAATCTTTTTTTTTTTAAAGGGTCACAGCTGTGGCATATGGCATATGGAAGTTCCCAGGCTAAGGGTTGAATCAGAGCTGCAGCTGCTGGCCTACAGCCACAGCAACTCGAGATCTGCAACCTACACTGCAGCTCACAGCAGCACCGGATCCTTAACCCACTGAGCAAGGCTAGAGATCAAACCCACATCCTCAGGGATGCTAGCCAGTTTCGTTACCACTGCGCCGCAATGGGAACTCCAGAATAAGTCAATCTTTTTTTTTTAATGATTTTTATTTTTCCCATTACAGTTGGTTTACAGTGTTCTGCAAATTTTCTACTGTACAGCAAAGTGACCCAGTCACACATACATATATACATTATTTTTCTCACATTATCCTCCACCATGCTCCATCATAAGTGATGAGATATAGTTCCGAGTGCTATACAGCAGGATCTTATTGCTTATCCATTCCAAAGGCAATAGTTTGCATCAGAATAAGTAAATCTTAAGGGCAATTGTGTCCTCTGGGCTCAGACCTGAGGCTAAAAGGATGATTCTTAGAATGCATGGAATACCACTGAACTAAAGTTACCTATTGGATGTATTCCTGTATTAGTCAGGGCAATCAGCACTGGCTGCCTAACAAACACCACCAAGTTCTGTAGGTGATGGTAGGATGTGTTACGCTGCCCTCTTCTCTGGGATGTTTCCCCACCTCCACCTGCCACTTCAACCTTTACTACACTTGGAGTTGATATGTCCCCTCATGGTCTCTCCACCTGGACTAGGAAAAGCACATCTGACCCAGAAGAGGTTATTCACAGAGATAGTCAGGGGCAGACGGTGGGGGCTCTGGAAAAAGATAGACCTCGAAGCAAATCCTGGGCTCAAATCTTAGCTGTAGAGATTTACCAGCTGGTGAATTTAAGCAAGTCACCTATCTCTTGACGTCTCAGACATATCATGTCACAAATAAAAGCTGAAATAATTCTATTCTCACAGAGTCGTAGAAACAAAGTCAAAAATTGACAATGTTTCAAACTGCTTCTAACTAAAAGTGTTTGGTTAATTATTTCATTAGACCACATTCAGTATTAACTGCCAACCCAGGCCCAACCAGTAAGAACTTTTTTCTAGATGTTTTAGATGGGGGAATGGATCCTTAAAGTCCATCCCCCACATGGATGTCAGGGCTTTAAGACATAAAATTCAGGAGACATTGGTGGCCTGTCCAGTCACATGGCAACCCCAGCCTGCAGGGGGAAAAAAAGAAGCTGATGAAATCAAAGGAGACAGGTGCCCTGGGAAGAGCTGTGCTACTGTAAATCTCAGCTTCAAATATCCCTGGAGGCCTGGACATTCTAATAATCTCAGCTGAATCTGGATTTTCAAACTTGGCTGGCTATTGTGAGTCAACAGAATACTGTCTTGACCTAAACTATATAAAGTTTGATTCCCATCACTTAATGCCAGTCTTAAGACGGTTGAGGATTTGTGGCATCCTGGATTTTCTCAGTTATCACCTATGATGTTCAAGACAGAGGCTACATGCAAAACAGCTTTTAACTTTGTGACCTGAATACTAAAAGTACAGAATTCACTTCAGGCAATTATCCTTTCAACCTAAGAGAATCTCAAAATACTGATGGCCTGTTTAGAAGAGAACAGTCAAATTTAGCCTTAACTTGGAAAAAGTGATCACATCTAATTCTAGAAAGCGAATTGGAAGGAGCTGATGATTTTCAAGAAGGACAACTTTTATGTCTATTTCTAAAGAATCTGCTACTCTAAGAATTCTGCAGAAGCTGTTGAAGGTTAATCAGGTATGGTTCAAAAAGAATTAAAGTGCCAATTTCAGATCTTCCCCTTTGTTTCACTTCTAAACTATATATTTTATTGAATGTGCTGGGCATTTAAGGTAGCAAATATCAAACAGTATGTTAAACTTTCTTTCTTCCTTTTATCAATTTCAGTATATTTGATTAATATGGCTATAAGCACATACTATATAATGAATTAATTGGTCATGCTAAAGATCAAATGCCGACTCATGGAATTTAAAATTCATGAGCGGTTCGCCCATTAATCTCAATCTCCTTCTTTTCCAGAAGAAATTATGCTTTGATAAATCAACGCCATTGGGAAAAATACAACGCATTAGCCTTCCATAAGGGTGTTGGAATTTCATAAGGCTTCCTAAATATTTTCATGCGTCAATGCCACTGATGAAGGCAGAAAATCTTACATAAACAGTTTGAAAATAAGTCACATTGGTCTTAAAATGGAAGTGAGAATAGAATTTTTCCCTCTCCATATCACTGATGTTAAAAATGTTTAGGTTTAAGAGAAATCATCACTTTACCAAAGCAATCTTTCTCCACTTAACTCACCTGGTTTTACTGGATGAGACCTCACTTTCTAGTGAGTATTATATGTTGACTTGTGGTCATTTGACTAGATAGTCATGGAGGGCTGTGAATGTGGTTTTTATATCTTTGTAGCTATCAAAGCACCTGATCCAGGGCTTTGGACAATGAAGATTTTCTATGTGTTTGCTGAAGTAACAAATCACCTATAAAACCTATCTATTTCTCACTAAACTATAATAATATAATGCTGGGAGAAACATTTATTGCCCTCCTCTCTCAGTCAGTATCACCCTAATCTCTGTTTAAATGGACCTAAGGAAATGTTATAGTATGTTATGCAGTGTGATCAAAATACCAGAAAGTCCTCTTGCCTTTAAATATTCAGAAGTTTGTGTTAATATGTATGCACGCAGGCAACACACACACACACACACACACACACACACACACACACACACAAACACACACTGATACTGCTTAGAATTTCTTTCTAAAATAAGTAGAGAAAAGGCCATCAATTGTTCATATATCAATTGGAATTTGTCAAATTATTTCTTTCCTAAAATCCCAGGAATTAGGATAATGGGGGTTTATGAGCACACTCAGTGTTGATGGAAATTGAAATTTGCTTTTTACTTTCAGAGGAGCACTTGGTTGTGTGAACACAATTACCTACACATAGAAATGTTTATGCCTTTGACCTAATAATCCCAATTTTGGAATATGTTCTAAGTAAATGATGTGGAAGTGGAAAAAATGAGCAAAGACAATTAAAACAGCATTTTAAGAGGAAAATATGAAAAGCCAAATAACAATAGGACAAGTCTTTGAGATTTACATAGAAATCTGATGACTGATTCTATAGCTAAGAAAAATTAACCCAAATTTTTCAAATGCTGTGTAAGATCGACCTGCATGAAGTATTCCAGATTTATAACCTCACTTAGAATTAATCCTAAGTCTCACTGGCATATTCTTCCTTATAGTTTCTCTAATGCCTTTATGCTCTAGTTTAAGACTTTTGGGATTGCTTTTCCCTGAGACAAAAACCATGATTTAGCTAGAATTCACGCTCACTGCAATTCCTTTTATATATTTAGTTGTTATCTTTACGTATGCATCTAAATCTTCCTTTAAAGAGTAAGAAAACTCCATCCTTGATTCTTTTCAACTAGAGGCAGAGATGATTCTTAATAATTTAACCCTAATAACTATAGCAAACACACAAGAGTATTTATTGGGCTACGTTCTTGGGGATTAGCATGAGGCAACTCATTTTAGTCACATAAAAATCTTATGATGTGGATACATTTATGTTCTTCAGATGAGAAAACCCAGGGAAGAAAGAAGTTCATTGCCCCAGCTTTTCTAGCTATGAAAAGCCACCCAATCATTTTCTATACTACCTCTCTTTAGCCATCAACTCCCTCCATTTAAAAATCCTGAGTCTTGGGAGTTCCCGTCAAGGCTTAATGTAAACGAATCTGACTAGTATCCATGAGGATGCAGATGCAGGTTCGATCCCTGGGCTTGCTCAGTGGGTTAAGGATCCAGCATTGCCATAAGCTGTGGTATAGGTCACAGACACAGCTCGGATCTGGTGTTGCTGTGGCTGTGGCATAGGCCAGCAGCTACAGCTTCGATTTGACCCCTAGCCTGGGAACCTCCATATGCCACACGTGTGGCCCTAAAAAGACAAAAAAAAAAAAAAAAAAAAAAACAAACATGAGTCTTAGCAACATGGAAAAACTATATTAAGAGAAATATCCTGAAAGGCAGCTGCTTGCTAATCCCAGATTCTCCCAACCCTGAACTCGGAAACAATTATGGCACCGTATGTGTATATACAGTTAAATTCCCTAATGCTTGAAAAACTATCAATTGCTGAAGATGAGTTATTTGGTTTAGTGTCAATTAACTCCTGTCTCCAAAATCTCCTCTTCCTCCCAGATGCCTCTTAGTAGTTCCAAAAAACTAAAAGCTGACTTTGACTCACACCAGGGGAGAAATATTATCTTGCAGTTATCAAAGTTTGAGAGAATTTTGAAAGCAACTTTGAATCTCAGGAGTGTGTAACACTCATCTTTACTTACTGTGCTGATAAATTAAATCCCCGTGTCCGATGGGGCATTGATGCTACTGGGGAACAGCTTGAAGGGGACAAATTTCCAGGCTGCCATATTTTAGCCATCAGCATACAGTGGACCTGATTCTATGAAAACCTTCAAAACTTCTAATTCTCCTTTCCCCAGTTGTGAATAAAGTTCATCACATGCCCTGGATTACAAATAAATGCATGCCTTGTTATTAACAACCCTGGGGATAGATCAGAGTTAACACAAATAAATAGATAAGGATTGCTCAGTCTCTTATTTTTATGATTTTCTAGTCCTTTAAGTCAAAATTACCTCCACACATCTGAGTTATTTCCAAACTAGAGCCAACAGTTGTTAGCAGTCAGAAAAGCAGAACTCATCAGGGAAGTACAGACAGGGGACAATTTCTAAGAAGGCTTAACTCGTTTCCAATGAAACTCTAATTGGAATTTCAGATAAAGCAAACTATTTCCTTTAAACCTACAAATGACCTCTCTAACTCTTCGACTGTACCAATTAATTTCAGAGTCAAATTCTAAAAGTATGCAGTGGACTCTCTAAGTACAAATATCTGCCTTGGGCAATAAAATTTGGAACAAGATTTTTATTCTCTGTACTGAGAAAGTTCATACACACGCACACATACATGCGGCTGCCCCAGCTCCGCCTCCCCCGTCCATCTGACCATCTCTATTTTTAAAAAGCTTGGACTTTTTGGGTGTGTCTATCTTGAGCAAATTTGCTTATCACAACAATGTTTGGCTAGAAATCCAAATGTTGAAATTGCTTAATACCTATTTATAATACACTTACACCTAAACGATAAGCAAAGAACTTAACCATATGTACAGGATTAGCACATCATTGTTAATATGCCAGTCATAATATCTTTATCATTTTAAAATATTTCCTACAAATATGCCAAGTTAATTCAGCTTCAAATGAAATTTTTCCTCCAAATAATTTTTAAAAGTGCCCATACCCACACACATATCCATACACACTGACAAGAGAGTTTTCAAGTTAAAAGAGAAACAAGGGGATGGGGGAAAGGTGGGAGACCGGAGGGATCAGAGGAAGAAGGAAAAGGTCTCACAGTGTGGTCCCTTTAAACCCTGGCCCTGGACATTCATTTAGTCATTCAACAAACATTTATTGAGGAGCTATTAAGTGGCAGACACATAGGTTTGATCTCTGTTCAAAAATATATGAAGAGACCCACTAGCCTGTGAACTTCCATATACCATGGGTGTGTCCCTAAAAAAAAAAAAATCTTAAAAATAAATAAATAAGAAACAAAATATGAAAAGGCCACTTTAAACCTGGCTTTTTCCTTATTTTCATTTGTTTTTCAATGACCATAGATCATTTCTTTTATTTATTTTTTCCCACTTTAAAAAATTGAGAAATAGATATTAAAATTGTCAGGATTAACAGAAGCTTAGAAAAGAATTCTGTTGATGGATAAATAAGCACGATTCCTCATCTCTTCTTTTCCCATCAACCTGTGACACTCTTGGGACCAGAAAAGGAAAGGGCCTCTACTTTCAGGGAAGAAGTACAAAATCAGATTACTGTTAAGGGTTCAAAAGGTGAGCAAGTAGAGACTGGCCTAGATCATAGATCGTCTTAAAGTCTAAAGCAGCCATGACTTAATCATGGAGAACTACTGGAATTAGGAAACAGCTTGATTTATTGTCAAGGTATTTTTCGGGCTATTGACCTGTCATCCACAGAGTGAAATGGAGAAAATCCCTTTCAGTATTCTAGGATAGCAAGCACTCTCTACATATTTGTCAATGATCAATAGACACACACAAAAAAAAAAAAACCTACTCCAAGATATTAACTATAGGTGACAGATGGACTGAACTCAAACAATATTTTAGAGAGAGCTTTGTCAGAACTTGACAATGGGAGTTCCCGTCGTGGCTCAGTGGTTAACGAATCTGACTAGGAACCATGAGGTTGCGGGTACGATCCCTGGCATCACTAAGTGGGTTAAGGATCCGGCATTGCCGTGAGCTGCGGTGTAGGTTGCAGACTCTGCTCGGATCCTGCATTGCTGTGGCTGTGGTGAAGGCCGGCGGCTACAGCTCCTGTTAGACCCCTAGCCTGGGAACCTCCATATGCCACGAGTGTGGCCCTAGAAAAGGCAAAAAGACAAAAAAAAAAAGAACTTGACAATGGAGGAGAGTTGGTAGGTAGAAAAGAGGCAGAAATGACAACAACTATGGGTGGAGTAGAAAGAAAAAGCAAGCAGTGGTAAGAGCCTGTTGGGGAATTAAAATAACAGGATAGAGTTTGGGTTGGAA
>PVHT021183524.1:9672471-9781056 GCA_004024745.2 Catagonus wagneri | reverse complement strand
GGTAAGAGCCTGTTGGGGAATTAAAATAACAGGATAGAGTTTGGGTTGGAAGTAAGCAGCACTGCTAAAAGGCCTCCATAGCTCTAATGTTGAAAGTAATTTGTTCTCCACTTTGGTTCATTTGCCCCCATCTTTCAAAAAGGGAAGGCCTGGCCTTGATAACTCCGCGTCCTATTACCTTTTTTATCATAAGAGTGTCTGATGTAAAATCAGGTCAGCTGGAAAAGATTTCAGAAATCTCCTCAAATGGAATGTTTTAAATGTGCAGAACGAAAATAAGGACATTTCAAAGCAAAGATGTTTAACAGAGAGTGTTTTAAAAGTCAGAAAGAGAAAGACAAATACCACATGATATCATTTATATCTGGAATCTGATATATGGGACAAAAGAACCTATCCAGAGAAAAGAAACAAACTCATGGACATGGAGAACAGATTTGGGGTTGCCAAGGGGGAGGGGGAGGGAGTGGGATGGACTGGGAGTTTGGGGTTAGTAGATGCAAACTATAGCAATGAGATCCCGCTGTATAGCACAGAGAAATGTACTAGTCACTCGTAATGGAACATGATGGAAGATAATGTGAGAAAAAGAATGTATACGACTGGGTTATTTTGCTGTACAGCAGAAATTGACCGAACACTGTAAATCAACTATAATAAAAAAGTAAAAAATTTAAAGAAAAAAATTTAAAAAATAAATGAGAGTAGTAAAATATACATATGTATATACACACGTATGTGTGTGTGTGCATACATATATATACATATATATGTGTGTGTATACACAACCAACTTGAGAAAGTAATGGGATTGTCACAAGACTTCTAAATTGACCTTCGCTTTTCTTCCCACACTTTCTGAGATTTCCCTCTATACCCCTGTGACACTCAGATCATTTCATCATCATCTTTCAGGTCTGCCCGGTTAAGGTTATTATAATTCAATTTGTGCTCATTGTTCATACTGATTTTCAACCCCCCACCTTGCCCACTCCCACCATGTAAACTCCCTGAGGGCAGGGATGATATCGTAATCATTTTCCTCTCCAGAGGGTACAGTGCTTAACACATAAAAGGTCTCATTTTATTCAATATCATTTAAATTCAATTTGTATGTTTTGTCTCTGGAATTACAGCAATTCTTCCAAGGTTGGAGCCCAGT
Source organism: Catagonus wagneri (assembly GCA_004024745.2). Classification (NCBI taxonomy): domain Eukaryota; kingdom Metazoa; phylum Chordata; class Mammalia; order Artiodactyla; family Tayassuidae; genus Catagonus; species Catagonus wagneri. Next base: position 9,779,895 of record PVHT021183524.1, on the reverse strand, counting down.
GCCCTGCATAAAACCGTGGGCACAAGGTTATAACTGTGACAGAGGTTACTTTCTTAATTTGTCCACTTTACAATTAGGAAAAAATGTACACTATCACATTTGATCTTTAAGGCAGTCCAGAAAGCCAAAGTATATCTCTTTTTCTTTTTACCTTTTTATGGCCATAACTGTGGCATATGGAAATTCCCAGGCCAGGAGTCGAATCAGACCTGCATCTGGGGCCTAAACTACAGCCACAGCAACACAGGATCCCAGCCACATCTGTGACCTATGCTGTAGCCTGCAGCAATGACAGATCCTTAACCCACTGGGCCAGGGATCGAACCTGAATCTTCATGGAGATTATGTCAGGTCCTTAACCCACTAAGTCACAATGGGAACTCCCAATGTATGGGTAAAAAACAAGCTCACATTTTAAGCCATCAACTCAGGTCTACACTGCTGGCAGGCACAGTCTGGAATTCAGCTTTCTCCTGATACAGTCTGGTGCACTACTTCTCTAGTTCTTGTCCTCAAGACAAGTCACTCAGTTAACTGAAGCATCTCCATTTTCTTGTCTCCATCTTCTTCCTGAACCAGCTGTCTTTCTACTAATACAGAGAGATCCTTGCAAAACAAAATCAAGTTGGGAAAACTACTTCCAGGAATGAAATTAGCAAATTGCAGATGACAGCTTCTAGTGTTCCAGACACTTCCCCTAGATAGCTCAACCCCTCTGGATCTTGTGTAAATTTTTCCCCACTGTCTTCATTGACCCTGGCTAGAACTGTGAAGCACAACACAAATGTAAAATTCTTTACCCAAAGAATCAGTCTGTGTCCCTAATATACATCCCTAGATCTGTCTCCCCTATCTGTTCCCATCTGACTGCCTCCCCGGGGTATTGTGGCTTAATATTTGTTGGTTTGTGTACCTTCTTTCTCTATCAAATATATAATTTTTTTCTCTATGTGTCTGTTTTCTATCCTCATTCTGGGATTGCAATTCTTTCTTTCTTTTTATTCTCTCTTCTTTTTTCATCCTAAATTTTGTCCTTACTAAATAATTCTTTATTCTCTATCTCTCTTCTAGCTATCTACTTCCAAAAATAAGATATTAGAACAATGGTTACTTATAGAACCTTTAACTAATGCATTGCCTTTGATAGTAGAAATGTTTCTCACACCCATTCCTAAGATTTAATTTTCATCTCAAACTACTTAAATGTTATTGAAATACGTATTAGCTGAAGGACTGGGGGCATATAAATTAAACAGCACTGCTCAGGTCAGCATGCAAAGTGGGAGTCACATCTTACAACTTTGACCTTCACATAGAATCACTAAAACTGGCACCAACAAACATTCTCATCCAGCTGAGACTGGTTTCCTATTTCCTTTGAGCTGGTCCTTTGGAGACATTTAGGAATATTAGGTTTAACAGTGAAAGGTCAAATTGCAACACAGATAAATTACTTCTCCCCTAAGGTTTTTTAACATCTCATTTGAACTGAGAAGAAAGAGTTGTTAAAATAACTATGATTCATGAAAATGTCATTTAAGCATGGAGCACTTTAGGATTTTGGCTAGAAAGCCATATATTCAAGACATAATATTGACATCTTTCAGAAGCAGAGTAAATAACTATAGCTTTCAGTGATTCTGGAGGTATCTAGGTATTTGGGGGAGAGTACTTGAAACTACATAAGATTTATTCAGACAGAGTAATGTGTCAATCCACTTTTCCTCTATTCTAATCCTTTCCATTCATAAAGTGAGCGTATAATGTTATATAAGAGTATTACATCCACTGCCTTAAAAATCTTTCAACAGAAGTCTAGTTTGAGGACATATTTTTGGAGACGTTGATATACCAACACATCCATACATCATGAAATAGATCTCATTCTCAATCAAGGTTCAAAATATTTTAAACACTAGACAAACCAACATTCATTGGAGAAAACAAACTAAATTTGACCAGATTAATACAGTGATTCTTCCATTTGTAAACCAAAATAATAGAAAACACAGTCACATGTATTCTAATGCTTTTTTCTCTCTAAACAACCATTAACTACCTACCCAATCACTATAAAAAAAAAAAAGCTACCCTTCACAATTCACCCAAAGGTTCATCAACAGATAAATGGATAAAGAAGATGTGGAATATCCTCTAGATAGACAGATAAATAGATAGATAGGTAGATAGATAGACAATGGAATACAACTCAGCCATTAAGAAGAATGAAATAATGCCTTCTGCAACAACATGGGTGAACCTAGAGATTATTGTAGTAAGCAAAGTAAGTCAGACAGAGAAAGACAAGTACCATGTGGCAGCACTTACATGTTAAATCTAAAATACGACACAAATGAACTTATCTACAAAATGGAAACAGACTCACAGACATAGCGAACAGACTTGTGGTAGCCAAGGGAGAGAAGACCTGGGCAAGGGGGAGGGATGGATTGGGAGTTTGGGATTAGCAGAGGCAAACTATTATATATAGAATGGATAAACAGAAAGGTCCTACTGCATAGCACAGGGAATTACATTCAATATCTTGTGATAAACCATAAAGGAAAAGAATATGAAAACGTGTGTGTGTGTGTGTGTGTGTGTATAAAACTGAATCACTTTGCTGTACAGCAGAAATTAACACATTGTAAACAAACTATACTTCAATAAAATAAGTATTAAAAAAAGAAATGATAGCCTTTAAACATGCCAATAATACTAACTCATTGTTTATGGTTAGCAGGATATTTAAAAGAATATTCCCTGGTGAATCCAGGGTCATTCACCCGCTAACTGTGTGATTTTGCACCTTTATGTCTAGGTTATTTCCATAAAATGAAAAGTTCACAGATTATTCTTTCCCTCTGACACTCATATTCCAAAATGTTTATTAATCGCCACCAAGCATTAATTCACATCCTATTTACTTAAGCATTTTTTTTTTATTCCTCATAGGTTAGCCTCCTTTCAATCTTCAGAATAAAGAGGAAGAATTAGCAGGTATTAGCAGCAGTATTTTAATAGCATTAGGCAGCATGCATGGAAATGCCTGACTTTGGCCAGTCACCTCAACTTCAAGGAGTTCCAAGGGAACCACTTGTACCAAGACAAGCCAAAGTAACATTTTTATTAATAGCCATCCAACTACCAGATGACCCAGTGAAAGTCTTCCATTAAAAGTCTAAATTGATTTGAGGCCTAAGCACTATCTTTTACTCCATCGTAAACAGTAGAACTGCGCATTCAGGTTGAAAAAAACAGAGTGAAGAAAGGACAGAAAGCAAGATGTCTAACATACTGACTCATAGCTTTGAAAATACAGGGGGCAACATAGTCTGTGTGTCCCTCTCACTATCTCCATCTCTCCCTTTCTCCCCGCCTTGAAAAAGTACACTCAAGCAATACATCGCTTTCTAAACGATGATTATTATGGACTTGCAGCATTTGCCCTGTTTGTTGCTGTTGTTGATGCTGAAAGCATCAGAGTCAACTACCGAGCTTTAAACTCCAATTTACTACAACAGATGAAGGGGTTTAATTCATCTCCACATAACTTTCTCTGAATACCTCCGTTGTTTCTATCTCTCTTTGTCCTCCCCTAGATATTTGGTTCCTACCCCAACTGATTGTGAATTACAACTGTCATTCAGCCAATACTGGATATCTATTTGACATCTAAGTCCACCAACACCTTTCTGTAAGAGGCACAGAGAAAGGAGCCGTTTACTCTCGTCTAAACTAGCGTGGCTTCAATTCCTAGCAACATTCTTCAAGGCCCATCTTAAATGTCACGTTCTCAAGAAGGCTTTTCTGGGCCTTTTGACCTAAATTAAATTGTTTTGTGCATTATGTTTCCCTTTAGTAATACTAACTGCATAGTTGTGTGTTTAAAGACTGCCTATCTTGTTAGAATGTAAGCCCTATAAAGGCAGGCAGTTGGCCATAAGCCCAGACAGCAGGTCTGGGCTGGTCAGATAAATGTCCCCAGGCAGATGCAGCACTGTGACCAAGTGTCGGTTTATCCAGTGGAATTCTGCTGCATTTCAGTCCCAATCATGCCCTTGGCAGGTGTGGGCACAAGCATACACAATGCTCCAAAGGCAGAGACAGGATCTGTGCTTTTACCACTATATCTCCAGTACCTACTACGAAGTCGGCCACCTGGATGATGCTTGATAATTACTTAACAAATTGAATTTTAATATTTGAAATTTTCACCTTTGGAATGAAAAAACAAATTATAAATTGAGCCCTCAATTAATTTGTCCAAATAATTTTCCTACATCTTTCTCTTTCCATCCCCCTCAAAACACACACACATAAACACACACATACATTCTTACACACACACACACATACACACCAGCTTCATACAAGTGTGAAGTCTTTTTTGTTTGTGGCCTGTAATCCAAAATTATTTGCTTATATTAGTCTGACTACTACAACCTAGCTTTACAATGAAAGTTTCAGAGGTAAAGTGGAAGAAACTATGGAAGTTATTAACACAGTATATTATTACAGGTTGGATTTTTCTCTTATGTTAATAACTAGTAATATATTTGTTAAGCATGTAGTCTCTGTTTTTACCTCGAGGTCCCAAACAGTTTAAGATGTCCTGCATTCTCTTGATAAAATGGGAATTTCATTTAACTGCAGAGTTTACATACTGCATCTTGGAATTCTTAAAGCAAAACATTTTACTGCATATAGATTTAATCTAAAATATACATGTAGGTGATATATATATAATAGATTAGATTATATATGTGTGTATATATGTTATAATATATATATTATATATATATATGTAAAAAAGTTCTCAAAAATTAGTTATCTCCAAACAGAACAAATTGCCTCAAAAAGTTAAAGGACTTGCCATAACTGGGCATAATCAAGCAGAAATGGGTTAGTATTTGTCACAGGTGTCATAAAGAGATTCCTACAGAAGAGAAAGTTTGAGATTTCTATTCTCAGCACTTCCTAAGAGCACAGGTCCTGCTGCCAGAAAAGTGACTGCTATCCCCATGAATGCAATTTACAAATGATTTATTAATCCTTTATTCTTTATGGGCAAGAGAATTAATGGAATTGCTAGGAATACACCTTGTTGTGAATTCACTATAATAATTAGGAAAATCTCAAGATTAGTTTGCCTCCCTTCTGCACCCCAAGGCAGTATTCATATCAGAATTGCAACTACTGAATTTAGAGAGCTTCCACAGCTCAGATTCCATGATCACAGCCTCAGGCTCCCACCTGCCCAGTGGCACAGCCATACTGAAGCATATTTTCAGTGTTGTGGATTAGAACCAAGGCTCTACAGGAGTAAATGCCACCTTTGCCACTAACTAGCCATGCATGTTCTCGAGTGAGTCATTTAATCTTATTTCCTGATCTGAAAAATTAGGATGAAAACAATACCAAAATTATCTGAGCTGCTGTGAGTAGTAAATAAAAGAGCAAATATATAAAATACTTAGAATCCTACCTGACACAGGTAGTACTCAAGAAATATTAACCTTACACCCTTGGGCAACTTTCTTATCTCTTCTGTGTCTTAGTTTTCTCACTATAAAGCATGCATAAAAATAACACTCCTACCTTAAGAGCGCTGTGAAAATCACAGAAGATGTAAAAATGCTTTGGAATAGATCAGCTTCTATGCACATGCCAGGAATGAATAAAACTAATATGATAAAGCGCTAAGCAAATTCTTTCCTCTCTTCCTTTCTTCAGTTGAAAGTACTTTTTAAGCTTTCTTCTTCACTATGTAACAGAGGAATGCTTCACTAAAAAGAGCTAAGAATTTTACATCTAGGTAGACAATAGCTGTAGAAATAAAGCCATTCTTGCTGGTAAGCTTTCAGAGATGGGTTTCAGCATTTTTATACATATAGAAGATTGGGGCTTTTTCAGTATCACAGAGTGAACTAAAAACACACTCCAGGAAAATATAAAAGCATTCCCTCGGAAGCAGAGCAGGGTCTGGGCTTCCTGCTGTTGACTTTGGCAAGTATTCCCCGGAGCATCAAGTCAGAAGCAGTCTCTCAAAGATGCAGGGAGCAGAATGACCTTCCCCAAAGAGGAAGAGCAGCATCTTCTCAGAGTGGGAAGAAAAGATAGAGAGATGCGCAAAAGCCTCTCTGAATCTCTTCCCAAAGGTCTGGCTGACCTTTTGCTTTTAAGCTGCCGTACAGGGCGTCCTCATTCAGATTTTCAATGAAAACTTACAATTTCCCAAACTTGCTCAACTCCAGGCCAAAATTTAAAAGATGCAAATGCAAAGCTTTGCACTTTGAGCCAAGAAAGGACTACCTTTGTGCATGAAGGACAGGGCTTCGTTCAACAGCAGTTCAAATGCATGAGGCTGAGGGGACAGGTAGCTTCCCATCACAGCGCCTGCTGTGCATAATACACTCACAAAATAATAGAAGCAAGCATATTTTCTTCTTTTAAAAGAAACACATGGTGGTTGTAGAAAAGTCTGAAAATGTTGAAATATGTATTTTTTAATATTTGTAATTAGACCTTGGATTCTAAGCTCCACAAGGCAGGGATCTCACACATGGATGAACCAGGAGACATGTTTCTATTTATTTTGATTATTATCTCTCTATTCTCACTAAAATGTTGGTTTGCTATGATATTCCTGACTTTAAACAGCACATGGAATAAAGCAAGCTATCAGTAAAAATTACTAAATTAATGAGCAAAGAGACTTTAAATAAATACACATGGCAATGCACCTCTTTCCTAATAATTAGGAACTAGTTTAATTGGTTTAACTTTATTTGGTTTAATTGCTATAAATCTAATAAGAGAAGACTGAGTTTAATTACAATTTTTCTACAAAATAAAAGATATCAAAAATATGTATTTCTGGGAGTTCCCGTTGTGGTGCAGTGGAGACGAATCCGACTAGGAACCATGAGGTTGCAAGTTCGATCCCTGGCCTTGCTCAGTGGGTTAAGGATCCGGCGTTGCCATGAGCTGTGGTGTAGGTAGCAGATGCAGCTCGGATCCCCCATTGCTGTGGCTATGCTGTAGGCTGGCAGCTACAGCTCCAACTGGACCCCTAGCCTGAGAACTTCCATATGCCGCAGGTGTGGCCCTAATAAGACAAAAAAAAATATGTATTTCTGTATTTTGTGGCATGTAAATTTTCCATGTTAAGTTTGTTAGCTTTGGAAAGTCGTATTATAAAAGAACAGGTATAACATGATCCCATTTTCAATAGACATACACATATATTCATATTGATGCACAATACCTGCTACGTGTATGGCATGTACTAGGGCCACGGAGATGAAAAGCATACTCGGTAAACGGACATATAAAAAGATAATGATGATACAATTTGATAAGCACTGGAGTGAAGAGATGTGCAATACTTCTGCTTTAGGAGACGTCTGGCTTCTTAAGAAAATAGCTGAGAAAAAGGTGGGAACAGTTATCTCATTAGAGAAAAGGCTGCCTATACATACCATTATTTTAATAGCCAAGGTGCCAGAGAAAATGTTATCTCGTTTATGCACGGTGATGGGCCACGTTTTACTTCCCAGTCAAAAACAAAGCCACTATTTCTAAACCGTTCGAGATCACCATAAGATCTTGCAAGTGAAACATAAATTATAGTTGTTTTGATATCTTTCGCCCTGATTATAGATCGGGAGCAGTGTGGGATCAGAGAATTGCGAAGCAGTGCCATTTTTGCTCAGCGATCACTCCGTCCCCTAGAGAATCTGCTAAGGTCCCAAAATCACAAGACTCTTTTCATTGGTTTGTTGCTCTGGTCTTAACACACCAAAGAAAGCAGAGGCTTGGAAACACCATTTGACACAACCACCCTGTTTGTCATCAGTACAATGTGTTATTTGCAAGTTCATCCAGTAGCTTCCATTACAGGGTGGGGAGCAGCTAAGAATAGCTGCAGAATCTGACTCTAAGCTGCCTGCCGGGAAGCAGGGAATTGACTGCGTGACTCACTGTGGGATGTAAATTCTTGTGAGAGCGCCAATAGAGGGGCCTTTCAGCAAAGGAAGGAGAGGGTGCCTTTTAACAAGTTGCCCTGGCTGCCAGGAACTTCCGCCCCTACGGTCTTTTTTCGTGGGAAAAAGCAAACTTGGAGATAGGCAACACTCCAGAATGTTGCTAAATGGCACGAGGCTAAATTTCTACAGCTCAAATGACAGAGTTGGATGCTTTCCTTTAAATAAAATTTCAACCCTGAAATAAGTTTTGATCATAAAGAGCACCATTAAGATAGCAGAGCCAAGGTTGAAACAGCTTGGGAGTGCTACTCGGTCTTCATTTTAAGTCACTCCCGTATTATTTATTATATCAACCACTAACACACTTGCAGCAGCAAACCATCTCAGAATATCCCAGATGGACACCATTCTCAAATATACGCTTAAAAATCTGGAGATAAAATGAAAATTATAAAGCAGGGAATATTTATCCAGCTAGGCACTGTGCTAAGCCCTTTACTTGCATGTTCTAATTTAATCTTCACAAGTGTATTAGATTATTACATCTGAATTAAGTTCAGTTACTTGCCCACAGTCACAAAACTAGTCATCACAAGAGCATTCTGCAATTTGGCATCACTTTCTTCCACATTCATTTCACGACCACCTGCTATGGTAAATCATGAAATTAATATCATGTCACTTGAACTTTATAATGAGATTTCACACAAGTTTCTGCCTGTGGTATAAGTAAGACTATTAATTCAAAGTTTATATTACATTCACCTAGAATGCAGACTAGGAGAAAAGAACTTTTTTTTCTCTAAACCCTGAAAGAAGAGACATCATTAATGCTCACCATTCTCTCATGAGATTTTAAAGGCAGAAAAAATATAAAGATCATCTTTTCAACATGCAAAAGTTCCAGCACCGTGCACATTTTTTTATCTTATGAAATAACTGATATCTGACTGTTTGGAACCACAGAAATGGCAATTCCACATGGTTCAACCCTCTGGTTAACACAGGGGTATTTCAGGATATGGGTTCAGAGCCAAGCAGTCCTAGGTTCAAGACCTGGTACTGCCACTTTCTGGATCTGTGGCCATGGCATATTATTATTGCTGTCAATCAAAGGTCCTTTTGTTGTAAAGTGAGGCCAATTAAAGTTCCCAGCTTTGTGAAAAGGTAACAGGTACAAAAAACTCATGGAAGCACCCATCCCATAGCCAACAGTAAAGGATGCTCTAAGGCAATGATTGTATAAGTTACTCAAGTACTTTGGAACCATTCCAACAAACCCCCAATCCACATGCCTTCCTCTTACAATACCTCTTTAACTAAGTAGACTAGCATACGAATTAGAGTCCTCATTCGCAACTCCTTCATTTTTCCTGTGAAATAAATGTCAGATTCATTTTAGAACCCAGTAAAGATTCAACTCTGCACTCTATTCTCTCATTCTATTATTATGCATTGAAAATCTGTCGCAGTGTTTTCTCATTTTTCTATCTTGGACCATCACTTTCCCCATTTCAAGAACAAATTTTTCCTTATAATTTCTCTCTAAAGAAACAGCAAGAGGGGAACATTCTTGAGTGTGTGGTGAAACTTGTCATTACAACGCATTATATAAATACGACTGACTGTTTATCCATTTTATGCAGATAATTGTTTATTGTTTTAGTAAACTTGTGCAAAATAAAAAGATATCTATGTTTTTTAAAAACTAAAAATGCTAATTAATTCTCTAAAATTGGTGTTATTAAACCGTACCTAAATCTTTTTTTGCCTAAATCTTTTTCTTAAATCTTTGAAGAAAGAATATATTCTCAGTGGATGGTTGGACAATAGATAAATGAACTCTCAAGTTTTCTTCTGCCCCCAAGACTGACGATTTTGATAGAAGCTTAATATACTTTCCTGACTCCTTTGTTCTTGTACCTCTGTGCCCCATTCATTGTCTCTGTATGGCTATTTATCACAGTTGTCCCATGGCTACGGAGTTTGACATTCATCACCACCTAGGATGATCATATATTTCTTCCCCAGGACCCAGTGGTTGGGCAAAGGGTTATGTCTATGATCTACACCTGACAAATGAGAGTTCTCATTCATAATTTTCTGACTTAAGACTGTCACTATCCACCTTTTTCATGGTATCTTATGAGCCTACCTAAGAGGGAAGTGAACAGAGAGAAACCAGGAGATGGAGAGTGATAAAGGCAAAACAGCAAGGTGATGGAGAGTCAGAGCACTGAACACATCATTTGAACCCCTGGATTCAACTGCGCCTGAAGTCCATATACCCATGGTCTTTGTAGTTATGTCAACTAATAGAGTCCTTTTTGTTAAAAACAAATTGACTTGGATTTCTATCATCAGCAACCCAAAACACATGTAATATAAATGACAGGGACAACTATATATATCACAAGAAACAATATTCAATATCTGATAATAACACATAATGGAAAAGAATCTGAAAAATAATGCATAGATTGACAGATAACTTAATCACACTGCTGTACATCTGAAAGTAACACAACATTATAAATCAGCTATACTTCAATTTTTAAAAACATGTAAAATGGGTGGTATAATACCTGGTCTATAGTAAGTGCTCATTAAACTGTATAGATATATAATTTAATATGAAAACCACACATTGATCTCAACCACCTAAAAAGCACTATACAATGTATCACAAACAAAGCAAAGATGACTAAACCATACTTCAGGACATAGCTCTTCAAATGCTAATGCTATGTATTAACTATATTCATATATATAACTTCAAATATTAACTATGCAAAATTTCAAATGTTAATACCACTTAGTAATTAGACTGAACTAGGTCCAAAAACAGATGAATGGATTAAGAAGATGTGGTATATATACACAACGGAATACTACTCAGCCATAAAAAAGAACAAAATAATGCCATTTGCAGCAACGTGGATGGAACTAGAGACTCTCACACTAAGTGAAGCAAGTCAGAAAGAGAAAGACAAATACCATATGATATCACTTATATATGGAATGTAATATATGAAACAAATGAAGCTTTCCACAGAAAAGAAGATCGTGGACATAGAGAATAGACTTGTGGTTGCCAAAGTGGAGGGAGTGGGACGGACTGGGAATTTGGGGTTAATAGATGCAAACTATTGCCTTTGGAATGAATAAGTAGTGAGATCCTGCTGTACATATAACACTGGGAACTATAGTCACTTATGATGGAGGATGACAATGTGAAAAAAAGAATGTGTATGTGTATGTGTGACTGGGTCACCTTGCTGTGCAGTAGAAAATTGACAGAACACTGTAAACCAGCTATAATGGAAAAAAATTAAAAATCATTAAAAATTAAAAAAAAAGAAAGTGAGCTAAATCACAGGAAGGGGAAAAGGAGTTTGCTTACCATTAGAAATAACAGTTTAAAAAAAGTAATCCCTATACCTTAAGAATAGCCTTTTATGGTCAACTTTTAGGTGTTAATATAAATTAGGTTAGTCAACATTTGTGGAAAGAAAATATTGATGGATTCTTGGAAGAGATACAAGTTTCAAAAGACACTGGAAGGAAAAGAAATATAGCCACTAATGACCTGGTTTGTCAAAGAAAGAGGAGGATAAAAATATCAGTTTCCCCACTTCATAATCTTGCCTAGAGAGAGCCCACCACCAAACACAGATGACTGTAAAGAAATGCAAAATTAGAGGTCTCTGCTGAATGTGCTGTTACTCTCTCAACAACCATGGCAACTCTACCTGCATAATAAAATAGGTTATGTTGATTCACAGGAAAATCAAATTTATATTTTTGCCACAAGCATACTCCTTGAGAAGTTTAAGGCTCTCCAAACTTGGCCATGCACACAGTGCCACTATGCCTCATGAATTTATAACATGGGAAGTATAATTCCACAATTGGAAGCCAAGTTTAAAATAACTATGTTTAAAATAAATATGCCATTTTAAATAAAAATCTAGAATTCCCTACATGTCAAATATGGTGTATAACCTCATGAACTACTTCCCGTTATACAGCTTAGTATGAAATTTTCTTCTACACTTGCCTATTGCAGATGGGAAGAAAGGTGATGCCCTGAGCAGTGTCAGAAAACTTTTAAAGGAGATTTTCAAACAGGAATCCTTGGTTCCCTGAGTTCTTTCCATTGGTCAGCTTGTTCTATTTCTAATACTCAATGGCATTCATTCCACTTCCACTAGTATAATATTCCCTAAAGTCTTCATAGAGGAAGTCCAAATTGATTAACGGTTTCCTCACAGTTACCAAAGGGGAAAGTGCAGGGGGGGATAAATTGGGAATTGGGGATTAACAAATACACACCACTACATATAAAATAAACAACAAGGACCTACTGTATAACACAGGGAACTATGCTCAACATTTTGTAATAACCTATTAGGGAAAAGAATCTGAAAAGAATATATATAAATATATTCTAAATAATATACAATATAAAATATTATGCTAATTTAACATAATTATATATTTAATAATACATAGATAATATTAAGTAAAATTTAATATTATATATTATAGAACAAATAATCCAATAATAAATATAAATACTATACAAGTAAATAGTATTGAATATTATATACACTGTAATTAATATATAATATACATTAATATATGGTACATTTAGAATTTATTTAGAATAAATATATTCTAAATAACATGTAAATGTATACACATAGTTATACATATATACATACAAATATAAATATATATGCATACACATATAAATATACATACACATATATGTATACATATATACATATATATGTAACAGAATCACTGCGCTGTACACCTGAAACTAACATATTTTTAATCAACTATACTTCAATAAAAAATAAAATCCATTACCTTAAAAAAAATAAGATGAAATAAACACTGTATAGTATACAGAGAACTATATTCAGTATCTTGTTATCACCTACAATTGAAAAGAATCTGAAAAAGAATATATATTTATATATATATGTATGCATAACTAAACCACTTTGCTGTACATGTAAAACATTATATTTCAACTATACTTCAATGTGAAGAAGAGAATGTACAAAGAATTAGTTAATTAATTTAAAAGACCCAAAACAAACACATTAATTCATGGTTTTAAAATGAATTTTAAAATCATGAAATCATGTTATATTGAAAAAAAAAAAAACCTGCCAGCAATGGAAAAGATTGCTTTCAAATACCCAAAACATGGCAAAAGCTGCCATGTGGTTGACCTACATATTCAAACAATAGTGAGCACATGCCATTGGTTCAAAATACATCCTAAATGTTGCAGTATTTCAAACGAGAAAAGAACTGAGGTGTGTATTTTAAACAGTATTGAGAGATTCTGGGACACACAGTGTGCCACTTAGATCAGAGAACCCAGACCCTCACGGGGGTCAGTCAGTTCCAGGGCCCACCAACAGCACACATCACATCTGCAGATGACAGCTCGGGGTGAGGTGGGGGAGGATGGTTGCATGGCCTTCCCGTTTCCTCCACTCCTAAAGAATCTGTGGGAGATTTTTAAATGACTCTGGCTTTTCATTCTTGAACCAGGAACCACTAACCAAGGTGCTTTATTCTATTTGCCAAATTTAAGGACTAAATACTTAAAATGACCAGACTGTTGATGGCGTTAGCTATGAATCACAGTGTCTGTGCTGATAACAGGGTGGTAATGTTTTCAAGAAATTTTTAAAAAGTCAATGTTTTTTAAAAGTCAAAAAAATTTGGCTTCTACTCTGCCTGCAAAGGAAGAAAGAAGCGCTAAAGTCATCTCTTTGGAAACTATTTCGTTTAGAATGGATAAGCAGTGAGGTCCTACTGTACTTCACAGGGAACTCTATCTAATCTCTTGGGATAGATCGTAATGGAAGATGATATAAGAAAGGGAGTGTGTGAGAGTGTGAGTGTGTGTGAGTGTGTGTGTGTGTGTGTGTGTGTGTGTGTATGAATGACTGGGTCACTTTGCTGTACAGCAGAAATTGGCACAACACTGTAAATCAACTATACTCTAATAAAAAAAATTTTAATAAAAAAAATAAAGTCATCTCTTTAGTAACTTTTTAACATAAAGTAGCAAAATGCAATTTCCCATACATCTGAATCTCCTTGGTTCCACAGCCAGGACCCCATTCTGGGCCACCTTCACCTCACGATTTTGGGTTTAAGTGAGGCTTGTCTTGCTCCCTGTTTCCCGTTTTTCTTCATCCCCACCCATCCCACACACGGTTGCTATGCTAATTTCTCTATAATACTGTCTTTAGCATTTTGGTCATTTGAAATATTAGTTAAGACTCTGGACTTTGGCTACATACTCAATTTTGCTCTCCCATGTAAACCACCCCCCACACCGCCACTTCTTTCTACCTGGTAACTTATCACTAACCAGCATCCTATTCCCTAAGCCTAAGGGAGAGTCCAGCCCAGCTCTGTGCCAGGTATCTTTCTCTGTACAGGCTCTGCATGGTTGGATCTCCTGGCTCAGTTAGCTTTCCATGGAGGTGGGTGGAAAACATACTTGGCACAAAACATTATCGGCCTGTGGGTGGAACAGTTTTCCTTAGAGAAGGTTGAGGATGGGCAAGATTAAAAACATCTAGAATAAACCCAAACACCAAAAAGACAATTATATAAATGTTGAACCTAGCTTGTTGGGCTGGGCCTCTTCAGTTCAGCTCAGTTTTTCGAAATTAGTATTTTCAACTCATTACATTTTTTTGTCTTTTTTTTTTTTTTAAGGGTCGCTCCTGCAGCATATGGAGGATCCCAGGCTAGGGTTCCAATCAGAGCTATAGCTGCCGGCCTATGCCAGAGCCACAGCAACACAGGATCTGAGCCATGTCTGCAACCTATACCACAGCTCATGGCAACGCCAGATCCTTAACCCACTGAGCAAGGCCAAGGATCGCACCCGCATCCTCACGGATTCTGTTCGGGTTCATTAACCACTGCGCCACTATGGGAACTCCTCAATTCATTACATTTTAACTAACCACTAGGGAGACAGGTAAAAATGTGTTCTGATCAATTGAAAACATCGTTTTTACTTTAAAACGGAAACAAATGTAGCAGGGGTAAAAATGCAAAATTCACATTTCTTTTTTTAAGATAAAACCATGTCATTTTTTGAAAATGTCTCGCTTAGAAGAGACAGCATTAGGTTGTACAAAGTATGTGAGGGTCTTCGTTCCCACCTCTCTGACTTAAGGAGAACTCAAAGCAGCACTGCTTCTAAATAAAGATGGAGGAGTGGTGTAAGAAAAGGGGTGTGGTGAGGGGTTCCACCGACAGAAATCTCAGAGCACATGAGGAGAAAATCTCTGACAGTCTTGAGGTCTTTGCCTACAGTTTGCACTGAGCACACATCACTGGCTTTAGATCTTTCCAGATGACATCTTGTTCCCCTGTTATATTTCATGCTCCTTGCCTATTAGTGGTCCCTTCCCTACTTCCCATGCCAGCTAAGGGATGATGAAATTGAGAATGATTGTGATGGTGAGTTTTATGTGCCAGTTTAACTGAGCTAAGGAATGTCCAGGTAGCTGGTAGAACATTACTTCTGGGTGTGTCTGTGAGGGTATTTTTGGAGGAGATTAGCATTTCAATCCCATGACTGAGGAAAGAAGATCTGGCCACATCCATGTGTGAGTGAGCATATCCGATGCTTTGAGAGCCCCAGGAGGACAAAAAGGCAAAGGAAGGGAGAAGCATCTCTTTTTTTAAATGTTTTTATGAAAAAGGATTTAATATTATATAACTTTTTAAAGGTTAGTTCCCATTTATAGTTTTTACAAAATATTGGCTATATTCCTTGTGTTGTACAATATATCCTTGTCTTACACCCAACAGTTTGCACCTTCCACTCCCCCACCCCTATATTCCCCCCCTCAAGTAACCACTAGTTTGTTCCCTATGTCTGTGAATCTGCTTCGTTTTTTGTTATACTCACTAGTGTGTCATATTTTTAAGATTCCATGTATAAGTGATTTCATACAGTATTTGTCTTTCTCTGTCTCAACTGTCTCTCTTTTTCATCTTCTCCTGCCCTCTGACATTGGAGTTCCTAGTTCTTGGGCTTTCAGACTTGGACTGAATTATACCACTGACCTTCCTGATTCTCCAGCTTGGAGAGAGTGTATGGTGGCATATCTCAGCTTCCATAAACATGTGAGCCATAATAAATTTCCCCTAATATATTTATATCTAGATAGATGATAGATAGATGATTGATAGATAAATAATCCTATTGGTTCTGTTTCACTGGCGATCCCTGACTAATATAATTATAATGATGATGATGATGATGGATAGCTTCTTACCTCCCCAGATTTCAAAACACTGTGATACATTGTGTGTGCATGTGTGTCTACGTATATATACCTATATGTATACCTATATATACTGTATATATTAACAGAGTATCTTACCCGTTACATGTCAGATTTATAGAGGAGGACATTTATTCCTAACTTATAAATGAGGAAACAGGGAAAGAGATGTTTGGCCAGTTGTCCCTGGTCAAGATGGAGTCTTATGACCCTAGGTCTGCCGTCCTTGATGCTAAGACTTTGCCCAAAACTCCTCTGCTCTCCATTTCCTCAACATGTCTAGTCGATTATCATGGAATACTTGTTTACGGATATTTTGTAAATGTCCTTAAGAGGTTCACATTTTGTCCCCAACTAAACTGTGACTTTCTGTGATATTCTCAGTTACTATATCGTTCAGTTTTCTGCCTACTATTGTCATCAGTGGTCATAACTTTAAAGAAAAGTAATGTTTGGGATTCTAAAATCAGTTGCTTGCTAGGGAAACAAGCTAATAAAAGTCTGGCCATAAATCTGTAAATATATTTATTGAAAGCCAAAAAAGAAAGAGGAGGAGAAAGAGGAGGGGCGAGGGGAGGAAGAGAGGGGAGGAGACAGGAGGGGAAAAAGAGAAGGGGGATGGGGAAGGGGAAGAGAGAGGGGAGGAGACAGAAGGGGGAAAAGAGAAGGGGGATGGGGAAGGGGAAGAGAGAGGGGAGGAGACAGGAGGGGGAAAAGAGAAGGGGGGAGGGGGAAGGGGAAGAGAGAGGAGAAGAATGAGGAGGAGGCAGATAGCAGTTAACCCTCCCCTCTTACAACATCTCCTGGGTAATGGGAGTAACTCAGTCCAGCAGTGTTTACTACATCTAAGGAGGCTGTTTTCAGTTCTCTCTTTATAGAAACGCTGCCTAAAACTAAGCCATAGACACATCGATTCCTGAGCAAGAAAGGGAGTTAAATCCCCGTGGACACTGCTATTCCTCTAATCAGTATTAACTCCCTTCTTCCCTAGAAGAATCTTGATATGGATAAGCTACCCATCCTGCCTCCACAAACCCATGTGAACTGGGGGAAACTGACCTGATTCCAGCAACAAGGAAAAACTCTAATTTCTAAGCTGGTGGTCTTTCCTAGGTGATAGTGTCCTCCTAGTGGAGCCTGGAAATGTTTGAGAGTGTTTTCTGGTCATCACAACTTCATGTGCTTCAAGCATTTTGTGTTCAAAATCCAGGGAATCTAAACGAGCTGCAATGAGTAGAATGGCCTGCAAAACCAGGAACTATACCACCCAAAATGCCAGGCTGGGCCTGTTAAAAAACATTGCTTTAAACTAACCAATGGCCAATTATTTTGACAATGGCAAAAATTCTTGAATAGACACTTAACCAGTGATATACACATGGCAGATCTGTGTATGAAAAATGTTCAACATCCTTAGCTATTAGGTGTGCAAGACAAAATCATGATGAGATTCCAACACATCCCCTGTGAGAATGGCTATCACAAAAAATGCTGAAAGTGCAGATAAATTGTGGGTAAAGATATGGAACAACTGGAACACTCACATTGCTGGTGGGCATGCAAAACAAGATTGCTACTCTGGGAACAGTGTGGCAGTTTATTAGGAAGGTAAACATACACTTATATGACCCCAAAAGTCTTCTCCTAGTTATTTACTCTAGAGAAATGAAGGCTTGTATACACACAAAAACCTGTACACCAATATTTGTAACAGCTCTTTCACAACAGCCCCAAACTGGAAACAACTCAAATGTCCTTCAGTGGATGAATGGCTGAACAAATCATGGCACATCCATACAATGGAACCTCCCTCAATAATAAAGGAATAATGTATCGATCTATGGAGCTATGCAACAGCTTGGCTGGCTCTCAAAGGCATTTATGCCCCGTGGGGGAAAAAAAAACGCCAGTCTCAAAAGGTTGCAATTCAATTGCCATGAACTAATCAAGAAGCAAAAACAAAAAGACATAATTTTGGAGAACAGATCAGCAGTTGCCAGGGGGTTAGGAGAAGGGGAAATATATAACTACAAAAGAGCAATTTTGAAATTTCATATTACGTCCCTAAAAAGGAATTTCTGAAGGTGATTGTATGTTGTATTCTGTACTCTGATGGTAGTGTATACCATTCAATACACGTGTGAAAATGCATAGAACTGTACACCAAAATGTCAATTATACGTATCTCACTTGAAAAATAAAATGTTAAATGAGAAAAATAATTACCAGATATCTCTGTTCAGTAGCTTTTCCCTTTGCAGCAAGGTTCCCGAGAATAAATAAAAGCTATTTAGCAAAGGATAAATCCATGCATTAGAAAGTTAACATTGCACAAAAGAGAGACAGAAAATTCACTGGATTTGAGTGAAGAGAAATCATTTCTGGATGAGACCGAGGACATCCATCAGAGGTAGCCTGGATCTTAAAGAACTGATAGATTTTTAAATTTTTTTTTTTACTTTCATAATCAACAGTATTAGAGGTAATTTATGCCCATGTAACACATGCCAACAATACAGAAGTGGAAAACTAATTGGTAAAAACATAAACACAGACAATTACTACTAATCCTACACCCCAGGGGAAACATGGTTAACTTGGACTTAGCTTGGTTTATAACCTCCCAAACATCTTTCGATGCATGCACAAGCGCTAAGTACATACAATTTACTGACCATATGGAATTCAGTAGGGTTCAAACATGAAATGATTTTTTTTCTACCAGTATCTGTAACTGTTCTTTCAAATTTTTATCACGCCTTAAAAACAACTTGAGAGGGTTCCACAGCTTAGAGATGCCTTTTAGCCACTAAAACTGAATTTATTTAGAGCAGCGGTTTTGGGAGGAAGAGTATTAGCGTAAAATGATCTCAAGCACTACATAACAACCTTGACTCTAACATATCAAAAATCTGAATAAAATTACAAGAGTGAAATAAAAATTAGATAGCTAAATAAATAAATAGATAAAAATGCAAGAGTGGAAAAAAAACAAAAACCAGATCTGTCTAGGCTAATATTATCTTACATTTCTGATGTTGAAGATGCAATGTTTAGCTACATTAATAATTTATGAGCTGATTTTTGATTGTTTCATCTCTATCCCTAAAGATTTACATATTTAAGTTTGTCCTCCAAAATTTTAGGGCATCCCTGTCAGAAAAATGAAGAATCACCTCACGTTCACAGTCACGTTAGGTCAAACATCATTACAAATGTATGTTTTGGTTTTATTTTTTAATGACAATAATGTCTTTTTTTCTGACTTAATGTATCACTTATGAGTTGTCAGTGTAATTACATCTATCCTATTTTTTAATGACATAATTTAGCGAACCAGTCCCACATTGACAAGCATTTAGATTGTTCTGCCATTACAAAATATTGTTATAGGAAAGGTGGATAGAGCTTGTCCTTTAGTTTCCTGGAGCTGCCAGAACAAATTACCGCAAACTTGGTGGCTGAAAACAACAGGAATATATTCTCTCCTAGTGCTGGAGGCCACAAGTCCAAATTCACACTGCTGTCCGGGCCATCCCTCCCTCTGAAGATTCTAGGAGCAACCTTGCCTCTTTCAGCTTCCGATAGCCCAGGTTTTCCTTGATTTCTTTCCCTTTTTTTTTTAATGGCCAGAGTCACAGCATATGGAAGTTCACAGGCTATGGGTTGAATTGAAGCTGCAGCTGCCGGCCTACACCACAGACACAGCAACACAGGATGTGAGCCAAGTCTGAAACCTACACTTCAGCCCACGTCAACACTGGATCCTTAACCCACTGGGCAGGGCCAGGGATTGAATGCTCATCCTCATGGACACTATGTCCAATTCTTAACCCACAGAGCCACAATGGGAACTCCCAGTTCATTGATGTCTAGCAGCCAACACCAGCCTTCCCGTCTTCTCTATTTTTCTTAGTACACTTGCCTTTGGTTTGAGTCCAACCTAGCCCAGGACGATCTCTCTTGAGATCTTTAATTACACCCACAAAGACTCTTTCTTCAAAGAAGGTCACACTTACAGGTTCTGTATGGTCACATCATTTAACTCCCTACACTTTATAACATGTGAACGGGGAGTCTATAAAATCTTTTAAAAGAGCCCTAACTAGACTACCAGGCATTTACACCCCACTTGTGATAGATAACCTCACCAACCCTAGATATTCTTGGCCTCTCTCATGTTTGCTAGTAGAAAAAGGTTAAAACGGTTGTTTCCATGGGCAATTGTTTGGTACTTAATGAGAATAACTATCTTTTGCATCTTTATTGGCATTTTCTATTACTTCATCTGGCCTATGTCCTTTTGTTTATTTCTTCGGTGCAATTTTTAAATTTTACTCATTGATTTGCAATTGCTCTCGATTGATAGGATTTGTATATTTGAAAGAGAAAGAAATGGATATTTTTAAACCTGGCCTCTCCCTCCTTCTGGAGGCTCTGGATGTGAGCAATTCAGGTCTAGAATTGGGGTGCCAAGTGATGGTTCCCTCTCTGGGAGCCCAGGTCAGTCCTCTGGTCACAGATCTAAGGTCAGTTCATTGGCTGGTTTATCTGCCTGTTCTGCTGTCCAGATCAAGCAGGGCTTGAGCAGTGACCCGTCTCCACCAGGCAGGAAACACGAGAGCTGAAAGCATAGGCTCTGATTCAAACATGCTCCGAGGAAAGAGCACGCCAGTTCCTCACGGTGCTGTTTTGGATAGTCAGCTTGCACATTTGCAAAATGAGAAATACACACAAATAAGATGCAGAGAACACTTTGCCCCTGTTTTCTTGTGGGGAATGCTCCCCCCTCACCCCATCTCCTCCTCATGAAGTCCCAGCTCCCGAGAGAGGCTTTCCTGAAGGTTCCTGAAGAGCCTCCACTTACTCTCTCATGTCTACCAATCTCTATTCCTTCTTCCTGCTTAATGTCGTATTTCATTCATTGTTACCTGCAATTACCTTGTCTGTCCATTTGTTTAATGTCAAATCTCATTAATGTTTAATGTCAGCTGTCAGCTCTCTCACCACCCTCCCCTATAAGGCGGTCCCTGAAGGCTGAGGTCCAGGTGGTCCTATAGCCTTGTAGCTAGAGCAATGCCTGACCCACAGCAGATGCTCAAAATGTATTCAAAGTACTTAAAACAGATGAATGAATGACTGATGAGTTAAAGTAACTTTGCACACAGTAAGTGCTCAAAAATGCTAATGAGCGGCACTACCTAAACCTCTATGATTCTGTTTGTTAAATGAATGAAACAAGTAGGCTTTAGAATGAGTGGTTTCAGTGCCTTAGTAGCCCCTATAAGCAAACCAAAACCTAAACCTAAAGTGCCTTGAGATTAAAAAATTGAAATCCAAGGGCCACCAATCACAAACAGCCCAGCAGGCTTTCCCAAATAAGGCAACTGCTTAAGCCACAGCCCATCAAATCCTTTCCTTGCTCTGCCCCACCGCCTGTACCAATCTCCTAGCACTCATCAGGAAAGGGCTCCTAACCACTTCCAGTTTGGTGCTGCCCAAGTCTATCAGCGTTTGCCCAAATAAAATCCAACATGTCTAATACGCTTTGCTTTATCTTTTAACGTATTACATTCAACACAAAAATAGAACTTGCTAACAAGTGCCTGTGCTTTCAAACCTTCTTTTAAGTCAAGAGTACTATTTGCATTTTCATTGTCACTGTCTTCCTTTTAAATGTTCTAGCCATCCTAAAGGGAAGAACTCTGTGGCCATTAACTTGGTTTTGGTTTAAAGGTCATTAATATTTTAGCATGGCTGACAAGTTCACATACAACTCACTATAACACAGAGCACACATGTTTATTTCATTAGCTCTATTCTCTTCATGTTAGAGTTCATTTTATAGAGTGGGAGCTGGGAGAAATGACTGAAGGTGGTCAAAACACACAGACTTCTGGTCACAAGGTTAATAAGTTCTGGGGATATAATATACACATGGTGACCACAAAAAAAAAATCAAACCAAATTGGAAGATTTAAGGGCAGAATTTAAATACAGTGCACCTCTTATTTTTATCTTGCCTGTTTGGGTCCCTCAACAAACCAACATCCTACAGTTTCACAGATGGGGCGTCCCCCATCTGTGAAATCCCCCATTTGAAACTACAGCCAAGGTCAGCATCCCCCATTGGAAACTATATTCACAGGTCAGCACCACACCAAAGAGAATTTTCTAATTTGTGTTTTCATCACCAGCAATCGTTTCTTTCCATCTTTAAACCCAAGAGACACAATTACCTCTACTTGCAGTTGTGCCCAAGGACTTCCCATTTTGAAGGACAAGTGGCCTCTGCCTTTAAGATCAGTCTCAGGCATTAATGCATTTTAGTAACATTCACCCATTTAAAATCCAACCTATTTACTCCTCTCGAATTATCTTATTTGTGTTTGTTTGTTTTTAAATGGCAGCTCCCAGCATGATTTTCAGAGGAGAATGATTTAAAGTTCATAAAATGTCATCACACAGTACCACTTTCTCTAACAAATTACCCAGGAAACTAAGATGAAAGTCAAATTTAAACCACATAAACTTTTTACATAACATGATCAAAAGCAATGGAAACACCAACTTCCAAAGATCTCACATGGTTTTGCTCATCCCCCTCTAATAGCGAAACTTATTGTTGAGATCTACAGCATGTCAACCTTTAAACATTATTTAAATTAGTTTTACAGAATTTTATGGTTATCATGCCTCTCCCACTCTAACTAGACATAAATTTTCCAATATTATCTCTACTATTAACTTCTGAACAAGACTATGAGCTTTTTGGGATTCTCTCTGAGTAGGGTTCTGATAAAACACTCCTCAACTTGATCACGGGTTTCATTAATAAAAATTCCTCCAAAAGAATATTCTGAATACCTGATATATTACAATTTCTCAGTGACCACCTACACCGCATCCAGGTCGATAAGAGAAAAAGAAATCTCAGATTCTCAGAGAACATAAAGCGAGGCTGTGATGAGGTGAAAATGAGACAATGCATATAAAATCCCAAGGACTAGAGTTCCTGTTGTGGCTCAGCAGGTTAAGAGCCTGACATAGAGTCCATGAGAAGGCAGGTTCAATCCCTGGCCTTGCTCAGTGCATCCAGGATCTGGCATTGCTGCAAGCTGTGGCACAGGTCACGGCTGCAGCTCAAATCCAGTGCTGCCATGGCTGTGGAGCTGGCAGCTCTAATTCAACCCTTAACCCAGGAACATCCATATGGTGCCCTATCTCACAATATGTGCTCAAGACTTTTGTTGGTTTTGATTCTAATTTCCGAATGGGAAAAATAAATGTACCTTTTTACATAGGTGGCAAGAATGATAAAATGGAAAAAAAAATGTTAATACGTAACAAAGAGTGACTTGTTTGCTGAGTAAGAAAACAAGGATTCTAAAAGAAGCAAAAGCAAATGAGACAGAGTACATGGAAAGAGGTCACAGTTTGGCAATGCCAAAAACAAAAATAAAACAAAGCAAAAATCCAGTAGACCTTTCCAAGGACATGTGAAAGCAGAGACCATGTCAGACAAAAAGTATTTTATGAAAGAGAATGCATTGTTCTTATCTGTCTCATTTACTCTATGGTAAGTAGAACCTTGCCTCAGACAAGCAGTAATCCACACACCATGTTTGGCAGACTGTCTGCTAGAGAACACCGTGAATAAATGAGGGGCTTCTGAGATCTGCATTCTCTCCCTCTTTTCCAGGGGCTTCAATTCTTCCCACCCTACATAAGAGAACACCTCACTACAAAACCAGTAACCTTAACTTAGGCTGGAGTCAGACAGGAGAACAAGTCTACAGATGACTCAGCAGAGGTGTACTCATGGTCTACTATGTATTTTATGGGTATTCAGGTCACGTGTCAGGACCAGAGATGATTCTCGGCAGAACTCTGAGGGACTAGGGGAGGTGAAACCAAGAATTTCCTGAACACCATATGCCTTCCTTGGTCTAGGTGGTGTCATTATTTAACCTCACATTAAATCATAACAATATCATCAGCAGATATTAATAACAATACTTAAAAAGAGCAGAGGTGCACTGAAGAAAAGTTGTCAAAGATGACTCTGGGGCTGGAAAGCATCAGAACCATGATTCCATCTCTGAAGCCGGCGTGACATTTTAAGCCTTCGGCACCATGACCCACAATCCCCTCCTGTGACATACATCAATCTCTTTAGCAGAATGATCTTTCCCTGTCACAAGGCACCCCCAGCTGCTGATCTTTGGTTTTCTCAAGGAATCTGATAAACTGCAAAGCCTCCCAAGGAGGAACAGACCACCTGCCCCCTTTTGATAGACATCTCTACTTCACAACAACAGCGTCTTTACCCAAAATCTTGATGAAGAATGAGATTATTGTTTGGAGGCATCTATCAAGACCTCTTTCATTGTTCTCTGTTTCCCCTCTCTCTCTCTCTCTCTCTCTCTCTCTCTCTCTCTCTCTCTCTCCCTCTCTCTCTCTCTCTCTCCCACACACACAGACACACACACACAAAGCATCTACTCAGTTTTCATGACTTCCAGATGTCCTTTGAGAAGAAGTTCCCTACATGGACTGACTTAATCATACTGGGTTACAGAGAGAGAGCCATGGCATATTGGCGAGATTCCAGACACCAAGCCTGTGGAATCAATACTTATGGAGCTAGAGTAGTACATCACGCCCCCAGCTCTTAGGATCATAAAAACACCGGGAGAATTACCACCACCAGTCCCCTGTGGAGCACACACAGAATTATCAACCAAGGAAGAACAAAGGCAGAAATTCAGACCCGGGGAAGTCTGTTATGTGAGCCCAAACATTAATGAGAAAGCAGAGAAGTTATTACACAAAATTTATCCCAAAATAGAGTCTTGTACTAATTTAATCGTAAAGAAAATTGAGTTTAGTGGCAACGTGACATGGTGGTGAAGTGCATACACTTCAAGCAGTCTGAATTTGAAACTAGCGCTACCATTTACTAACTGTGAAACTCATATCTTTTACCTGGATTTCCCCATTCACAAAACTAAAACAGAAATAATATCAAGTTTGAGGTTTATTGTGCGGAGCTACATATTAGGTAGATAGATGATAGACAGATAGATAGATAGATAGATAGATAGATAGATAGATAGATAGATAGGTAGATAGATAGGAGATATACAGTGATGCCTAGGTCATAGTAAAAATATACAAGTATTAGTAGCATTAGTTGTAGAGATGATGAAATACTACCCTGGTGTTAAAGTCAATCTATAATACATGGGCTTCTTTATGTCATTGATGGTTAGAGTGCATATGCCTTTCCAATAAATGGTACTGGAACATGTAGACATTCAAAGATGAAGACAAAGTAGAAAAGGAGGAGGATGATAACAAGGCAGAGGGGAAAGCGGGGAGAGGAGTCAAAGAAGAAAAAAGTGGAGAAGGAGAAGGAGAAAAAAGCTTTAACCTAAACCTCATATAAAAATTAACTTAAAATGGATCATGAATTTAAATGTACAATGACAAGCACTAAAACTTGAAAAAGTAGAAGATCTTCAAGACCTAGGAGTGGACAAAGAGCTCTTAGATATGACAGGAAAAGCATGGCTCCATGAAAGGAAATAATGATAAATTAGACCTCACCAAAATCTTTGCAAAAATATCCTGTTAACAGATTGAAGAGACGAGCGACAAACTGGCAGTTTGCCCAGGACACTTAGCAAGTGAATGGAAGAGTCTGACCTCAAGACAATCTGAGACCAGAGCCTGCTCTCCTAACCATACCACACATAACTGTGTTTACTCTAATATACAGAAATCAGACAGAGCTCTCTTGTGGCTCAGGAGTAACAAACCCGATGAGGACTTGGGTTTGATCCCTGGCCTTGCCCAGTGGGTTAAGGATCCAGTGCTGCGGTAAGCTATGGTGTAGGCTGCAGAGGTGGCTCGGATCTGGCGTTGTTGTGGCTGTGGCGTAGGCCAGCAGCTGCAGGTCCAATTCCACCCCTGGCCTGGGAACTTCCATATGTCACGGGTATGACCCTAAAAAAAGAAAGAAAAAAGAAACCAGATAATCAAAGCTGATATGTATCTCAAGGGAACCTTATTATTCTTTTTTTCTAGGAAGAGTAGACTAATATTTAGGCATTGTGGAACGGAGCAAACTGTTACTACTGTATACTATATACTACTATATAAAGTAAAAGAACTTTAACATTCAGAGTCCAGCTAAACTCAGGGTCCCACACTTTCTATGAACAAAACTGTAAGAATCTCATCTGTCTTTTTCCCCAGGACTTGGGGGTAAGTTTCTGCCTGGGAGACTCCAATGTCTCTTAAAAGCAGTCCTTTGAAAGTGCCAAGCTCCCAGCTCTCCAGATGTGGATAAACCCTAGTATGAATTCAGTGTAGCTTAGTCTGTGGTCCTGCTACTTATCAAGTCAGAGAACATGCACTGCACATGAGCACACAGACATAAAAGTCAGACTTTTATAAAGACACACGTAAAAGTCAGGCCGTGCAGCTGAACTGAGGCTTCCTGGGGCAGCACCAGCCACACATCAGACACAGCCCTCCTTGCTGGGAAAATCAAGCTCCTGAGCTTGAGGAGTTTGCAGTCTGCTGGTGGCCAAGGCTGTTCGGTTAAAAAAACATTAAAGCTCTCAAGAGTTCTATAACTCTGATCTCAGGTAAAGAATAGTGCACCCAATATCGGCTTACCTTGCATTCTTCTCTGATATGGTCTCATTAGCTCAGCAAGATCATAAAAATGTGAGGTTATGATGGGAAAAAGATCACTCTGAACTACTGGAAACATTAGTAAAACTGAAAACCCTGAGAATTGCTGTCTTTATTTGGACTATTAAGATTCTATGATTTGGCTGAACGAGATGGGCTACACAAATACATTCACTGATTTGCACACTAATGTCCTGCCAGTGTGGAGGGTCCATAGAAGACTTATCCCACATTGCCTAATATCTGTCTTTTTGTAGGAAAAAAACAATGGAAAAAATGGGAGAACAATGGAAAAAAACAATTGTTCACTATACCACCGCCCTTAAATTTTCTTGTATGATATCATCATAGGTTAGTAATTGATCTCCCTACTGTGTCCATTATTTTCACTTTTTCAAATAATATTGTAATGAACATCATTATAACTAATATTTGGATATTTCTTTGTTCCCAAAATTTCCTAGAGTAAAATTACCTGGCCAGTAGGTAGGTATGTAAGTGTTTAAGACCTCAAAACAGATTGTGCTCCAGAAATGTTGTACCAATATAAGTCCTACTTATAGTATATGAACTATACGTTTTATAGAAAAATTCCCTTTTTTTTTTTTAGGGCCCCACCCACAGCATATGGAAGTTCCCAGGCTAGGGGCCAAATCAGAGCTACAGCTGCCAGCCTACACCACAGCCACAGCAACATCAGATCCAAGCTGCATCTGCGACTTACACTGCAGCTCCTGGCAACACCAGATCCTTAACCCTGTGAGCGAGGCCAGGTACTGAACCCATATCCTCATGGATACTAGTCAGGCTCTTAACCTGCTGAGCCACGTTGAGAACTCCTAGGAAAAGTCTTACACAAAAAATATAAATGAAAATACATTATGTACAGGGATGAAAAAAATGTCAGAGGAAGGTGAGAGCCATAACTTATGACCACCTGAACAGAATAAAGTTTATGGATTTAAAACCTTTGTCAATCAAAGAGCACTGTTAACGATATTTTTATTCTTCTTTTAAGTGTTCTACACACACACACATGCACACACGCTCTAGGATGCTTTCCTAACTCTCTCATCTGCTCTTAAAATGAATACCATCCAGTTAGTGTTTAAGAGCATGAAGTAGTGTCTGAATGGCTACATCCTGACATCCACAAGGCAGATTTCAGAGAATAAACTGAAGTGGCATCTTCCCCAGAAGTTAAATATGCAAGGAAACACCCACTAACTGAGAAGGAAATTGATGAAAGGACCCTTGTGAAAAATTCAGGTTATAAATAAAAGAGAAAAACCAGCAGTTAAACCACAGACACCCTCCCACCATTTTTAAAAATTATCTCCTTATTATTTATCACGATCAAATAGCAAAGTAAAGCCCATGACTCTCTCAGGTAATTCCATCACTAACACAACAGTCTGTTTGTCATTTCCTGAGGGGAGTTATTCTTGGGACAGAACAACTAGCTAGGTAAATAATTGTAATCCGCACAATGAGAACGTAGAAAATATTTCACCGCACGTACAGTGTGTTATAAATGTCACTGTGAAACCACACTCAGTTAAAGCCTGCAATCCATCTCTCTTCTGTTATTCACCGTCACACAGAGCTGTATCAAAAGATCCGTTCAAACAGGGCATCTCAGACTTACATTATCAGCAGACACTGCTTTAATTAGCAGTGGTTTTCAAAGGACTGCATGGCTTCAAGAACTTCATTTGAACCATAAAGTAGAAATCTGGATCCTTATCAGTTTCACTTTATTCTTCACCTCCCTGCCCTGAGTTCTAACTGACACAGCCCTCATTTTTCTTAAAGGAAAAAGAAAAATGGAAACGGTGGCTAGGATTTTGCTCTTCGTGTGCAATCTACTTTTCCCTCAACCTCAGTGATGAGAAGGGACTAAAATTAGAGCTGCAAAGGGAGCAAGATATCTGTGTCAGGCACATTGCAGGGAGCGGCAAGAACTACAAAAAAGAACGAATGTGCGCTAAACAAACCGTCTTAGAAATCACATTTAAAACACAGATCTCACATTTTCTAAATTATTATTCCTAATGAAAACACAGCATCTGATTTAGTTTATGCAATGTTATGATAAAACAGAATGCCTTATTTTGATAATGTCTCAATATTAATACTGAGGCACTTACATGCTTCTTTCTTTATCTAAACCATAACTCCCCCCCACACACACCATGATCCAGTCATTTCTCAGTCAAAACATAGGAAATGCTTGCAATTCAGTTGTGAGTACTGAACCGTGAACTATACTGCAAAGAGGGTTTAACCTATTAATAAGCACTTCTATTTTACATTTGGTCGTTGACGACATAAAAATATACACTACTTCAATGTTTGTATAAACAGGCATTGCTTGGTATAAAAAGGATAAGCACACAGCCAAAGGGTATTTGCTGCAGACTTGCAAAGTTTTAGAGAATATTGCAATCTTGGCAAATCCAACTCAACCTCTCACCTTGTAGATAAGGACAACAAAGTGTAAGTGCTTTGTCAAAAGTAATGCAAACTCAACTTGCACACCAAGGCTGGTCTCCTAGACTCATACTCAACATGCTTTTCAGCACATTAGGTGGTACTTGGGAAGAGGCAGAAAGCCTGTTCTTTGGAATGAGAAGCCCTCCCCACCACCACCACACACACCCCGAAGGCATCGGTTCTTTGTTCCAATTTCCATAAATATATTAGGCTGGTCCTCAGAACACCTTCAGAACTTAATGAACTCCAACTGAACCTTCAGTACCTAGCCAGTCATCCTATTTTACACTGTATTAGCAAGGAACACAATGCACCCTGAGCTGATGTTTTGAGAGGTTTATCCACATAAAGAGTCAAGTGTTTAACTAAAATAGTTTCTATGGGAAACTTTCAAAGACACGTATTTTCCAGCTCTTTTAGATGTAACTGCTGAATATAAGTTAACCTTTTCTTGATAACACAGTGTCATGTAGGATCCCTCTATCTGAAATGTGTTTGATTTACAGCCATAACTCTATTTACCTGTATAGGCAGCTGCCCCAAGTACTGAGCTTTATTTACTGAATTCCCTCACTCCCTGAGAACCATCTCTATGTGGCGCAGCTTGGATGTTCTGGCGCCTTCTGATCTGCCTGTATTTTCCTCTAATCTTTTGGAAGTTAATCAGCGGCTAGCCCTATGCCTCCCCTCCAGAGTAAAGTCCATGAATTTTGTGGCAGCTTTTCCTCTAAGGAGAATTTTTGCTCACTTCTAGGTTTACAGCTGTGTTCCAGGTAGAGCCGGGCAGGCAGAATGTTTGACCTCCCTGGTGGTGAAATATTTATGCATCAAGAGACCATTTTCACTTTTGTTCCCTTGCCACGTGTTCACTATGTTTATTTGCAAAACTTCCTGGAAAAGATTGCCAGGAAGCTTTGGGTCAAATTTCACACTAATTCAAGACAATTCTTTTTTCTTTTTTTTGGCTTTGCTTTTTAGGGCTGCACCTGCGGCCTATGGAGGTTCCCAGGCTAGGGGTTCAATCAGAGCTGTAGCCTCTGGCCTACACCACAGCCACAGCAACGCCAGATCCAAGCTGAGTCTGAGATCTCCATGCCCGCTCATGGCAACGCTGGATCCTTAACCCAATGAGCAAGGCCAGGGATCGAACCTGCATCCTCATGGATCCTAGTTGGGTTTGTTAACCACTGAGCCACCAAGGGAACTCCTCAAGGCAACTCTTTATTTGTGTATTTATTTATGCTCTATCTAGGTCCAGAACAGTTTTATAACCACTAAGCCTTTATGGTTAATGTATCTGAGTTTTCCTTTTACTCCAAAATGCATTTCAGCTTTCTCTTTCTTTATAAATAAACTTACGAGGGGGCTTTCTAAGGAAGTCAGTCCAAAAACAGGTTGAAAATAACAGGCTCAGCCTAGGGACTTCACATATATTACAGTTTTTAATGCTCATGACGGCCTTCAAATGAGGTATTACCGTTCCCCATCACCAAGTGAGTTAACTGAGACTCAAAAAGCTTAAACAAAATCCCATCATCCTACATTTAGAAGTTGTGGAGTGAGAGTTCTCGAACCAGACCTCTCTGACTCAAAACCCCTGGTTAGTTCTAAAATAATACATGGCCTTTCAAAACAGTCAAAAAGCAAAATAGTCTGTGGCCACGACATGTTTAGACCACAACCTCGAACAGAGGTCTACAGTGGATATTCAGAATAACCTGAATCCCATAAGAAAATGTTATATTTTATCAAATATATCTCTTCGAGACCTTGAAATTCTAACATACCAGGAATTTTCAACCTGATCTGGTTCTTTTTTTCTTTCTTTCAAGTTTTAACATCATTACCAGTGCATAAATATCTGACATCCAGAATAATGAATTCTCATGAGTTTAAGAAGACACAGCCAAAAGTCAATATACTTTTACTTTTTACTACTTGCATGTTGATTAAAATTAGTTGTACTCTGTACTAATGTTAACTCTGTACCCACAGTAACTTTACATACATAATTAGCCTCCTATACCTATCAGGTGAGTCCTGAATAATACGTTCTACTCCAGGTTAGAGTATATTTTATGTTTGAGCAAATAGAGGTGACCGCTATGTTCACTGACGTTTAATTTCTTAGCATCAAGGTAAAGCTACTTTAACAACTTTTATAGCCAAAAAATAAAATATTTTGAAGAATAAACTTTATCCTTATAGCGGAAGGTCATTACCTTATTCCATAAAACATTAAAATATTCCATAATACTTACGTTTTCCCTGGAACTTTGAACACTCACTAAACCTCATATCACTAAAGGAAATAATCTTCCAGTATTGAGGCAATCATAACAACGGCTCAATATAAGTGGATTCTAGTTTTTTAAATGGAGATAAACCACCTCATGTAACTAAATCAAATTAGCCCACATTCTACTAATGACATTTTATGAATCACTTTATCACATTATTTTCAGTAGAGCCCACAAAACTTATTAATTCCAAAGCTGTTGACCAGAAAACCTATGGAAATATAGGCTGGGCTGGTACAACTTTTCCAAGCTATGACAACTGATTTTTACTCAATTACCTTATAAATGTGTTTGCTAAATCTCATTTTAGCCTTACCGTCAATTTCTCCTCTAAATTCTTGTTTAACAAGCTTCCTTTTTCATGCTTTTCAAATTCCATGTTGAAAGAGAATGAGAGAGAGAAAAACAGAAAAAGAGAGATTCAGATTCAGTCTAGAAAATGATTCAACGTGCTTACATGTTAGATATTGCAGGACATTCCAAGGGGTAAGAGCCTGGGACGCTATCAGAAAGCCCTGGCGATAATTTCTGGTTAGCTAGTGTTTCCATTTATAGATGTTCAAACCCCATAAACAGAGCACTGAAGAGAAGTCAGGCAGCTGGCCTCAGATAATGATAAATGTCACTAGATATAAAGGCAAACTCTTCAACAGGAAAATATCCCAACGGGTTAGGTTCCCTGAGCCAAGAAAGATGTCTGTGACCAAAAAAAACACTCTCAAAGAATTCATTAGTAGCTGTTGCAGCAGAATAAAATATACTCTAGAATATGGACCTAATAAATCAATTTTAAAAGGACAAATGTGATGATCATATAGCAAATATGAATCAGCCAGTCCTGTTCTTCCAAATTCCAATGTGGGTCCTGGCAGTCTAGCCACTTACATATTACTTTGTAGCTTAAAACTTTAAAGAGTCACTTAAAGGAAAGAGCAAAGGGGAATTAACTAAAACTATTCAGATGCACATATATTCAAGGAGTGCTGCCAATTTTATTCCATGAAAAGTGGGCCAATGATGTTTAGAAACATCATAAAAATAAAAGCTGTGTTTTCCTTCACAGAACCGATTTTTTTTCTTCCTTATCCTGGCTCTTCTAGTGGGAATGAAGTTATGACATAGACGGTACAATTCATTTTTCCTATGGAATAAGTGTTTTCAGAATTCTTTAGAAATTGCCATATGCATTAAAGAAAATTGTGTAGCCTAATGGTAATTAAGTATCTGCTTTTTTTTACAGCCAACTGTAAAAAAATATGTGTGTGGCAATAAAAAATATAAATGGCTTCCAGAGTGAGCTAAGACTGAACTCTACGGTGGCCTAATCCGTCTTTGCGTTTCAAGTGTCTTTTTCACACCTCTTTGTGATCTTAACTCAAATTTCCACTTTTTAAGAAAACATTTTAGAAAATGCGTTGTAAGGCTCAGTCCTTTAGCGTGATTACAGCTGGTTGTCTGTGGCCAGGCAGAGTTACTCCTGAACTTATTCTGCAGGATGATAGAAGGGCTGAAGTTTCCAGAAGTGAGACATTCAGTAGAAATAAACCTAGCTAGCCCTGCTTCCGGGTAAGAATTCTGAAGCCCTCTATCAGATTCACAGGCAAAAGAGGACTCCCTCTTTGCCTCCACTCTGAGTTTCAGAAAGGGAATCACACACACCTGCTGTTGTCCTAACAAGTATGAAAATGAATCTTCTAGGCTTATTAGCATGCAAGACTGGTATGTGTCAAAGCAATAATGGAATTTTATGTGACAGGAGCTTCCAAAATCTCTCTAGGAAGGAAAAAAAGGCATGCTATGCCTGCAAAAGGAAACTTAGTTATGCCTAGTTTAATGCCTGAAGGTGAAATTCAGGATCCAGTTGGGAGTAGAAGGCTGGTAAGATGCAGAGCTGGTTGAGCGATCCCACTCCTGGGCATCTATCCAGAGAAAACCATGACTCAAAAAGATACAGGTACTCCAGTGTTCATTGCAGCACTCTGTACTAGCCAAGACATGGAAACAACCTAAATGTCCATTGACAGAGGCGTGGATAAAGAAGATGTGGTACTTACATGCAATGGAATATTACTCAGCCATTAAAAGGAAAGAAATAACGGCATTTGCAGCAACATGGATGGACTAGAAATTATCACACTAAGTGAAGCCAGTCAGACAATGAGACACCAACATCAAATGCTATCACTTACATGTGGAATCTAAAAAAAGGACACAATGAACTTCTTTGCAGAACAGATACTGACTCACAGACTTTGAAAAACTTATGGTTTCCAAATGAGACAGGTTGGGGGATGGGGGAGGCACTGAGGGTTTGGGATGGAAGTGCTATAAAAATTTGGTTGTGATGATTGTTGTACACCTATAGATGTAATAAAATTCATTAAGTAATATGAATAAAATAAATAAATAAATATCAAAAAAAGTGGCAGAGCTGATTGGAGAAAAAGAAAATAATAGTTATAATGGGAGGAACATGCCAGTAACAGTGGAGGGATGGAAAGTTTAATTCAACAAACATCCTGAGTATACATAATGGGTGAAGATTTATCCTAGGAGCAGGCAGATGTTTTAAAACAATAAGTAAAACAAAAGTAGACAATCTCTACTTTTCTTTTCTCAGCAAACTCACAATGTAGGCATGACTTGATGTAAGCAGGATAGCACAGCACCCCACCGTGGGCCAGAAATGTGGCTTTAAGACCATCCACATATGATCTCAAGTAATTCTCCAAGCCAAATCCAGAAGGTAGATACTATTCTGTCTACCTCTTCTTAGGCTTTATTAAACACTTCTAGGTAGATAGTACTACTTTCTCCATCATTATGGGCTGAATGGTGTTCCCTCCCCAAGTTCATACACTGAAGTCCTAACCCCCAACATCTCAGAATAAGACTATATTTGGAGATAGGGTCCTTAAACAGGTAATTAAGATAAGATGCAATCATAAAGGGGGTTGCCGTCGTGGCTCAGCGGAAACAAAACCTGACTAGTATCTATGAGGATGCGGCTGTGATCCCTGGTCCCACTCGGTGGGTTAAGGATCCGGCACTGCTGAGAGCTGCAGTGTAGGTAACGGATGAGGCTCGGATCTGGTACTGCTGCAGCCATGGTGTAGGCCAGCAGCTGTAGCTCTGACTCAACCCCTAGCCTGGGAACCTCCATATGCTGCACCTGCAGCCCTGAAAAAAAAAAAAAAGGATGCAATCATAAGGGTGGGGCCTCAGTCCAATATGATGGCTATCCCCATAAGAAGAGGAGATTAGGACCAAGATACACACAGAGGGAACAGGGAACAGACGATCATCTACAAGCCAGAGACAGAGGTCTCAGAAGAAACCAACCTTGCTAACACCTTGATCTTGATCTTGGACTTCTAGCCTCCAGAACTCTGAGGAAATACATTTTTCTTGTTTAAGTCACCCAGTCTGTGACTTAATAGACCAGCAGCCTCAGCAAACTACTTCACCTCTTTTATAGCTGAAAAAATGAGACACAGTTACACAGCTGATAAGAACAGCTAATGGCACTCAAGTCCCCTGGTCCAAGCACCTACCCACCAGGCACCTCAGCATCTCAGAACAAGTAATTTCACCCCAGGCACAACTGGGCAAGTGGGTCAGTAGCCCCAGCACTGTGTGATGAGGACTACTCCCTCCCTCCACGTATGGAGATGCACTTAGACATATTTTACATATCTTTCAGAAACAGGAGTTGGCCTTAGATGAAGTCATGCCCATGCAAAAGCCTGCCCTTGTCCACTTGCTGGTCCAAAAGAATAGATGAACGACACCATCTCCTGCCTGTTTGTCAATCAAAACAAACTCAGTCCTTTCTCCGACTGGAGTGCCCTCTCTCCGGAGTCACATGGCTCCTTTCTGCCTTCATCCAGACCTTCCACAGGGACCACCTAAACCAGCAAACCCTCTGTCCACTCATTTGCTATTTTCTTCATCATAGCACTTATCACCTCTGGCTGTTATTCCAGGTGACATTTTAAGCTTATCCATATCTATTAATTTGCAGTTCATCTCTCTTACTATGGTATAAGCATGAGAGGATGATTTACTCACCATTTTATCCAGGCACTTAGAACCTAGTAAGGACTAAATAAAGGACTTGTAAGGGAAAGAGGGCAGGAAAGAGAGGAGGGAAAGGACAAAGCAAGGAAGGAAAGAGGGAGGAAGGGAAGGAGGGGGACGCATGAGAAAAATGTAGCAAATGGACATGACTTAAGACATCTAATACGCTATTATTTATAAGACTTTTGGTAGGAACTACAGGAATAAAATTCATGTTTATCCAACACAAATCATTCTACAGACGAATATAATATTGATTGTTCACTTATCTTACTGAAACAACTATTAAACGAGAAATAGACTCAGGAAGCAAGAAGAATTGGATTTATTTGCAGATTCTGTTGGTTTCCAGTTGAGTCACTTTGAGCAATTTAATTCTCAGAGTTACAGTTCCCTCTCCTTTAATAAAGGAATGATAGCAACCTCTGATGCTGTGACAAAAATTAAAATGTGGTAATAGGTCAAACACTGTGTCTGGCATCAAGGAAGTCCTGAGTGAAGGTGGGTGCCGTTATTTTACTGTGCTTCATAAAGTTTATCTAGAAAAAGAAGTTAATTTCAAAAATAGTCTCAAAGTCCTAAAAAATGTGGCACAAAAATTAACAGAGAGGAAGAGGGTATTTGCAAGTCATTTATCTGATCAGGGACTTGTATCCAGAATACATGAAGAACTCTCACAACTCAACAATGAAAAGGACAAACAATCCAATTTAAAAATGGGCAAAGGATTTGAATAGACATTTCTCCAAAGAAGACAGACAAATGGCCGACAAGCACATGAAAAGATGCTCAACAAAACACGTGAGTAGGGAACACAAAGCAAAACCACAGTGAGCTAGCACTTCACACCCACTAGGATAGCTAAAATCAAAACAGACAGTTACAAGCATTGGCAAGGACGTGGCTAACTGGAACCTTCCTTTGTTGCTGATGGGATTATAAGATGGATTATAAAATGGAATGGTCATGTTAGAAAACAGTGTGGCAGTTCCTCAAAACCTTATAGATAGGTTTCCCTATTATCCAGCAATTCGACTTCTAGGTATACACACCAGAGAAGTGAAAACATGTGTCCATCCAAAAACTTGTAAACAAATGTTAAATGACAGAGTTACTCATCATGACAAAAAAATAGAAATGACATAAATGTCTATTAACACATGAAAAGTGAAACAAGAAGATATATCATGTAGTGGTGGATTATTCAGCAGGAAAAATGAATCACGTATGGATACATGCAACAACACGGGTGAACCTTGAAAATACTGCAAGTGAAAGAAGGCTGGTCACAAAAAGCTACATATTATGATTCATTTAAATGAAATGTCTAGAATAGGCAAATCCATAGAAATAGGCAGACTGTGGAGTGCCTGAATAAGGGTGGTGTTGTTTTGAGGGTGATGAAAATATTCTGAAATTAGATCATGTCTATGTAACTCTAAATATGCTAAAAAAAAGTACTGAATTGTATGTGTACTTTAAAAGAAAGAATTTCATGGTATGTAAATTGTAGTTCAATAAAGTTATTAAAGAGGAAGGTCTGTAATTCCTAAGATGCGAATTTCTGATTTCTGCCCAGGAGTTTAATACAAGTAACAGGTCACTCTAAACAGGAAATTAAAATCTTTTCTACAGCAGGCCAGCAAGAATTCCATTCGAGAGTGAAACAAATGTCCTCCTGCCTGAAAGCCGTTTGCTTTAGGACGTTGCCACCTTGCTTCATTCCTTTGCGTCACCACCACAAGCCTTGTGAGGCTGCTGGGAAAACAGCGACTCAGATTTGGTGCTTACATTTAAAAACTGAGGGGAAGCAGAGTTTGCAGCTATTAAAATGGCTTGTTCACTTACTGGGTCCGAAAGTTAGAGACAGTTTTATTTTGCTTAATAGTGGTGATTTTCCCACACCTGCCATTTAAAGACCTTTCATCTCCACAACGAAAGAACAGATAAATGCTGAGACCTCATAAGGTAGACAGTCACCCACAAGGCATGAAAAACAAATGTTGTCTTCTTTTCACGAAAATGACAGTCTGCAATGAACGCGCTAGACAACTGGAGAGCTTCCTGATCGTGTTCTGCAAGGATAAATAACGTTTTACTTTTTAAAATTTTATATATTAATTTATTTATTTTTAGGGCCGCACATGCAGCATATAGAGGTTCCCAGGCTAGGAATCGAATGGGAGCTGAAGCTGCCGGCCTACACCACAGCCACAGCAACATGGGATCCGAGTCACATCTGTGACCTACATCGCAGCTCCCAGCCAGTGCCGGATCCTCAACCCACTAAGCGAGGCCAGGGATCAAACCTGCATCCTCATGGATACAAGCTGTGTTCGTTACTGCTGAGCCACACAGGAATGCCAAGGATAAATACCTTTTTATTAAGACAAGATCCTATCCTGAGACAACGGACGCCTTCTGTATGGGTTTCTTATCATTGTACATAGCATCTGCAAGACGTGGTCCTCCGTGTGCTCCACGGTCAAGTCAGAAGCCCATGTAACCCCACAGCCATTTCGTAATGATCCAGAACACGCACTCTGTACACACCTCCAGGTGCCACTGCCTGTCTCAAGAACCACGCCAGGGAAGTGTTTTCCTGTAATATTCGAGAACCAGAGGCAAATCCAGCGAGACCGAGCACTGAGAATGGATCTCGCTCCAACAGCTAACTTTCCACCTGTTGATGCTGCTTTTGGTTTAAAACGTATGCCCATGTCTCTAGAAGGCTCTGCTTTGTGGTCACACGGGGGTGGAGGCAGGGGTGGAGGGCGCGACAGTGCAGAACAAACTGCAGAGAACTAATTCTCAGAATTTCAGCATTCCTACCTGAGTCTATTTAGCAGCTTTGGCAACTGTGACCTCTCAGGCAGCAGTTGTGAACTCTTATTCTAGAAAAATCCCTCTGACTCTTCCAGCCTGTCTGTGCATCTGGCAAATAGGCAAATACGCGTAGACTTTAACCTGTCACTGTCACCACTTTTAAGCCCCCTTGTGGCTTCTGCAGGCAAGAGGGACAGGGTGATAAGAACTTCAGTTCATGCCCACAGCTTGTGAAAAGATAACGCCTCCAGAAGAATTTCTTAAAATTGAATTTGTCGCTGTGTAGTAAACATTTTTTGTAAGTTGAAGCTGCCAAGTGGACACAAAAGCAAACCCCAAAATATCAGGGTATGATAATTATGATAATGACAGCTTAACAAATTTGTACCCTTGGAATTACTACTCTTCAAGGAAACGCAACCTTTTTCTACTGGAATATGAGATTTTTTTTACTACTTCTAATACTACCTTCTTCTAATACTATTTTGGTTCCGGTCCATCTTTTTTAAACAACTATAGGCAAGACATTTTAGTCAATGTAAGGAAAAGAATATTTTCATCATAAAATCACCTTTGATAGTAGAGCATTTGTTTGGAGCATTAAAAAATATTTCAGTTCAGTGAGAACTATGAAAACTGAAAAGTGGGATCTTTTTTAATGCATGCATTCAAAACGTGCAATTCTTTTATCGAAATTTGTTGAAAAGTAAAATGTGAGGTTTTTTCCTAAAAAAAAAAGAAATAAACAAAAAAACCTATGAATCAGTATCAGCATTGATGAGAGCAATGATTTGTACATTGAAACAATCTTTACCTCCAGAGTCTATACATACAAGCTGATTAAAACCAGCGTGGGATCCAAGTACAGCACATTCTGCATTTTCGACTTTCCTATACTCAAGCACCTACAGTTTTCGAGGGACTTATGATGCATTTTCTCTTGTCTGTGGTGACATCCACAGAGGTGCTAGGTGGATCGAGGTTTGGCTCTTGCATGTGGTAACACTCACTGTATTTACAGGCCCTTTGATAGCAGATACACTTCCTAGTAGTCAATTGTGCTTTCTCTCTCCCTCCCTCCCTCCCTCTCTCTCTCTCTCTCTCTCTCTCTTTCTCTCTCTCTCTCTCTCTCTCTCTCTCTCTCTCTCTCTCTCTCTCTCTCCCTCCCTCCCTCTCTCTCTCTGCCACCCCCCCCCAATCACTGTCTCAGGAGTGAAAACAACAGCCAGGTCAAACTAATAAGACTTCGGGAAAAAGGATTCATAGATGGAAAGCTATACTTTTTGAATATTAGAATTCCAGTGTGCATTTCTAACAGCAGAAAGAAGTTCTGGATTGAAGTTTTCCTGTGTCTCGGCGGCTTCCTTAAAACAAGGAGATTTTACACTGTGGCTCATCCCTTTCCTGACCTCAGAAGTTTTGCCGCCGTGGTTGTGTTGACATGACAGATCACTTTGCCCCCAAAAGGAAAGGCTCCGTGCCCTCGGAGACAGCGTGCCCAGGACATACTTTCAGCTTTATCACTTAAAATTGAAACACGTACCAAAGCAGTCTGCACTTACACAGAAAGAATGCTTACCTTTCAGCTGACTTGGAAGCTGCCTGCAGGACCGTTATTCATCACGGAGGTCACCAGCCACATTCCCCGAGCAGCTGACCCTGTCAGTCTTTGGGAAATGCTGTTTACTCTGTAACCAATGCTGGGTACCAGGCACAAGATACAGAAACGAAATTTAAAAAGGGTTAGACACAAACCTCTTCCCCCTGGGACCTGGTCATGAAAACGGGAGCTGCTAAGTTTCCCCTAAAATATTTCTTTATAAGAATGTCTTAGCCATAGTAGAGTCCTGGAGTCAAGTGCTGAAAAGTTCTGCAGTATAACCCACTATCTAGTATTAGTGTACCCAGGAACGTTCTCAAAGCTTCCCTAAAGACGTACATGGTAGAGGAGCAAAAAGTTGCTGAAAATGGAGTTTCTCATCTACTTATTCTGATTGTTTCAAGCTTTATTGAAGCATAGTTCATTTATGAGGCTGCGAGCATTTCTGCTGTACGACAAAGTGACCCAGTCACGCATGTGCACATATCCACCCTCTCTGATTCTTTTCCCACAGAGATGATCACAGAATACTGGGTACAGTTCTCTGTGCTGTACAGCAGGTCCTGCTGCCCAACTGCTCCGTATACCTCAGTGTGCACATGCCAACCCCAAAGCCCCGGTCCATCCCTGCCACCCACCCACACCTGTCCCCTTTG
This sequence comes from Catagonus wagneri, assembly GCA_004024745.2. Classification (NCBI taxonomy): domain Eukaryota; kingdom Metazoa; phylum Chordata; class Mammalia; order Artiodactyla; family Tayassuidae; genus Catagonus; species Catagonus wagneri. Next base: position 9,738,888 of record PVHT021183524.1, on the reverse strand, counting down.
TGACCAGAAGTTTTGCAAGGTCTGTGAGTCATTTTCTGTTCTGCAAACAGTCAGACAGTGAAAGACAAACACAGATCACCGCTATGTGGAATCTAATAAAGAGAAAAGGATACGATTGAGTGGATTTTTAAAATAAGTTTGAAAGTCCTCCTGAAAAGAAATGCCAATTGTTCCGGAGAAGGCAGGTCAAAATGACGCAACAGGCAGTCAGAGGCAGGCTGAGCAAACCGCCCCGCGGTGCGAGGGAAGCAGGGGCAGGCGTCAGCCCGGCAATCCAGCCACCCAGGGAAACACCCAGAAGAGCCGATTGTTGGTTCACAAACTGGCCTTGACACGGAAGGCGGGAAGAGATCGGAGAGAGAGGCCGACGCTCCACACGGGCAGGGCCGGTGGAAGTTTAACAACCAAGGAAACTTACCTTCGAGGCTTGTCTTGGGCAACCACAAAACGAGATAATCTTCGTATCTGCCCACCAGCATCTTAAAAAGGCATGTAGAAGCCTAACTGGGTTCAGTCACATGCTCCATCCCAAGCAGTCTCAACACCGCAGAGCTCACGCCAGCCCACACCTTTCAAAACGGTTCCAGCTCCAGGAATCGGGGGCAGAATGTACATTTCAGGGACAAGGGAGCGGTGAGCAGCCTCTGATGACCCGGGTCCAGCGTGGGGGTCAGCTGGCCGTCACGTCCTCTCGGTGACCTCTCCCAACCCAGCCTTCCCAGTGCTTCCTGCTCATTTCCCGCAAAAGTTTCCTCTCATTACTTTCAAAAGAAGCAAGTCCACGGTGACCCATGAGACCACTAATTTCACATCCGGCCTGCACATGGGGTTATCCAACTTTGCCTCTGGTCCATTTGGAGGCTGCTAAAAAGCATGGCCCGAGAGACTGAAAGTTTGCAGAACAAATTATTACCCATTTATTTGAGGTTCTATCGAAAATACATCATTTCAGATTGGCTTTGACATCCCACCTAGTATATCATCTATAACATATAAGGTTTTTGGGGTTTTTGTTTTTTTTTTTTTTTTGCTTTTTAGGGCCACACCCATGGAATATGGAGGTTCCCAGGCTAGGGGTCAAATTAGAATCGCAGCTGCCAATCTATGGCAGAGCCACAGAAACACCAAATCCAAGCTGCGTCTGCGACCATGTAGCTCACGGCAATGCTGGATCCTTAACCAACTGAGCGAGGCCAGGGATCAAACCACAACCGCCTGGTCCCTAGTCCGATTCATTTCCTGAGCCATGAAGGCAATTCCGACAACATAGAAGGTATTGTTAAAAGAAAGAAAGTATCACAATCATATGTTTATCCTCTGGAATTATTCACATCAGTACTCCCTGGCGCTGTTTCCACTAATTAAACTGATTTATGATGACAATTTCTAAGTGAATGTTCATATACAAGGCAGTGTTATTTTAGGACGTTATTTCCTTCTTTTTCATCTAGTTCAGTAATTTGACAGTCATTGGCGGAACATGGCTCCACATCACTGGGCTGGTGCTGAGAGCTTCCCGGCTTGGGCCACACCTTCTGCTGTCAGCAGCTTCGATAAGAATGAACAGAATCGTGTACAACAAGCCAAAGCAGGCTGAACATGATCAGTGCTAAATTAGGAGGGTAAATGATGTGCTTTGAGAGCCAAAGAAGGAGAGGAGCACTCTGGCTAGGGACAGAGAAGGTGATTTCAAGCAGATGTTGGATCTGAGCTGGGCCATCCTAGTCCTTGCTGCTACAAGTGGTCTTTGGACAGCAACACTGACCTCATGGGGGAGCCTGTTAAAAATTCAAAATCTTGGCTGCCAACCCAGACCTATAGAGTCAGAATCAGTGTTTTAACAAGAGCTACAAGTGATTCCTGTGGGCGTTAAAATTGGAGAAGCACTGATTTAACTACTTTTAGAAAGAGATACAGGAAGGACATATCAGGTGCAAAATAATTTAGGCCGGAAGACAGATGGCATGCTTGAGGAAAGGCAGATAGAAACGGAGGATTTAAAGAGTACCTAGGAGGATTTAGGTCTGCTACCTAGCGGTAATAATAATAATAACAATAATAATGATAATAGAAACTCTCAGTGGCCTCCCACTCAGGGCTACCCTGCAGAGCTCTGGGAACCCTTGATGATGCTCGTCCAACAGACCCTCTGGCCAGCCCTGGTCCAGACCTGCCGTCCAGGAAAGCCCAAGGATGGGGATGAGTAGTGCTCTGAAGGCATTCCAGCCTCAAAGCTCAGGCCCATCACGCACAATCCTGCTTACCCGAAAGAATGCCTCCCCAAAATACGAGTGGGTGAGATGTTCCTTTGGGCCTTATTCGCACATGTCAAAGTGGTAAGCCCCACTACAGCCTCTGGGGCAGAAAAAACTGCCACTCAATAGTAGACTTTCATGGCACAACACTGTAAATCAACTATACTTTAATAAAAATAAATTTTAAGAAATTAGACTGTCCTAACACTCCCTCTCCTTCTCTCTGACTGATGACAACTTATTAATGTAAAGGTTGCTCCCAATGTGAGAAGTTCACGGAGGCAAAATTTAGAATTCATACACTGAGGCAATAGTATACAGTTAATGCACTTCCCAAGTTAAGACAGGGGTTTAATGTCACCACGTAAAAATAAGTCTCTGTGATTATCCAAGTACCAGCTGTGCACTGATCAGGAACATGAGAGGAATTTTGTTAATTATCATTACCCAGAGAAAAATAATTAGTTGCTTTGTAGGGACAAAAAAAAACAAATGTTGCTATTTCCATTTTAATTTCAACCACTGAGATTGATAAAACTCAAAACTGGTCTACTTTATGAAAATCATAAACTCACTGACACAGCATTAGAAGACTGCATGTTAACCTTCATGTCCATAAATTAATTGGTACACTAGTCATTGGATAACCGATGCATTATTTTCAGGGGGGCATGAAATAGCTGCCAACCAGGAAGTAAGAAGAGTGACTCAAACAGCCTTTAAGAGGATAGTACAAGCCAGCTCTCTCAAGATTTCAGACATCGTAAAAGTTTCTTTTATCTCATTTTTCTTTTCTTCAATCATGACAAATTGACATTTATTCTCCTCTACACCTTGCAGATGAATTTCAGAACCACCACATCAGAGCAACATAGAGGACAGCCAACAGGCACATGAAAAGATACCGAACACCACTACTCATCCGGAAAATGCTCTCAAGCCCACAATGAGATATCACTTTACACCTGTTAGAATAGCCATCCTCGAAAGAACACAAATAGGAATCCCTATTGTGTCAGTGGCTTATGAACCTAACATATTATCTGTGAGGGTGCAGGTTTGATCGCCAGCCTTGCTCAATAGGTTAAGGATCTGGTGTTTCCACAAGCTGTGGCATAGACTGCAGATGTGGCTCATATCTGGTGTTGCTGTAGCTGTGGTGTAGGCCAGCAGCTGCAGTTCTGATTTAACCCCTAGCCTTATGCCATGGGTTAGGCCCTAAAAAAAAAAAAAAAACATAAATGACAAATGTTGGCAATTATGTGAAGAAAAAGGAACACTTGTACACCATTGGTGGAAAGGTAATTTGGTGTACCCACTGTGGAAATAGTATGGAGATGTCTCAAAAAACTAAAAATAGACCTACAGTATAACCCAGCAATTGCACTCCTGAGCATATGTCCAAAAAAAAGATACATGCACCCCAAAGTTCATAGCAGCATTATATATAAAAGCCAAGATATGGAAGCAATGTAAGTGTCCAACAACAGACAAATGGATAAAGATGTGGTATCTATAAGCAATGGAATACTGACCAGCCATAAAAAAGAGTGAAATTTGGCTACTTACAACAACATGGGTAGACTTGGAGCATATTACATTAAGTGAAATAGAGAAAGACAAAAATTGTATGGTATCACTTACATGTGGAATTCAAAAAACACAACAAACTAGTGAACATAACAAAAAAAGAAAGACTCACAGATATAGAGAACAAATTAGTAGTAACCAGTGGAGAGAGGTACAAACTATTAAGTATAAAATAAGCTACAAGGATATGTTGTACAACACAGGGAATGTAGCCAATATTCTGTAGTAAATATAAAAGGAGTATAATCTTTAAAAATTAGGAATCACTGTATTGACCACCTGTAACTAATACAATATTGTACAGCAACTATACTTCAATTAGAATTTAGATTAATCACAGCCTCCTCTTTTCAAGAGCCATCAGGCATCAGGACCCACAAGTCCACCTGCTGGCGAATCACGCAGTCCATGAGGGACACTATTATTTGTTTGGAACAGACTATGATATGTGGAAATGTTAAAGACTGTGATAAGGCCATTCAAGTAGCTCACAGATGCTAGAACATGTTGGGGAGACCAAAGGATTTTTTTAAAAAGTTTAGAGCTTTTAGGAAGCCTACAGACTTCAAAGTACAAGCAGACATGAACAAATATCAAAAAAAAAAATCTAAGAAAATTGGACACCCCCCCCCAAGGACAAATAGGCAGCCACAGTCTTGCACCTGCATCTAGTACTCAGGCTCAGGCCCGCAAATCCTGGTTGATGCCAATCCATCTCTTTTCACATTTTCATGCCCTTAATTAAGGCATTTCTGTGTGTGCTGCATACCTTCCAACAAATCAGCTTTGCTACCTAAGTCTGAATGAGAGCTTGGAAAAGAATCTTGTTTGAGTCCAATTGATATCTTAATGGATTTAGGCATGTATTTCTATTTCCTGAGCCTTGGTTTCTTGTCAGAAAAAAAAAAATGGGAATAAGGTTAACATCTCTCCAGTAGTATGGTTTGAGGGATGAAATGTAAAAAGGATCACTACATACCAGTACCATCTTTGTGGGAACTGCTCGTCCTTTCCTTGTTCTGAATTGTCAGCAGATGAACAGCCTAGTTAAACAGCTAATTTCCGTGGCCAAGTATCTATGGACAGAATATAGTTATAAATGAATGAAACAAGTTAACAGTGTGACAGATTCAATGATATGCATCATTGTTATTGTGCCGCATGCTAAGTTTTGGCATAAATAATAAGCCATAGATGTAAGTATCTATAATGAGTATTGCTTCCATAATCAAGTGCCTTGTAAAACATTCTCCCCTCCCATTTTGTCCATTCTTCAAATCTGTACTTAGCGTCGATGTCAACAATCTTTTTAATGTGGCTTCTTCACAATTATCACTCCCAGGAACCATCACCCACGTTAATAGAGAGTATTTCCTGGGCCCAGGGTTCGAATGCCCCCGCCCCAGTACTCAGGGCTTCAGCGCATGGTTCATGCCCTGGCCTTGTCCACTGGGGCCCTGAAGTGAGAGGCAATGGAGTATCTGGACCATGATGCTAGGTGTTTCTTCTCCATGGTGGGCAGCAGAGGACTAGTGGCAGAAAAAGGTGGAGGAAGCAAAACAGTATTCGTGGTCAGCTGTGTGCTGACATCTCACACACCAATTCCATGAGGCAGCTGTGACTGTTTTCTCCCTCTTACAAGTGAGAAAACTATGCCAATAAATGTCAAACAACTTGCCCAAAGTCTCAGCTCAAAAGGACAGAATCAAGCTCTGAGTCGAGACGGGCTCCACTCCAAATCTTAGCCTGAGGTGTTAGATCGCTGTGGTTTACCCATCACCCAGGACTGTATATGTCTGTTTTCTCGCATTTATCTTGATGAATCCAGAGAAACTTTTAAGGCAAAATTTCACCTTTATTAGCATTTATAGTCTCAACTTTTAAAATACTCTCAGGCTCCTAGTTGGTGAATAGTGTTTATTAAATAAATATACACTAAATAATAATGTAATAAAAATATTTTATAGTCTTCCAGATAACTAATTTGAGAAGTAAAATGTTATTCCAAATAGAAAAGTTAATTTCTATTTTCAGATTACAAATCCTCCTATATCTTTTTCTAAAATTATAAATTAAAGGCAAGTCCTTTCCTTTTCTTCCTGCCTTGATAATAGATGTGATGGGTGGATCGATGGCAGCCTTCTTGCGACTATAAGGAAAAGCCTAAGAGAATTGCAGAGATGTTAAACCTGACATCATTTATCATTGAACCAGCTCTGCCAACCAATAAACCCTGGACCTTTTATTTGAGGAAAATGTAAAGGACTTTAAAGCATAGCTGCATTTGTTCAAGGATGCAGCACTATTCTGGGAGGAGAGACATGTTCTTTTGAAGGTAAACAGAAGCTATGGCTCCATCGATAAATTAAACTTGGAGGAAATTAACCTGAAGGAAAACACCTTAGAAGGAAAAACTGCACATAGTGAATTAAATTGATATTACTTGCTCTCTCCCTCAAACGAATGCATGTTCATCCAAAGTTAACCACTAAATTGAAAAGGTGTTTTATTCCAGCAGAAAATGAAGTCTTTAGCAAGTAGGTCATTTGTATCTAAAGTAAAAAAACACAGGACAGAAAAGAATAAGGTAAAAAATCTATACAATCTATCACTTTAACCACTTTTTTTCCCAGAAAAACATGATGAATGAAAACATATCCAAGATTAGATGCATTGACTATGGAGTTTTTATAAAATAATACTTAAAAAGTAGAAAATTTTTAATATGCGAACAACTTCACTTTATGTAGACTGTTTCAAGTTATGTGATTTTTAACCCAAATTTTAAATAATATCTTCAAATAAAAGCATGTATATGGAGCTGGATTTTCTTTGCTTTGTTTAAAATAGGGTCTAACAACTTGTTCGACTATGACTAAGGCAGTGTGACTCAAGCACGGTATTAGAAAAACATAAGTGACAAAAATGTTAAATTGTTTTTTGAGGAGAGTAGGTGAATAAAAAGTATTATTCAAACAGTTTGAATAGGGGAGGACAGCACCATCAGCTCCATCCTCTGTCTTGAAGTCACCTGGGTCTTAAGATCCCAGGTCAGGGTCCTCATTCAAAGTAGAAGGATGCATGAGAACAATCCAAGGTATCTTTGAGACAATCAGAGGTTGCTGACAAATGAGATGCAGGGATTTCAAAAGGAAGGAGGCTAAACAAAAAAGATGACCCAAATGTCGGGAATCACCATGGAAGATGAGTAATCAAATGCATGTAATTACTGACAAAGATGTGACTAAAGCCTGAATAAAACAATGGGGCAGGGGAAGGGATGGACTGGGAGTTTGGGGTTAGCAAATGCAAACTAGTGTACATAGGAGGGGTAAACAACAAGGTCCTGCTGTAAAGGACAGGGAACTATGGATTTTTTTTTTTTTTTAGGGCCACACCCATAGCATATGGAAGTTCCCAGGCTAGGGGTCAAATCAAAGCTATAGTTGCCATCCAAAGCCACAGCCACAGCCACTCAGGATCTGAACTGCATCTGCATCCTATACCACAGCTCCCAGCAATGCCAGAAAGTTAACCCACTGAGCAAGGCCAGGGATCAAATCCACATCCTCATAGATACTAGTCGGATTCATTCCCTCTGCGATAAACCATAATGGAGGGGTTCCCACTGTGCCTCAGTAGGTTAAGTACCATACAGTGTCCTGTGAGGATGCAGGTTTGATCCTTGACCTCATTCAGTGGGCTAAGGATCCCAGTGTTGCTGCAAGCTGTGATGCAGATCAAAGATGTGACTCAAATCCAGTGTTGCCATGGCTGTAGTGTAGACCACAGCTGCAGCTCCGATTTGACCCCTAGCCTTGGAATTTCCATATGCTTCAGGCGTGGCCCTAAAAATCAAAAAATAAAAATAAATCAAAAATTTTAAAAACATAATGGAAAAGAAGAAAAAAAAGAATGTGTGTGTATATATGTATAACTGAATCGGTTTGCTGTACAGAAATTAACACATTGTAAATCAAATATATTCCAATTAAAAAAACAAAAACAAAGCAACTGTGCAAATATTTTCTGCAGTAGAACGGAAAAAGCTGACAATGGATCCAATCAGAGCCAGAAAGCAAATAAAAGTGTTACACACTTTAAGAATGTCAGTGTGACTTTGCTATTTTTTTTGGCAATTCTGACACGTGTGTTATTATGTTTATCATATAGTGTAAGTGCTGGGATCAAAAGGCTTCATCTGTGATAAAAAGGCCACATTACAATTTGCATAGATTTTGATCAACTGAAGAGAAACCTCAAAGTCCTCAATGCCACAGCATATTTTTCCTTTCAAAATATACTCTCCAAGAGACACTGAAGCAAAATTACTTACATAATAGTTTAATCAAAGCCCCAAAAGCTAATTGATGAATGTGTTATTTGCAAGCATCATTTAGTAGGCAGATTTTGGCAAAGTGAAATCCTCGTTAGTCTTTTGTCATGAAATACAGATGACAAAAAGCCGGAGGGCAGATATTCAAAGTCTCACCAACAAGCCTCTCCAAGTTTAGTTTAGTATATGCACTATGACTCGCAGTAAAGAAGAAAAACCCCCACACAGAATGCCAGGTTAACACAAAACTTTAAACTGCAAGGAGTGAGAATTATCAAGTCACACTGGGAATGAGGTCCCTGCATACTGAGATTTTACTATCTTGCAGTAAAATGTGCACGTATTCGCTCCGTGTGCCTGGAATCGTATTCATAAAGAACATGCATTACAGAGATTAGAACCACAGTGGACTCTGTTCTGTGAAACAAAGGCACAGACAGTTGGAAACAAATCTGGATGAGAAGATTCAGTGAATCGGTCCCAGAAAATGGAAGTGTGCCTTACACCCTGTGACACGCATTACAGACACACAGACGCAAAGCTGGGTGAAGGGCTGTACTGAATTACTGTTTCCACACTTGGCCATTTAGCCCCCTGGTTTCGAAAGAACATTTCGGAATTCCTAACTGCCATGTGGCAGGAGGCAATGTATGAAGAAATGTTAATGTACCCATCATAAAATGCATGTTGAACTTTAACAGGTGCTAAGCTCATTTCCAACCTCAGAAAATCAGAGCATTCTTCCTATCCTTGCGGCCCAGATGAGGCTTTATCACAAAAACAAGTCCTTCAGAGTCCTGCTCTTCCTGAGTAATAGTAAAACTCAAAAGATCTGAGAGTCTCATGTCCAGGCAGCTGGAAGTAGAGCCTAAAGGATGGAAAGATTGTGAAATGTGGATTCACTTCCACCGAGCTCAGTGATAAACTTCCGGCTCTTGAAGTGACTCTCACGTTTTGTGTGCTGTGGAGGCCCTGAGTTTCCTTCTGTCCTCATCAAAATTACATAACTCTCACTTTGCACACATGTCCCTATCTCAGATATACATCCACTGTAGGCGACCCTTTTCTCTAAGCTCATGCTTTTCAAAAAGTACATTTGGAGTGGATAAGCAATGAGATCCTGCTGTACAGCACCGGGAACTATATTCAATCACTTGTGATGGAACAGGATGGAGGATAATGTTAGAAAAAGAATGTATATATATATATAACTGGGTCACTTTGATGTACAGCAGAAATTGGCAGAACATTGTAAGTCAACTGTAATAAAAAATAAATTTTTTTTAAAAAGTGATCCTGTGCCCCCCCATCCACCCTGCTCCATCCACCCCATCAAATCCACTTTGGTATATTACTCGCAGGAATCCAAAATGATAAAATGCCATAGAAGATAATTTGGCAATAGCTAACAAAATTACTTATGCATTTGCCCTGGAGCCCAGCAATCCCATCTCTAGGAGTTTAACCTGAAGCTAATCTTCCAACAACTTAAAAATATCTACGCACATGTTTCTTCATTGCAGTACTATTTGTAATTAATTGCAAAATATTGGAAACTGCTTAAATGTCCAAGTTTAGGAAATGTTTGGATAAACTCAGGCACAAACACACAATGAATACTATCCCATTGAAAAAGTGAAAGAGGAAGCTCTCTAGAAACTGATGTGGTGTGAGCTCCAAAAGCTCATGTAAAGTGAAAAAGCGCAAAACACCATGTCCTATACCTTCGTTTAAGAAAGAAGAGGAGGAGGAAGTTCCTGGCTCAGTGGGTTTTGAACCCAACTAGTATCTCTGAGGATGTGGGTTCGATCCCTGGCCTCGCTCAGTGGGCTAAAGATCCAGTGTTGCCATGAGCTGTGGTGTAGATCACAGACAACAGCTCGGATCTAGTGTTGTTGTGGCTGTGATGTAGGCTGGCAGCTCATGCTCTGATTTGACCCCTAGCCTGGGAACTTCCAGATGCCACGGGTGTGGCCCTAAAAAGAAAAAAAAAGGAAAGAAAGAATAAAGAAGAGAAGTTCTCTGGTGAAGCAGCAAGTTAAGGATCCAGCGTTGTCACTGCAGTGGCTCAGGTCACTGCTGTGGCATGGATTTAACCCCTGGCTTGAGAACTTCCACAAGCCATGGGCGTAGCCAAAAAACAAAAAAAAGGAAAGAACAAAAGAAGAGAAAATAAGAAACTTTCCATATATCTACTTTTCTTTACAAAAAAAAATCAGAGGAAAAAAATAAACTGCTCTACACATCAGTTCTATAAGTTCAGTTCCTGTGAACTAACTCACCCCTCTATCGAATTTACAAAACCAATGAACCCTTTCATTGAAAAAATATCACCTGTGGTCTTTCTTTATATGGTAGCTATTCTCTCAATAATGATCAATAAGTCAGTACTTACGCCCTAAAAAAATCAGGAGGAAAAATAAAACAGAAATAATTAAGTTGGTTACCTAATGTATTATTGTAATGATCAATATTTATAAAAATTATTAAGATTTATTAGAATAATTAGTCATTATAATTAATAATTAAGTTGGTGGGGAAGAGGGCATATGGGACACAGGAGAGAAGAGGAGGATACCTTTTCGTAGGTTTTGACTTTTGGAAGCATGTTAGTGTTAACGTTCAAAAAATTAAATCAATAAGGATGGGAAGAGGAGAAAACTGAAACAGATGAACCCAACTATCTTTCAAACCAATACTGTGACCACAATATGGGGGGAAGCCTAATTTGAATGATTTGTATAGAGAGTTTTGAACCCATGCCCTGCTTACGTGCAGTCTAGGGCATGGGGAGAGGGGAGAACTGGAAAGCGGAGGTCCTGAGCTCATTTTAGTGGGTTTGTTTTTGTAGGAGATGTGGGAAACGTAACCAGATAGTACTTACATGTAACATGATATTGAGCAAACAAGTCAATGTGCTGATATTTCTGGATGCCAGGATTCTCACACGTAAATATGGGATGGAGGAAGGCAAGAAAGGTAAACTGGAACTGGAAATACTAGCTTAGACTCATGATCCCTAAAATATGTACATATGTGTATATGCATAAACATATGCCCATGTATATATATATATATAGACCCTGTGTGTGTGCATGTGTACCTAGGTATGTGGGCAGGCACATGTGTGTGTCTCCTGACTCTTTCCACTAGTATGGCTTAGAAGAAGAGATTTTGCAGGAACAATGAACACAGACCTTCATCTCTCAGTGTAGGTGAGCACTCCCCACGACAAGGAACCGGGATCCTTGGAGAACTGGCTGAAAGCAGGACTGGGGAAGCGTGAGCCCAGAGCTGCAAGATGAGCCTGGAACTTTATTTTTTCTTTTTTAGGGCTGCACTTGTGGCATATGGAGGTTTCCAGGGAAGGGGTCAAATTGGAGCTGCAGCTGGGGCTTACATCACAGCCATAGCAACACGGGCTCTGAGCCACATCTGTGACCACACCTGTGATTTGGTAACGCCAGATCCTTAACCCACAGAGCAAGGCCAGGGATCAAACCCAGATCTTCACAGAGACAACATCAGTCCTTAGCCCACTGAGCCACAACAGGAACTCTGAGCCTGGAACATTTAGTTACATGAGAAGATAAGGTTGTGCTCCAAAAAATAATGGATATAAGACCCGAGCACACGGAGCCATCTTGAAGGGACTCTACTGGCCAAATCTGGAATAATCTGAGCTCAAAACGAAATGAGGGGAGTTCCCATTGTGGCTCAGCAGTAACAAATCCGACTAGTCGACTAGTATCCATGAAAATGTGGGTTCGATCCCTGGCCTTGCTCAGTGAGTTGAGGATCCAATGTTGCTGTGAGCTGCAGTGTAGGTTGCAGTCAGGTTAAGGATCTGGCATTGTCGTGGCAGCGGCCCAGGTCACTGCTATGGCACAAGTTCGATCCCTGGCCTGGAAATTCCACGTGTGGCCAAAAGAAAAAGAAAAAAGAAAAGCATAACTATTTACATCTGTCACGGATAAGCAATGATGTCCTACTGCACAGCACAGGGAACTATGTCCAGTCTCTTGGGCTAGAATACGGTGGAGGATGGTATGAGCAAAAGAATGAATATATGTATACAACTGGGTCACTATGCTGTACAGCAGCAAGTGACACAACACTGTACATCAACTATACTCTAATTTAAAAAAAGAGGAAAAAGGCAAATAAAACCCAGAAATAATGGAATGGAATAGCACAAAGACCAACCGAAGGGAACCCCACGGCAGAGTAAAGGAAGAAACGGAAGGGTCCACACCTGAAACACTCTAAAAGTTCAAAGAGAGAAATGAAAAAGGAGGGGAAGTATTTGTGCTAGACAGGCCAGCTGGGATGAAATGTTCTCTGATTTCTATGGTATGAGTCCGGCAAAGAAGCAGGCCAAGGAATGGTGGGAAAATATACCAAAGCCAGTAAATGTCGTCTAGGCAGTTTGTTTTGAAAACCCAATGTCCGAGTAAGGAAACGGAGCTGCCAAGTTGAATAGACCCTAAGCAGTACCACCTACGCTAACCATGCAACCCCATTTGGGGCTAAACACACCAGAAATGTATCAGAATTTTAAATGTATAGTTCTGAGATTATTCTGTCAGTGGCGTTGCAAGAAAATATTTTTGCCTGTCTTAAATCATCACTCAGAAAAAGGAATTTTCCATTTTATGGGAAGTGTATCACATCTCATTCTTTTTATTTAGTTGAAATGTTTATAAGAGAACTGTAATAGAGCAAGCAAAATAGCTTTAACAGCTTACTGAGTGAACCCTAAACCACATTTTCATTACAGAACTATATCCATCCACTATTATAAAAATGGCTTAATCCCAGAAATGAAAACTAACTCTTCCTGGTCATTTATTTTGTTGCTTTTTTTTTTTTTTAACTGTCTACTCTCACTAAATTTTCCAAGATTCATATATTTGGTTTGTCATTATTCTGCCATACTGAAAATACGTACTAACTCATGTTTCAATCCTTCTTAATACAACTTGCTTTCTTCTAGGAGATGGTTCTAATAAGAATGCTTCCTGAAATATAGATAAGAACAAGATGTTATCCTAGCCCTCACACACACACACATACATACACCCTCCAGCCTCTGTGTAAACCAGCATAGCATCCATCCTTCAGTATTATATTAAAACCAGTTCTAAATCTGACTTGGGCTGAATTGTTGCTTTATATTTCTATATCTTTTAAAGTATAAATTTTTTATATTTCAAGGAACCCAATTTATTCTGTACACATATTACTTTTCAGATTACATCTAGCAGGTGATCAACTCAAAAATGAACTTTCCAATATTGTGAATCACTTGTTCATTACTTTGCTCATTACCTGTGTGGTACCTTCAAGGTGAGGGCACTTATGCTTTCAGACTTTTCCTTTCCCTCATCAAACCCGTCAGATTCCATGCTACCCAGCTGGGTAATTAAAGGGTCAAGTCCAGGTCCAGCAGACTCTGGAAATGAAGCGGCTAGGGCAGTAGAGGGGAGCCTGCTGCCTTAGAGACGCCCTGCCCACTATTCAACCCTTCCCTTGCTACCCCCCCAGATTCTGTAGGAATTATAAGGGGTGGGGGTGGATCTTGGCCCCACCTCCACCAAGAGGAGGGTGATACTTTGCAATTTTGAGACTATCTAGGAAGGTTGATGGAGTCACAAAGCAAAACTAGAAATAGATGAAAATATTAGGACAACTCACTAATAATGGAAAAAAAAAAGGATTTGAAAACCCTCAGGGTATGTAGCATCTTGTAAATCAAGAATTCAGGAGAGCTCCTTGGTGGCTTAGCAGTTTAGGGATCCAGTGTTGTCACTGCCGTGGCTCAGATTGCCACTGTGGCACTGGTTCAGTCCCTGGCCCGGGAACCTCCCCAGGCCTAGGGCACAGCCAAATTAAAAAAAAAAAAAAAAATCAATTCAGGAACAACAACAAATTCAGAAATCTTCCCCCCCCCAATGGTAAAAATGGACTATGTTGAGAGTTAAATGGACTATGTTGAGAGTCAATTTAAAACAGCTATTTTTATGGTATTGGTACTAGACAACTATTTTTCTTTTCTGAGACTGTGTACAGGTAATCCTTGTCTTTCTTATTTAAATACTGAAAATTAAATGATCACAAAAGATTTTTAGGCATTTATTTGATGAGGCTGTAAAGTTTTCTAAGCCAAAGAGATAGGTTAACTGTTGAAGGTTGGGTTTCCCAAAGAACAGTTGCTGAGATGAATCCGGGGTCAACAGGTGTGAGAAAGGTAGGGCACAAAGCTGGACTGGGCAAAAGGAAAGAGGAACCTCAGTGCAGGCCCAGCAAGACCTGGTCCCCCCAACTGGGAGCTCTGGCAGGTGGGGCCATGAGAGCTGGTCCCCACTGGGTGAAGACAGCTGGCCAGGCTTTAATCCCTTTCCTCGGGTCAGTCTCTGGAGGTGGGCTGCTTGCGTAGAGGGAGACAGGGCAGAGAATTCTGCTGCTGAGGCAGACACCACAGGGTACATGATTAGGTTGGGCTGTCTGCTCATGGCACCCCCACAGCTGGCCAGCAAGCTCTTCCTCTAAGAAAGACACGGGCAATGTACTCCTTGTCCACCAACCTGGTACTAAGCGGCCAGCCTACAGTCCTCCGAGCTGCCTCTATCAAAGTTACCTGCACCCTTTGCTTTAGAGAGCCATTCCATTTACCAAAAGCAAAACAAAACAAAACAAAACAAAAAAAACATTTAAACAAAAAATGTTTAACCTTCATAAATTACCTTTGAAAGCACAGGGAGAATAAGTAACTCTCAGAGAGGCCCGCCTGAAGCTGGTCTCCATATCTGTTGAGCCTCATTTCATCAGTGAGCTTGGCAAGCACTCTCCTTTGTAAAAGCCACTGTCAGCATCACAGCTGGGCCCACAGCTCTGCAGCCTGCTCAGGTTTGGGGAGCCCACAGCAAACGGCAGGGTGTCCTTCACCTTCAGACACCTTCAGGGGCTAGAAAAAGGGGAGCAGGCTGATTTCTGGCTTGCTAGTCAGTTCCCAAGCACAGACCAGCAAGAAGTGCTCTCCAGCTGATTATGTAAAGAGCAGGTTCCCCAGGCCCCTCTCAGACAGCGCTGTTGTGGCGCCCGAGGAGAAGCAATGCTGCCAGATGACTGCACACCAGCCCCCCTCAATTGCCATGGAGATTACACTAAGGATAATCACTTGACAACAATCATAGTCTTGGGCAGCCCTCTGCAGTCTGATGAGGCTCGTGCCCCCTACATCTGAACAGAACAGAGAAGCCCCAAGGTCAATGGCGTTGTCAGGAGCTCTGGACTCAAATCGTGCCGGGCCAGCATTCAGGCTCCATGAGGACCCAGCTACTTTGGCTCGATCTTAGTCCCAACTCTGATCCTCTTCCCGGCTGAGAGTCTAACAATTCTTTTTCCAGATCTCTCTTTTCTCATCGGAAAATAAGGTGGGCGGGTGTGTGGTTGGCACAGAGGATGACTAACTCCAAAACTCCAGGGGTGAGGACAGTGCTGTAGGGACTGCAAGGGACAGCTATGGGAGCTCTGTCCTCTATCATCAATCAAGTAGCTAGCAAGTGAAAATAAAATTGATGTCACCTACTACAGAAGTCTCAATCAGTATACTACTTCGTGTGTGCAGTAAGACAGACTTGAGATAACCCACTTTCTCTTTAAAACAACCCAGAGTTTGCCTTAAAACAAACAAGACCCTAAATTTCATTCTTCAAAAGTTCATTCAAAAAAAGCAAACTGTCTTAAAGAAAAACCATGATGAAGCCATCTTCGGATCCTCTCCTGGGTGAGCCTGACACCTGCTGGCCCTCTGGGTCCCTTGCAGTCACACTTGAGAAAGCATGATTTTTTATAAGATCTTAATACTGTCTACGTAAATGTATCTGCTCCAGAATTCCAGAGAGGTAAGTTCCTGTTGTGACTCAGCGGTAAGGAACCCGACTAGTATCCATGGGGATGCGGGTTCGATCCCTGGCCTCGATCAGTGGGTTAAGGAGCCAGCATTGCCGAGAGCTGAGGTGTAGGTCGCAGACACGCTCAGATCCCGAGTTGCTGTGGCTGTGGCGTAGGCCAGCAGCTACAGCTCCAATTTGACCCCTAGTCAGGGAACTTCCATATGCTGCAGCTGCGGCCCTAAAAAAGCCAAAAGAAAAAAAAAGAATTCCGAAGTTTTCTGGAAAGGATCGCATCAGGGAATTTATGCAAGAGAGATACCACGATCAAGCAGTACTGTGAGCAATTATATTTCAGTTATTCATTTAGGGAATAGGATTAAGGGAATAACATTCAATAAATGAATAAGTTTCAGCCACATACGCACATACTGATATGAAAATTCATAAAGGAAACTATTCTAAATTTTCCCTCATTGTTTATTAGAATCTGTAATATGCTGGTAATGATTGCGTGTTTATAGAAAATCAAAGTGACAGGACAACATGAGAGGAAACAAGAGAGAAGCAAAGGAAACTCTAAGGAGAGAGAAAGAGAAGAAGAGCTGGGAGTAGGTACGGGAAAAGAGGCAAAATGTAAAGAGACAGCTTCAGGCACAAAGAGGCAAACGTCAAAGCAGCAAGAGTCAGGGAAACCTTGACGCAGGAAGCCAAAGGGAAGACCACTCACTTTTCCCAAAAGAAAACTGCCCGATGAAGTAGAGCAAAGAGGTTCAACAGCACTTTAACTGTTTGATGACTGACATATCTCACTTAGCTGGCCGGTCTCCTAAGCTGCGAACTGTATCTCCGTGGCGGCCAGTGAGTAGCAAGAGGAACTGTGTTCTGCAGTCTCTCAACAAGGGAGCTGAACATCTCCGCAGTGAAGAACACATTTCCAAGGCAACACTAAATTTAAGAGTGTCGTTTATTTTTATTTATGTTTATGGTTGCACCTGCCGCAGACGGAAGTTCCTGGTCCAGGGGTCGAACCACAGCTGCAGCAACTTGAGATCCTTTAACCCACTGCTCCAGACTGGGGATGGAACATGCGCCTCATGCCACCTAAGATGCTGCAGTCAGATTCTTAACCCACTGTGCCATAGCAGGAACACCAAGAGTTTCATTTAAAAGAGGGCTTCTTATGCAAATTAAAACTACAATGAGGTATCGCAACACACTGGTCAGAACGGCCACCATCAAAAAGGTCTACAAAATATGTTCAATATCTTGTAATAAACTATAATGCAAAATCATCTGAAAAAGAATATATATATGTATAACTGAATCACTTTGCTGTACACTAGGAACTAAAACAACATTGTAAATCAACTATACGTCAATAGAAAATGAACCATAAAAAGGCAAATATGATAGAATTATATTTTAAAAGTCTACAAATAATAAATGCTGGAGAGGGTGTGGAGGAAAGCGAACCCTCCTACATTGTTGGTGGGCATATAAATTTGTGCGGCCACTATGGAGAACAGTATGGAGATTCCTTAAAAATTTTTAAGTACAGTTGCCATATGATCTAGCAATCCCACTCCTGCGCGTATATCCTAAGAAGACTCTAATTTGAAAAGATACATACACCCCATGTTCATACCAGCACTATTTATGACAATCAAGACATGGAAGCAACCTAAATGTCCATCAACAGAAGAATGGCTCAAGATGTGGTACATATATACAATGGAGTATTACTCAGCCGTAAAAAGAATGAAATAATACCATTTGCAGCAACATGGGTGGACCTAGAGATTATCATACTAAGTGAAATAAATCAGACAAAGACAAATATCATATGATATCACTTATATGTGGAATCTAAAAAACTGCTACAAATGAACTCATTTATAAAACAGAAACAGACTCACGGACATAGAAAACAAACTTATGGTTACCAAAAGTGGGAAGGAGGGGAGTTCCCTTCGTGGCTCAGTGGTTAACGAATCCAACTAAGAACCATGAGGTTGCGGGTTCGATCCCTGGCCTTGCTCAGTGGGTTAAGGATCCGGCATTGCCGTGAGCTGTGGTGTAGGTTGCAGACGCGGCTCGGATCCCGCGTTGCTGTGGCTGTGGCGAAGGCCGGCAGCTACAGCTCCTGTTAGACCCCTAGCCTGGGAACCTCCATATGCCGTGGGTGCGGCCCTAGATAAAGGCAAAAAGACAAAAAAAAAAAAAAAAACTGGGAAGGAGGGGGGAGGGATAAATTAGGAGGTTGGTATTAACAGGTAAACACTTCTACATATAAAATAAATAAACCACAACGACCTGCTGTATGGTGCAGGGAACTATATTCAATATCTTGTAATAACCTATAATGGAAAAGAATCTGAAAAAGAAAAAAAAACTGAATCACTTTGCTGTGCACCTGAAACTATCGCAACACTGTAAATCAACTATGCTTTAATTAATTAATTAATTAAAAGGAGGCCTCTTAAGATGTCACCGGATACTTTGTTTTCTTATAACCAGTATCCTAGAGCTAAGATAATTAGTTCTGCTGGGAGGAGGGGATACACAGGCAGACAAGTCATTTTTATTGGGACCTAATAAAATATACACTAGAATTCACTGGGATATACTTAGTGCTATAACCAAATATATTTCCTGTGCTATAATTTTTTTTAACCTTTGTCAGAAGACCAGTGCTATCTTCCTAGCTCACCAAATGACTTGCTGGAAGTCATTTAACCTCTCTGACACTCTGTTTCTTTAACCATAAAAAGGAGACACCAACAAGCTAGTCTAGCTACCTTGGAGGATTATGAAGATCAAATGAAATGACATGTGTGAAAATACTGTAAAATTTTCTGAGCTACACTCAAAAAAAAAAAAATGTGGAATCAAAATACATTCTCCCTGGGGAGTTCCCGTCATGGCTCAGCAGTAAGGAATCCGACTAGTACCCATGAGGATGCCGGTTCAATCCCTGGCCTTGCTCAGTGGGTTAAGAATCCGGCATTGCTGTGACCTGTGGTGTAGATCGCAGACACTGCTTGGATCCCACGTTGCTGTGGCTCTGGTGTAGGCCAGCAGCTGCAGCTCCAATTTGACCCCCTAGCCTGGGAACTTCCATATGCCACAGGTGTAGCCCTAAAAAGACACACAAAAAAAATTATTTCTGGACAAGTAAGAGATGAACAGCCTTGGAGAAGAGAAGGATGCTGAACGAGGGTCATCTCGCAGCAGAAAGGTCATTCCCAGAGGAACACAGCCCTGCCCAAGCCTGGTTAAGAGCTCTCAGAAGCCGCAGTAACAAGGCTTAGACATATCATCAGCAAACAGAAATATTAGGCAAGGATGAGTTTCTTCTCTGGCTCTCTATGTTGATTTAAATAAAGGTCCTGGAGTCCCTGTCATGGCTCAGCAGAAACAAATCTACCAGCATCCATGAGGACACAGGTTTAATCCCCGGCCTCGCTCAGTGGGTTAAGGATCCGGCGTTGCTCTGTAGGTCACAGATGTGGCTTGGAATAGTGTGTTGCTGTGGCTGTGGCGGCTACAGCTCTGATTCAACCCCTGGCCTGGGAACTGCCATATGCCACGGGTGTGGCCCTAAAAAGACTAAATAAATAAACAAATAAAAAAGTCCTATCCCTTCCTTCTTGAACAAGCTCACCTCTGGTGAGCTTCAAACTACCATGGAAGAAAGGTCGAATGTACCATTCCCTCAAATTGTGAACAAGAAGTGGCTTTATAGGGGTTTCCGGAGATGAACCAAAAGAAGTTATTTCTGTAAGTTCCAGCCTTGGTCTTACATGTGTCCCTAACCAACCCAGGTTTTGTGTGCCTGGGACTCAGGCCACAGAACAGGGATTCTGGACAGAGAGACTTTTTTCCCAGGCCCGGGTACCACTATCTCTCAAGTGAACTTTGAGTCCATGGAGACAAAAGGACACACAGAGAGGCCTGAATCACAGAGTGATGTCACCCACTTATGTGTTTTTCCCTTATTTGTGATAACTCGACAGCCACACATGACTGAGACAGTTCTTTTAAGATTGAGAACTTTTTTTTCTATGGCTGCACCCACAGTTTATGGAAGTTCCCAGGCCAGGGGCTGAATCCGAGCTGCAGCTGCAGCAGTGCCAGATCCTTTCAGGCCCCTGCACTGGGACTGGGACTGAGCCTGGACCTGAGCCGCTGCAGTTAGATTATTAACCCGCTATGCACTTTGTGTAAAATTAGTTTCCACCTTAGAAATAATCTCTTAATTGCGCCTAAAGAGCAAGACGCTGGAGAAGTAGAAAATTAGTTTCCACCTTAGAAATAATCTCTTAATTGCGCCTAAAGAGCAAGACGCTGGAGAAGTAGATTCTGAGATGCACTTTCTAGAACGAGGATGCTGGTTTCCTTTCTTTTTTTTTTTTTTTAAACACAGCTATGTGAAAAGTAGCTCTACTTGTAGGCTCATGAGCTTCTGCAGATGCGTCCCAGTGGAGAGCACACCCGCCCCAGGGCAGGAAGAGGAAAAGATCAGAGCTTCAATTCATATCTGTTTGCTTACCTCATCCTTTTTAAAAATCGTACTTGCATATATGTTTTATGAGGTACATAACAGAATAATAACATGGTGCATTTAAATAATTTATAGATGCACATGATAAATACATATAATTGTTTATTAATATTAGAGCCTTATCCCCAAAAAAGTTTGCAGAACACAGACTTTCAATAAAGAATATTTGGAGAGGAGTTCCCACTGTGGCACGAAGGCATCGGTGGCATTTCTGGAGTGCTGGGACTTGGGTTCGATCCCCAGCCCAGCACAGTGGGTTAAGGATCTGGCATTGTCACAGTGTGGGTTGCAACTGTGGATTGAATCTGATCCCTGGCCTGGGAACTCCAAAGGCTGTGGTGTGGCCAAAAAGAAAAAAAAAATTTATTTAGAGAATATACTCATTTGATTTTGAATTACACATTGCCTAGTAGGTTAGTTGATCCTAAAAGCTCATTTCTGTCCCCAGTTTACTTGTGCCATAGACTAACCCTAAAATTCTAGAACTTTTATCCCGAGACCAGGAAGACAATGAAAATGCACCGATGCCAGTGGATCATGACTAAAAGCAGGACTAACAGAGCTAAAGTCTAGTGTCATCACAGACATCAGCATGTAACACACGTGTAACCTACAAAGCCACGACAATACTAACGTCACATATAAAATCACACGTAAGGGTGACATTTATATTTCTCAATAGAAGTCCCGGCAGAGCATTGCAGACTCTAAGGCTAACCTGCAACTGAATGTTTCTTTAATTCCAAGTCAGGGAAATTCAAGAACCTGAGCTTCACAAGGGCACCATCAAGGGCAAGAGAAGTTAACGTGGTGACCATGTCCTCATCAGAAATGCACAGCTCTCTGGGTTGACCTAACTGACATATCTGGGAAATTACAGACAGAAAATGTGGTGAAACATCAGCTTAAATACAGCACCAGGGAGCCCTCTCTCCCCGGCACATGTGTGACTTACTGCCATTGCATATGGTTTACTTTCCAGAAGCAGACGCCCTTCAGAGCTGAGTCATCAGCAGAACCAGGTCAGCCAGGTCTGGGACAGCTTCTGCCCATGGGACGCAAAGGAACTCATCAAGCCTCTTATTCTATTACTCCTCGTTTTGAATGTTAAATAAATAAAAACTATCGATAGGATCCTCCATTCACTTCATTAGGGCAGAACCCAGCCCCCGAAGCCATGGAGATGGTAATTTTTTCCAGATTTAATGACTGTGATTGATATGCCCAAACCCCCACCCCCAGGACTCAATCAGCAAAGCGCTAGCGAGGAAGGTCATAAATTCAATGCCTCAGCTATTTCCAAGGACCAAAGCCAATAGGAAGTGCGTCCCAAAGTGGAACTGCCAAAGCCTGTCGAAATTGTGCTTCGATTAAGAGACAAGCAATTAATACATGGACTTTTAAACAAGAAATTTTTGCTACTTATCAGGATTTCCTGTCATGGCTCAGCGGAAATGAATGTGACTAGCATCCATGAGGATGCAGGTTCAATCCCTGGCCTCACTCAGTGGGTTAAGGATCCAGTGTTGCCATGAGCTGTGGTGTAGGTCTCAGACGTGGCTCAGATCTGATGTTGCTGTGGCTGTGGTGTAAGCTGGCAGCTGAAGCTCTGATTCAACCCCTAGCCTGGGAATCTCCATAGGCCGCAGGTGCAGCCCTAAAAAAAAAAAAAAAAAGACAAAAACAATAAATAAATAAATTTTGCTACTTATCAACCTAACGCTATTATTTACCCAGGTTTGTGGCTGAGGGAAAAATAGAAACTGCTGGTCTTAGTAAGTCCTCAGCTTACTTTCTTCCCTAAATTCTGTTTCTTACTTTGGTAATCTGTATCCGCTCAGAATACCCCCACCATAAAACTAAAAACGTATCCAGCAATCGCACTCCTGGGCATATATCCAGAAAAGACAAAAACTCTAATTTGAAATGATACATGCACCCCAAAGTTCACTGCAGTACTATCTGCAACAGCCAAGACATGGAAGCAACCTAAATGTCCACTGACAGATGCACAGATAAAGAAGATGCAGTACACATATAAAATGGAATATTATTCAACCAAAAAAAGAATGAAGAAATGCCATTTGCAACAACACAAATCGACCTAGAGATTATCATACTAGGCGAAGTATGTCAGACAGAGAAGGACAAGCGTGTTAAGGTAACATATGTGGGCTCTTAAAAAAAAAAAGGATACAGCTGAACTTATTTACAAGACAGAAACAGAATCATGGACTTTGAAAACAAACTTCTGGCTACCAAAGGAGGCAGGTGGGGGAAGGAATAAATTGAGAATTTGGGGTTGATATACGCACACTGTGGTGTATGCAATGACTGGCCAACAGGAAGCTGCAGTGTAACACAGGGAACTCCACCCAATATTCTGTGAAAACCTACATGGGAAAAGAATTTGAAGAAGAATGCATGTGTGTATGCATATAACCGAAAATCTCTGTTGTACACAGAAATTATCACGACATTCTAAATTAATTATACTTCAATGAAACTTTTAAAATGAGGAAAAAAAGAAGAGCGTCGTAGTGATCACAGAGGCTACCAACTCTTAAGTCCAGTTTTTTTTTTTTTAATTGATATCAACCGTATATGTCTTCCAAAAAAGATTTAAAGTACTGCACAAATGGGCAGTGCGCTCCTCGGTCCCCAGGATCTGTCTCTTGCTTCAACAGCGTTTGGACAGAACAGACCCAGGGACGATCCTTGCTCCAGCTTCCGACTACCCTCCAACCGTTTTTCCAGTGGCCACCTTTAGAATCAGCCACTCAGCTCTCTCCCATCTCCGGGACCAGCCAACACCATTTTTTTGAGCTTAACTCCTTATCACGGATCAACCATGAGCTCCCAGGTTTGTCAGTTATTCCACGGAGGTGGAGGCCTTCGTCAACCACCCGATCAGCATGCACCTGCGGTACCTCTCTCTGGGCTTCTATTTCATCCACGACAACGTGGCTCTGGAGAGCGTAGGCCACTTTGCGAACTGGCGGAGGACAAGCTCCAGGGTGCAAAGCATCTCTTAAAAATGCAAAACCAGCGCAGTGGCTGCTCCCTCTTCCAGGACCTGAGAAACCATCTCCAGAAGAGTGGGTAAAACCCAGGACGCTAGGGAAGCTGCCATTCTCTTGGAGAGAAGCCTGAACCAGGCCCTTCTGGATCTGCATGCCCCTGGGTTCACCCACGCAGACCCCCAGCTCTGTGACTTCCTGGGGAGCCAGTTCTTGAAAGAGGGAGGTGAAGCTCGTCAAGGAGATGGGCGACCACATGTCCTACCTCCGCAGCCTGTCCGGTCCCCGGGCTGGGCTGGGCGAGTGCCTTTTCTAAAGGCTCACCCTCAAGCACAACTAGGAACCTCTGGAGCCCAGGGGTCTTCGAGGAGGGCCTCTGGTGCCCTTGCTTCTGCCAGAAGCCCCGCCCTGCAGCCACAAGGCACCTGTTTAACCACCCTGGAGCCCTCTCCCAAGTCTTGGATCAAATGGAAACAATAAAGCTTTTTTGGAGCAAAAAATAAAAATTAATTGGTTTAATTAAATATTGCACAAATGCAGTTACCTGGAATTATCTTTCTCTAAATAGTACCTATGGGGTGGGGGGGGGGCGATGGAGCTTGCCCACTTCATAATCCATATTCTCCGAAATCTGATCCCACCCCAAGTCACAGGAAAGGATTTCACATAGATCTCTCTGTGAGCCCGCCTCTGCCACAGCTGATTGCACCAGCAGGGATCACATGACCAGAGAGGGTCACCTAAGCAGTAGGGGTTACCTGACCAGAGAAGGTCACCTGTTCCCTGAAATTCAGAAGCCCATCATATTCTATAAAATAAAAAACAAAAACCTTCTTCTGTGAGACAATTCTGTGAAATCAAGGCAGAAATGAAATTTTATTCTTCTAAAAATTCAGGAATTATTCCCCTTGTTTGTGCATTGTTTTTCTGGTTTTTGTTTCTAACTCAATTCTCCATATGTATCTGACTTGGGCCACCACCACTAATCTATGTCATTTATATCCATTTCTTTGCTTGCTTCGTTTTGTTTGTTGTTACTTTTTAAAGTTTTCAATCTCTTTGATTTTTAAACAACAAAATACACAAAAGAGAAAAAAAATCCCATCGTCCTAGTCTGCTGTTTTTAACTCATTCAGGACTCTGATATATTAGGCCAAATCTGGTTTGAAATGGGAAACTATAAAGATCTCCAAGCAACCAAGTCTTGACCTTTTCTCATTCTAGTCTTTTATTTCAGTACTTTAAATAGATTGACATGGAACTGCAATGCCTATTTTAATACATGTGGGTAGTAAAATGTTTTTTTATTTTTTTGGTGTTATTTCATATTCATTATAAAAATCGTGAAATAGACCCACGTTCTTCAAAGTAGGGTACACATGCCCCCAAAACAATCTACCAGAATGCAGGAAAGATACTAGGGCTTCCGTTTAATTTTCATCACAGCATTTTCTGCTTCAGTTTTTCTATGTGTATGCCTTACAGTGGACATAGCATATTATTTCAGTATTAGGTATATAACATAAATAAATGGGCACATACATATCTCAGGTTTGTATGCTCAAAATGATAGGAGTACTCGAAAATTTTAATCCACTGAGCCAAGAAATCGCGTTTACCCCCCCCACCAGCCTGCTTTTCAGTCCTAGAGCACAGTGCCATCTAGTGGTGCCTCAGATAACACAGTCATGCTATTTAAGTTTTCTAAGAAAAGTAGTCATTCAGATGGCAAGACAAACCAATAATAACATTCTAAATAAGTGACACACAATTTGAATTATGGTAAACTATAAAAACAGTATTTCTATAATTTCCTGCTGCTGCCCTGAGGCTTTTCCCTCTGTCCCCCTAAAGCTGGAGACTTTCCTAAAGCTGCCAGGCTCTCTCCCTGCTGGTTCTTTCGCCTTTTGCATCTGGTCTCGAGTACACCAGTGAGACGGCTGCCCCCCGCTTTACACCTCTTTCCTTAAAGCACCTGGCCTGGCGACTTCTAACAATTTGTTTGTCTCCCTAGTCTATTAACTTCTAAAGCAGTATTGCCCAGCGGAAAAATGATAGGAAGACACAAATGTGAGTCACGCTTATAATTACCAATGTTCTAGCAGACACATTTTTTTAAGTTTTATGTAAGTAGAGTTGATTTACAAGGGTGTGATCATTTCTGCTTAGCCACGTTTTATAAAGTAAAAAGAAACAGGTAAAATTTATCTTAATAAATTTGTAATTATTCAAAATATTATTTCATTAAGTGATTACTTAATATTTATATTGATTAATATAAATACTACTATTAAATTATGAATGAAAGAGTTCCTCTTTTTTATGTTAAATCTCAAAAACCCAGGTTTCTTCTACATTTACAGCAAATCTGGATTTGAATCAACCGCCTTTCAAGGACATAATAGCTACACGTGTCTAGTGGACTGGATTGAGCAGAGATTTCTAAAGGCAGGGTCTGGTTTCTCCTTCCATTTAGTAAATGTTCAATAAATGGTTCAAAAATAAACAATTTTAAACCGATAATGCTATTGGCTGGGAAAATCTGTCCTGTGTGTACCACTCATTAGGCCTCTGTAAATAGGTGCCACAAAGAATCTGCAAACAAGTCTCTCCTACAGGAGAAAAGCAGGCTGGCAAATTATAGCAATTCCCAGTTTTGTGGTAAAAATCTCTTTTTAGAGGTAGATTTTATGCACATGGATCTCATTGTTTTAATAAGTAAAATTAGCAATTGTCAGCCCTTTAATGATGCACCTAGATTTCTCCTTATAATATTCAATACATTTATAATCACTTTTTATGTGTCTTCCCGCCCTGCCAGTACATAAACTCTTTAAAGGCAAAGACAGCTCTGTCTTGTGCATTGATTGCTGTGTACTCAGTGCCTACTTATGGCTGGAGTAAGCCTTCTTCAAAAAATGGAATGCATGTTCCATTTTTCTCTGGATTTGTGAGTTTCATCGCTTTTTTTCATTCATTTCAAAAACACGGAGTTCATAACTATGTGCTAAGTGTTTAAGACAGAGAGGGTTACAAAATATGGCTCCTGCCTTCAGTCTAATGCACAACAAAATGCAAAATGCAATCCCATCTCAGGACTTTACCTCCCAGACCGTTCCAAAACCCCAGGCTCATGATGAAGACTGGACCTCATGCATGCCTATAGCCCTTCCATCTCCCACTGACTCTGGCGTGCTTTGGGGAGCTTCCTAACCACTCAGAGAAGCAGGTAGGCCCTTCTTAGAGGCTCCAACAAGTTAAGCAACCCCCCCCCCCGCCAAGGGTCAACATATTAATAAACTGAACCAGGAGTAGAAGCCAAATATTCTGACCTTTAAAAATTCCCTGATGGCTCATATGATTAAGGATCCAGCGTTTTCACTCAACTTGGGTAGACGCTGTTTGGCACAGGTTTGATGATGCCTCCCCAGGAACTTCCACATGCTGTGGATGTGACAAAAAAAAAAATTCTGACCCTTAGACCATGTTTCCACTGTCAGGCCTCCACCTCTGAAGTTTTAGAATGCATCTTCCAAGTCATCTAATCTGGAGTTGATTATTGTCTTGTATTTAAAATTAACTTCTGCTCTTTGTTTTTCTTTAATTCATAGCTTAATACATGAGGATAAAAGTAAGATGACCTCCTCCAGAGCTCTGAGTATGAAACCAGTGATACCAGCCCAGAATAAATAAAATTGGTGATCTACCCAAATCATCTAGAGACAGTTTCAGGGCTGTCATGCACTGATGTGCAGGCTGCGCACTGCACAACCTTGCAAAATGCCAGTCAGGGGCACAGCTTGCAAACCACAGTTGGCAGCCTTGGGGGGTGATTACAACCCTAGGAAACAACCCTAGGAAACCAAATCTAGGTCTGCTAGAGTGTAGACAAAACCTGAATATTATTACGGTTGCTGAAATGTCTGAAGGAAAAATGTACGGCTGACACAGGCGGGCCTCAGCCCCAGTCTGGACTTCACAACCAGAGGGCACATGCCTCCAGGGCAGGAGCCAGGCCCAGGTTTATTTAGACCCAACACTATGTCCAACAGGTCAAGTTCCCGACACAAAATAAAGTCATTTATTTCTTTAAAGGGGTGTGTGTGTCTCCAAAGGCTTCACAAACAGCAAATTTTATGCAGGTTAATAATAATCACAAAATAAGTACAAGTGGTTCTTTTCACTTAAAAAGTCCTTGAAAACGCTATTCAGCATTCAGTTGGCATATAATTTGGGGGCCCATAACGACTTTTTAAAAGTGAATGACCTCTTAGGAAAGACAGTTTTACTGATTTTGTATAAACTCATGGAATAATTTAAAGTCATCTGAAAAAGCTTTTAAATTATTCTATAGGAAATAATAATTCCATAGGAAAACAATCAAAAGCCACAACTTGTGGGGCAGCTTTAAATAAGCCTGTGATACAATTCAGCGGGTTAAGACGTATCTGTCATCCTGCTGACAGTGTGCCTCTTCCTGGTACACCAGGCATTTTGGTGGAATTTTTCTTGAGCATCCAGTCAGTGAGGGACCCCCCTGAGGACACAGAAAAATCATATCAGATCTTTCTTCCCACAACTCACAATTGGCTTCAAATGGGAAAAAAAAAAAAAAAGAGTAATTGCATTTTCAATGATGGTCATTCAGCTGTAACTTCAGTCAAGGCTGGTTAATTATTTGCTGACATGCAGGTCTTGCCCAAGTTCACTTCCCAGCCCTTGCAAGGCACGGGGAGAGGGTTGTGGGCTCCTTAAGCGCTAATTAGTCTTCAGACTTCGACACAGCGTCATTTGTGAAATGATCAGGCTTCGGTGAACCCAAGCGCTGAGGCCAGGACTCTGGATTACCCCTTTTTACATTTCCTGTGGTCATGACTTAGTCAAATCTGATTCTGAGACTATTTTTCCAATTCATAATATTAGCTAAATTATCTCAGGAAGCAGAAAGTCTCCATAAACTGTGTGACTCAAAGATTTAATGTTTCTTGAAAAACAGAGCTTTCTGCTAGGCCTTCTGGAACATGGACACCCTGACTTCAAGGGGTGTACGTTTTTGTTTTTGTTTTTGTTTTGTCTTTTTAGGGCTGCACCTACGGCATATGGAAGTTCCCAGGCTAGGAGTCCAAACGGAACTGTAACTGCTGGTCTACACCACAGCCACAGCCACACAGGATCCAAGCTGTGTCTGCGACCTATACCCCAGCTCACAGATCCTTAACCAACCAAGCAAGGCCAGGAATCAAACCTGCCTCCTCATGGATACTAGTTGGGTTCATTACCACCGAGTCACACAAACAGTGGTGGAAGGCAGGGCCTGCTGAGAGGCAGTGACAGGTTGGATAAAAGGGCAGATATTGAGCCACTGTTAGCATTCAGATCCTGGTTCTACTGTCCTGTGACCTCGGGTCAAAGTGACTTAACCTGTCTATGCCTGTTTTCAAACCTGTAAAGCGGAAGTGATGCCTAGATTTACTCCACATATTTTGTGATGAATAAATGAATTAAGAACAGCTTAGAACAGCTGGGCACACAGTAGGACCTCAGCTCCACAGAGAGAAGCTCTAATTATTTTATAATTAGGGACAAAACACATGGGTGAAGAAGGACTTTCGGTGTTCAGACAAGGGGGAAATCGCTGTGGGTTAGCTGATCAGAAAAACGTCTTATGGAGGATATATGAGCATCTGAAGTAAGATTGAAAAGGAAATGCAAGGAGTTCCCGTCGT
Source organism: Catagonus wagneri (assembly GCA_004024745.2). NCBI lineage: Eukaryota > Metazoa > Chordata > Mammalia > Artiodactyla > Tayassuidae > Catagonus > Catagonus wagneri. The sequence goes on along the minus strand of PVHT021183524.1, from coordinate 9,709,499 downwards.
GGCTCAGTGGTTAACAAATCTGACTAGGAACCATGAGGTTGCGGGTTCGATCCCTGGCCTCGCTCAGTGGGTTAAGGATCTGGGGTTGCCATGAGCAGACGCGGCTCGGATTCCGTGTTGCTGTGGCTGTGGCGAAGGCCAGCAGCTACAGCTCTGATTAGACCCCTAGCCTGGGAACCTCCATATGCCACAGGTGTGGCCCTAGATAAGGCAAAAAGACAAAAAAACAAAAACAAAAAAAAAGGAAACGCGAACCAGAGGAAGAGGAGGTTTCAGAGGATGGGATGTGGGACAACCGAGTTAGAGGGATATTTATTCATTGGAAAATAGGGGAAGATGAGATTGAGGCAAGACAAGCATGGTGGATTTCATCCTTTGGACAATAGGAAGCCTCTCGAGAGGATGATGGACAAGAGTAGTGTCTTCACCAGGGTTATTTCTGCAGCTCTTGAAAGTGGGACTTGGAGGAGAAGCCATTCATGATGCTACTGCAACGATCTAAGTGCAGAAGGATGAGAAATAAAAAGGGTTAAGGGTCAGCACAGATGCTTTCCTGCAAGAACTACCAACTGGCTGTGGTTTGGACCAGAGAAGACAGGAGCTGGTTGCCAGTATGAGTGACAAAAAAGAACAATGGGAGTTCCCACTGTGCCTCGGAAGATTAAGGGCCTGACATAGTGTCCACAAAAATGTGGGTTCGATCCCTGGCCTCGCTCAATGGGTGAAGAATCTAGTGTGGCCGCAAGCTGCAGCATAGGTGGCAGTTGGGGCTTGGATTCCGAGTTGCTGTGGCCGGTGTAGGCCGGCAGCTGCAGCTCTGACTCAACCCCCTAGCCCAGGAACTTACATATGTGGCCCTAAAAAGGAAAAAAAAATGGTGTTAGCGACACAAACAGGTAAATCCTAGAGCTGAATTTTTTTTTTTTTTTTGGAGCAGGTAACAAAGACTTTGAGGTAACAAAGCAACAGCTCCAAAGAAACCTCATAAAGGCAGATGGAGACATGAAACTCTTACAGAAGAGATCTGAGATCAAACAACAGAGATCATGGGGGCCAGAAGCCTGGATGGATTCACAGAGCAGGGTTAATGGATACAAATAATTAAAGGATAGCAAGAAAAAAAAAAAGACACACTTGGAAGGAAGAGCATGGCTGCTTCGAGGAAAGCGTTTTGACTTTTTCTCCTACCGCAAGGGCTGTGATGGAGACATCCTCAAAATGGTGGAGGATGGCAACTGATGCTGAAGCTTGGGTCTAAATCAATAAACGAGAGTGTGCAGGGTAAACCCCTAAGCTGCATGTCAGGAGAGCAGGGGGTCTAGCAAAGTCGGGGTCAGCAGGTATGCTAACGATGGGGCCCCCCAGCTCTGAAACTCCACTGGATCCTGCCCATCCCTAGGGGTGCTGCTGTGGCTGACTTCAGCCACTCTTCGTGTTCTTTTTATTTTCCAGCATTCCCTAATAACAACGTTTAACTTTTTTAAAGCATGTGGGCATGGGGGAAAAGTCATCTAAAAGCTTATAAGACATTCGTCTACAGTGGTAGGCTTCATTTTAAGGATTTTCAAGGAAAACGTAGAGACTACAGTCCATTTCTCTGGATATTTACAAATATAGATATATTCTATTTGTGAGGAATTTGCACACCATTTTTACGAAGGAAAAGCAAATGCATGCCAATTATTTTTCATTTCTATTTTTAAGACGTAAGATGCCTACAGCAACAAATTACTTTAAAAAGATTTATCTACCCATCTATCTACACCTAGGTCCTTTCCAGGAGTTCTAAAAATACTCAGACGCCTCATTTATTCAGTCAGTGTGGGTGCTGAAATGCATTGGGGCACACATCGGTAAAAATAAAATTAGAAATTCTGTAACTTCTGCACACAGAGTGTGATGGATCGTTTTCCCTTTGGCATGGTCCCCCCTTCCTCGCTGCACCGCACAAGTCGGTCGAGTGTTAACTGACCTCTGCTCTAGACTCGTGATGAGGGGGGTTGTCACAACATGGAAAACTTACAGCAGAAATCACACCCCGAGTTCCCACAGTGGGTCGGTGGGTTAAAAACCCAACATCGTGTCCGTGAGCATGTGGGTTCGATCCTTGGCCTCGCTCAGTGGGTTAAGGATCTGGTGTGGCTGTGGCTGTGGCTGAAGCTGCAGCTCCAATTCGACCCCTAACCCGTTAACTTCCACATGCCAAAGGTGTGGCTGTAAAAAGAAAAATAAAAAGAACATCACAATATCACTCAATTATTTTACCAACTCTCTTCCCCCTCAGACCCTAGCTTTCAGCACATGGCTGGGCTCCTCTCCCCTCTGCAAACAACTCCCCTTCTGCCCACCCTTTTCAGGGACAGTGACCTGTTTTATCCATCTGCCAGGGAAAAAAATCCCAAAGTCCTATTTCTTCATTACGTCGTGCTCTTTTGTTCTCAGGCTCCTTCCCAGACTTGTCTTAACCTGTACACTCTCTATCTGCAGTTCTCGGGGAGAGCCTGTGTTGGCCTCACCTGGAGGGCTTGTTAAAACAGAGGGTGCAGGGCGTCACCCACAGATCTTCAGACTCAGCAAATCCCAGGTGGGGCCTGGGAATTTGCATTTGTTAATTCCCAGGAGCTGCTGTCCCTGCGGGTGATCTGTCGCACTCTGAAGACCATGGGCTTGAAACCTTCTGAACCAGTTTTCCTAACACCAGAATGGCCTCTGAGCGCCTGGCTTCAGCACCACCCGCACAAAGGCAGAACTGAACTTTTAAATAAGTTGTGCTCAACAAAATTTTAGCCAACCGAATCCAACAACGTATTAAAAAGATCATACACCACGGCCAGGCGGGATTCGTGCCAAGTGCACAAGGATGGTTCAACATATGCAAATCAACCAACGCCATACATGAGGTTAACAAAAGAAAAGTCAAAAACCACATGATCACCTCAATAGATGCAGAAGCAGCATTTGACAAATCCAACGTGGATTCATGATAAAAACCCTTACCGAAGTGGGTATAGAGGGAACATATCTTAACATCATCAAAGCCATTTATGACAAACCCATAGCAAATACAATCCTCAGTGGAGAAAAGCTGAAAGCCTTCCCACTAAAATCTGGAACAAGATCAAGGATGCCCATTCCCACTGAGAGTCTGCGGTTAACAGATACAAACTATTGCATTTGGAGCGGATAAGCAATGAGATCCTGACGCATTGCACAGGGAACTGTATCTAGTCACTTGTGATGGGACACGAATGGAGGATAATGTGAGAAAAGGACTGATGGAGGAAAATATGTATATATATGTATTCCTGGGTCACTTTGCTGTACAGCAGAAACTGACAGAACAGTGTAAACCAACTATAACAGAAAAAATTAAAATCTTACAAAAATAAAGTTGTGCTCCATCTTGGACCTGGGCAAGACCATCTCCCCTAGTAACAGTTTCTGTTTCATCCTTAACACGACTGTTCTGTCCTCTATTTAGAGCAGGACTGTCTGAGGATTCTGACTCCATCTTTGGTTGCTTTGACTACTGGCCTCTCTGCCTCTTCATGCCTCCCCTTTCCCCTTGTGCCAGCATCTACGGAAGTGGATAAGAAAGCAGGGGAGCTCCCTGCTTTGGTGTGGAGGGAAGATTCAAACCACAGCATCCTCTCTGCTCACGAACTCTCACCCCAGCCCACCCCCAGACCACAAAAGAAAAACCCAGGCTCCTTTCCCTATCATCTCAAGCCATTGGCACCTGAATGAGAGGCTTGCCTTCTCTCCCTCAGAAATTCTCATTGTGTAACAGATAAACCTTTTCACACCCCTTTGGTGTGTGTATGACGTCATCCGTCTCAATATCTGAACCAAACTCTGAGTGGGGGGGGTGTCCCTCCTGGTTTTTACAGGATGACCTTAAAATTTCCCCCAGCGCTTGGAACCATTTTCCTTTTCTCTTTACATTTAAAGAACTTCAGGGAAAAAAAAGTCTATGCAACCGTGTAGGTAGAATTAAGCAAGTGTTAATATACATTAAGAGACCTTATTGTATCCATAAGGCAAAAAAAACAGTACACCATTTTTTAAAGTATGCAGAAAAACAAAACAAAAAGGGCTCTGAGAATTCAAAAATATAATAGCAGCAATGAAAAACTGAGAAGGCAGAAGAACTCTTCCACAAAGTCAAACAAAAGTATGGAAAATAGAAATTTAAAAATAGAAAATCCAAGTCCAGTAGTTCAAAGATTCAAATAATAGAAAACTCAGAAAGAACAGAGAACAAAAGAGAGGAAATAATCAAGATAATATTTTTTTAATTCCCCACATTTGAAGAAGATTGATTTTCATATTGAAAGGTGCAAATAGTTTTTTTTAATTACTTAATGAATTTTATTACATTTGTAGGTATACAAAAATCATCACAACCAAATTTTATAGCATTTCCATCCCAAACCCTCATGCACATAGTTCTAATAGATGTATACCAGACCATTATGAACCTATAAAATTGTGACATCTCAGAACAATAGGAAGGTGGAAAAGATCCTGAAATCTTCAACCTTTTTTTTCTTACAAAAGATCAAGAATCAGAATGGCACTGGAAAATCCAACAGAAACTCTGGAAACTAGATGTCAAAATTACATGACAAAACAACTTCTCTCCTCGAATTACATACCCAAACTATTGACTAAAAGTTTGGGTAAAATAAAAAATATTTTCTGATAACATGTCTGAAAAGCCTTTTCTCAAACACATTGTTCTCAGAAAACTACCAAAGGATATGTTCCACCAGAATAAACCAAAAAAAAAAAACCCAGGAAGACAAAGGAAGCCAAAAAAGAGGAAGTCTAATATGCGGGAAAAAAGCACTAGGAAGGTGGTACCAGGAGCTCCCAAGAAGATGACCAGCTGAACTTAATGTGGCTGATTACACTTGCACAGCTGACATGGGACTGAATTGCTGACAAGCATATAAAATACCAGAGCAAACAATCATTAACTCCAAGGAAGCAACGCCAAGTAGTCACGCTGCGATCCACAAGAGAAGTCCAACTTCAAGGAAAATAAAGCCTTGTACCGGAGAGAAAAAGTAACCATAGCGAAACTGACAGCACAAACTGCCTGAACCCAGCCAGCACACAGACTGGGACTTGAACCCACGTGCCGACACGCGAAACCAGCCAAAACACAGATTGGGACTTGAACCCACATGTCTGGACTAAAAGCCAACCTAAAGCCAGACTGGAATTTAAACGCACGGTTTTAAATTAGTTACTCACCCTATGTCTGGACTCACTAAGGTTCGTGTTCTTTGTGCCTCCACGCAGAAGGAATTCAGCAAGAGACAAAGTGATAAGTAAGAAACAGATTTAGGGAGTTCCTGTCGTGGCGCAGTGGAAACGAATCTGACTAGGAACCACGAGGTTGAGGGTTCGATCCCCGGCCTCACTCAGTGGGTTAAGGATCCGGTGTTGCCGTGAGCTGTGGTGTAGGTTGCAGACACGGCTCGGATCCCGCGTGGCTGTGGCTGTGGCTAAGGCCGGCGGCTACAGCTCCTCTTAGACCCCTAGCCTGGGAACCTCCATATGCCGCAGGTAAAAAAGACAAAAAAAAAAACTTTATTAGGGTAGGGCGCTTTTAAGTGTAGCAAGCGGGCAGGCAAGTAAGCTCTGCCCGAGGAGCTGCTGGCCCACGGTTTTCTCATCCAAGGGGCGCGGGGCCTGGAAAGGCCCGCCTCTTCCTTTCCGGGAGCGGTGGCTCCTCCTTAGCATCCGGAAGGACGTATATTCAAATCAGCCGAAGGGCGGTCCTCAAACTCCTGCCATTGGTCTGAACCTGAATGCAGGCTTTACCCCATCCCGGCCCAATGACCTGAGGCAATTCTCGCACCTCCGCTAGTTAAGCATGCGGGCTTTAGCCGGCCTTATTCTGATTACTTTCTTGAACTTACGGTGGTCTCGCGATACCCTCCAGGTTTCCCTCTTTATCTGCGATCCCCTGTTGGGACTTCTACAACCACCTGTGCCTACACCGTCCCTGTCAATAGTATCCCACTCAACTTATCTGCGAAATAGCGTCTTTTTTTTCCTCTAGGGACATATGGAAGTTCCCTGACTAGGGATCCAAACTGAGCTGCAGCTGCGGTCTACACCACAGCCATGGCGACATCAGATCCAAGCGACATCTGCAACCTATGCTGCAGCTTGCGGCAATGCCCGAACCTTAACACACTGAGCAAGGTCAGGGGTCAAACCTGCATAGACATGTACGCTATGTAGGGTTCTTAACCGGCTGAGTCACCATGAGAACTTTTAAATTAGCATTTTTATTGTGAAAATAATGCTTCGGATACTGATCTAAAAATTCCTGTAGGAGTTCCCGTCGTGGCGCAGCGGAAACGAATCTGACTAGGAACCATGAGGTTGCGGGTTCGATCCCTGGCCTCACTCAGTGGGTTAAGGATCTGGTGCTGCCGTGAGCTGTGGTGTAAGTCGCAGACGTGGCTCAGATCTGGCTTTGCAGTGGCTGTGGCGTAGGCCGGCGGCTACAGCTCCAATTAGACGTCTAGCCTGGGAACCTCCACATGCCACAGGTGTGGCCCTAAAAAGACAAAAAGACCAAAAAAAAAAAAAAAATATATATATATATGTATTCTTGTATAGCTGTACTAGGAGGGAGGAGACAAGCAGAAAGTTAACATGTATGGTTGGTCAAAAGGGAAAGTTTCAAGCAAGGGTATCAGTCAACACATGATGACCAAAAAGTTGAGTAATAATAAACGTAGCAAAAGTAATGACATAAATCTGCCATATAGAGGTACGGCAATAAATATCAACAGAAGCCACTCAGTTGGTTGAAAGAGGTTATTGCTGGGGAGTGGAAACTTGAGAAGGTGAATAAAGATGCCCAGTAGACTGCGGGGGTTTCTATTGCAAGCCCTGTAGACGTGTTTGGCTCCTTAGCTATGTGCATGTGCCTCTTTAATAGTTTAAATGTAAACTATTCCTAAGCTTTTGGAGTTCCCTTCGTGGCTCAGTGGAAATGAATCTGACTCGCATCCATGAGAATGCAGGTTCAATCCCTGGCCTCACTCAGTGAGTTAAGGATCCGTCATTGCCATGAGCTGTGGTGTAGGTCGCAGACACGGCTCAGAACCCACGATGTTGCTGTGGCTGTGGTGTAGGCCAGCAGCTACAGCTCCGATTCGACCCCAAGCCTGGGAACCTCCATATGCCGAGGGTGTGGCCCTAAAAAAACAGAAAAAGAAAAAAACTATTCCTAAGTTTAAAACATAACTTACCCAGATTTCCCACTGTGGCACAGCGGGTTAAGGATCAGCATTGCTGCAGCTGTGGCATAGATCCACATGCCACTAGCGCAGCCAAAAAGAAGAAGAAAAAACTTACGCAATAAAAAATTCATAAATTAATTTTCTTTTAAAAAATATCCTCTTCCCACAAATAATTTGAGGGGAACATATCAAAATTTAAATGTAACAAATGTCAGTGTGAATACAGAAGAACATCAAGAGAAAGGCAAAGAGACATACAAGTTTCTTAAAGACTTACCAGTTTCACAGTAGCTGTTTTATCCTTTTATTTCCTCAGTCGAAAGAAATGAAACATAACAGCTACCAGGATTTTGAGAGGGGTTTCTTAATTTTGCCCTGATTTGCAGGAAGGAGATATCTGTAGCTTTTTAGATGTTCAAAAGGTGTTCTCATCCTTGGAAAAGCTGAAAACCACTGAGCTAGAAAATTGCTTCTGACTCACAATTTGGAGCTGATCTACTTTTCGAAAGTGGATCTCTGTCATTAATGTTCACACATCAGCTGCTTCTCCCCAAGGACAAGCCCACAAAAGAGAGGCAGTTATTTTTCCTATAAACCAGAGGGTGTTTTTTTAAAATATTTATACATAAGCGGAATTTCTGGGCTAATACTACTGATCTCAGGTGAATTTCTGCAAACGGGAGTACCTGTGAACATGTTCCTCTGAGAAATGATGGCGTTCCAGTCTGGGATGCCGTCTACACTGCAGTTGCAGAAGCCTAGGAAACTGGCAAAGCATTGCTTTTGTTTCTTAAAAATAAGAAACAAAAGTCTTTTTTGTGACTTTGTAAATTAATTTTATTATAGTTGATTTATAATGTTTTGTCAATTTCTGCTGTACAGCACAGTGGCCCAGTCATACATACATATATATATATACATTCTTTTTCTCATATTATCCTCCATCACGTTCCATTGCAAGTGACTAGATACAGTTCCCTGTGCTGTACAGCAGGATCTGATTGCTTATTCACTCCAAATGGAATTGTTTGCATCTGCTAACCCCAAACTCCCAGTCCATCCCACTTCCCCCCCCCGCCGCCTTGGCAACCACAAGTCTGTTCTCCATGTCTGAGTTTGTTTCTTTTCTGTAGACAGGCTTATTTGTTTCTTATATCCAGATATGAGATATCATATGGTATTTGTCTTTCTGACTGACTTCACTTAGTGTGAGAGTCTCTAGTGCCACCCAAGTTGCTGCAGATGGCATTACCATTAGGGACACTATTAGCTCTTAATCAACAGTGTTCCATGTTTCGTATTTTCTAACATTTGCATGCATTAAGCTAGAAACTTAAACTATGCAAACAACCCAGGTCATGAATTTAGATATGAAAGTTCTCAGGTGGTTTTGTTTTTGTTTTTGTTTTTTTGGTCTTTTGTGTCTTTTCAGGGCCACACCCACGGCATATGGAAGTTCCCATGCTAGGGGTCTAATTGGAGCTATAGCTACAGCAACGCAGGTTCTGGGCCGCGTCTGCGACCTACACCACAGCTCACGGCAGCGCCAGATCCTTAACTCACTGAGCGAGGCCAGGGATCGAACCCACAACCTCATGGTTTGTAGTCAGATTCATTAAGCACTGAACCACGATGGGAACTCCTTTTTTTTTTTTTTCGGGTTCTAAGCAGTTATGTTTTATTTTCTAACACTCGTGTATTTTTCTTCACAAATAGCTATAATTTACCTAGAAGGAAATTCACTAAAACATTAAGGAAGTATTTATTTTCTTTGCATGGAATGGCATTTTCTAAAAGGAGAGTGGAGGGGAAGGGGGTGCCAGGGGAAAAGAAAATGACTGTAGAAAAGAAGCAACCATGCAAGTCAGCCTAGGCATGGATTTCTGCAAAGTTTTTACAAAACTCATTAAGATAATGGTGTTCTCTATATTTCTGTGTTACTCCTTTAAATGACTAGCAGTTCAAGAGGTTGAAAAACTTAGGCGAAAGATCCTTGTTGCCCAAAGATTCTGTATGGAGGACCTAGACATCATATTGACCTTAATCTCATAAAGATTTAGACACTGATGTCCAGAGTAGTTAAGCCACCTACCTTGAGACACACAGCCAGTCAGTAATAAATCTCAGACCAAGACAGAGCCACCATCTCCTGAGCCAGCTCTGCCCTTGCCATCTCTATATTAATTAGCCCGATGGGTGCAAAGCGATCAGCAGATAAGGATCTTTTTCTGTGTCTAAGTGGAGACAAAACTCCAATAACCCCACTGCGGATGGTACAGTGCAAGGTAAACATCTCTATATTGTACTATCAGACTAAGCTCTGCTGGTGCAGGAGATTAAGGATCCAACGTTGTCACTGCTGCATGCCGTGGGTAAGGCCAAAACAAAACAAAAGAATATTTTATTTTTGAAGCCTGAAAATAACTAGTAGTTTCTAAATATGAGGGTCCAGAGAAGTCAATTGCAATGCACGCACACACACGTACACACACACACACACACACACACACACACACACACACACACACACACGTATCTGCACCCGATGAGGCCATTTGCCATTACAAAGAAGATTCTAAGTGGCAGGATGGCAGCATATTCCTGCATGGACAGCTTTACTTTGGACAACCGCCACATCTGCTTGTCACTCCTGGAATGGGAGCGTCTCCAGAGACGTGGCTGGAACCAGATGCAGCTGAAAGCAGAATCAGAGAAGCCACCCTCTTCCTGCTGGTCACACCCCAGACCCTCACTGTGCATGTTGTTTCTTCGATTTCTCATGGAAACTTTTCCGGGATGGCTTTGCTCACTGCTCTTGAGTCTGAGAGCCAAGAGATTGCCAAGCACTGGCTCCTGCTTTGGAATTTAAGAGGAAAACTGGCTCTAGGGTCTCTAAAAAGGTCCTAAAGCAGAGTGGTAACATTTATCTAAAAACATATTGCTCACCTTGCTGGTGAACAATATTCTAAGGCATCAAGTGTGTTTTTAATTCTATTTTTATTAACGTATATTTGATTTCAATGCTGTGTCAATTTCTGCCATACAGCATAGTGACCCAGTCATACACACATATGGACATGAACCTGTAGATAGGTTCATGTGTACCGCATTTTAGATTCCACATATAAGTGGTATCATATGGTGTTTGTCTTTCTCTCTCTGACTTAACTTCACTTAGTATGAGACTCTATCTTTAAAAGATTAGTTTCAGTCTTTGCTGTATTTTATGCCTGCCTTTTCTTCAGCCATCCTGAAGTCTCCATCACCGTGACCCTCCCCAATGGTCCTCCTTTCCGTATCTTCACCCTGTCTTAAGAGAGGCACTTGGGCAAAGCTATTTCTACAGCCACCTCTCCAACATTCTTTTCATTACCTTTTTCTGGTTAGATAAACTTTTTTGCTAGTTTAAGAGTAGACCTGTTTTTGGAGTTCCCGTCGTGGCTTAGTGGTTAACGAATCCGACTGGGAACCATGAGGTTGTGGGTTCGATCCCTGGCCTTGCTCAGTGGGTTAAGGATCCGGTGTTACCGTGAGCTGTGGTGTAGGTTGCAGACGTGGCTCGGATCCCGCGTTGCTGTGGCTGTGGCGAAGGCCGGCAGCTACAGCTCCTGTTAGACCCCTTGTCTGGGAACCTCCATATGCCGCGGATGTGGCTCTAGATAAGGCAAAAATACAAAAAAAAAAAAAAGAGTAGACCTGTTTTACTGCTGTCTTTTTTTTTTTTAAATTAACGTACAGTTGATTTATAAGGTTTCTTCAAGTTTTGCTGTACAGCAAAGTGACCCAATCACACACACTTCCCTGTGCTATACAGTAGGGTCCCATTTCCATCCATGCCAAATATAACAGTTTTCATCCAAAAAACCCCAAAACGCCCATCCATCCCACTGCCTTATATTTTCCAAGTATCTAAAAAAAATTGCAGAGCATTTTCTCATCATTTATGATGGTAGCTTCATGCCTTCTTCACAGTGTTGTATTTTGACTTTTTTAGCACCAGCACTATCACGTAGTAAATGCTTGCATAACGTTATTATAGTAGGGTGTTTTTATTTTATTTTTCTTTCTTTTTAGGGCTGCACCCACAGCATAAGGTAGTTCCCAGGGCAGGGGTCAAATCGGAGCTGTAGTTCCGGCCTACACCACAGCCACAGCAATGCCAGATCTGAGCTGCACCTGCAACCTAGCCACAGCTTGCCGCAACGCCAGATCCTTAACCCACTGAGTGAGGCCAGGGATCAAACCCACAATCTCGTAGACACTAGTCAGAGTCTTAACTCACTGGACCACAACAGGAACTCCTACAGGGTGTTTTGTTTTGCTTTTAATAAGTCCGACTCTTCTTACAGGGAAATTCCTTGCAGAAAGACCAATGCTCATAAAACAACAGTGCGCTTCACACAGTTATGAGGAGCAGGGTAGTGATTTCTATTTACAAGATAACGTCTGGGAGTTCCCGTCGTGGCTCAGTGGTTAACGAATCCGACTAGGAACCATGAGGTTGCGGGTTCGATCCCGGGCCTTGCTCAGTGGGTTAAGGATCCGGCGTTGCTGTGAGCTGTGGTGTAGGTTGCAGACACAGCTCGGATCCCGCGTTGCTGTGGCTGTGGCGAAGGCCGGCAGCTACAGCTCCTGTTAGACCCCTAGCCTGGGAACCTCCATATGCTGCGGGTGCGGCTCTACATAAAAGGCAAGAAGACAAAAAAAAAAAAAAGATAATGTCTGCCACGAAAGGAAAATAGCATGAAACTACTCTACAATTTACCCTGTTACCAAGTTTTTTTGATTGGGCCTGGAGGATGATTACAGTTGTTCAATTTTTGTGCGTTTGCATAAAATGAGACAATTTTATATGGCACTTTGAAATGCACATAAAATGTAATCATACATATTCAATAAAATTCAAAGGGGCCATGTGCCCTTTTAAAAATTTTAGCAGAGTGAAAAGGATCCTTTCTTTATTTCTCCCCATGCATGCCTGGTTGAATGCTGAATGCACACACTGGCTCTGTATTTTTTAGGTTGATGATGGAGAAACAGAGGCTGCCGGAAATCAAGGAAATAAGAGATGATGCGACTATTTGCCATTTTGTAAAATCACTTTTTAAATATTTTCTAAGATGAATCCGACCCCTGCAGCCCTTTGATTAGCTAAAACCAGCACTGACAAAATGTGCTAATGTAATTTAGTCCTGATTCAAGATGTGGAAGGCAGTGAAGGCGTTCCATGGATTAGATATTAGACTGTGGGAGTTGTACAGGTGGTTTAGCAGTTAAGGTTTGGATGTTGTCACGGCTGTGGCTTGGGTTCTGCATGCCATCGACTCAGCGAAAGCAAGAGAGAGAGGAAGGAAGGAAGGAAGGAAGGAAGGAAGGAAGGAAGGAAGGAAGGAAGGAAGGAAGGAAGGGACTTCCCATTGTGGCTCAGCAGGTTAAGAACCTGACTAGTATCCATGAGGATGTGGGTTCAATTCCTGGCCTCACTCAGTGGGTTAAGGATCCAGTGTTGCCGTGAGCTGTGGTGTAGGTCACAGACAAGGCTCAGAACCGGTGTTGCTGTGACTGTGGCGTAGGCTGGCAGCTACAGCTCTGTTTCGACCTCTAGCCTGGACTTCTATATGCCGAGGGTGCGGCCCTAAAAAGACAAAAAAAAGGTTGAAAAGCACTGAGGTACTAGCTCCAAGAACGAGGGGTCTGTCCACAGAGCCAGAGGCGCCAGATGGTTCCAGAAAGGCAGGAGCTGAATCAAAATGTCCACTGGGGTGTGAGCTAAGGCTACCATGGTTAATTATGCGCAAATATAAATGGATCAAATCAACACTCGATACACCTTAAACGTCCACAATGTCACATGTCAATTACATTCTCAATAAAGTGGGAGGGAGAAAACCCATCAAATATGTGACCTGGTCAGAGTGAATTCCACCGAGGAAGTACCCACAGAGCTGGGTAGAGAGGAGTGGGGGGAGTGAGAGGGGGAGAGAGCACGAATAGACCTCCTTTTCCAGAACCTCGCCAGAGAAAAGGGGAAAGAGGTGGTTACAGAGGAGACTTAAGACCAAGCTTTATTGCTTACTCAGGATAAGATTTAAACAAGTTCACAGAAAAGGATGAAGATGCGGGGCTACATGGTCATCGATGGAGCAAGGTCAGGATCAGGAGAGAAGCTGGAGAAGCAGGTTGTGACCCCAGGGAGCAGAGTCTGGGGAAAGGAGAACCCAGTATGAGCACCCAGTGGGTGCCCCTAGAGTGGGAGTGGGCACATGGGAAAGCCTGCCATTCAGGTACCTAACTGTGCTGCCCTCACAATTTTTAAAATATTGTAGCTCTTCCTACAGGATGCTGAATAATTTCAATTATGGAAACTACAAGTCACACAATGATACTTCTCAATCAGGCTGAGGATGGTAACAGGGCCCAGGAGAGACTCTGAGGGTCTTTTCCCAGCTCCTGAGCAGTCTGAGAAGGGGTGGCCCCGGGCTTGTGCCCCAGATCAGCCCTTACTGGCAGAGCAAGTGGCACAGCAGGATATCCTGCCAACGGAGACCAAGGTGCCGGTGGTCTTGAGTTCGCTCGGGCAGAAGCCGGGGTGTCCAATGGGCTTTTTGCGGTGATAAGTAGGCAAGACAGCGCCCTCTGCTGCCATAAAGTAACAGGTGCGCCCTCTTGTCTAGAAGCAGAAACTGCGTAAACTTCAGTGAAGAGCCAAATGGTATTTTACACTTTGCGGGCCTATCTCTGTAAATAAACAAATAAGCACAGCCTGTACTAACAAAACTGTGTTTACAGAAACAGACAGTGAGCCATCGTTTAAGGACCCCTGCACTTAAATATTTTAATAAGAATATTATTCAAAAAAATTTTACAACTATTCCCAAAGCAAATCATGGCTCAGAGACATGCATCATTTAGATAGTGACTAACACACTAAACAAGTTTTTTGTTTGTTTGTTTGTTTGTTTTGTCTTTTTAGGGCCTCTCCAAAGGCATATGGGAGTTCCCAGGCTGGGGGCGTCAAATCGGAGCTATAGCTGCCAGCCTACACCACAGCCACAGCAACCTGGAATCTGAGCCACGTCTGTGACCTACAGCGCAGTTCATGGCAACGCCGGATCCTTAACCCACTGAGCGAGGCCAGGGATCGAACCCGAGCCTTCATGGATCCTAGTTGGGTTCGTTGCCACTGAGCCACGACAGAACTCCCTAAGCAAGTTTTAAAAACACAACTTACTTGGAAATTATGTAAGTAATTAGCACGACTCATCAGATCTCTAGGATAGTAGTTTTCATTATGTATAATTTTGCTTTAGACAATAACAAAGGATATGATTTAACATTTATAGATTGATATATATTTTTCCCATACCAGTTACCCATTTTGAGGATTATTTCTGCAGTAACAAGGACGGGATAATGAATTTGGGGAGAATATCAAACACTTGGGACAGCTGAGTAAAGCGACTTGACTTTAGTTTCTAAAGACACTGAAAGGAAGAGCACAGGTGAGGTTTAGGATCCTGAAATGTTTAGAGGCATCGAGATTGGGATATTTCCTCCAACAGCCCAGGTGTAACAGCAGATCGTGGGTTTGGAGATTTTGGGGCTTGAGTTTCAGGCACAGACACACACACACAGGAGTAAGGCACAGTTCCTGCCATCGGCCAAGCCGGAAAGTGTTGATATATTCTAACCACATCCGGCCCTCAGCATTTCCAGGCTTCCCCCGGGGCGTTTGCCCGCAGGTAAGCAGAGATCCCAGTTCTGGTAGCACCTCCTCCTGTTAGCTTGGAGACAGAAGTCTGGAATCAAGCCCTCGGATGCCTTCCCACCCACCTGTGGAACCTTAGTGTGTGCACACTTCAGGACACAAAGGAGCTGGCGATGGCTGACAGCCTACTATGTGCCCCACTTTTATCTCCTAATTCTCTAAAAAAAAATCTTCAGATAGATGTTATTCCTATTTTAAAAACGAGTCCGAGTTCCCTGGCGGCACAGTGGGTTAAGGATCCAGCTAATGGTGAGGCTCTCGGGTCACTGCTGATGGTGAGGGTTGGATCCCTGGCCCAGGAAATTTCTGCATGCTGTGGACACGGCAAAAATAAATAAATAAAGGTCACCTGAGACCTGCAGAAATTAAGAAAAACCTTTCGAAGTCTCAAAATTAAGTGAGCACTCCAGGGAGTTCCCTTTGTGGCTCAGCAGTTAATGAACCTCACTAGGATCCACGAGGATGCTCAGTGGGTTAAGGATCTGGTGTTGCCATGAGCTGTGGTGTAGGTTGCAGATGCGGCTCAGATCCTGTGTTGCTTTGGCTGTAGGCTAGGGGCTACAGCTCCAATTCAACCCCTAGCCTGGGAATTTTCATATGCTGCGTGCGGCCTGAAAAGCAAAAAAAAAAAAAAAAAAAAGTAAGCACTGCAGCTAGAATTAAACCCAGCTCTGCTCAACTCCAAAGCTGCTTCTCTTTCCAATACGCAGAGCAGTGGTTCTCTAAGTATAATCGCTGGGCCAGCAGCAGCTGCCCCTGGGAACCTGGGAGAAATGCAGATTTTTCAGGCCCCACCCAGCCCACCTGAATCAGACTCTAGGGGGGTGGGACCAGCAGTCGGCTTTAGCACAGCCACCCAGCGGCCCTGGTGCACACCGCCTCCAAGAAACACAGGACACTGTTTGATCCCAGGTCAAGGGAGAGTGAGCAGCAAAGGGCTCAGCTCCCGCCCCCCAGCCCGAGCCACCCTTTAAGCACAGGGCTGTTGTTGTTGTTAATGATTTTTATTTTTTCCCTTATAGTTGGTTTACAGAGTTCTGCCGATTTTCTTCTGTACAGCAAAGTGACGCAGTCGCGTGCACACACACACACACACACACACACACACACACATTCTTTTTTCTCACATTATCCTCCATCATGTTCCATCACAAGTGACTAGACAGAGTTCCCTGTGCTAGACAGCGGGATCTCATTGCTTATCCACTCCAAAGGCAATAGTTTTCATCTATTAACCCCAAGCTCCCAGTCCATCGCCCCAGGCCACCACAAGTCTGTTGGGGCACTGATTTTTCTGGCCTCCCGGTGTGAGCTCCTTGCAAACAATACAATCCTATCACCAGCAGCTGTGACTCGAGGGAAAGAACCTGCCTGGAGCTTCATTATGTTTTGTTGACGTGTTTTGTTTTGTTTTTTTTTTCTAACAACCTCTGTGTTCCTCAGAGCTGTACACTGAGGTGGGGCTAGGAGGTTGGGCAGCTGGCTGAGAGTCAAGTCGCCACGGGTGACAAACTCTGAGTTTCCAAAAGTCTGCTCCTGCCCCACCACCGCCGTCATCTGATGGTGACATCAACACAGTGTGTGTGGGGAGGGGGGGGAGGCAGCCACCGAAGTGGAGGAGTCGCCATCAGGCAGGAGCCCAGCCAGCCAGGAAGTTTTTTCAGGCGTCCAGGTAAGAACAGAACCCGAGTGAAGTTCCACTCCCACCTCGCAGGGCCCTGAAAATTGCTCCCCCGGGTGCGTCTGCCCTCGGATGCGAAAGCAGCAGAACCTGACAACTCCACGGGCACCTCTGGCCAGGCTCCCTGACCCTCCGACATTCCAGAAAGATGAAAACCCAGAGCAGCCCCAACGCAGCCGACCCAGCCCACAGCTGTTTCCCGAAACTCCCCAAACCAACGCCGAAACTCACCCCACCCAGGATGCCTCTGGGCCAATGGGCAGGACCACGATTCAGGAAGAACATTCAATGCCCAGACAAGTGAGTGTGATGTTTTGTTTTTGCAGGCAGTGCTAAAGAGGTTTAAACAAACAAGCCCTCACACCTACGGCCGCCGTGAAGGGTGGGGGGCGGGAGAAGCCAGGAGTTTGCACACAGGCTGCTGGGGTCCAGCCAGGAGTAAACTGTCGCCCGGGGGGGGGGGGGGGCCCTAGGAGCTCAGGAAGTGTCACCCTGGGGATCCTTGGGCACCTCTGTGCAAACAGCAAGCCCTTAGCTTGAGAAAGCCCCTCTAAAGAAGCTTCTGTGGATTCTAGTCAAGGGTCAGGCCCAGGTGTCAGTCCACCAGGCCCAGAGCTCCCAGCTTTCCTGCCAAGGTCACCCTGCGCGAGGTCACCCCTTCCTTCAAGTGGGGTGGTCGAGCCAGTTTGCCACAAGATCAGACGTTCCTTAGTCCCACAAATGTTCTGTTCTTCTGGTTTTCTGCTTCTTTGATTGCATGATAGTTCCTACCTGGGAGCAGTCATGGTGTGTCAAATCTTTCCCAGTCACATTTCTTAAAGTGAGGCCCTTGAATAATAAATCAGGAGTCACCCTTCTTATTTCCCCCAAACGGCATCAAGGTCAAGTTGCAGCTTCACTGAGCTCCGAGCATGTTTTTCTCCGAGGCGAGGCTGTGAAGGCGGTGAGGATGAAGATCCTTCCTAACTGAAGAGCCCACCCCAGGGCCACCTGTCAGTCTGGAAACACGTTGGAGCTCTCTCGAGAGCCGGCTACCCTGCTGTCCCTTCAGTCAACGTTTAAAAGTATATCAATTTTTTTCTGGTCACCCACTAACCAAATACTTTTTCTCCCAAGTCTCTCGAGGATGGCACGCAGTTTGAGATGGTGGAACAAAGATCCCGTGAACATTTTCATAGCGCTTTTCATAGGACATCATGTGGGGTGGGCGGGGGGGGAGGTGAGGGGGTAGGGGGTATGGGGGCAAAGCCTTTGCCACCACAACTGGGCACAAATAAAGATCCAAGTCTGCAGAGATGGTGCAGAATTTCTCCGCTCGGTTCTACGCCAGTCTTTGTCCATAACCAAGGCCTAAATGATCCCAGTAAGTTAATAAAGAACTGTCACCTCCGCAAAAATACAACTCTAAATGTGACTGCAGCTTCATAGTAGCTTGGCTCAGGGAGAGGGGTCAAAGCAAAGCAGAGGAGTAACGGGGATCAGACTCTAGTCAACAGACATGTGCCTCAAATTCCAGCTGTGTCTTGGAGTTCCTGTCTTGGCTCAGTGGTTAACGAATCCGACTAGGAACCGTGAGGTTGTGGGTTCGATCCCTGGCCTTGCTCAGTGGGTTAAGGATCTGGTGCTGCTGTGAGCTGTGGTGTAGGTTGCAGACGTGGCTCGGATCCCGCGTTGCTGTGGCTGTGGTGCAGGCCGGCAGCTACAGCTCCAATTAGACCCCTAGCCTGGGAACCTCCATATGCCGCGGGTGCGGGTCTAGATAAAGGCAAAAAGACAAAAAAAAAAAAAAAATTCCAACTGTGTCTCTTACTCTTTGATCTTGGAAAAGTCATGAAAACTGTGTGACTCTTGGGGGGAGAGACCAAGATGATGGAAGAGAAGGACATGGCACTCACCTCTTCCCACAGAAATATCAAAATGATCTGACTCTCAATTCTCTCCTTTGCAAAATGGAAGCACCACCACCTACCTCGTGGGTCGTTCTGGAAAACCAACAGTGTGCTTAGTTAGCTGGGGTGTGGCATGTAGTTAGAGCTAGGTAAACAGCACCCACCCTAACCACACTTTCCCTATACCAAGGGGCAGCTCATTGTTGGCTAAGAAATTAGTGCTGGTACCTCACAAGGCCTTTGGAGGATCGGCCCAATCAGATTCTCACCCAGTCAGAGACCAAGGACCAAGGGAAGTCCCATTCCCACAGCTTAGAACCACATCTTTCTCCTGCCAACTGTGAGACACGAGACTTCGTCTCCAACCCTCCCCACAGCCTGCTGAACTAAGGCAACCAGATCAGGTTCTTCTGGTCGGTCTCCCCTTCCCGCCAACTGTCAGCTGTCTTTCAGAAAAGAAAACACCCCAGATGGGAGTGGACCGCACACTTGCCAGGTCAGCCTGCATTGATTTATCTTATCCAGTAGGTTTTCCTACTGATGAGCCACGGCTTAAGCCCACTTACCCTCCTGATGCAGAAAAGCCCGAGAGGTCTCCCTTTTTAGAGAAGAGAAAAAAAAACAGCAAGAGGTGAAAGGAGGGAGTTTATGAAAGTCAAAGGTGCAATGAAGTAGAGATGAGACAGTAAATGGGCCCAACAGACCAAAGCCTAGAGCACTGAGGACTTGGCAGAGAGGGGATGTTGTACGGAAACCCAGAAACCCTTTTCTCAACTAGGTCTTTGATGGTTTCTTGGTGGATATTACCTTTCCCTTGAGGGGGAAACCATGAGACTACTGCTAACTCACCTTAGCATTAAGGGAGCTGACCTGACAAGTTAAAATCTCCCTTGCCATTACATAACTTACAGGGCTCTAGAGAATACCACAGGACAGTGTTTGGGCAAAGTTCTCTCCACCAGAGAAAGAATATATGTCCTCATTCCTGGAGAACACGACCCTGGTGGTTACGTATTTTTGGTTCCATGGTAGGACGTGCAGAGCTGCTGATAACACTATTTAATAACAACAGCAAGTCAACGGACAGATGAAGAGATCAAGAAGGTAGGGTGCATATATACAATGGAATACTACTCAGCCATAAAAAAGGACATGATAATACGACTTGCAGCAACATGGATGGTCCCGAAGATTATCACACCGAGTGAAGTTAAGTCAAACAAAGACAGAAATCATATGATATCCCTTACATGTGGAATCTTAAAAATAATGAGTGAACTTATTTGCAAAACAAAAATAGACTCACAGACATAGAAAACAAACACGGTTACCAAAAGGGGAAGGAGAAGCAATAAATTAGGAGCTTGGGATTAACATGTAGACACTACAATATAAAAAAACAGACAAAACAACAAGGATCTACTATATAGCACAGGGAATTCTACTCAGCATCTTGTAAAATGGCTTAGCATTGGTCCTGTGTTGATAATAGTTGACAAGGGGTGATGGGTTTATGGGAGTCCACTACACAATTCTATTTTTGTATGTTTTTGATTATCCATATTTTAAAGTTTGGATTTTTTTTTTTAATGTCTCTTTGGAAAGTTGGGTGAAGTCAACACTCTATGCTGAAGTGATATTTCAATACACATGGAGCCACAGCCTCCCCACTCGCCTCCCATTAACCAGCAGCTCCGAGGTTGTTCCTGATCAGATAGTGTTTGTGCAGTCAGCATGTGCCCCGTGCCCACTGCAGGGGCGTCGGTCATTTTACAAGGTTAGAACTGGCTGCTCAGAGTAACTTTCTGACAAGACGGAATTTTCCCCAGCCTCCACCCCATTCATTAAGCAGCCTTCTTGGGCGGGTGTGGTTGATTTCACAAGAGACGGCAGGACGGCTGTCAAAGAAAGGCTCGTGTGAACCATTCTGCCTGAGCTGCTTTCCCTCGTGATCTCTCCCTGGGAAGTTTTTAAGTAGAAGGATGAGGTTGGTCAGGACCATTCCTCCTAACTTTCCAGAAACAAAAACAAACAAGGACTTCCCGTCATGGCCGGTGCAGCGGAAACGAACTGGATTAGGAACCATGAGGTTGTGAGTTCGATCCCTGGCCTTGCTCAGTGGGTTAAGGATCCGGAGTTGCCCATAAGCTGTGGTGCAGGTCGCAGACATGACTCGGATCTGGCCTTGCTGTGGCTGGCGGTGTAGGCCGGCAGCTGTAGGTCCGATTAGACCCTTAGCCTGGGAACCCCCATATGTCACGGGTGTGGCCCTAAAAGGCAAAAACAAACAAAAACAAACAACCCAGAACATCCAGGTAGGTATACAGTTCTAGTTTTCTTACCTGCCCCTTTTTTCCTCATCAATGATTTCATCCCCTCTTTAAAAGCTGAGTATTTTATCCACTTAGGTCTAATTTCCTTGCTCAAAAAGAGGAACTAGGGGGCTAAAAAAAAGTGGGCGAAGAGGCTCTATTACTCTTTCCTGCTTCTACCTGTCTCTCCCCCAAGACAGGCCCTTACAGAACACTCCTCCCTTAGGTAAAGGAAGGGCCAGAAAGGGGGCGAGGCTGACAGGGCCTAGAGCAGGGTCCCCTGGGAAAAAAAAAGCTCAGGAGTCTTTGGCACTGGCCTCACAAGGGAATAATTACATAAATAAATTTACATAATTAAATTTTCTTGACAACGACAAGAAACCCTGCTCCTTCCTCTGAGGGCACCCCTTTCCTTTGCTCTGTTTTAAGATTTTGACATACTCTTGTTTTGTTTTAGAAAGATGATGCCACTGACCCATGGGCTGACAGAGGAGCAGATTGGTTTTCTTCCACGAGAAATCTTGACCTCTAAGAACAGAAAGAATTTCCACGGTGGTTTTTGTCTGTTTCTTTTCCTATAAAGCCTGCTCTTTACTACTCAGTCCGTCATGGCTTCGGTGAAACAGAGGTGGACAGAACAGCGTGTGTGTTTGCACTTTTCTAGGAACTTCTGTGCACCTAGTTATTTGTTTCCTCTTCCAGGGAAGAGGCCAGCATGTTCTTGAGTTGGGTTTCCATCATGAGGCCTGTGCCCCGTCCTGGTATCCAGAGGGTAGGAGCATTGTAGTGTCACCCAGAATAAACGACTAAGAGGAAAGTGACTTTTGCTGCTCAGGGAAAGGAATGCAAACTCATCCCAAGACCAAAACAAAAAAAGCCAAAAAATCCCAACCCCTCGGTGAATGTGAAGAAGAGGAGAGAGGCCAACCCAAGGTGAGGAGCCAGGCTTGAAGGTGATTGTGAGTGAGGCCCAGAGTGGAAGGAAGAACATGAAATAGGTAAACACAGAACTGACCAGAGGTTTCGATATTTGAGGAAAGCGAGTGTTGTTAAATAATTCGTCTGCCTGCTTTCATTTGAACTCACAAGGTGATAATTAACTTTAAAAAGCTGTATTGCTAACATCCAGGGTGACTTTATTTCATGGAAAGAATAAAAAACCAACACGGGACAACGTGATTTTCCTAAACGCCACACAGGAACAGGTGCTTTTCATTCCTCTTTTATCACAACATACGAAACAAAACAAACAAAAGAAGTCAACAGAAACACAGCCAAACATACCCCCACACCCCTTAAATTAGGAGACTTTTAAAACTTGAAGCGACATTTCATTATACTTTGATCCCAACTCTTATTTACAAATTAAATTGCACTTATAAAGAGAGGAACATTTCTAACAGGGTTGTAGGTTATTCTGCTTTATTGTGGTTTTATATCTCCATATAAAACTTTTAAAGCTTTCTTCAGTAAAAATCATACTTTTGCAGTACATAATTTACCCACTGAATTTCCGAGCCCATTTTCTCTTTTTGTGCTTTTCTGCTCTGTTTTATTTTACAAATGGCACAGATCTTCCGAGTACGTACAATCAGATACTGCACTCATCATAAGAGACTCATTCATGAAAAGTCAGAGTGTAAGAAACGAGATGTTAGCAATCTAATCCTTTGGTTCATCTTTAAAAAAAAAAAAAATTCAACTGATCTGATTTACAAATGGATGGTAACTCTTCTTTTTGGTTAAAAACAAATCCACCTGGGAGATCACTGATTCAAACACTGCATTAAAAATACCACATTCAGAGTCCCATCTCACTGCTCAAAGATGCTGTTGTGACAACTGGTTTGACATGACACAGGATACAGTAAGGCACAAGTGGATGGTACAAATAAAAACAAATACTTTAGGACTGTTGGTGGTGGTGCTTTTCTTTTCTGCACAAATACTAAAACGTGTACCGTTTCCAAGATAAAATCACAAAAAGAAATACAGTTCTTTGTTACGAAAGACCTATACAAAATTTTTAAATGTACACCATCTGAGCTGCCAAAAAGAGGGTTTAAAAAATTATCAGTTACTCTTTTTTTCGCCATGCATAAAACTCTCTCTCATCAGTAGGTCCAAGAGAACTTGGGTTCACAAAGTCCCAGCACTTTCTGGGAGGGAGGTGGATGGAAATTTCCCTTCCTGCTCTCTCCAACCCCAACACAAGACAGAAAACAAAGGTCAGATGTTTTCAGTAGTGTATTCTACTTATGACAAACAACTGGAACTTAGGAAAGAAAAAAAAAAACAAAAGACATCAGGCTGGAGACCACGGGAGCAGGACTGGCTGTCGGATTGGAGTAAGGCACTTCCTGGGGTCGGGGGGAGCAGCACCCCCACCGGCGGGTGGGGGCGGGGTCCGGTGGAGACAGACCTGCAGGCGGCCTGCAGGGGGCGCTCCGCCCCGGGGTAGGGCGGCCAGGCCCGTCTCCGCAGCAGGGATGACTGGCGAGGTAAGACGTGGAGGTGCCGTCTACACCGACGTGGTCACTCGGTCAATGGCGTGGTTGACCTCGTTCTTGTTGGAATCCAGTCCTCTAGCGGCGTTCCTGTCGTTGCGTAAGTTCTCCACTGTCTTCTTCATGCTCCTGAGCTCCCCGGGGTGCGGCGTGGCCCGCCTCAGGAGGGTTCTCTGAAAACAAAGGGGGTTTTTAACTCCATTGCACTTTGGGCGGCGCAGCTTCCCGGGGCCGCGTCCCGTCATCGGCCTCCCTTCCTAAAGGTCACGGGCAGCGTGGGCCGGAAGCGTCTCTGCAGCTACAGGCATCTATCAACTGCTCCCCAGCGGTGCAGGGAAGATGAACTGGCTGGGATCACTTATCTAGTCCAGGTGGCAGGGCTCCTCTTGGAATAAAAGAATATTTTGCAAACTATGAGATGAGTGTCGAGATAAAAACAAAGTTCCATGAACAGTAAGAAAAGAAAAAAAAAGACTTAACAGGATATAAATTGGGGAGGAGGGTGGAGGGAGAAAAAGCGAAAGGAGTAGGACATTCTCAGATTAAAATTTCTGGAATTTTCTCCGGTTACCTAAAGTGGTTCTGGCTTCCTTCAGCCCATGGGGTATAAGAGGTGAAGGAAAAGGGAAGCGTTTCTTACTTTCTGGACTTCTTTTCTCATTTTGTCTGCGCTTTATTTATATGACCTACTGAAGGAAGTTCACAGTCTTCTAATAAAGGCCACAGGGCTGGAAGTGAAGTGACAGGATATGGGCAATATTTGAAAAATGATATATTTAACCGGTTATGTGTTCTTTCGCTCGTAAAACAGCATTTACATCTTTTTAAGCAGCCAGTCAGTCCTACAAGTAGGTTAACAAAGCAAGAGCAGTACTGAGGCAACGAGGAACTGGTAAAATACTCGTGCTTACGGGGTTGTGCGGTAAACATTAAAGAGTCATTGACGTTGGAGTCATTTTGTCACGGCTGATTCCTACTTTGCACTTTACACCTGTAAAGGAATAGAGTCCCGTTTGATGGGACAGCTGGAATAACAAAGACTCCGGGCAGTAATTTAAAAACCACCCTTCGTCCTGGGGGCTGCAAGGCCTCCCTCTAGTGCTGCTTATGAAAATCTCAATTAGTGCAAGGAGTTGAAGAAGCCAAAGTCAACTTGCAGAAAGACTCAGGAGCTGTCCCTGACTCCCAGAGACGCGGGGTGGCTGAGACACGGTGCCAGGGCTGGATGAATGTAGGGCTGAGTGGCTCTTTTAAACCTATCCCTGATTGCTGAACGAAAACTCGCCCACTAAGATCACAAACTCTCTGCCTGACGGCAAAGGCCCTTGGTTGCCAGCAAGACAGCAGGCAAACTAAGTCACACGGTGAAACATGGACGCGTCCACAGGGTACAGGCTGGAGGGCGGGGAGAGACTTCGTTCATCGGGAACAACAAAAAAGAAAAAATTCCTGGAGTTCCCTTCGTGGCTCAGTGGTTAATGAATCCGACTAGAAACCATGAGGTTACGGGTTCGATCCCTGGCCTTGCTCAGTGGGTTAAGGATCTGGTGTTGCCATGAGCTGTGATGTAGGTTGCAGACGCAGCTCGGATCCCGCATTGCTGTGGCTGTGGTGAAGTCCGGCAGTTACAGCTCCTGTTAGACCCCTAGCCTGGGAACCTCCATATGCCGCGGGAGTGGCTCTACATAAAGGCAAAAAGACAAAAAAAAAAGGAAAAGAAAAAATTCCTTACTGATTTTAAGAAAGCAGTGGGGGCAGGAGGGCAAATCATCACAAATTTAAAAAAAGAAAGAAACACCCCACAGTATTTAAATAAAAAACCAAAAGTTGGGAGTTCCCACTGTGGTGCAGTGGGTTAAAAATCCAACTGCAGCAGCTCAGGTTGCTGCATGGATATGGGGTTTGATCCCTGGCCCAAGACAGTGGGTTAAAGGATCCAGCGTTGCTGTAGCTAAGTTTCAATTCCTGGCCTGGGGAATTTCCATATACCACAGGTGTGGCCTTAAACAAACAAACAAACAAGAGTTCCCATGGTGGCTCAGTGGGTTAAGAACCTGACTAGTATACATGAGGATGTGGGTTCAATCCCTGGCCTCGCTCAGTGGGTTAAGGATCCCACATTGCTGTGAGCTGTGGTGTAGGTGGCAAATGCAGCTTGGATCCTGCAATGCTATGGCTGTGGCACAGGCTGGCAGCTGCAGCTCCAATTTGACCCCTAGCCTGGGAACTTCCATATGCCACAGGTGTGGCCCTGAAAAGCAAAACAAAAACAAAACAAACAAACCAAAAAAAGTGCTATTTGCCTTACACACATCAGGTGAATTAGGACCTAAAAATACTTGGTTTTCCCTTCTTAAAAAAAAAAAAAGCTGAAGGCAAAACAAATAAAAGCCCATCTGAAAATAAAAGAGATCTTTATCAGGTGCCACTCTCACTCTTGGAAGGCTTTCAGATTTTGAACTTCTGGGGAAGCCAAGAAGCTGGAATTCCATACCGTTTCATTGTCGTCCTCATCCTTTTCGTCCTCCAGAAATCGGATCGCGCTGACTCTGTTGACTGCACGCTCATTCCAGGCCTCCTCCGACACCTCGTTCACCAAGCTCTCCAGGGCGCCGCAGCGAGGCAAGTTCTCTGTCCGACAAAGACCGCGTTAGTGGGGACCCCGGCTTCCTATGACCGGCAAGCCTTCCCTTTCTTTCCGAGGATGCGTGACTCTATTTGAGATCCTAAGATATCTGCCAAATCAGTGCTTACTATTTCATTACAGAATGCCATCGTCATCTAGAGAGTTCTTTTTCATGTGTCTTTCTTACACACTCACGTCCATAACTTCCTCTTGACAATGAGGTGGCCACACATGTTGGATCTAGTATTTTCCTTAGTGACACAATCTACCACACTCTTCTCTTGGGGTCTTAAATCCTCCTCTAACGAGGCTGGGACCGCCAAGGTGGCTCCGTTCATCCAGAGCCTTCTAGCTTTCTTCTATCAAAACCAGCCCTCAGCAAAGGATTTATGACAGCCTTGCGATGTGCGTGCGGATGCTTTTTTAAAGCACACGTAACTTACAATACAAAGGTACGATGGCTCAAAACAACTCCCTGGCTTAAAAACAGTTTGCTGGAGATGTTCAGGATTAACCCTGCAAACCATCCATGTGGCTTTTAAGGGGCTGATATCTCTTAGGAGTGTGTTCCTGAATTTTCAGTCTTAGCTATAATTCAGACCCCAGAGGCTGTTTCAGGAATTTCAGACGTGATACACAGGTGTCGGCAGTAACGTTATCTGCAAAGGCGCAGGGGAGCCTTCCAGAAAAGAGCCACGATGGCCTCACACCGGGGCTGGCTCTGCGGGCAGGTGAGACGACACGCAGTCACGTGCAGGAAGGAGGGGTCTTACGGAAGGGCATTGGCAGCTACGAGTTCTTGTGGCCACGGGACCCTGGTGCTCAAATTCACCTTGGCAAGCAGGTTCCGAAGGCAGCTGAGGAAGTAAGACACACGTGAGGATCTTCTCCCCGGTGGCGTGGTCGGTGTCCGTCTGGAATGTGAGCAGGGGCTGGGACTGGTTGTCAGATAACCACAGAGCCTTCAGCTTCAAGGTGGTCAGGGATAAAGGCAGGTGCAGAAGCCTGGTTTACAACGAAAAGAGACAGCGGGATCTCAGCATTTGTAAGGAAATCTATACTTGTCCAAGACAGGAAGAAAAAAAAAATTACAAACGGCTTCCTGGGATTGGGTTCGATATGTGAAAAGATGTTATGCTGATAACAAGATGCTCGATTTAGTCTTTGCGGTAGACTCTTCAGAGCGTCGCTGTGCTTCCCTCTCCTGCTGTCACCTCCCTCATTAGCACCTCCAGGCCGAGGGGCAGAAGATGAGGAAATTACAGCAGCCACTGTTTACTCTGATACCAGGAAGTTTCCACGCAAAGAGGAAGGGGAAAAAACCCCACGTAATTGTGGAAGGAGCCAAAAGCCAGGGTCATGGCAACAGTCTCACCAGCAGGGCTGCTGTGAGGCCACGGAGTTACCTGTTCCCGGCGACACCTGGCAAATGAGGACGAGAAGAAGGCAATGCCCGAGGCGCTGAAGACTTTACACTGCGGTTGAAGTAAAGATTAAAAGATTTTTCATGGGCTTCACTTGTTCTCTCTAGGGAGATTATTTTAGGTATTCCATTTTAAACTTCTAAGTTTCTAAAAGCTCCCACTTTTCAGACACCTACGTGATAATTAATTTCCACATCAGATTGCCTCAGTTTCAAAGGAGATCGTATATGTTAAAGCACTTTAAAAATGATAATGTGATACCTAAAGGTGAGTTTTATATTTCTGTTTGTACAAATATTTGACCAGTTGAACCTATTTAGTAAATACCATCACAGGAAATCATATGTGCCTGGTACTTGGCAAAGATTACTTTGAGCAGAGGCTCTCAACGGGGGCAGAGGGGTGCCCCTCGGGGACATCTGGCAGTGTCTGTAGACATTTGGGGGGGTGCTATTGACATCTGGTGGGCCAGGGCCAGGGATGGAGCTAAATATCTTAGAATGCCTAGGACAGCCCCATAGCAAAGAACTATCCAGCCCCAAACTGAACGGCACCAAGGGTGAAACGCTGCCGGGGTAGAAACATAACGCTTTACACAAGTCTCCTAATTCACTCTGAAAACACCCAGACCTCTGCAGATACCAGGAATCTAAGGCTTAATGAACCAAAGGTTATATTTGATCAAGTATTTTCACTGCAAGGACGGCTCCATGGATTAAGTGATGGATCTACCTTAGACATGACCTCATAAGCTGGGCAGTGACAGGCTGATCACATTCCTGTTATCTACAGCTCGAGGCCCATCTTCTTAAGAGAAGTCTCTGGCTCATCAGTTTGATAAGAAATTCCATCACAGTGTGTATTCCGGGGTTCCCGCTTCTGTGAAATGGTGCAGGTGTCCCCAGCGGACACGTGCAGGAGAGCTGCCCAGATGTCCCACTGACAGATTAATGCTGCCTTATCCGACGGACACACCATTTGGAATTGACAGGCTTGTGGGAAATGAACTAGAACTCTATGAAGAGCAGTTGTTCTCCAATATTACAAAACCAATCCAAGGAGAACGTAAGCACAAACCAGCTAAGGTCCTTAAACACATGAAGTTAAAAACGATCCAAAAACGTGGAGAGACTACTAATGACAAATGCATTAACAAACTTTTTACTAGAACAGTTAATATGTTTTGCAAAAGTCTTTCCATGTGCTAGCTGTGGAGATTAGCGAAGATTTTCTTTCCCTAACAGTTAGTCCAGCAAAGACTGATCCATCCCACATGCACATGGTCGTACAGTGTTGAGTAAATACCGGGAACTGTATCTATGAGAGGCTGGGTCTTCAAGTCGGTGCATTCAGGAGACCTGCCTGTGTTAAAGGACCCTTAAAAAGACTGTATATGTTGTGCACCCCAGTATTTCACTGACAGCCAAACTGAGTGGGCAACGTGTTTGTAAATTCCAGAATCCACCCAGTGCAGCTACATGCACATATCCTGAGAAGGCCTGGGGCGGGTGTCGGGGAGCAGAGACTCAC
The DNA here is from genome assembly GCA_004024745.2 of Catagonus wagneri. NCBI lineage: Eukaryota > Metazoa > Chordata > Mammalia > Artiodactyla > Tayassuidae > Catagonus > Catagonus wagneri. The sequence goes on along the minus strand of PVHT021183524.1, from coordinate 9,680,488 downwards.
AGACCCACCTTCCCTTATTCTGAGTTTTGATTTTTTGAGGGATAGAAAATAAAATCTCTTACGCTCACATAAACGATCTCTCCTTCTGCCCAAAGGCTGTCACACACAGACTCAAATGCAAGGAAGTTAAAAACAGGAGGTGAGTATTTGCCAGAGACTGTGAAGGGGATTTTGATCTTTTGTCTTTTTAAGGCCACACCGAGACATATGGAGGTTCCCAGGCTAGGGGTCGAATTGGAGCTACAGCCACCAGCCTACACCACAGCCACAGCAACTTGGGATCCGAGCTGCGTCTGCGACCTACAACACAGCTCACGGTGACACCGGAACCTTAACCCACTGAGCAAGGCCAGGGATCGAACCCGTGTCCTCATGGATATAGTCAGGTTCGTTAACCACTGAGCCACGATGGGAACTCCCAGACTTTTAAAAAGAATATCCTAGTGCACTGAGAGGTTTAAAGTACCTCAAACCCTTTTTCATTTTATTGGACAAAAGGATAATTTATTTTGAAAGTCTGTTCCTATTTCTTTCTTAAAAAGGTGTTAAGCTAGCTTCCTCCAGAATGTTTATAAAGTTTCAAGGTCTTGAGCAAGAATTCTGTAGTCAGCATCTCTGCCTTTCAAGAGCATAAGGAAGAAAACAGATCAAGCTCTGAAAAGCTGGCACAACACACAGATACTAAACCACGGTCACTGTGCCTTCTTAGACTAATAACCAGCTTCCCAGCTAAATGCTAAAGCAAAGGTATAAATAAAAGGCTGTACAGAGCATCAATAATAAATAACAGCTTCTAGGGATGACAAATCAGATAATAAAAGCTAAAATAAAATAAATTACTAGACTCCACAACAACAGGTCTTAAAACCATATTCAGCCAAGCCATGTGAGACAGACGTGGTGTCTAGAACCCCGGTTTTCCTGCAGTCAGTGTGCCAGTCTGGCCGTGGCCGCTGCCACCCAGGCACATGCCACACACGAGCTTGTTCACATGTGTCTTGTGGCCGAGGTGTTCCCAAGGGTGTCAGAGAGAAAACAAGTCCCTGCTCCCTGCCCAGTCTGCAAACAGAGCCTCTGTGGGCTGGGCCAACCCTCTCCCTGACTCACTGTGGCCTGGGGGGAAAAGACACACACACACACACACACACACACACACACACACACACACGCTCCTCTGTTTCTCTTGGGTGAAACATCCGAGATACAAGCCAGAAAACAGATTTAAAATACATACACACACACATGTATATATATACACATACACACACAACCACACACACACACACACACACACACACACACACACACACACACACTGCTTTCCAGCAGAGTTAATAAAAACATTTTTGGTTTATTCTGGAAACTTCTGTACACTACAGATTCGTCATAAGAAACCACAGCCCCATTTGGACACACTTCCCTGTTCCATGTAGGACCACATGCCCCCCAGAAATAAAAAGTCTGTGGTTACTATTTACATCGACAGTCCAAGGACTAAAGCAAATGAACAACTGAACTGTGAGCTTCTCGTTTCCAGTGACATCAGGGGCAAACCCAGCCTGAAGTGACCTTCCCCACTTCTAACTGCAGCAAGTGCTCTAGCAAATTTATTTGGCAACTTGGCCTACAGACTAATGTAATGCTGACTGAACTTGGGGATGAATGCTTCTGACAATGGAAGGTTTCATCTGCTTTCTTACCTCCCACGAGACTTCTCAGTTTTAAGCAAAGTTTCCGAAAATGTTTACAGATATAATGGATGGACCTAGAGATTCTCATGCTAAGTGAAGTAAGTCAGACAGAGAAGGACAGATACTGTATGATATCACTTACATGTGGAATCTAAAATAGGACACAAATGAACATATTTATGAAACAGAAACAGACTCATAGGACAGACATGTGGTCACCAACGGTGGAGGCCGGGGAGAGAAGGATTGGGAGTTTGGGATTAGCAGATGCAAACTATTATGTATAGGATGGATAAACAACAAGGTCCTGCTGCTTAGCACAGGGAACTATACACAATATCCTGTGATCAACCATAATGGAAAAGAATATGAAATAAATATATGTATGAATCTGAGTCACTTTGCTCTACAGCAGAAATTAACACAACACTAAATCAACTATACTTCAATAAGCATTGTAAAAGTTTAAAGATATACACACACACACACACATACACACACACAGACCGAATCACTGGAAAAAATGCACACGATGCCAAAATATCTAAAGTGACTTTTGGACTTGGACTGAATGATACCACCGGCCTTCCTGGCCTTTGCCTCTCTCTGTCTAACTTATTTCACTTAGCAAAACGCCCTTAAGGTCCATTCATGCTGTTGTAAATGGCAGGATTTCTGACTTTCTCACAGCTGAATAATATCCCATTTCATATATTCATATGTACACACACACACACACACACACACACACACTCACCCCACATCTTCTTTATCCATTCATCTGTTGACATATGCTTAGGCTGTTTCCATATCTTGGCTACTGTGAGTAAAGCTGCAACAAACATGGGGTCACGGATACCTTCCGGATATCCTGTTTTCTTTTCCTCTGGATTCACACCCAGAAGTGGGATTGCTGGATCCTATGGTAGATTTTTTTTTTTTTTAATATCTTAAGGAAACTCCACACTGTACCAGTTTACATTCCCACCAACAGCACGCAAGGGGGTTCCCTTTTCAACACATTCTTGCCAAAATTTGTTATCTTTTGTCTTTTTTCCCCCCGCTTTTTAGGGCCACACCTGCAGCATATGAGAGCTAAGCTGCCAGCCTATGCCACAGCCATAACAACTTGGGATCCGAGCCATGTCTGCGACCTACACCACAGCTCACAGCAATGCTGGATCCTTAACCCACTAAGCAAAGCCAGGAATCGAACCCGCATCCTCATGGATACTAGTCAGCTTCAGCTTCCGCTGAGCCACAGTGGGAACTCCCCTGTCTTTTTGAGAAAAATCATTCTAATAGGTATGAGGTGATCTTTTAATCTTTTTAACTTTTTGAACTATAAAATTCAAAGGTACATACTCTTTCCCCGTTGACAGCCATGGTTTGTAGTATTTGGTACTAGTAATACTGTGAGCAAGATGCTCAAACACCTGATCTGTGTACTTGGTGGATATTCATATGGGAAAGCATCTAAGGATTAAGGACACCTGTATCCCAGGCTGACAGGTGGCTGCTGATACAAGACACCTCCTCTGTCACTGTGCCAGAAGGCTTGGCGCTTAGTTTCCAAGTGGCATTTTAGCATTATCCTTGCTATAATTTTTCCTATGAAACGTGTTGAAGTAAGTGTCTGGGAATCAACATGCAGTCTCCCTGCCTGCGCCATTTACTATTTTTATATGCTTGGGGGAAAGAGGCAGAGACTTCTGTTACATTTGGTATGATTCCCCATGACATTGCTGCAAGCTAACAAGCTGCCGTGGCAGCCTCTTTTTATTATTTTCTATATTGATACTTTAAATAAGTAGTAATTATTTTAACGAGCTTAAGATCTGGTCACGCATCTACATATACGTGGACTAAATGACACACTTAACTGACTCAGATGACAGCTATGGAACTCGACTTTTTAATTGAGTTTTCTCCACCCTGGCCCAAGCATCATAAAAATCAAACTTTCCCTGCTGGTGGAGGACGGGGCCTTCACTCGTGCGAAAGACAGTTTTTAGACATCAGAGCCATCTCTCTGCTCAAGAATAAGTGATGCAAATCCCTGCTCCCCAGAGTGGCAAGAACTGAGGAGGGCCTGGAGTCACTGACTTTCTCCTGCTGGAGGGAAAGGTCAGCACAGAATGGCCCTTCTCAAGCTGTTCGCCTCCTGTGGGGCCTCGGCCAAGCAGAAACTCACCATGAAACTCAAATTAATCCCGAGTTTCCAGTCACCAGTGAGTGGTGTTAAGAATCTATCAAGATGTCCTGAAAGCATTCACTTTAAAAAGGTGAGTGTTTCCTGAGGCTGTAATTCATCACCAGATTCCCCGAGGCCTGCTGTTTATTCAGCCCTACAGCCCGCGATCCATTAGCAGTTAGGAAGAATGTTGGCTTGTGCGAATTGCTTAGCACATAATCCGCCAGACACTCTTCAGAGAGCCGCCATTTACCATTTAGAATCATTGAGCTTCCTCCTTTGGGCCAGCACTTTTTCTCCCATCCAGCTACATAACATGCAAAAGCAATTCTGAAATTCCTTTTGGCCACGAAGCCTGGGATATCAGGCACTTTGCAGTGGCCTGCCAGCCACTCTGCAAAATCAACATTTTTTAGCATCTGCACTCAGTTGACAAATAGCGCCAGGTGTCTTGTTATGGGCCAGGCACTGTGAAGGGGAGAAATCACACGACACACCAACCATAGCGTCTAACTTTAGGGAACTTTAGCTTTAGGAGGGGTTCGCGCAGGAAAACAGCCCGTTATCATGGGGGCATTTCAGAAATGCAGATCTGGAGAGAAGAAGGCTTCCTGGAGAAAAGAGAAGCCCGGGAGATGAGGAATAAAAGTGGGGAGACAGAGGAAGGGTCAGAAGTGGAAAGGAGAGCCTGGAGGGGGCGCGGAAGGGGACATCTGTGGTGATGAAGTCACTTCAGGATGGCTGAGACAGCTCTGTGTCCCACAGGTGAAGAGGAGGCACGTTCTGGAGGCAGGCCAGCGGCCTGGCTGTCCCCTGACTCAGAACTCAAGAAATGGCACAGCCGTGACCTTGGAGACAGAGACGGGGGGGGGCTCTTCAGGGTTTTTAGATCATGAACCGCTTGGCAAATCTGACACGAGCTGTGGACCTCCTCGCCAGCAAAGTGTTCCTGAAAACAACTTTGTCCACAGCGTGTCGGGGGTGGGGGCAGGTTTCAGAGTCACGGGCAAAACACAGCAAGACCCCTGGCTGGAAGCTAGCGCAAAGTCACTAGAGCTCACTTTCCCGATGAGGAAACTGAGGCCTGGGGGAACTCATCGAAGCCAGTTAGAAAAGCCAAGGTCAACCTAGGTCTCCCAGGAAGTGTTTCTCCAGCTGTGTCCACCGCGACTTTAAAGGACCCCTTGCCCTGGCCTCCTCTACCGTCAGACTCCCACTCCAGCTCCCAGACCAAGAACTTCTGGGGGCCTGGGTTGTATGACTAATCCATGTCTTCAAGCTGGAGCAAGGGCGAGACAGCCACAGCTGGGGTGCGTGAACGCCTGCTTCTTTGTCTCACGCTTACCTGTTCCCTGCTACATCCAGGACGTGCAGCTCGGTGGCCTGTGACACCTCAGCAGGAATCCGAGTCAGTCTGTTGTCACGCACGCAGAACACGGTGAGGCTGCAGCACCCGCCAATCTGCGATGGGAAAGAAAATACAACTTTTTTCCAGGTTTTTCTGGGCGGTGGGGTGGGACTTGGAGGGTCTTGTTCATCAAACGGCATGAAAAGGATGCACAAAATCATATCACGTGATTTTTAAGTCTCACTGATGACTGACTGGGATCGATTCAAATCATACAAAATACTGAACCGTCCAGTAAGTTCGTAAGCATCTCAGAAACATTAAACAGGCATGTTCGAAATTGAGTCAGGAGGATAAGAAAAAAATTAAGTTCAAAAATTTCATCCTGAAAAGAAAGTCATTTTCTACCTCTATCTAATACAACTGCACCTTTTAAATATGGTAGCCAGGCCACCCAGGTCCAGACAAATATTATTTGGTAACATGAGAATTCCAGGTTTCACGATATATATATAGATAGATAGATAGATAGGTAGATAGATATATAGATGTAAAACTATAATATAACTGAATCACTTCGCCCTACACTAAAAACCAATATAATGTTGTAAATTAACTATACCTCAAGAAAAAAATAATTCTAGGTTTCGAAGGTTAGACCAAAGATGATACACACACACACACACACACACACACTCATTGAAGACCTGCCCACTATATTAATAACTTCAGTGTTCCAGTTTATTAAAAAAAAAAAAAAGAAGAGGGACATCTGAGAGCTGATACAACACATGAATCTCTACCACATATCTGGTCTTTCGCACTTAATTTGATAAATTCATTTCCTTTGACAAATGCAAAACCAACACTCTTTTGGCAAAAAGTGAATTTGGGCAGCCATGACCTACTGCTAAAAGCGTCTGTCAGTATCTGTATCCACACCAAATCTGATTACCAATTTTTTTTTTTAATAAGCAAATCTAAGGTAATTGAGTTTCGTATGAGTCTGGTCTGGTCTTTACAAAAGGATTCAGTGACTCTCTTGAATACACTGGTTGTGGTTTCTACAGTCAGGAAAGCTGAACCAAGGGGGTGGAGAAACAGCTGGGCCCCAGACACAACATCCCACACGCCTCCGTCCAGCGCGATGCGATGCTCTCCGCACACTCGCTGTCCTAGGGGCAGCTGCTGGGAAAGGCTCCTCAAGGGACTCACTGATTCTGACACTTGGAAAAATACTCCAGAGCCTCCCACTTGAGGAGGAGCAAGAGATCTGGATCTTCAGCAATATCAGGATATACCTTCTGCCCTTTTCTCTCCATCTATGTGTTTAATACATGTCTCTATCTTAAAAAGCAGAATGCATATTGGTGAAATTGACACATGATGACCTCCATGTATAAATCTTTCTTTTTTCCTTTTTACCTGCAGCATATGGAAGTTCCCCAGCTAGAGGTCGAATCAGAACTGCTGTTGCAGCCACAGCCACAGCCACAGCCACAGCCACACCAGATCCAAGCCGCATCTGCGACCTACACCGCAGCTTGCAGCAACACTGGATCCTTAACTGGGCAAGGCCAGGGATAGAACCCGCATCCTCACAGAGACAACATCAGGTCCTTAATCCACTGAGCCAGCCACAGTGGGAACTCCTCATGCACAGTCTTCTATTTTTCCCTTACTAGTTACTATAAGGATTTTGAAATGATCCATTTAACCACAGCACGTCACCATAATGAATGTGAAAGAAAACTAAACATAAGAAAACCCAGACGAACTCTGGTCACCGAGAAATACCCAGAGACACAGTGTCCCCTAGTTTCCCAGTTTTCACATTTCCCAGTGCAGAAAAACCGGTTTGTTCACTGTCCTCAACAGGACATCCTGCATTTTCGGTTGTCCTGTTTCTGAGAGAAATGCCATTCTTCGGTCTTTGTGAAGTCTTACCCGTGGCCCTCAATTAGCTTGACATCCTCTACTCCACCAAGCCTTCCCTGAAGCCCCTGCTCCACGTCTGTACGGCACTCTGTGTTTCCTTCCTAATTACCAGGAAGTTTGCCTTTAATCAGGGTACGAGGCGTCCTGTCCACTCGCAGGTGAAGCCATCTACCAACGTGCCTCGTGCAGGTCTGTCTCCACACTTGTATTTATTTGATAACTTACTACTGAAAAGGCTGCTCCATCTGCTTCTCTGTGTAGCAATGGAGACCGCGAAACTTCTCTGGCGAGAATCATTTCAGTGGCCTCTCTGACATTAATATCACTCCTAAGAGAGACACCCAACGGCATTCTTTGGGACCTGGCATTCCTCTCTTTCTCAAGGAAAGGGATCCGGTTTATTCAAGGGCCCAGGTACACTGAGGAAGAAAAGGAATCAAAACCCTGGACAGGGTCGAGCGCTCATCCCAGACCCTGGCCTATTGCTGCTGTCAAATAACCGTCGCTATTGTTTTTCCGAGGAGTGAAAGCCCCAGATCCAAGTGACAGGCTGCCCGCACCTGAGCCCCCGCCGTGTTGCTGGACCGCACTGAGGCCACTCGCCTCCGCCCTGGCTGCCCCGGAACCTCCTAAAACATTGTTTCCCTGACAGTGTTGTGCACACAGGGTGAACAGGCCTGAGTTCGGTATCGCATTCTGCATCCTTCACCGGTCCTCTGGCTTTCTCTTTGGGATTTAGGAGGTAGAGTTTATAGGCTCGTTGGGGCTCAATCGGATAGCAATTCTAAGAGGCAGAGTCACGGTTTAAATAACTCATTACCAGTTATGTAGGAAGCTGATATTTTC
>PVHT021183524.1:9568434-9672371 GCA_004024745.2 Catagonus wagneri | reverse complement strand
GGGTCTAATCGGAGCTGTGGCCACTGGCCTGCGCCGCAGCCACAGCAACGCAGGATCCGAGCCGCGTCTGCAACCTACACCACAGCTCACGGCAACGCCGGATCGTTAACCCACTGAGCAAGGGCAGGGATCGAACCCGCAACCTCATGGTTCCTAGTCGGATTCGTTAACCACTGCGCCACGACGGGAACTCCGGAAGCTGATATTTTTAAACTTCCTGTAAACCACATAACAGCCCACAAGGCTAATAGCAGCATCCACGAGAACACAAGCTCTGGGACTTGGATTCTCTGCGAATTACAGGGCAGCCGAGGACCCCTGCTGGGCTGGCCTGGGTTCTCCTGATTCAAGACGATACCATCCTTAACTGGTTGGCACTCATCCGATCTGTGTCAAGGAGACAGGGCCCGCAGATCACCGAGCAAACCTTCAGTCTGGGCAATTTTCATGAAGCATTAATTGCCAACAGGTGACAGATGAGAGGAGCTAATCAGACAGATTTCATGATTCAAAGAGAAAGCCTTTGAGTCACCTGTGCCCGTCTCTGGCTTTGTGAATGCCTGCCCTGAATGTAAAGGAACTTTCATTTTCCTCCAGTACCTTCCTTTCGATATTATTTGTAACAGAACCGAACCCACACTTCATTGGCAGGAAGGAAAATGTACAATAAGCAAAATCTGGTCAAAACACCATTTGAACAGAAATAACATGATGTGTAATTTTAGAAACCAAAGACTCTTTTCGCCTTTCCCATCATTATCTGCGGCATATTATTCAAATGTTCCTTCCTCCAGAACATGTGGGAAACCACGGGGCTTTGGGACTCCCTGAACTGTCGGGCCACACACATCAGAATATCCACTAACAGCGAGAGCACTTCTTTACCACATACCTACACACACGAAAGCACCGTAAAAACTGTAACTCAAACCAAATCCTACCACAAAGGAATAATCAGTATTAATGTTTTGAGGTGCAAAGGCCATGCGTGTGTGGTTATAAACATACACTTCAAAAGAATTAGGGCCAACACTATGATTTGTAGCACCTTTGTTTGCATACGACAAACAAAGTGTTTTCCCAAACCATTATGCTTCTAACGGGATATTTCACTGACCACATAGTTATTTCCTTCTATAGATGTATCACAGATTGCGTAGCAAACCCCCATTTGAGACACTACTAATGAGTTCTGCCATTTCTTTGCTGTGCAATCCTGGGCAAGTCAATTAACCTCTCTGAGTCTTGGTTTTGAAACCTGGTGGATGTTGATGATGATTTACTGAGACCTCATTGAATTGTTGCGAACATCAGACAAGAATTAGCATGAAGGCACCTGGCACAGTGCCCGGCCTATGTGAGCTACCCCTGTACATGCCTGGCACGGTGCCTGGAACATGCTAGATGCTTTTACCTACACTGTGAGAAATAATCTTGGGCATGATTCTCAGTGTAGATTCATAATGTTTTTCTCAAGATAAATTCCTTTAAGTGCAATTACAGAATCAAAGGGTGTGCACATGTTCGAAGTTTTCAATAATGTCACCAGATCCCCTTCCAGAGCAGCCATAACAGTTTATACCTCCATGACAATGAGCACTTTTCTATACCTTCACCGAGATTTGGTATATTATTAACATTTTTTTAATCTTGAAAACTGACAGGTGAAAATGCTGCAACATTTTGTACGTAATGATTTCACACTGATAGTCATCTGTTTTTTTCTCCTGTGAATCGCTTACTGGTTTTTGTGGGGGCTTCTTTGTCTTTCTTTCTGTCCACTTTTCTAGAGTGGGTACATCTTTGTTCAACGACGTGAAAGAAGTTCTAACAGAGTGAGGAAGACAGCCTTCGTGAGTGATGCTGTAAATGTCCCCCGGTCCCCAGGCTGCCTTTCTTTTCTCTGTCTTTTCTTTCATTTTTAAAAGTTTTATTGAAGTATAGTTGATTTACAGTGTTGTGATAATTTCTTGTCTTTATTTTCTTGCAGATCGGAAATCTTATTTTACTACAGACAAACCTATGAACTGTTTCCTTGATGACTTATTTCCTCTTTCAACTTTGGGAACACCTTCTCCAAGGGTCAGCTTTTCCTTTTTTTTCTTTTCTTTTTTTTTCTTTTTAGGGCCACAGAGGCATATGGAGGTTGCCAGGCTAGGGGTCGGATCGGAGCTACCAGTTGCCGGCCTACACCACAGCCACAGCAACTCGGGATCCAAGCTGTGTCTGCAACCTACGACACAGCTCACAGCAATGCCAGATCCTTAACCCACTGAGCGATGCCAGGGATCGAACCTGCAATCTCATGGTTACTAGTCAGATTTGTTTCCGCTGTGCCACGATGGGAACTCTGGGTCAGTTTCTTATTCTAGCATTTTTAGGTTTCCTTTTATAATGTCTCTTTTATTTATCAATAATTCACTTTAGAGCATTGTGGGAACTCACTCTAGAAGAATTTTAGTTTGTACTAATAAGGAAGGCAGAAAGCTATCCACAAAATGAAAACTCTATCACCATGGACATTTCTGAATATCACACTAACATCTGTGGGTAATTAATGTTTACAGATTGCCTGATAAAGTAAAGCTTTAAGGAATGATTCGCAAATTTTCCCTTGTCTTATTTGACTGGGTGGGTATGATGTTTTTCATTAGGGTCCCTTTCAATTTGACTCAGTGGAGAGACATAAAGACCGAACCCTAAACTTTGATATATGCTCAATTTCTTCCAGCTAGAAACTCTTTGTGGTCCAGGTGGTTTAAAGGTAAGCTGTTACGTATACACACTACTATATATAAAAGAGATAAATAATAAGTTCCTAATGTACAGCACAAGGAACTATATTCAGTATTTTATTTTATTTTTTTATATTCAATATTTTATAATAGCCTTATATGGGAAAAGAATCTGAAAGAAAAATCTCTGTGCTGTACACCTGAAACTAACAGAATGCTATAAGTCAACTATACGTCAATAAAAAAAATAGACCAATTTTTTTTAAAAAGGTAAGATATGATGAAGTTTCTGGCTCTCTTCATACCCATGATCACACACACCAACTCCCTATCCGCCAGTCTCACTACAACAGGGTCTCTTCCCCTAATTCCTTCCTCCACCAAAAATAGGATTTTTTTTCTTAGAGAACCTCCTTGTCCCAGATACATACATACTTGAGCAACAGGATGAGAAATAAAAGACCCAAATAGGTGGCGTGGAAAATCGGAAGCATGCCACATGAAGCCAATCAAGCAAATCCAGGCTTTCCATCAGAGACAGAATCGTGCCAACAAACGAGAATTTGGTGAAGGAGGATGAGCTGCCAAGTTACGCCTTTCAGAATTTCTGAATAACTTAAGATGGAATTCACAGAAAAGCATTCTTTTGAGAGAGAATAATCTGAACACATCTGACACACACGTAACAAAATCAGGTTCCAGGCCATGCAGTTGTTAAAAAAAAAAAAAATCAAAAACAGTGTGGAGGAGAATTCCGATGTTTGGCAATGGAGAACACACAAAGTGGCCAGCCCATTTGAATCTTCATGCATTTGAGAAGCAGAATGGCAGTCAGCAATGCAACTGTGGTCTGAACAATACTTACAAGGCTGCAAGTTTACCTGACTTTTCTAAATTTCCAAGCAGCTAACAATTAAGAAAACAAGAGACATTCATTGATTTGCAAATGTTTGCTACACGTAACACCACGCAACACAAACAGAATCTATTATTGGGACCCACACTGTTCAGACATTTTCCCCTCAGCCATTTGGGGGAAAAAATGCAAATAAATGCTGCTACAGATGAAGGAGCTATGCTATAAAACTGACAGTATGTGATACTATCAAAAGGGAGGGGGGAAAAAGGCAAAAAAGAGGATGAACCACACAGCACACCAGACCAACTATGGATCGGGGGCATATAAGTGGAATTGGTCAGCATTTCAGTTTAGATGTGTCATGCGTGCAACTCAGTTGCTGGAGAGAAAGTAATAATGTTTGGGAAGAAAAGAATCCAATCAGGAGAGTGCAGGATTTGATAGGATGGTATCAAGCTTGGAGGCAGAGTGCATGCACACGCAGGGCCACTAGGCATCCCCCTTATCCCCCTTACACACACACACACACACACACACACACACACACACACAGGGTCTGCCCCTCTCCTGGCACAGAGACTCACAGCACAACGTGCTGCCCAGACCAACAAGACACAGTTCAAGGTCGGGAGCCCCTTGGCGGTTTGGCTGCTCATCCCTGAGGGTCAGAGGCCATCCCTGCCATCTCTGCCGGGTCACCGAGCTGGGACCCGCAGCAGACCTGGCACACATCCCAGTCTGGGAGCTGAGGGTGTGTGAGTCAGAGAGAAAAGGGCTAGAGAAGATCCAGGCCTAGGGTCCTAAGCCCCTCTGCTTTATCAGGCAGCTCAAGGAGAAGGCACAGAGACTCTAGACGCCAGAAGACTCACGGTCATTTTATAGAAAATGGATAAAACGTGACAGGTGACTGACATGCTTGGAAACTGGATGCGTCTTCCCAACACTTGAACTTCCCCATCCTGAGAAGCTGTCCTAGGGGTCCCTGCCAACACACTGCGCGCACTAGGTGCGGCCTCTGAACAGGAGCTGGGCACAAGCTTCGTTCTCTCAGATGGAAGAGGGCTGACACTTTAAAAAAACGAACTCCTCGTGGGCTTGTCTAACGCGCGTCCCTTTGGAAGACAGGCTCCCAAGAGAGGGGCAGGGAAGAGGTGGCGGGGAGTGACCTCATGGGGTTAACGTCACACGCAGAAGTTCTCCCTTTGGTGTTTCCTGAAACTATTCCTATCGTGCAGTACTTTTTTCTCAGGTGTCCAAACCCAAGACGATTTGACCTTTCTTTCATTACTCAGCCACGGGTCTGCCTCCCCTCAAGGTCACAGGGGCTCACTCTGCCTGAGCTGAGCGGCCAGGCTTTTCTGGGCTTGGCCACCTGAGGACAAATCCCAAGCCCATTCTACCGACTCCCAGCTGCGTGAGCCTGGTGAGGAAAGGCTCTCGGGCCTCGGTGCCCCCATCTGCAACATGAGGACGCCCTCATGGCCATCCGAGGCTGTGACGAGTCTCCCGGTACAGGGCAGGGCACTGGGGAAGGAAGCAGGGGCTCTTTTCTGCTTCTCTCTGCACACGATTCTGAATCCCATCTCTACCCATCCACGTGTGCGCGGGTCCACAGGAGCACAATTAACACTCAGAACATCAGCTCCGGGTCTTGGTTTATGGCTCTGAGACTGGAACCAAAATGTTTTGATCAGCAGTATCTTTCTCTTGAGTCCTAGTTTAGCTGAGATGGGGATTGAGGTCGTGCTGGGAACAGTTTGACTTAAACGCCAGCCGTGCAGATCACGGCTGCGGTGTCAGGACCCAGTCGCGTTTTAAAACAGACATCTTTATGCTTCCATTCGGGGATGCTGGCCGTCTCACCCAGGGAGAAGCCTGGGTTGCCAATGGTGGAAAACCAAGATGAAGAATGAAAAGGAGAAACCAGGTCAAGCCAGACACCCTGCAAAGTGGCCCTGGGGACATGAGAACCCCTCATGTTCTGGCTGGCTGGGGGGCAGCTTTGGAATTATTCCAAGACAGATACTGCAAGGAGAAATATAAAGGAGATTGTGCCTGGCCAGTGATCACATCATATGGCACTTCTTTTTAGGTGGTGGCCGAGGGTTGGGGGGCTCACCAACAGCTCATTTGATGGCGGCAGGGAGGCAGGCAGCTTAAACTCTCTTTAGGCTCTATTGCTAATTAAACAAAAAAAAAAATCAAGCTCAGTACCACCCAGCTCCAAACAGGTTCTCCTGGTTCCAAATGAGAATGAGTCTTCCTTTCATTTTTTTCCTTTTTTTTGCAGCTGCACCTGCATCTGGAGGTTCCAGGGCTAAGGACAATCTGAGCCGCAGCTGTGTCCACTGCACCAGGCCAGGGATTGGACGGGCACCTCCAAAGACACCAGCTGGATCCTTAACCTGCTGCGCCACAGCAGGGACACCGAGCCTTCCTTTTAAACGACGCCCCAGACACCTCCCTGTCTGCTCTGTCATGGGTTTCCTTCCCGTTCTCAGAATCAGCACCTCCTTTGCCAGAAATTAAAGGTCCCCAAGCCGCAGAGCTATGCCCACAGCTGGGGGTGACTGTCTTTTGTCTCTCGGTTGGAGCACTGATCCCAAAACCCTAAGGGCCTGGTGCTGCCTCTCCGGGGTCCCTCCTTGATGTGGAGCTCACGTGGCTCCCTTTCTCCCGGACGCGAGTGCTGCGCCGTGTGTCTCTGCCTAGGAAGCGGCTGCATCGAGGTCTCAGCTTTTATAACTTGATTGCTTTAACGGGTCATTTAACTCCTCCTTAAACCCAACCAAATCCCAAGTTATGCCCTTCCTGTGCCAAACTCCCCAATCCCCCCTGTCACTTGTGTCACTGTTCTTCTCAGTCAACCCCTAAGTGTCATTCTCTCTCCTTCTCCCATGAATAACCTGCCAATTCACCGTGCCCAACTCCGCCCCCAGTCGTCTGCACCCACTTATTCCCCTTAATGTTCCTGGCTGTCCTTTTTTTTTTTTGGTCTTTTTGCCTTTTATGTAGAGCCGCACCCACGGCACATGGAGGTTCCCAGGCTAGGGGTCTAACAGGAGCTGTAGCCGCCGGCCTTCACCACAGCCAGAGCAACGCGGGATCCAAGCCGCGTCTGCAACCTACACCACAGCTCACGGCAACGCCGGATCCTTACCCACTGAGCAAGGCCAGGGATCGAACCCGCAACCTCATGGTTCTTAGTCGGATTCGTTAACCACTGAGCCACGAAGGGAACTCCCCCTGGCTGTCCTTTAATACAATTCCTCTGAGCATCTCTGGACCCACGGACGAGAGCTCACCCCTTTCAAAAGCACCCCAGAAGTCTTTAAAGTATCTGACAGCTTGGATCCCTTGAATGCTATTACTATTTTTTTTTAATCACCTTATTTTTATTTTTTAAAGCACATACCTCTTTTGGTAAAGACACTAATTTATTTCTGTCGGCATTCAAGTTGCTCAGCCTCTTGAGTTTTCCAATGCTCTTAGGTAAAGTCTGTGAAAACAACGTTTTTACTATTAACACACATTTTTAACACGGCTCAGAGTAAAACAGATCTTTTCAAGGACTGAGAGAACCTAATCGCCTCCAGCAGGAGAAGTAACAGCTCTCCCTGACCACCGGGGGTTTGTTGCGCTCACTTGGGGGAGGCAGAGTCTGCTATTTTGCATTTTCATTGAAATGAGACTCTGTTTCAGTGAAATGACATCAAAGGCACAGGAAACTGAGGAGCACTCTGACAGAGGCCTCTGAACACATCAGAAAGGATCACCTTTATGTCACGCATTTGCTGCTCAAGTCCCTTTGTTAGTTATCATGGAAATCAGGAAATTTCCATCTGATCCACTCAAATTACAGAAAAGTAGGAAGTTCCCATTGTGGTTCAGCAGGTTAAGGACCCGATATCCGATATCGTCGTATCCATGAAGATACGGGCTCAGCCTTGGACAGCTTCAGCCTTATTCAGTGGGTTAAGGGTCCAGTGATGCCACAAGCTGAGGAGTAGGTCACAGATGCGGCTCGAGTCTGGCATTGCCGTGGCCATGGTGTAGGCTGGCAGCTGCAGCTCTGATTCGCCCTCTGGCCTGGGAGCATCCGTATGCTGAAGGTGCAGTGGTTAAAAATGAATGAATGAATGAATGAATTTTTAAAATTGCAAATAAGTAACAGGTAGAATCCACCCTAACAAGCCTTTCTGATACAGAACCCACACCATAAATCTCTCTCCGACAGCAAAGCCACACTCACCAGAAGCCGGTTTTCTGTCAGAACCAATTCGGTGAGGCTTTCACAGTCCCCAACCGCTTCAGGCAACTGCGTGAGTCTGTTCTGATCCACCTTCAAGATCGACAGTTTCTTTAGTTTTCCTGTAAAATGTCATTTAGACTCAGGAGTTACCACTGTTCTCCCACCCACCGCTCGCTTCTTCCTACCTGCTCTTACTCATGTGATTTCCCCACCCAGCTTTACGGGCTCTGAAAACCACCTCAATCACAAAAGGTGGAGAGTTAAAAATCGTTTTTTGTTCAGAGCACCAAAACCAGTTAGGCAATCAGCAGAAAATTCCTTCGAGAGTCACTCCCTAAAAAGATCAAGTCAAAGCCAAAAGGCTTAAGGAAGAACAAACAGTGGCTCCTAATGGATCTTTACTGACAGGCCACGTCCCACGTGCAGGGGAGAGGCTTTCATCTGATTCGAAGACAACACAGTGCAGTTTATTACCTCGCCCACGAATGACGACCCCTCAGGGAGGTTCCCTGTAATGAAGTGCTTCTGCCTACACAGAGTAGAGGATGGTGGCAATCTTTGAAAAGCCATATTACGACTCATCGGGGAATGCTCGCTGTGGCTTGGCACGTTAAGAATTCAACTAGTATCCATGAGGACGTGGGTTCGATCCCCGGCCTTGCTGGCATTGCCACAAGCTGTGGTGTAGGCTGAAGATGCAGCTCGGATCTGGTGTTACTGTGGTTGCAGCTCCGATTCGACCCCTGGCCCTAGAATTTCCTTATGCGGCAGGTGTGGCCCTAAAAAGACAAAAAAAAAAAAAAAAAGACTTAAAAAGACTTATGGGGCAGTGAGAATGGACTCACTGGAGATGGCTTCAGGCCACGGAAAAGGAAACTGGGTTCAGAGCAGCCTCCTCCGCCCTCAGAGAATGTAGGAGATCCTGATTCATCAGATTCTCAGATTCTCACTTTCAACCGCAGCTCTGTAAGGGGGCGGAACTTACGGAGGAGACGTCTTTGACAGCCACTGAGAGTGGCTGGCACAACGACGCTCTCCCCCTATAAAGGCAGAAAACAGCTTCTATCATAAAAGAGACAGAAAGCTGGACAGGGAGATGCTGAAAGGACTAACTTGCTTCATGTGGGGCCACCAGGCGAGGCAGGAGAACACACACATGGCTAGGCTCCTTATTGAGCATAATCAATACCTACGAACACTGTCCCCAGAGGGCAGCCACCGGCCCTCAGGTCAGGAGACCCATTGGCATTCTCTGCAGGGCACGGAACCCTACAAATGACAGAGCTCACCCAAGAGGAGTCTCCTCAACAACATGACTGGCAAGTGGTCCTGCAGCCTCTCCTTGCATACTTCGAGAGATAGGAGACTCATTTCTTTCTTCTTCTTTTTATGGCCACACCCACGGCATATGGAAGTTCCTGGGCTACGGGTCGAATCAGAGCTGCCACAGCGACCCAGATCCAAGCCACATCTGTGACCTAAGCCACAGCTTGTGGCAACACCGGATCCTTACACCACTGAGCAAGGCCAGGGACTGAACCTGCATCCTCAAGGGTCCTTAGCCCATTGAGCCACAACGGAACTCCAGGAGACTCATCTCTTCACTATGCAGCCCAAACTGGTTCATAACAAATATTTTTTAAGCTCTTTCTTAAATCAAATTGAGCTTCACAGCCCTTTCCCATCACCTCCACGAACCAGACGATGGAAATAAACCTGCTGTCCCTTCTCCCTGACAACCTTTCACATGCCCTGAGGTCAACCATCTCATGCTTCCTGCTTCACCCTGTTCCTACAACTGCTTTCTGAAGCCATATATGACTCTCAGAGAACCCTTCCGCCGAGAGTCAAAACCCCCATCCATTTCCCAGCCAGCCTTAACCAAAGGCACTGTCTGCCTTCCTGTCGCATCCTTATCAGTGACCCCTTTTCATCTGGACCAAATGCCAGAAAGGAAGTGGTCCCGTTACACAGCTTCTCCAAATACTGAAAACCTTTCACAACCTCCCTCTGACGTTTTGAATACAAGTTAAACGAAGGTCAAAGACAGCTCTCCTCGGACAACGACATGGTTAAATACAGTTTCTGACAATTTCAAGGCGGCTGTGCTATGGTGGAGTACACAGTCCTCACCTGTTTATATCTTCTCTGTTCGCGTTTATTTTCTCACCCTGGACTGAGTTCCTTTATGGTAAAGGAAATGTCTGGACTGTTTTTTAAAGGAAATAGCACAGAATGGCTAAAGGAAAAGATTATTCTCAGTGTACCAGAAAAGGCTCCATTCAACACCCACTCCGCCTGGAACGGCCCTTCCCGGGGTCACACAACAAGGTCAAATATATTTTCTCATCAACTTTTGATGCTGCTCAGTTAGCAACGTCTTAGCGACTGCTCATGTGCCTGAGCCACATTCTTCGATCTGGGCTAATGCCTATGGAAACCATGGAGATGAGATGCAAAGGAAAGAGTTAGGGGCCAACGCTTAAAAGTAGTAACACCTCTAACTGCTACCAGACCGGGAAGACAGAAGCTCTGCCTATGGAGGAAACTTCAGTTGGACTGGATATTCCTTGCTTTCCTTCTTTAAAAACAAACCGTGTCCCCAGCACCTGAGAACGACCAGCAGCCAGCCCCTCAGTAGTTAGTCACTTCAATACTCACCGATGCCGTCTGGGAGCATTTCTAGTAAGTTCTGGGAAATGACTAAATCTGTTAATGAAGTCAGGCCACTGATTTCTTCAGGAAGTCTTTCCAACCTGTTTTCAGAGACATCTAAGCACAGCAGGTTCTTCAGATTTCCTATTTCCTGCACCAACGACACAGAAAGAAGGAACTCATGCCTAACCGCCACGGTACAGAGGAATCGGTGACAGCGATTTTTCGCCATCAAATCCCAAAGCAGTCCTAAGGACGTCTCTGCAGCATCGGTGTGGCGGTGAAGGCTGGGGTAAGTTTCCAGACCCCCTTCCAGTGCAAACGGGAAGCTGTGTGAATCACACACACAGGGAGCTGGGAGCGTGCCAAGCCCTCCACCTTCAGGCAGGCGAGGCATCATTCACTCAAGAGTGGAGGAGACTGGCGCTAAGAAAAAAGAAGTTTTAAAGATCACACCGTTGGGTGGGGGGGGAGGCTAGGATCCAGTTCTCCAAGTTTGGAATCAGTTGCTTAGAAGGCAGCTCACACTTGAGAGCGACCCTGAGATGTTCTGTTAGGACATCCGTTCTACTGCCTGTGACCGGCAGCACCTGTTACATCGGAGTGCTTGCTCCCCAGCAAAACTGGAGCGCACAGACCTGCCGACACCTCCAACCGCCCTCCCCCCAGAAGAGAGAGGCAAACTGCTTTCAAGAACAGCCCGCCTGGGAGCGGGGGAGGCACCTCCGCGAGTCTCCATTCCATCCAGAGGTTATCCTGCTTTCCATTCTCCAAGTGCCTATTTCCTCTCTTATAACCGCCTCCACTTTTCTGTTCCAGCCGGTTAAATTCCCACTCTCGGGACTCCACCAGCCCTTGCCTTTCTCTGCCCAAGTCTGTCCACAAACTTCCATATTTCCCTCCTGGAAACAGCAGACCAGTTCTCCATCCCCGTGGCTCCCTGCCGTCTCCCGAGGAGCAAACTCCCCAATCTGTATTTAATTTGGTCTGATGGATTCTTCCCAGCTTATCTCCTTCCTCATACGCATCCTGTGACCCCACGCCTGCGTGTCCCCCTCTGGAGGAACCCAGATGGCATTTCTACTGATTTCACACTGGACCACTAAAGTTGTTCTACTTTTTCGTTCATTCCTTTTTACCAGTGTGTTTGTATCCTTTGTGTCATTCACGGAGACAGGAAATAACTCTGATTATCTGAGACGGTCTGACACATTTAGTCCTAGCTTAACGGAAGGTTAAACAAGAAGGCAGATGAGATGCTTGCCCAACCCCTGATACCGTGATCAGTGGGGTGTTCATTTCTTTGTTTAGGACAAGGCACTTTGCACATAAACGAGTAGGTACATCTGTCCACACGTGTACCTTCCCCTGCATGTCTAATAGCTGATATTTTATTACTTCCTTAATACCTTCCTGGCGTCTTCCCTCCACCCTTTGACACCAAAGTGACCAGAATTCTCTCCACCAGGATTTCCCATAATGTCTAGAGAAAGCACTGGGAACACCACAAACAGTGGCAGAAACGGGTATCACCAGAATCAGACGTCCAGGTCTTTTCCAAATTTGCTGGGCTTAAAGCAAGGATTTGAAATAAAATGCAGACTTCAAAAACTAAAAAATATATTTAATGCCTTTTTAAATTAAAAAAAAATTTTTTTTTGTCTTTTTAGGGCCACACCTGCGGCTTATGGAAGTTCCCAGGCTGGGGGTTGAATTGGAGCTGCAGCTGCCAGCCACAGCAACGCCATTCGATGCAGCCACAGCAATGCCAGATCTGAGCTGCATCTGTGACCAACACCACAGCTTGCGGCAACGCCAGATTTGTAACCCACTGAACAAGGCCAGGGATCAAACCTGCACCCTCGTGGACAGGTTCTAAAGATCCACAATGGGTACTCCCCATTTAATAATAATAAAAAAAAAAAATGGTGGATGTGCTGAGGCTCTTGACATTTCTATGGCAATGTGGTATGATGAACACTCCATATATTTTCCCAAAGCTGCCTTTTCAACCAATGTTTTGGTTTTCAAGATCCTTTTTAATAGAAAAATCTCATGTAGGAGCAGGGAATTCATGAGGGGTGTGTGTGGTGGCTTTGTGTTTGGCGGGGAGACCATATGAAATGATGACTCACCTGAGGTAATTCTGACAGTTGATTTCCATCCAACCAGAGATCCTTTAGATGTAAGAGAGCTCCGATTGATTCTGGCTAAAACAAAAAAAAGAAAGTTACGGTAACAAAGCTCCACTGGTTGAGCCTACTATTAGGAAAGAAAGAGCCCTAATGCAAGAGTTAAGAAGCGGGTACTGCAGAGGATGCTGGTTGGTACTGCTCCAAAATCAGGGCCCCCACTAAAAGCAGCCCCAGCATTCCCCAAGAATGCCAGCCACTTCCAATTCCACCCCCAGAATGCCGGCCGCTCCCACTTAACGTCCATCATCTCTAGATCTGAGCCGCCACTCCTGAATCATAATCTTTAACCTGTATGAACTGAAGCACGCGCTCTGATGTTGCCGAGCCTTATCTGTGGAAAGCCTGGCTTACACCATCCCTCCAGACGGCCCCCCCACCATGCCAAATATTTAGTGATCACATATAAGGATGAGGTGAAATTCAAATCTCTCTTCAATTCAGACTCACCAAATTATAGATTTCATTGTTTCCTAAATCAAGTTCTTCTAGTCTCCGCAGCTGGGTAAGAGAGCTATTAAAAAAAAAACAAAAAACAAAACAAAAAGGCAGAGGGAGGGAGCTCTTAGAGAAAACTCAGAAATGCTGAGCAATAGAACATTCCTCACTTGGACTCATTTCCCAAAATAAGATTCATCTGGATTTTTTATGGCCATAAATATTACACAGGACGGACTATTAAGAGAGGGCTGGCATCTCTCAAACTTTCCCAAAGACACAGAACCTCTTTTTGACAAGATACTGTAGTGCTTTAAAACAAAAAAAAAGAAAACTTGGTACAGCAGAAATTGACAGAACATTGTAAATCAACTATAAGGAAACAATTTTTTTTTTAAATGCTTAAAGAAATCCATTCGGTACAAACTGCCCTCCACCCCCAGTCTCCCCAGAGACTCACTCGGGAAGATATGTAAGAAGATTCTCTCTCAGTTCCAGTGAAGCCAGGTTATAAAGACTAGAAATGAACAGAAGGGAAAACATAAGGAATATATCCCAGATTCTTCCTACTCCATTCCCCAGCATACACACTTGGCAAGGAGCAGTTTTTTTTTGGGGGGGGGGACATTTTTTGGGTTTTTTTTTTTTTTTTGTCTGTGACTATGACATGCGGAAGTTCCTGGGCCAGGGACTGAACCCATGCCACAGCGGCAACCCGAGCCACTGCAGTGACAGCACCGGATCCTTGACCCACTGAGCCACCAGGGGACTCCAAGGAGCAACTCTTAATAAGACCTTGTACGTCATTTCCCAGGGGAAAAAATACATGTGACCACCCTGGCCCCCACCCCCAGTAAAAACATTATTGCTGCTTCCCACATCTTAATATTAAAGTATTAAAATGGAAAGAGTAGTGATATCCCTGCGAGACACCCTCATTCATGTACACTGTACAGTTGAAATGAGAATAACCCTCTAGCCCTTTGAAAGGTAACTATTCCCAGGGCCAAGACGGCGGCCGATGATGTGCTTTTAGACTTCAGAAGGTCCAAACTATGCTGGTGCCATCAAAACAGCCAGCCTTTAACCTCCTGGAGCTCTTCTCCCAGACAGCAGTGAGAAGCCACGGTTGTGTGAAAGCAGCGGGCATCTCGGTCCAGGGAGCCCGCTCAAGACTCTGCACTCACCGAGCAAGAGGCCAGCGCAATGCAGGAGGGCTAACGTAATAACACACTCCACACGGCGCCTGGGACACGAGACTGATTCAATAAGTGGCAGCTGCAATAACCCTGCTTTTGTTCCCAATAAACCCCAGACTGGCGCTCTTTTCAGCAGACTCTCCTGCTTCCGGGATGCAATCCGCGTCTGCTAGGAGCATGGTGCAAGGAAACAGCTGCTCTCCCCAGATGCTGTCGATCTGGGTGGCATCTTCCTAGGCAGTGGCAGTTCTGCATCAGCACACAGCTGAGGGGCGTCAGCACTGGCAGGCACAAGGTACCAATTCAGAAGAGAACCCACTCATCTATTCCCCCAATGGGCCCTGCACTGGGCCAACCAAAAACTCGAGCTTCAGCTAACATCACCAGAACAACTCCCAGATTGGGAGGACTTTTTGTGGGAGCACAGAGAACACGGGGAGTCAGACATCACCCCAATACTCTAATCTGCCTTGATCGTCTGTTTTCCTTCCAACAGCCAGGCCAGAATCGCCGGCGTTTACAAAGCTGGGTTTCATAACATCAAAAAATGTAAATGTGATTTGCATGAACAGCGTACACAGTGTACATATACACGTAAAGCCCTTGGGCTTAAAAACGTCTTTTGCCTCTACTATGAAATGCACACATTCGGCATCTCCTCCAATTTTAGAAAAGTAAAATTAAGTTTAGAAATTGAGAAACCGAGTAACAGTTTTCACGATTAAAGCAAGAGCAAACAAATAAAACTCTTTGGAATACACTTTAAAAAAAAAATCAATATCCGGAGTTCCTGTTGTGGCGCAGCGGTTAACGAATCCCACTAGGAACCATGAAGTTGTGGGTTCAGTCCCTGGCCTTGCTCAGTGGGTCAACGATCTGGCGTTGCCACCAGCTGTGGTGTAGGTCACAGACGCGGCTCGGATCTGGTGTTGCTATGGCTGTGGTGTAGGCCGGCAGCTACAGCTCCTGTTAGACCCCTAGCCTGGGAACCTCCATATGCCACAGGTGTGGCCCTAAAAAGCCAAAAAAAAAAAAAAAAAATCAATATCCCTGCTAATAAGTAATTATGAAAATAATACCATGAATCGTTCCCCAAAATGTAGCCCAGTGGGGACTACCCAGCTCTACTGTCTCTGGGCCAAGCATTACCGGAAGAAATAACCCGAGAAGGAGAGGAAGGTAAAAAGGACACACCCAGTATCTATCTCCCAAAAAAGCAAGCTGTTGAGTAGGGGGAGACATAACATTGAAAGTCACTGTATAAAAGTAAAAACTTGTGGAGTTCCCACTGTGGCTCAGGGGGTTAAGAACCTGACGTAGTATCCATGAGGATGCAGGTTCGGTCCCTGGCCTCGCTCAGTGGGTCAAGGATCCAGTATTGCTGCGAGCTCTGTTGCTGTGGCTGCGGTGTAGGCTGGCAGCTGCAGCTCCAATTTGACCCCTAGCCTGGAAACCTCCTTACGCCACAGGTATGGCCGAAAACGAAAAAAAAATATTTAAAGTAAAAACTTAAAAACAAAGGGTTATGTTTTCAGTTCTAAATGTTCATGGAAACCTGAGCCAGTTTTATGGGGAGGTGGTCATCATTTGGCTGTTTTCACACTGATATTTTAAAAGTCACTGGTAGAATTGTCATTTTATCTATATAATACTCATCGCTTTCACACCTATTTTGACACACTAAAGACATCCACCACTTAAAAGGAGGGAAAAAGTCCTCCTTTGCTTCAAAACTTGATTCTTTGGGCGTCATTAAAGGATCTTGTGGAGGAGTTTCTGCTGTGGTGCAACAGGATCGGCTGTATTTCTGGAGTGCTGGGACACAGGTTTGACCCCCAGCCCGGCACAGGGGGTTGGAGATCCTGTGTTGCCACAGCAGTGGCATAAGTTGCACCTGCGGCTCAGATCTGACCCCTGGCCCAGGAACTCCATATGGCATGGGGCGGCCAAAAAGGGGGAAAAAAAAAAAGGTGTCTTGCAAAGCAGTGTTACAGGCTTTCCTGATGAGTATGCTCAGAGGTGTGCAGCCTTGGGCCAGGCTGCATGCCTGAGACAGAAACCAGAGCTGGGACCCGCCTGCCACCTGGGGCAGAGGCGCTGGGCTGGAGCTCCTTACACTTGTCATCTCCTGATTAGTAAAAGCCCAGCACCTAAGTACCTGTTAACTGGATGACACAATTAACAAAGTGAGGCTGTGCGTGAGGCCACTTAGAAAGCAGCAAAGCCACAGTTCAAATCTGGTAAAAGCCAAAACTCTGCCCTCGCCCTACACTGCCCCGAGGCATCTGCGAAAGCCATTCTTGGGAATTCTCACTCTTTATAATTTACATTTTAAAAACACCTGTCAATTCGGGGCAAATACAGAAGTCTTACCTCCTTAACCACACCAAGGACGCACAGCAATGCCAGATCTGAGCCACATCTGTGACCTACACCACAGCTTACAGCAACACTGTCCTTAACCCACTGAGTGAGGCCAGGGATCAAACTCACATCCTCATGGATACTAGTCAGGTTCGTTGCCACTGAGCCACAATGGGAACTCCGGAATCTACATTTTTTTTTATCACCATCTTCTGTCATCTCTCACTCTTGTGTTTGTGACGTCAACTTTGTGCACAGGTGATGCATTAACATACACGTAAACCAAGTGGCCAGTAAGGTCAGTAATTAGTTTCCTCCTACCCATGGTCTTCAGTCCATTTCCTACCACCCCAGACCCTTCTCACTGGAAATAATCCTTCTTGTTAGTTTCTTGTGTATTCATCCAGAATTGCCTTCTATGCAAAGACCAGCAGGTATGAATACACAGCCTTATCTCCTTTTTTACATAAAAGGTAGCATCCTACATAAAGCACCTATGGCACTTTCATTTTCTCACGTAACAAATTTTTGTTTCTCTCCCTTTTTTTTGGCTGCACCCAGGGCATGTGAAAGTTCCCAGGCTGGGGATGGAATCTGAATCGGAGCTGCGACCAACTGTGGCAACACTGGATCCTTAACCCACCGCATCAGGCCAGGGATTGAAGCTGCACCTAGCAGAGATCTGAGCCACTGTAAGGACAATGCCAGATCCTTAACCTGCTGTGTTCCCTTAACAGTGGGAGATCCACCAGTATTTTTTTTAATTGCATAGTATCTCACTATTTTATAGCCATTTTAGTTTTTGTAACCATTCCCCTAGTAACAAATATTTTACCCTTTGACTTTAATTTCTGGTAAATTCAATTTCTGTGTGATACCAGCAGGGTGACCTCATCCTGCTCCTACAAAAAACACCGTTTTCTATCCTCCTTTCGGTCCCACCATTTAACCACCAAATGGTTTTTTTTTTTTTTTTTTTCCTTTTGCCTTTTATCTAGAGCCACACCCACGGCATTTGGAGGTTCCCAGGCTAGGGGTCTAACAGGAGCTGTAGCCGCCGGCCTTCGCCACAGCCACAGCAACTCGGGATCCGAGCCGCGTCTGCAACCTACACCACAGCTCACGGCAACGCCGGATCCTTAACCCACTGAGCAAGGCCAGGGATGGAACCCGCAACCTCATGGTTCTTAGTCGGATTCGTTAACCACTGAGCCACAAAGGGAACTCCACCAAATGGGGTTTTAAAAAAAAGAAAGAAACAAACACCTAACAAGCCCCTGCAGAGGAGTGTGCAGAAGCCCTTCTTTCCAGCACAAGGATCCTAATGTTTTAAACAGTCCCTGAGAGCAGGGACAAGAGTTACACTCTTCTGTAAGTCAGAAATGTAGGCCAACTGTATTTTTAGGATTCTATTTCAGGGCCTGGATGAGAGGTTACTTTAAAAAATTTACATCTGTTCTCCACTATATTTTAAAAATTCCTTTCTAAACCACTTGGATTTTTTTTTTCCATTTTGGTGGCCAAAATCATTACGAAGGCAAAGGACAAAATAAACTCAGATGCCCCAAGCAAACACACTGCAGTACACTATTAAAGCATTAAAATAGAAAATCTGTAAACACTGATGGCAATGATACTTGACTGGGGTGGGGGAGGTGCTTACATATTCTGAGCATTTCTGCTTTTTTTCTTACTAGGTTAGTATTTAAGAAATCTCTGGTTACACATGTCCTTGTGGTGGCTTTGC
Organism: Catagonus wagneri; assembly: GCA_004024745.2. Lineage (NCBI taxonomy): Eukaryota > Metazoa > Chordata > Mammalia > Artiodactyla > Tayassuidae > Catagonus > Catagonus wagneri. The sequence goes on along the minus strand of PVHT021183524.1, from coordinate 9,653,930 downwards.
TTTAGAAATTTTTCTTAAAATCTTTAATTTTGTTTTTGAAACAAATATTTCACAGAAATTCCCAGGCCTCAAAAAAAAAAAAAATGGCAGTAAATACTGTAACAGTTTTTTTAAAAGGTTGATTCCTCTTGGGTAGCCTCTGCTAATAGGTCACCACTCCCCAGGGCAGCGGACGCAAAATCACAACCACACGCTCTACTTAAATCTGCCAGAGAACCCAGGGCTTAGCTACTCGCTCTACTTCTATTAGTAAATGGTCACACTCAGATCCTCATTGATAATAAGCACTTAGCAACTGACTACTGGGTTGTGGGCACCGTGCCAGTCTATTGCATCTATTTCTTCTAAAAGAACGCTATTTTTCAGAGTTCTCGTTGTGGCTCAGTGGTTAACGAATCCAACTAGTACCCATGAGGACACAGGTTCGATCCCTGGCCTCGCTCAGCAGGTTAAGGATCTGGCATTGCCGTGAGCTGTGGTGTAGGTCATAGATGCGGCTTGGATCCTGCGTTGCTGTGGTGTAGGCCGGCATCTATAGCTCTGATTCGACCCCTAGCCTGGGAACCTCCATATGCTGCAGGTGTGGCCCTAAAAAGAAAAAAAAAATGCTATATTTCAAGGACAAAATTTAATTACGCAGAGTAAAGATGTTTAGCTATATTTAGGCTAATTTACCTTTTTTTTCCTTGTCTTTTTCTGATGGTACTAGTTTCTTTAATGGCAAAGGATATGGAATTTCATAGAGTCAGATACACAAAGACAGAGCGGCTGGCTCACAGTGGAGGCAGAGCAACTGTCAATGTTTTTCCAGAAACTGAATATACAGCATTCAGCTGATAAAGTGACTGTGGAGGAACAGGCTAATGCGGTCCCAGTTCAAAGCTTCTAGGACCTACCTGGATTATCTATGATGTCAGCTCAGAAACCAGCAGCGTAAAGGAGCCAGCGCTGTGAACCTTGTCCCAGGAATTTGTTCAGAGTGTCAAAGAAACAGCAGGGTCAGTACAGACGCAGAAAGAATCCCACGGCTCCAGGAGACAAGGTGGCCCGGGTGCACACACTAACACACACACACACACACCCCGAACCATTACCCTTTCGTGTGCAAAGGACTAAAGTGCTAATGGTGTGGGCTGATGGTGGGTCAGGGGATCTGCGAGTTTGGGATCTATTCCACCTCTTCCAGTCACTGGAGAAGGTTCCACAAAAGAGGCTGACTTTCAGCCTATTAGGTGGAGGGAAAACCTCAGCCAGTTTGGAAAGAAAGGAGGCAGGTAAACATTTTTAAAGTTCACTTTCATGAAAGGCTTGGGAGCTCTCTGCTTGGTCTGAGCAAGGGATCTCAGCAGGATCTATATCACAGTAAAAACTCCATGATGCTCATGAGCTGCTGCGTTAACAAGCACTGCCAAGTGTCTGAAACAGCCATCTCCAAACCTGAAGCGAAACATATATGCAGGAGACTTTTTAAAAGCAAGTATTACGTGCAACACTGATACACAAAAATGTTAAAGCTAATGGGAGACCTGTGCTGGTGCAAACAGGGACCAACAGAGACCACCCACTGGTCTTCAGGCTCCACAACACCCAGGAGAGACTTCCCCGGAACCCCTGGGGACCCAACAAGGCAGAGTTTGAGAACCACTGGTCTCTGACTTCAGTGACTCTCAAACTATTCTAGAGCAATGGCTCCCACACATTTAAGAGTAAGGCTTCATAATCCTTATGCTTATTTAAAATATAGATAGATGTACTATGTACCAGTGTATTGTATATATTACAAAATACATAAACACAAAAAGATCTTAGGTAGAAGATTAAAAATAGAATAAAACATTTATTATTAAAGACACAAAAATCTTTTGGGGTCTCATTAGTGAAAGCATGAGACACTGTATTCTGTATTCCACCTTTTGTTTTACATTTGGGAAGAAAACTGATTCTAAATGATTCATTCTGATTCTTGTCTTATGGCTGTAACAGGTGAAAAAGATCCCCACCAAATCTACACTGATCTAAGAACTGCATCAACTGCCATACTTCTTAAATCTTCCTATTACTAAGTTTTAAAAATTTGTTCTCATTATGGAAAGGTCTTTGTTGAAATTCAGCTGACAAATTCCCATCATCCCCAACATTGAACAACTGTTCATGGAGAGTAATCAGAAGGTTTTGCATTTTTGTACTTTTTTTTTCTTCTTTTTACAGCCACACCCTTGGCATATGGAAGTTCCTATGCTAGGGGTTGAGTCGGAGCTGCAGCTGCTGGCCTTCACCACAGCCACAGCAACACTGGATCTAAGCCACATCTGCAACCTAAGCCACAGCTCATGGCAACGCCGGACCCTTAACCCACTCAGCAAGGCCTGGGATGGAACCTGAATCCTCATGGAGATTATGTCAGGCTCTTAACCCAGTGAGCTACAATGGGAACTCCACATCTTTGTATTTTTAACAAAGACATTTTAAAACACCTACTGAAGGGGCGTTTGTTTCCCTGCCCCTTGTTAAATATCACCTTTCCTTTGAGGGAATAAATAATGTGCTGACGGGCCATCACAGAAAAGGGTCAGCAAATCTGGGACACTTTTAGTGAAAAAAAAGGAAAAAAAAGTGTGATTCTGCATGAGGTGGCTAGTATACCGTAAGTGGTTCAAGAGATTTTCATGATCATTGATCATCTCGTTATTAAGTATTATAAAGATTCTACAACTGGAGAGACATGCTTTATCAAAGTGATCGCACGGATGGGTACCTGGCGCCTAGCCACAGCCTGTAGGATGTGAACATACGTCTCGGCGCACTGAAAACACAAATGCCTGTGGGATGCTGGCTGCTGCCCACCGCCAACGGCTGATGCCTCGCACCCCCAGGTACCCACAGCGGAGCGCGGCAGGATGATTCATCAATGGATTCCTCTGCGGGAATGTGTCAGGGAACACCGATCCACCAGCATACGTTTTCTTCAAAGGACTTGATTTCTTGCCATGGCTGTCCTCTAAGCCAGTAACGTGGAAATGTGCCCGACCCATCCCAGCCCTCTCCCCAAGCCCGCCTGCTCTCCAAACACACCATCCTCACTCTCTATCCCCAGGTCCACGGCGCACAAACTCTGTCAAGACAGAGCTGCTGTTTAGGAACGCGTGCCCTATGTTTTCAAGGAAATTACTGGGAGCAGCAGTTCCTAACAATATTTAATAACCGCCTCTATGACACATGCTACTTTGCTCCGGTTAACTACTTTGGAATCCATCAGTGTAAAGAAAACTTCCAAAGAAATCAGGTGTTCCACCAGTAATAAGTAGCAGTGTCCCTTTTAACCATTAAAATTTAGAAACAACTGGATGCAAAAACACAGACGCTAGCTATGATCTTCTTGCAGGTGATATTGAAGCTTGGGTAAACGGCTTTCTGAGTAGGAAAATAAGAGCTGTAAAGGGAAAGGAGGATGGAGCTGATGCTATAAATGCTCTTTCACTCTGATATACATAAAATTCACAGGAAAAACTTACTTGCCAATATTTTCAGGCAGAGACTGCAGTGAGATGTCATTTACAGAAAGACATGTCAAATTCTGCAGTTCAGGAAAGCTTTCTGGCAATCTAAAACAAACAAACAAAAATGTCGTCACTGAAAAAGAGAAGTGCATGTATGGTGTATACTAAACGCAAATATAATAATTTTGTCAATATGCTGATTGAAATAACCTTCTAAAATTATATTATATACAACATGTTTATCTTGTCTTCCTATTTATAAGAAGAAAAAAAAAAGAACCTGGTCTATCTAGCAGTACAGGGGCATGATAAATACTAGTTGACAGGGTGATCCAGAAATAATTAGCGGAAAATAGGCAAGCCGTAAGAATGAAGGATAAAAAAACGCTGTGAGCCTACTGAGTGCCCTGTGAAATGATAAATAGTTCCTGCTGCTGACAGTGCCTAAGAACACAATACTTTATTGATTAGCAGAAAATTGAAATTTTAGCCCACAAGATTATAATAAACCACAAAACAGCTGCTTCATAATATTTTTTTCCTGTAGCTTATAACACCAAGATCAAGGCTATGGATTACTTGTAGCTGATCAACTGATAGCCCATTGCTACTTTCTTAATATTTTTCTTTTAATTTAAGATACCAGTTGCTTGAGATGACTATATGTTCCACAATGTCCTACACCAAAAGACCTAGACACTACTGAAGAATGAGGGTTCAAAGTAAAATTTGTATTTAAATACTTACAAAGAAAGTTTACTTTCAGTATCTCTACAGTTACCAGTATTAGAGAAAAAAAAAAAAAACAACTAGCTGAAGGCAAAAAGATCTCATTGCATCTAGAATGCTGAAGGTTTGTTCTTATACATAAATCTACTATTATGGGGAAGAGGACACATAACTCATTTTTTTTTTTTTTTTTTTTTTTTGCAGGGAGGTGAGGGGTAAGGACTTCTTGCTTTATTGATAAGTCTCTAGGTTAGAATCATTCATTTCTTTCCTCTCTCTAGGCTCCTTTTGAAAATGCTTTTTTCTTTTTATGGCAGCAACTGCGGCATATGGAAGTTCCCAGGCTAGGGGTAGAATCGGAGCTGCAGCTACTCCACAGCCACAGCAATGCTGGATCCGAGCCACATCTGTGACCTATACTGCAGCTCACGGCAACACCAGATCCTTAACCCACTGAGTGAGGCCACGGATCAAACCCACATCCTCAGGGACACTATGCTGACTTCTTAACCCGATGAGCCACAATGGGAACTCTTACCTAGGTTCTTTTTTAAAAAAATGAATCCTACATTACTGCTTGACATTTAATACAGGTAATACCAAACTTCAATACCAAATTCAGGCCCCACAAGATGAGTATATTAACTAGGATTTTCATAATTGATGAAATACATTCTCAAGATCGGTTTTTATAGACTTGGGAACACTTACATAGTGTAAAAAAAGGTAAGATTTTTTTTAAAATTTATAATTAGATGCAATTTATCTGAGTTTTTAACTAGAAACTATATTATAATTTTAAAACTAGCTAAAATGGTCTTCAGTATAAGGAAAATGCATTTTTAAATGGATGACTTACTTTTACTGGCTGTTACCATCAAAAGCCAAATGAGTGATATGACGTGACGAGGAAGCTCAGATTTAAGGTCAGGAGAATGGAGCAGTGGTCTGAGCTGCCACTCAGGGGCTGCAAGATCTCAAGAGGTCCTTTAACCTCTTGAAGGCACTCTCTGCAGCCATAAAATAAGTAGGCCACGTTAAATAATTTTTGAGGTCCCTTCAACTCACAGATAGCATCTTCATTCTTAAAAGACCTCACCTGCCAAATTAAAATGACTTTCCTTTTAGAAACCTACCAGAGACAAGACCAGGATAAAAAATGAGCAGGGCCTCATACAATGCAACATGTTCTGGTCCAGAGAGTTTTGAGATAAGGGTAAGGTCAGGTGTCAGCAGACAGTAGGGGAAAAAACTAAAGACGTAGAAAAGGCGATTAAGCAACAGAACATTTAACCAAAAACTCAAGGGCAGCATGATGAGCATTTCCCAGAGCTGCCTATCCCTGCAAGCTGCCTAACCCTTCAAGCTGCCTAACCCTTCAAGCTGCCTAACCCTTCAAGCTGCCTAACCATGCAAGCACGAAGAGCTCAGCTCAGTTCAGCAGACACTTACTGAGGGCTCACTCTTCTTCCAGAAATTACAGTAAGGCTGGAGGTACAGCAGTGAATGATAGAGAAAAACAGGCCCATTGGGGAGTCTTGATCAAACTGATGGCTTATGTGTGGATTTCAAGCATCAGGAAAAAAGTAGGCAGAGAGCATGACAGAGCCCAAAGGAGCAGGGGCTGTGGGGAGTAATGAGGAAAGGACCCCTGAAGAAACGTGATGCTGCATCTTAAGGCTGGCAAAAGGGGTGGCGCAGTCAAAACAGACGGGGAGTGAAGTCGGTGACCTCTGAGCCCTTACTACAGCAGAGCACAGTGTCAGACACGGCGACTGAGGACAATGAAGGTGGGAAGCGGAGGAAGGGCAGAAGAGGCTACAGAGCACATCAAGAGCTCAGCTTCATCTTTTTTCCTTTTTTTTTTGGCCACGCCCACGACATGCAAAAGTTCCAGGACCAGGGATAGAACCCGAGCCCCAGCTGTGACCTGAGCCACAGCAGTGACGATGCCAGATCCTTAACCTGCTGCACCACCAATGGAACTCCTCCACTTGATCTTATAGGGGCAGGGATCTACAGAAAGGTTTGAGGAAGAGGGATAGTCGTATGGACGATGGTTAAAAAGAGGGCAAGACTTGAAGAGAGTGGTGAGTTAGAAAGCTATTAGGTTAGAGCTTGGTAGAGGACCGTTTTCCATAAAAATAAATATTATTAGTAACATAATAACTGAAATTCAAAAGAGAAAAACCAGGATTATTTTAAAAACATATTTACTTCTTAAAAGTAAGCAGATATGGGAAAAACGAAACCAAATAGGGCATACCCTAGAAATTCTCATACTAAGTGACGTAAGTCAGAATGAGAAAGACAAATACCATGCAATATCGCTTACATGTGGAATCTAAAACATGGCACAGAACACTGTAAATCAACTATAATAAAAAATAAAGAAATAATAAAACATGGCACAGATGAACCTCTCTACAGAACGGAAACAGACTCACAGACATAGAGAGCAGACTCGTGGTTGCCGAGGGGGAGGGGGAGGGAGTGGGATGGACGGGGAGTTCGCGGTTAGTACATGCGAACTATTGCATTTAGAATGGATAAGCAATGAGGTCCTACTGTACAGCACAGGGAACTATATCCAGTCTCTTAGGGTAGAACATGATGAAAGATAATGTGAGAAAAAAATATATATACACGTATATACATATATATATATACACACACACACATATATATATATCTAGGTCACTCTGCTGTATAGCAGAAATTGACACACTGTAAATCAACTATAATAAAATTATTTTAAAAATGGGGCATTCCCCAGTGCTCCAGTTCCATGAAAACCCCAGCAATTTTGAAAGGGATCAGATGAATCCCAAATCTTGCCTTAACCTCACTTTTTCTAGATGTTTAAAAAAAAAAGAAATGGAAAGGAAGAATACTTTTCTTTCTTCTGAGGTTGCTTATAGTCTTCAGAAACCTTAGAAATTGGTCCCTCTGGCCCAGAGAGACCTCGGGAACAGACTTTTGGGTGCGGTGGGGGGGGGTGTCACTCCATTGCTGTGTGGGCACCAATTCGGTTGCCCTGGCAACACTGCTGCCTGGAATCCAGTGGTTGGGCAGTGGGATCACAACGGAGCCAGGAGCCATAAGGAGGGGCCCCTGACAGCCTGGTGCTCAAAAAAGACAAGCAGAAAGCTTACCTAGTCAGTGGGTTTCCGCTGAAGTCAGCGATCTGTAGTGCTTTACAGAATGAGATGCTCTCTGGAATTTCAGGAATATCTGCACAAGTAAAGAAAATGTCTATCATTTATTACCATCATTAACAGTCTGATCATCCTCAAGCTGGACCACCGTCACCTGGGAATACCTGCAAAGTATCACCTCTGTTCAAAGGCGGCATGGATTTCCAAAGAACTTTTCTACATTTATTTTATATTTGCTATCCTAATAGAAGGCATCATCTAAACAGAAGCACATTAAAGAAAAATATTAAAAACAACCACTACCACCAAACCCCCTCGCCTCACCAAAAGTCTCTGAGGGCACTGTAGTTCCCATTAGAGGCTTTACTTCCCTTATGTTTTCCTAGGGTTGTATCAGAACAAAGTATTCCAAAGTACGCATTTTTAAATTATGCATTTTCCTCTGATCTTAAGCATACTTTGGAAAATACAGAAAAATCCAAAGAAGAAAAAAAAACCACCAACATTCCCATAACCCAGAGATAATGTTTAATTTTGATGTATTTTTTAACTGTCAGACATACACCCAGAGTTCTGTGTATATAAACAGATTATATTTCAAAATACTAGGTTCATGCATCACTTTATGGTATTTTATAAACTTCCCCCCCTTTCATTATTTTTCCAAATAGTTTGCTATTCTTAGTGGCAGAAAAGCCCACCGCGTATATTTTCATACTTCATTTCACCAGTCCCCTATTATTGGACATTTAGCCTGTTTCCAGGTTCCTAAAGTTATGAAAAATATCTATGTACATTTCTGATTATTTCCTTAGGCTAAGCCCCCAAAGTGTAATTACTGGGTCAAAGGCACTAGCACTTGATAAATATCGTTAAACTGCTTTTGAGGGGGCAAGTTACACCAATTTATATTTCCACCAGCCAGTACAAGGCACCCAATTTAACATGCTTCCCCTTCTCTTCTTTCTCATATATTTAAAAAACTGCCCATGTTATTGGTAAAACAGTCTGGTAACATTTTGTTTTATATTCCTTTTATTACTAATGAGGCTAAATATTCTCCCTGTTTACCTACCTGACTAAATACGGCAATTTTGGAAATGACCAACACTGTTATTTTAAATTTCTCTTTCTCTTGGTTTAAACCTGAGGTTATGGCTTTTAGGGCTGAAAAAGGTTAGTTCATAGCATTTCATTTCAAGAATGCATTTATTTTGGACATACGAACATTGAGAAGGGCTAAAATAGAACAGGTTCTCTTGATCTCATGCTGTTTCTTCTACCAGCTCGACAAATGCAAGCTGAGCCAAAACATACCTAATATTTCTAAATTGGGGGTGAAAAGGAGATGGCGGAAACAAAGGGGAAAATGGACGCCCTGCTCCAACACCACAAAGTAATCAAGCTATGTAAGAGCTCTCAGTACAAATTTACGAACTTGAACAATTTAAATTTGTGGTAACATTTGCCTCACACTATTCTCTGCCTTGTATGATCATATAAGGTAGCGAAGAATACACACTATTTATGATTCCAGTTTCATACATATGATAGCAATATATATATGTACACATACATATATATACACACAGACACGAACACACACACATACATCCATGTATGGCTTCTGCACAGTTGAGTCTGGAATGGATTTTTAAAGCACACAATCATTTGTGGGCCCTAAGGTACACACAGCATGGTATTAAGGCCTTTTACACACATTTCCTTACTTAATCTCAACATAAATTGTTGTAACGCCCATTGCACAAAATGGACACTAAGGCTTGGAGAGATGAAGTGACCGGCCTGATCTTAGAGGCCACTTTACCAAGTGCTGGAACCTCCCGTGCGGAGGTCCTCACACTGTCGTGCTTAAAAACAAACAAACTAGTGAGTGTAACAAAAAAGACGCTGACTCACAGATACAGAGAACAAGCTGGAGGTTACCAGTGGGGAGAGGGAGGGGCGAGGGCAGTGCAGGGGAGGGGAGTACGAGGTGCAAGCTATTGGGTATAAAACATCAAGTTATAAAATATAAAGAATATATTGTACAACATGGGGAATAGAGCCAACATTTTGTAACATCTGTAAGTGGAATATAAACTTTCAAAATTGTGAGTCACATATCGTATACCTGTAACATATAATATTGCACAGCAACTACACTTCAATTTTTTTTTAAAGGCAAAGATCAAAAAAAAAGAACAAAGGAACCAAGGTACATCCATCCACTGCTGGATCAGCATGGCTACCCAGGCAGGAGAAGCCAGCCTGGATGAAAGGTGCCGGTGGGCTCCCCACCCCTGATAGTCCCTCCTCTGCCACCACATCAGGTCCTGGGGAGCAGTTTTAATAAGGCTGAGGTGCAAGGGCTGCTTCTGTCACAAGTGCCAGGGAAGAGGGTCAGGCTGACACCCACATGCACATCATACAGCAGCTTTCCGCCCAATCCAAGGAAAGATCCAGGAAACAGAGAAGGAGGAAATGCCGTCAGTGGGGTGGAAGTCTTCAATATTTCTCAAAGTATCAGACACACGACTGAAGCTTGGGAAGATGGGTCCACCAAGGGAACATATGAGTAGCAGCCGCAAGGATCTCTGGTCAGGGCTGGTCTGGAGTTAGGGAAACTGCCAGGGGGGAAACACAGCTAGGCTCAGTCCAGACAGGGCTTAGTGAGAGGTCTGCTTCAGATGGAGGTACTCCCTCCCTAGGCCAACCTGCTTACACACAAGATCAGCAAACAAAACACAGGTCTCAACTCCAAAGACCATTTCTTTCTATCACAGGCATGTTCTTAACTTGACGGAAAAGAAGGTATTTGGAATTCCCGTCATGGCTCAGCGTGTTAAGAATTTAACTAGTATCCATGAAGATGTGGATTTGATCCCTAGTCTTGCTCAGTGGGTTAGAGGATCTGGCATTGCCATGAGCTGTGGTGTAAGCCACACATACGGCTCGAATCTGGTGTGGTTGTGGCCGGCAGCTACAGCTCCAATTCGATCCCTAGGGGAACTTCCATATGGCCCTAAAAAGACCAAAAAAAAAAAAAAAAAGGCATTTGCCTATAAAAATAAAAGCTTTAAGGAAGGCATGAGTTTGAAGAGTCCTGATTACTGGTTTCCTTTAAGTTACTAAAAATATCAGAAAAGAAGACTAAGGATGGGAACATCTACTCCTCCTTAAATACCCAGCTAAAATATCACATCCTCAGGCCCACCTCCTTGGGGCCCCAAGATTAGGTTGGATGTCCTTGTTCTCAGGTTCCTGGGGCTTAAGCACCTTCATGAAATCTGTGACAGTTGTAATTACGTAATTGTTTGGTGATGGTCAACTGCCTTTATTAACTCCAGCTCATTGGGAAGAAAGACCACTGTGGCCTTGTCTGTCACTGCTTCCCCAAAGCAGACACAATACTGTTGGCCCACAGGTTCCATCCCTGGGGATTCAATCAACTGTGGATCAACATTTTTAATTTCAGAATGTTATAAAAAGCACAACTTGAATTTGCTTCATGCAGTAACTATGTGCATAGTATTTACATTGTATTTGCAATTATTTACAACGTACTAGGTATTATAAATAATCTAGAGATAATTTAAAGCATATGGGTGGATAGACAAGCTTATAGGCAAATGCTATGCTGTTTTATGTAAGGGGTTTGGGCATCCTCAGATTTTTGTGAGGGGATCCTGGAACCATTCCCTCCGTGGATACCAAGGGATGATTTTATTAAGCTTAAATGGTACTGAATGAATGAACAAAGGAGACACTCACATTGCTAAGCCTCTGCCAGGAGAGTTGCCCTCTAATCTGAGTCATGGAATATCCCCAATAGGGTGGGTATGATCTCTATTTTTAGCAGTAAATAAAATGCCTGGTCCCAGGTCTCTTATAAGAGATAGAATAAAGCTTGCTATATTTATGAATATAAATATATAAATATAAATATATTTTGTTTATAAATAATTTATAACATTAAATAATATATGTTATTCTTAACTGGTATCTCCTTTAACTGACTTCAAAATGTTTTATTCTGGACACAGGTGAGGCTTAAGACTAAACATATGAAAAATATTCATAAAAACCACTTATTGATGAGGCCAAGACTGACCACCAACCTCAAGAGAAAACTGTACCTTGAATCCTTTCCCTCGCTCCCTCTCTCACTACTCACATCCATTTTCCAAACCCTTCTGATTATTCTCTCATTATTTTCCCTCCCCATCTAATTCTGTCTATTCCCATTATTATCAACCTAGTTCAGGCCTCAGTCAACAAGAAGACTATGCTATCCTTTTAACTGGTCTCCCTGTATCCTGTTTGTCCTCCATCAAATCAAAACAGCCACAAAAGCAAGCTGTATCAGTTTTCCACATCTGCTGGGTCTGTGCCCTCGGACAAACTACTTAACCTACCCATGCTTTAATTTCCTTAACTGTAAAATGCGTCATCAACAGATATTTTTCAAATTGTGCCCGCATATGGTATTCTTAAGCACTGGTTAAGTTCAGAGAAGGGAGAAAATCAGACAAAGAAGGATGCACGCTTTGAGCTACATAAATAAGAGCCGAGGATGCAGGAACCTCAGGGTATCAGTGTGGGGGAGTTTGAAGGCTGGAAAGATTTCTTAACAGCAGACTACCAATGTCAGGCTGAGCTGTTGACAATTAATTTGCTAGACAAGGAGTTTCCTCTTCTCTAAAAAAAGGGATAATCACAGCTCCAGTTTAGGGCGGTCACAAGGGCAAAGGAGAGAAACACAGGGCTCGCACTGCTGGCCCTCTTTTTTTATACTGGGCGGGGGCATCAGAAGAGAGGACCACTATTTTCCATTCAAGGCTGAATACTCTGAATAAGAGTAGCATTATTAACAGAGATGAGAGGGTCAAGTGGGCTTTTGCTGCCTTTTTAACTATCTGAGAAGCAATAACAATTAAGCCCTGCAGAAACAGCTATTTACATATAAACAGTAGAAATAACAAATGAGGTTTTTCATCTTATTAAGGAAGGTACCCCAAAACTTCTAACTTCCATATAAAGTGAAACAAAAACTTTGTAATCATATTTTTCATGAATCCAAACTTGCTTTGTTTCATGTATGACCAAGAATAAAAGCTTAAACTTTGATATTTTCAAAAATCTTATTAATGTATACTTGATTTACAAAGTTGTGCCAATTTCTGCTGTATGGTAAAATGATCCAGTTGTACATATATATACATTCTTTTTTTCATATTATCTTCCATCATGTTCCATCCCAAGAGACTGGATATAGTTCCCTGTGCTGTACGGCAGGACCTCATTGCTTACACATTCTAAATGTGATAGTTTGCGTCTACTAACCCCAACCTCCCTCCCCCTCAGTAACCACAAGTCTGTTCTCCAAGTCTGTGAGTCTGTTTCTGTTTCACAGATAGGTTCATCTGTGCCGTATTTTAGATTCCACATCTAAGTGATATCATATGGTATCTGTCCTTCTCCAGCTTACTTCGTTTTGATACTTACGAAATGCCTGAGAATGATTCTAAAAATAAGCAAATCTCTTCCCTATAACTTTCTTAAGATCACTTTTAAGTTGGACCTGCTCTAAGCAATCATTATTTTTTGAATCAGAACTGCTTTGAGTTAGTGAGACATAGCCGTACTTAAAAAAAACCAAACTACCAAATATGTCGTTTACCAATATAACCATTACAGCTGCCTGTATACAGGAGATTGATAATCAGCCCTAAATGCTGCAGTGCAAACCCCCCGCCTCCCGCTTCGACACCCCCAGACAGTCACGCTGGCACCATGAGCCCAGGGGCTTCTGAGAGAGAATACGATTCTCCTGGCAGATCCTGTCATTTAGAAAGTGACTTAGAAGGACAGTCTCTGCCCTTCCTGGCACTCCTGTTCTCTTCCCCACATCTATTTTTAACACATCAGGCTGGGGTTCCACCTTCCCCAACCCCCTAACCCATAAAAGTCATACACAGGCTTAGCCTACAATCCTCTATTAGGAACCAGATGCCCAGCATCCTTAAGGGAGACCATGCCCTTTCCTATCACCTTCTTAGGGCTCCCCTTGTGATGGACACAGACTGGACAAAGGGACCTGTCAGTTCCTTCTAAGCCTAATTGAGTTTAGAAGCTCCAGGACATTTCCTTTCGTGAAGAACCGTATGCAGACAGCCTGTTTGGTCTATGAACACAGCCCCTATGCACAGCAGGATAAGTCCTTTTTGAATCAATGAATGACTCACTGGCATTTCTTCTGGTTCTAATAAACAGCCTCTCTTCTCCTGGGTTCGAGACCTATCTGATGTCAGCAGTCCGAGCATGAGGTTCTCTCCCACTGCGGGGACCATGGAAGGCTAAGCAGAACAGAAGTCTTACATATTTGGTGGCTGTTCTCTAAGATTATCTAATTCACATTGATATGGCATTTGGAAGTAGAAAGTTAAAGGAGACCAGAAATGCCTAAAGAAAGCAAACTGTTACCTCCATCTATTAATCTGTCTTTGTAGAAAATTGCAAAGAACAGTTTAAACCTCAGGACATATTCTATGGAAAGCTGGTAAGCTGAAATTTTATTACTGAAAAGGGGGCGAGATGGAAGCCAGCGATCACCTACACATCAGCTCTGCCAGCCCCACAGCAAGGCTGCGTCCGCTTCCTTAGGACCGGGTCCCAGCCAGGCAGAGTCCACGCACAGACCCACTCCTCCCCTGGTCACAGCCTTGCTGCCCCAAGGCCCTGTCACCTGAACACCTTCGAGGGACAAATGGCCACAGCCCACAGAGCCTCCCAGAGGGCTTGTTAAGTGTCAGGCACAATTCTGAGCACTTTGTACAAATTACCTCGCTTAAAGCGTCACAACAACTCTGCAAAAGTTCCCGTGATTTCCATTCCCTGAATGAGGAACTGAAAGGGTGAGGGCCTGGCCAAGTTCACAGAACTAGCTGACAATGTCAGACTCAGCCCAAGTGACCTACTGACGTGTGTGCGCCCCACGTGGGCGGGTGAAGAAGACGCCACTATTGCAAGGATGCCACTGTCTCTGAATCTCCAGTTCAACACAGGGAGCAAAGAGGAAGGGCTCCATCTCACTGGCGTCTAATTTAATCTCTCTCTTCACCTAATTCTTCTGATGAAACAGAACCAAGGCAATAATTCATTTTCAAGATAACATAATCGAAAATACCAAAGTAGCAAGGGAGAAACTTTAAAACTTAATTCTGGGAGTTCCCAGTGTTAAGGACCCACGAATGCCTCCATGATGATAGGGGTTCGATCCCTGACCTTGCTCAGTGGGTTAAGGATCTGGTGTTGCTGTGAGCTGTGGTGTAGGTCACAGATGCGGCTCAAACTCAGCATTGCTGTGGCTGTGGTGTGGGTCTGCAGCTGCAGCTCCGATGTGACCCCGAGCCTGGAAACTTCCATATATCACAGGTGTTGCCATAAAATAAGTAAATAAAGCTTAATTCTGTGGTATGGTTCCTCTTTACCAACTTTTGATTATGACGTAGTACTGAAATTGAGTATGGTCTATCTGATGAAGCACAAATATTAAAATATTTCATCCTTATTTCTTGCCTAATGTAGCTCCTGTGAGAGAAGAGAAAGAATGTAATTAGTGCTATTGACAAAATGAAACGAGTGTCATAAAATTTCAATTAAATCGTCCCTGAATCCCCTCAGACAGACGGAGCTTCCCATTGAGGCCAGGACTTCTCCTTGAGACCCTTTGCTTAAAGGTGAGTATCTATAAAAACGCACCCAGCACTTCCCTTCCCCACTAGAGGCGCCCTCCTCCAGCTCAGGGACCAGACCCATCTGGTCCCCAGCGTCTCCCCAGCGTCTAGCCCAGGGCAGGCCCGCGGCAGGCGTGCACCACCACTGATTTTCCAAACTGCACACACTCCAGGGCCAGCACCTCCCTTAACACGGGTCAGCTCACACTCCCCGGCGCCTCGGTTCCAACAAACCGGCCATCGGCATCCCTGCCTCACCCACCAAGCCGGGCTACTGCCAGGTAAGATGAGAGAAGGCGCAGCGCAAGGTGCAGCCAAGCACACAGCGCAAAAGGCCTGGAGTCAGGAACCGAGGGCAGCCCCGCGAGACCACCTCACTGATGTTAAACCAAAAACTAGAATTGGCACAAGCCCACAGAGCCGGGGCAACGACGCCACCCCGGAACGGCGCTCGGAGCTGCAAGGGCAAAGGCGACCGGAAGTCAACACGGCCACTCAAGAGGCCCTCGGGGACCAGACTCTAACCTCCCCTGGGCCCAGCAGCGACATTCAACACGTCATCTCGAGGCCCATCCGTGGCGAACAACTTCCGCACGCGTGTTTAATCACAGCTCTACTTCCTGTCCGCAAAGAGGAACCGTGTAGACGCGGGCTGCAGGTAAGCCCGCTGAGGCTCCCTGCTCACGGAAACCGCCCGCGGCCCCGTGGAGCGCCCTCTGTATTTAACGAAGTCAAAACAAAACTCGAGATTAGAAAGAAGCTGGTCTTCTTGCCGGGCAACACCGTCCTTCCTGTGAGAGAGGAACGAGCCTAGCGGAGTAACACCCTTGCTCTGAACGCCCCCCCACCCCACTGCAGCTACTCTGGGAATAGGTGTGCACCAGGGCCCACCTGCCGATGCAGGGCTGATGCTCGTGCTCCAGCTGGTCGCCATGGAGACACACACACACACACACACACACACACACACACACCCCTTTCCCTTCAACCACACACATATCTTATACTGTGCAGCACAATACTTCTAACTGTAGATGAAGATCTGAAATTTCTCCCCACTGCCTGGGCCTCAGAGAAGCCTCCTTCGACATCGGTCACCTGGCAGCTGCTGTCGCCGCTGCTCTGGACACCAGTGGGAAGTCTGGGGCACCAAGAGGACAGCCGGGGACAGACTCAAGGTCAAGGCTATGGTTCTGAAAGAGGAACCATTCCCCTTCAAGCCCTGCGACACTGCTTGATTGTGTGGCCCCCAATAGGAAGTGTTGTCATTTTGGAGGGTGTTTAAGGCACCCTCTGATCCTGATGACAAACACTGGGGTGGAGAATAGTAGCCCCACCAGCAGATGAACGGATGCAGAAGCAGGCCTGGAAGCCTAAGGGGCCAAGGTCACTGCTCACGTGCAGAAGAGCCCAGCTTTGAAATCCCGGTCCATCTGCCCCACGGCTGAGGGGAGGGGAGTCAGAGCCCACTGGCTCCCAACGCGCTGGAGGAAGAGCGGCCGGAGGAGACGCACGTGGGGAGACAGAGGACGGGAAACACAAGCCTGCGGTTCCCCAGATGCTGCCATAGGAC
The DNA here is from genome assembly GCA_004024745.2 of Catagonus wagneri. Classification (NCBI taxonomy): domain Eukaryota; kingdom Metazoa; phylum Chordata; class Mammalia; order Artiodactyla; family Tayassuidae; genus Catagonus; species Catagonus wagneri. The sequence continues at coordinate 9,637,234 of PVHT021183524.1, read as the reverse complement.
AGGATGCCAGCCCACGGAGCCATGGCAACGACGCCACCCCTGAACTGCCCTCGGAGTTGCAAGGGGGCCGAGGGTCCCCAACAGACAGCAAGGGAAGAGCTGCAGGGGCAGAGCCAACAAGTCCAGGGGGCAAAGGGGTCGCTGAGAGGATGGGTCGACGTGACAGCCAGCAGGTAAGGTGACGCTGGGCTGGGCCACAAGAACCCAGGGCTCCCAGCAGAATGGCTCATAGCAAATCAAACCTCAAAGTCTAAGAAGCCAGGTTACCCACCAGCTCCTATGGATAAAGAGGAGGGGAGGGTAAACAGTAGCCGCCCGATTTTAATCTCAGACACGGTGTCCCTACTTGGCAAAATGAGGAAATGGGGAGACGACAATGACACAACTTTCTGACTCTGAAGCCAGATGTCTTTATTTAAAAGGGCTGTTCCTCTGCGCTGTTTAATCAGAGATTACAGCCTGACTGGGTGGGGGCGAGCTGGCTTTTACTAAATGACAATGCCTTTTTCTTATCAAAATAAAGACTTAACAATCCTGTGCCACAATCCCATGCAAAATAAATTCTGCTGCTCCATTAAATCTGAAAGTCTGTGAGCATGGGGTGGGGCGTGCCAAAAAGCCTGGCAATTCAGGGCGGGGGGACTGGGGCTTATGGGCTTGAGGAGAAGACTAAGCTCATTGGGAAAGCTCACTGTAATGTGGGCTGGTTCTTGTTTTTTGCTTTTCTTTTCTTTTTAGGGCTGCACCTGCGGCATACGGAAGTCCCCAGGCTAGGAGTCAAACTGGAGCTGCAGCTGCCAGCCTATGCCACAGCCACAGCAATGCTGGATCTGAGCCACATCTGTGACCCACACCGTAGCCTGCACCTATGCCAGATCCTTAACGCACTGAGCGAGGGCAGGGATCAAACTGTAGCCTCACCGAGACAATGTCGGGTCCTTATTCCAATGAGCCACAGTGGGAATTCCACGTGTCTGGGACTGAACTTTCTAGCTGTGGGGTAGGCACAAAGGCAGCCAGAAGTGGGATGAAGGGAGCATGGATGCTCCTATCCATCTCGGCTCAGAAGGCTGCACGGAAGGGGCGCAGGGAGAGGGGAGACCGAGCATGAAGACTTCAGAGCCCCATCCCTGTCCACGTCCACGGGGAGGGACCAAAAGGGCGCCTGGAGCTACAGGTGCAGACGAGGGAGGAGCCCACAGGCTGGGAGACCCCCTTCCCACAGCAGAGGCAAGTGACAAAACCCCCAACCTGAAACATCCTCAGCGAAAGTGAACCCCGCATCTAGGAGCCAGTACTGCATGCAGGGTGTGGGGGGGAGGTGGCGGGGGTGGGCTGGGGGTCAGGCTGGCACAGAGAGTGGGGTCCCGTCCAAAGACAGAATCCAAACATGAGAAGGACTGAACAGCCATGGACAGGACCAGGCGTAAAAAGAGATGCTGAAATGCTGCATGCCCGGACTCCAGGCTCGCTCGCTACATCACACTGCTTCATTGAGAATATTTACTGCTCCAGTTAAAACAAGGCCTTCTGTGCCAGAGAGGATGGCTGGCTGCTGGCTGCCTGACTCCATCCTGCTTAAAACTATCTGGGATTATCCAATGAGACTGAGCACGAATACGCGATCCCCGTCTGCAGCTGCTGTCCCAGCTGTTCCTCTGGGTGTGCAGGGGGGAAAAGAAAATAATACTGAGAAATGGAGATTTTTTTTTTTTTCGAAGGCATCATCCCATCGATCATATTGTTCCCACCCCCATGCACTAGCTCAGGAGGCAGCTGGCCTTGTAGACAAAGATGTGATTCCTGCCCAGGCAAGCCTTTCCAGTGCCTGGAAGGGAAGGTGGAACAGACACTGTGGAGCAGAAGGGACAGTGTGGCCTCTGTGTAGTGAAGACAGAAGGCAGGACAGGGGCCCTTTGTCAAAGTGTTAAGTCTTGGTGACTTGTGCCGGGGAAAAAACTTTCCCAGCCTAGAGGGTTTTTACCTAATTCCAGCCACAATTACAAAAATAACCTTTACGGCGCAGCTTTTCCTCCCCAGTGGAGTTGGCTAAATAAACACATATGTCCTGAGATACAAGATCTCCTGTTTTTTAAAAAAGAAAATTAACCAAAAAGTAAGAAAGAATTACAGAATAGTAAATGTTAGGTTTCATACAGAATGAGAAGTGGGGTGGAGATGTGGACAGTTTGGAGTTCTTTTTACTTGCCCTCCTCCCAAAATAAAATATATAGGATTCTGAATAATCTCTACTTAAATCTCAAGATAACAGTGACTAAAAACCAGTATTTGTATTTACGAGCTACCCCGGCATTCATGCAAAATCATAGCTCATTTTAATTACTCCCATTACTATGGATAAAAATCACAACTACTGGTATGTGCGCACCAAAATTCTCTAGGGAAATTAAGTCTTCCAATGGATCCAGAATGTTTTGATCCAGAAATGAAGGCTGGAGTTCCCTGGAGGCCTAGCGGTTAAGGATCTGGCATTGTCACTGCTGTGGCATGGGTTCAATTCCTGGCCCAGGAACTTATGCGTGCCACGGGCATGGCCTAAAATAAAACAGAAATGAAGGCTTCAGCTCTCCCCCAAGTCCCCTCCACCTTACAAGACCACAGACCCTTTCCCTCCCCTGACCAAATAAGCGCCTGGGCTCAGGGTACCCCCACCCATGTGGATTCTGTGGGGCTGACCCTGGGCTGTTTGCGTTACCTTCATAAATTCACTTCATCTTTCCGATTAGACTCCGTGACTGTCAGCTGGGATCAACATCCTCTCACCAACCCCCCCCCACCTCCAACCATGCCACACACATTTTTGCCAACTGACAGACCACGGGCTAGGATGTGTCACTCGGATTCCTAAAGCACACTCTGGGTAACGCACAGAAGAGAGGACAAGGCCCGGGGCCAGGAGCGGACAGTGCACCCTCCACAGCCCGGAGAGACGCCTCCTGGCCCAGATAAACTCTCCAGAGCGTGGACGCTCCACAATTCCCATCAGCCTTTACGCAGGCACATCCATAACCCAGGTCCAAAGAAACCACTGAGCACCCCAGAGGCTGGGGGTTCCCAAACTGCCCAGAACAGAGGAACCACTCAGAGCACTTACCTGATGAGTGAAAGGGCTGGGCCCACTCCGAGCAATGGACTCACAGGGTCTGGAGTCTGGAGGACTCTGTGTTTTAACCCAGTTTTCCACGACCCCTCAGAAACACTGAGGTATTTAACCTAACTGGTCCTCAGTGCCGAATGCCTATCGGAATCACCTGGGGCCGTCACTGCCCAAAATTCCGAATATTATATGATATCACTTATATGTTACATCTAAAAAAAAAAAAAAAGATACAAATGAACTCATTTACAAAACAAACAGGGAGTTCCCTGGTGGTGCAGCAAGTTAAGGACCTGGCTTTGGCATTGTGGCTCGGATCACTCCTATGGCGTGGGTTCAATTCCCGGCCTGAGAACTTCCGCATGCCACAGGCACACCAAACAACAACAACAGCAACAAAAACAGAAACAGACCCACAGACATAGAAAACAAACGTATGGTTACCAAAGGTGGAGGAGGGATAAATTAGGAGGTCAAAACAGATCATCAGGTGTTCCCGTTGTGGCACGGCGGAAGGATCCGGCGTTGCCATGAGCTGCGTGGTGTAGGCTGCAGATGTGGCTCGGATCCCACATTGCTGTGGCTGTGGTGCAGGCCGGCAGCTGTAGCTCAGATTCGACCCTTAGCCTGGGATCCTCCATATGCCGCAGGTGCGGCCCTAAAAAGCCAAAAATAAATAAATAAATAAATAAATAAAAATAAAATAAATCATCAAAAAGAACCTACTATGCAGCATAGGAAGCTCTACTCGATATTCTGTAATAACCTATAATGGAAAAGAACCTGATAAAGAATAAATATATACATATACACACACATACATATGTATCGGAACCACAGTGCCGTACACCTGAAACACAACACTGTAAATCAGTTATACCTCAATTAAAAGAATAAAATAAAAACTACCTCAGTGAATCTAAGACGCAGCCAGGTTAGGGACCACTGAGGATGAGGCGGGCTGTGCTGGGATCTGACAATTATTCTCAGCTCCTGTCCACCACGGACCTCCAGAACAAAGCTATTTCTGCTCTTGGACGGAAGCACTGCCACACGTCAGGCTGCATGCACTGCCGGTTTTATTAGACTGTCTCCATGGGAGGCAAAATAAAGCCGTACTGTTGTTTAGTAGAAGATGGGGAAAGGAGTGGAGGAAAGACATGGGGAAAAGACAGAAAGGGGGTCTGTTTGAATCTAATTTAATGGCCTCCTTCCCATTTTTAGATAATATAAATTTTTGAGAAATTTATACAAGTATGCTTTTTCAGAAGTAACCCTAAAAAAAAAAAAAAAGAGGTTAAACCAGAAAACAGAGTGTAAAAGTATTCTAAAAAAAAGGGGCTCAAAAACATGATGACATTATTCAAAAAACTACAGTAGAAGAAGAGCTTAAGGGCTTAAATATTATAAGCTGTCAACTGACAGATGAACAGTATGGTATTAATAATGCATTTAATTTCTTAAAAAGAAACACATCAGAATGTATACATTAAAACTGGTATTACCCCCTTAAAGTATTAGTCTTGACAGGGGGCCTGAATATGTATTCTGCCGGCATTGCCACTGGATGAAAGTTCTGGAGTCCTTTCTTGGAATTACAATGAGTATTTCTCATAACCTGCCGTTTTGAGGAAGTCTTGCAGAACCAATGCTGCCTCTATGAATTATAAAGAATTCCCAGACTGGGAAGCAGTATAAAATACACTGAATCTCACTCTTAAGATGACATGTTATCCTAAGTTTGGATCTATTTCCATGTCCTAAACCCCTCGTGGCCCCCCCGCCCCCGTCTGAGTTTAGGGCCAAAAAGGCAGAGAGAAGGTGAAACATTTGCTTCTGCTGAGCAGGTCATCTGGATTATTACAAACTTGAATTTCAAACTTGGCAAGAATCACTTTCTGTACTGAAGCCATTAGTTCGTGGATTTCAGCCCATGGCGAGAAAAGTCAGACCCTTTTGGCCTGAGGGTCCTGACCGCATCACCAACAGCTTAGGTTCCGTTAGGTTCTTCAGTGAGGGGCTCCTAACTGCAAGTTAACTCACATGAGTTTCCCTGGAGATTAAAATACAGGCTCTCGGGCTCCTGCTCTGGGAGTCCCTGCACAGTCCCTTAGAATCTTCCATTTTAACGAAGATTCTAAGGTAGGCAGCCCCAGAGTCCATCTGGAGAAAGGCTGCTCTCTCCCAAGTAAAGGAAGACCAAACCCCAAAATCTAAATTTCCAGGTAGAAAGACTTCTTGCTCCCGTCATACCTGAAATCCCCTTTCTCTGTGGTCTTTCTGATTTGCTGGACTTTGTCCTCTTTTTCTCCATCCTCTTTTTTTTCTTCTTTTTAAGGCCACACCTGTGGCACATAGAAGTTCCCAGGCTAGGGGTCGAATCGGAGCTGCAGCTGCCAGCCTACACCACAGTCACAGCAACGCCAGACCTGAGCAGCATCTGACATCTACGCCACAGCTTGTGGCAACACCGGATCCTCAACCCACTGAGCTAGGTCAGGATCGAACACACATCCTCACGGATACTAGTTAGGTTCTTAACCCACTGAGCCACAATGGGAACTCCACCAACCTGCCTTTTAAATCCACAAATACGATTGTGCTCACATGGTTTGAAGGTCTCTGGGGACAGAAGGTAGCCTGTCATCTTCTGGACAGGATTCTTCCTTCTGCTCCATCTGTGAGCACCTCCCAGCGTCTGATGTACAGGCACAAAGTTTCTAGCCTCTGAACTTGATGTAGAAATTCTAATGCGCTTTTTCCTTTCTTTCTTTCTTTTTTTTTGGTCTTTTTAGGGCCATACCTACAGCATATGGAAGTTCCCAGGCTAGGGGGCTGAATCAGAGCTACAGCTGCCGGCCTATGACACAGTCACAGCAACGCCAAATCCTTAGCCCACTGAGCGAGGCCAGGGATCGAACCCACATCCTCATGGACACTAGTCAGGTTCATTACTGCTGAGCCACAACGGGAGCTTCTTTTTAACTGAAAATGCATTATAAAGACCACACCTACTAAGATCATGGGAGTGGTTAAGCGTCTCATTTCTGACTGATTCTTTGCCAATCCTCTACCAGTTTCTGGACCGATTAGTTCCTGTAATTCAAGAAATCTGCTCTGAAGGCTTGTTATAAGGGCTGCACACCCTGTACCTTGTTACACAGCGCCATCCGTTCGGTAAGTGCTCCTTTGACCAAAAAAGTGACAAGAACAGAGGGTTCTTCTCGCGTATCCAGTTTCTCTCTGAAGTTAAAACGGAAGCAACAGCCCCAAGGGCAAAGCCTAAGAGATCACCCTATTCATTCATGCTCGTTTATGCAACAGTATTTCATGGCTCCTGGTGACTTATGTTGGTTTACGGAGCAGAAGGTAAGGAGGCAAAGGGGTGGAGGAGAGGCAGGCTCTTTGTTCACGGCGATCTCATACCCCAGTGGGGAAGAGAAGTATCAAAAAATTAAGGCCAGAGTAGTGTGACACCCAGTACAAGCAACCTCACCAGGATGAGGAGAGTCTGGACGTGCGAAGAGCAGGTTGATGACCTAAACTTTACTTTTCCCCCCATTGACTTTTTATAATGAACAGTATACTGCTTTCATCATTAAAAAAAATAAAAATCCCAAGGTGAAAGAAATTTGGAGACACAATGGGTAAATGCAATTACTACAGTGCCTTAGAAGGAAGGACCAGAGTTCCCATCGTGGTGCAGCGGAAATGAACCCGACTAGGAACCATGAGGTTGTGGGTTCAATCCCTGGCCTCGCTCAGTGGGTTAAGGACCTGGCGTTGCCACGAGCTGTGGTGTAGGTCACAGATGCCACTTGGATCTGGCATTGCTGTGGCTGTGGCGTAGGCCGGCGGCTACAGCTCCGATTAGACCCCTAGCCTGGGAAGCTCCATATGCCGCGGTTGTGGCCCTAAAAAGACAAAAGGCAAAAAAAAAAAAAAAAAAAAGATGAGGGGCCGCTGGCTGTGTTTCTCAATGCTTAACATAAAACAACCAAGCTTAAAATGCCCAGAGTCCACCTTCTTCCCAACCACAGTTAATGATCAGACTCCAGAAGAAAAAAAAATGCTGGTGATGAGTTTCTCCCACCTTTTGCCTTCTGGGGTTGCTGGGATGGCTCACTCCCAGGCTAGACACTGATCAAACACAGACACCTTATGACCCGAGTTGTGAAATTCTTCCATTAGTTATATCATGCTTAGCTGCCCAAGACACACATCACCTCATGTCCCTTAGAACTGGCGGATCCCACAGGAAACCGTGATCGCGGCTGCTTCCTCCAGGAACAGGAGACTGCTGGTGTTTGTCAAGCATTCCTCTGATCTCGCCAAGAGAGGCCAGGGAAACGCACAAAACAAGCCCCACGGCTGTAAGCCACTCTGACATCACTTCTGCAGTCACAGGTGACCTCCCGGATGACAAATCCGATGGAAACTTTTCAGCCTACACCTACTGATCGCCCCGCCCCATTCTGCGGCCGCCTTCCTGGATGTGCTTCCTGGAGCTGAGTACTGCTCCCGTTTCTCTCCCGTTCCTTCCCTGTCTCTTTCACGGGCTCCTTTTCATCAGATGGTTCATGACGGTGCTCCCCGAGGTCCCGCCTTCCCACGGGCTGTGCCAGCACCATTTCATCGGTGACAACAACTCCATCCATTAACCTGCGGGCATTTGCTCCAGCCCATGAGGTCAGTGCTCCAGGATGTCCCATATGCTGACACAGTGGCCACTCTCCCACTGGGCTTTTCTATAGTCAGCACCGCTGACAAATCCTCGCCCGCTGTTCCTTCTCAGGACTCTCCGCTGCTCTCCCTTAAATGGTGACATTCTGCTAGCGCCTGGGCCCTTCGTTCTGCAGCCTCAACCGTCACCTACCCTCGGATGACTCCCACACCTCCATCCGCCCGGAGCCTCAGACCCTGGTACCCAGCTGCCAACCGAACATCCCCATTCAGATCTTCCAAAGGGAGCTCCCTCCGCGTGCCCACGAATAAATTCACTTTTGCCCCTCGGACCTGAGCCTCTCTTCAGTGTCGCCCACCTCTCCGCAGAGGGAAGTGGGGGGGTTTATCCCAGACCAAGACGTCTCACTCGCCCTCCCCCTCCACACCCTGCACACCTCCCACCTGTCACTCTCACGCTGGTCCAGCATCTCCCTTCTCGCTCCCACTTGACTCCGTTCTCTCCATCCCCCACATGGATGCCCTGCTCCCAGGCTGTCCCCAGTCAACCTCACACTCCCTGCTAGGGCTGGGGGGTGTGGGAGTCACTCCCCTGCTGGCGACCCTTGCACAGCATCACCCCACTCCAGGCTTTCCTGAGACCACTCCCTGGCCGAGCCCACGGGGCTTCATGATCCCACAGCCAAGCACCTTTCTGTCCAGCCTCACCTCTTGTCCGACACTACAGTAATATCTTGCACATTTCAAGCCCTGAGACACACACACAATGTTATGTCACCTGCCCAGAAACGTCCTTCCTGCATTTCTTTGTCTCTGCCTGGGATGTGTTCCTCGGAACTTGAGTAAATGTCGTCTTTCCCAGGGGGTCTCCCTGATAGTCCTCCTTTCTCCAGGAACGATGGAGACCCCACCCCACGCTCCCGCAAGAACACCTCTGACACCTGTGGTCACAGATGGACCTGGTCCTTCCACCCCGTCCCCTAAGTCCCCTGAGAACCGCCACTACTCTGACTTGCCACCGCTAACTCCTAGCACAGCACGCCAACACCTGGTGCTGGTGACATGTTTAAGAAATGAGTAAGATTCATTCTAAAACTTGTCCCTTTATCTCAGCAAAGCACATACTCCAGCCAAGACCTCACTGGTGCATCATTATGCCTTCCCCGTGAAATATGCTGCCTTGATTTAGAACACTTATTGGAGTGTCCCTCTTCCCGGAGGAAGGTCAGAACAGTTGCCAGCACAGCCAAGAGGGACTTTAGAAATAAGAACAACTTCGACCGGCGGCAAGGCAGGGCTCCAGAAGCCCGAGCATCTGCTCAGGAAAAACCAGTGAGGCACACGGAGACCTCTCTGCCATGCTCCGCTCGGTCAAACGTAACGACTGGCCGGTCCGGGACAAAAGCCAGCACAGGGACATGGATGTGAAGGTCCATTCCGATGGGGGAGGAACACCCATGACCCACTCAGCTCGCAGGGTGCCTGCTGCCTCCCCAACTTAGTTTAGGCCCCCTGCCACGAGATCTCTGTCCACCCCACCGCCCACCTCTCTGGCGTTACTTGGGGGTCCCCCATCCACCACCAGGACAAGTATCGAGTTACCGGCACTTGACCCCCCCCAGTTTGTCTCCCTGGCTCAGACCCCCCCTTATTCATCTTGATGCAGCCCCATCAGCCCCGCTGAAGGGAAAAAGGCCTCTCCTTTCACGTCTCGCAACACCATCAAACAGGATGAACAGCAAAGTTAAATACTTCAGGACATGGACTCTTAACGTGTAATGGCACTTTCGCCAAGCACCTTCACAAACAAAATATACATTAGATAAATGCAGAACCTTAAAAGCCGGTTGAGCCTTTCTGCTTGGTCTGCCTCTGCCCACATTCTCTGCCTGCCCGCCCGCCCGCACCCCGTGCGCCTCTGCAGCCCCATGGCCCCAGGGGCTAACTGCGCTCCCTGGCTTATTTCAACACAGGAATTCAAAATCGGGTAGAGACTTCTAAACTGCTTACTCACCTCTTTCCCCATTCTGCCGGATTGGCTTGAACTTATCATATGCTCTGGAAATTTCCCTGTCTGGTCGGTTATCTATCCCCACATCAACCCTACCTTTGAAACCCATCATTTCCTGCTGGTATTAAAGGTACAGATCAGCTCGTATTTTCTCCAGAAAGACGAAAAGGCAAGAGTCATGAGTCAAAACATCTAAATGTTTAAATGTTTAACAATAATGGTACAGAAAACTTTGACAAACCTATATAAACTGAATAAAACAAGACAGGAATACCTATGTGCTGTATAATCCCAATTATGTGAACCAGGTAATGAAGAAGTAAAAGATCAATAAAATACAGTAATGATGACTATTTCTGGGTAGTAAGATGGAACATTTTTAGGAGTCCCCACTGTGGATCAGCCGGTTAAGGACCCAACATTGTCTCTCTGAGGATGCAGGTTTGATCCCTGGCCTCACTCAGTGGGTTGAGGATCTGGTGTTGCCATGGCTGTGGTGTAGACCGGCAGCTTCAGCTCGGATTCAGCCCCTAGCCTGGGAACTCCCATATGCCACAAGTGCAGCCTGAAAAAGACAAGGAGAGGAGAAAAGAAAAAAAAAAAAAGATATACCATTTTTATGCTGGGGAGACAGAATTGGAGTCTAACAAACTTGGATCCACTACTCACTAGCCCTGCAAGCAAAGTCAAAGGTTTTCAACCTGAGACTCGGTTTTCTCATCTGTTAAAACACGAGATGCAAGCTCACCTCCTGGGGGTGGCTTGAGAATGAAAGGAGATAACACACATGAAGTGCTTACCTGGCCTCAGAGCTTGCACGCAGCAAGCCCTTGGTAAATATTCTGATGATAAAGATTCACACAGTTCTCTTGGGTTTTTCAACAGTGTTTCCTTATTATTAATTCTCCAACGATCGACTTGTGTTTTAAAAAACAAAAGCTGGAAAAGAAGTGCTCCTAACACCTGCTTGCTCTAACCTTCCTGGTCTCCTCCGATGATAAGTCAACAGTAATTTGCCTTTACCGCAACGAAAACGAACGCGGGAACCAGCTAAATCGGGACTACTCTATGTTGGAGAATTTTCCAGAGGGAAGCCAGCTGGCTAGTCCAGGCAGAGCCTTGTGTGTACCCCATGGGTCAGACAGACCTCAGCAAGTTAACCGGCAGCAGGGGGCAGTCACCCAGTTGCCGGGTCAGTGACAGTTTGCTCAGAGAAGAGACGGCTATGAAAATGCGTGCCCCCCCCCAAGAAAATTCACATGGGGCCAAGAGAGCAATCTGCCTGCTGGTGGAGCCAGTACCAAGGTCAGTCTGCCAGCCTATCACCTCTCTGCAGCATCCAGAGAGAATAAAAGGCCCCATCACAGAGTTCGGTGAATAGTCACACTCTGAGAAAGAACATGGGAAAACCTTAGCCATCGGCGATCAGAGATGACAAAGTCTCTCCAAGAGAGAGGGCCACACCTGCTTCTAAGGGACCTGGGACACTTATGCCCTTAATCTCTTAAAATTCCCTTCAAAGGTAAAACCCCATACAGTGCTCGGGTTTGTCTTCCCTCGTGCCACCTGGGGCAATGTAAGCGGGCAACCATTAGTGAGGGACCTTTAGTGATCAGTGGTCAGCACCGTGTTGAGCCCTTCCCCCAAGCCAAGTGACCGTTAGCAAGTGACCACTGGCCCCTCCCCCTCCCCCTTCTCAGTATAAAAGGAGCCTGAATTCGGACTGAAGCACGATGGTTTTTTGAGACACCAGTGTACCATCTTCTTGGTTGTGCTAGCTTTCCGACTGAAGTCATTACTCCTTGCCCAACAACTTGTCTCTGAATTTACTGGCCTGTCGTGAGGCGAGCAGAGCGAACTTGGGTTCGGGGTCAGCAACAGCCTGATCTTCTGCCAAGACAACACAACCGTGACCTTCAAGGGGTTATATGAGAGCTTCCTAAGAAAGCCCTACTCTCGTTAGATGATATTTCTTTTGCAGCCATAAAAGAGAAGGTGGACCACTCCAATGGTGGTTGAATTCATTCACTAGGTAGAATTTTATGAGCTTAAACAGCTTAGAGTGACTCTTTCCTGTTTTCATCCATCTCCTAATTCAGAGAGGACCTAGTCATAATACTGTCTACATTCTTTCTCTCAAAACAGACCAAAACTGTCAGCCCTACCCTTATCATGCTCCCTATGTTCCCAAAATAATGAAAAGTGCCTCTCCTCTGGGTTTCCCATTTAGGCTCCACCACTAATTAGAAATATGATTTGGAGACACATCACCGCTTCTTCAAGCCTGTTTCCTCATCAGTCATCCTGAGATGCTTCTAACCAACTCCCAAGACGAATGCATGGATTAGCACAAGCATGAAACAGCACAATGCCTAGCATAACATGCCCAGTATCTCTACATCACTGCAGAGAGAAACCTCCCTCACCTGTGTCACTCTAGCCCTCAAACCTGCTCATGTTCTCACCCCTGAACCGCATTCCTAGTCTCACAATCCCAGTTCAGATCTTCATGACCCAAAACAAAGGACAATGAGGGGGTTAATTCCAGCAGCTGACCCTGAGTGTCCATTTTGTACAAGGCACTGTTTTAAGCCCTTTACATGCACATAGCTTCTTTTAAGAGTCATAACACTGTTTCACAGATGAAGGAACTAAAGCATAAAGGGATGAAGAAGGCTGTCCAAGATGGTGACCCCTGTCTTGAAAACCTTTCAGAATCCTATATTGCCTAGAGCAAGCGCTTCAAACATTCTTCAAACATACACATCTCATTTTCAAAACAGACTTTAAATCAGTTTCTAAAGATTCAAATTAAAAAGCGTCATGCATACTTGCACAGGTTTTATGCTAACCATTAGGCAAATGCGTGGCCATCCATCATGGCAGCCCATGACTGGCTTTACACATTTTCGTGCACACGTGGGAAGGAAGGGTGCCCTTCCTCTTTGGGGGCACACAGCTGAATTTCTCCTTTAAATGAGTCATTTGCTGGCAAGTTGTGACAGTGCAACAGAAACGTGTGTGTGTATGTGTGTGTGAGTGTGTGTGTGTGTGTGTGTGTTTTCTAGGCCTGCGTGTGGTCACATAAAATCATATAATTCCAGGATTCAGTTAACTGCCAGTTGTGGAAGCTTGTGCTGCTGGTGCCTTACCAAATTTCTGAAAAGATTTAAGAATCAGAATTTGGAGTTCCCATTGTGGCGCAGCGGAAACGAATCTGACCAGTGTCCGTGAGGATACAGGTTTGATCCCTGGCCTTGCTCAGTGAGTTGGGGATCCGGCATTGCCGTGAGCTGTGGTGTAAGTCACAGATGCAACTTGGATCCTGCGTTGTGGTGGCTGTGCTGCAGACCAGCAGCTGTAGCTCTGAATCGACCCCTAGTCTGGGAACTTCCATATGCCACAGGTGTGGCTCTAAAAAGCAAAAAAAAAAAAAAAAAAAAAAAAAAAATTTGTTATTAGCGTTAAACAGGTATGCTGGATGGAGAATATATTCAATACCTATAAAGCCAACTTAATCTAAAAAACAAATCATTTCTACATATAATCCTCTGGTTTTGGTTCTCAGTCCTGCTCCTCATTCTCTCTTTCGTCTGAGCTTCCTCATCCTTTTTCTTTTTTGTCTTTTTGCCTTATCTAGGGCCGCACCCACCGCATGTGGAGGTTCCCAGGCTAGGGGTCTAATCGGAGCTGTAGCCGCCGGCCTTCGCCACAGCCACAGCAACACGGGATCCGAGCCGCATCTGCAACCTTCACCACAGCTCATGGCAACGCCGGATCCTTAACCCACTGAGCAAGGCCAGGGATCAAACCCACAACCTCATGGTTCCTAGTCGGATTCGTTAACCACTGAGCCATAACGGGAATTCCCGAGCTTCCTCATCCTTTTCTAAGACATGCTGTTTCTGGCTGATAAGCTCGGAGCACTATTTGCAGCCACAGCAGCACAATGCAGTCACCACCCTCACGAAGAGATGCCGTCCAGCCCTCAGTTGCCTAGAGGCTCACAGCTCTTCAATCAAGCTGAAGTCGTGTGACAAAACAGGTGTCCTCAAAATCAAAACTGAAGCACCACAGCCACTCACGCTCAACTACCTTTATAGCTGGAAAATGTCAACTTGATATCAACAAAAACTGCCTAAATAAAAAGTGAGCAGAAACCCCAGGTTGGTTTTTTTTTTTTATTTATTTTATTGAAGTATAGTTGATTTACAATGTTGTGTTCATTTCTGCTGGACAGCAAAGTGATATATATTTTTTCTTGTTTGTATTCTTGTCCATTATGGTTTACCACAGGATACTGGAAATAGTTCTCTGTGCTATAACAGTCGGATCTTACTGTTTATCCATTATATATGTAATAGTTTGCATTTGTTAATCCCAACCTCCTAGTCCATGCCATTCCCCCCTCCCCTTAACAACCACAAGTCTATTCTCTATGGCGGTGAGTCTGTTTCTGTTTTGTAGATGAGTTCATTTGTGTCCTATTTTAGATTCTACATGTAAGTGATATCATATGGTATTTGTCTTTCTCTTTCTGACTTAGTCTGATAACATCTAGATCCATTCATGTTGCTATAAATGGCATTCTTTTAATGCTAACTAATATCCCAGTGTGTGTGTGTGTGTGTGTGTGTGTGTGTGTTTATATATCTATAGATAGACAGATAGATACATAGACAGATACATAGATGATATAGATGATTGACAGATTAGATAGATAGATAGATAGATAGATATCCCACATATTCTTTATTCATTCATCTGTTGATGGACACTTAGGTTGCTTCCATGTCTTGGCTATTGTCAACAGCGCTGCTATGAACACTGGGGAGCGCGTATCTTTTTGTATCAGAGTTTCCTCTGGATGTATGCCCGGGGTCTTGTTTTATTTCAGGAGAAACCACTGCAATTATTTTCATGCCTTCAACTTAGTCCATTCTGTATAAATCCAACGCTGTTTTGGAAAATTCAGCACCCAGCACAGAGCGCAGCAGGTAAGGACCAAGAGAAGGGGGTGGGGGAGGGAGGGCGATGAGGCGCTACTGAAAACAAAGAAGCACTGAGAAAACCCAGGACTGACTGAGGGAAGCACTGACCTAAAAATTACATCCAGAGGTGTAGATCTCAAACTCAGAAGGCACCATCTTTATTACAAACTGGCTAATTAAAAGAGAGAGCAAGAGAGAGGAAGTTACACAGACCTACAACTTTTTTCATCACAGTCACTATTTTCCTGATGAGAGGAAAACAACCCATGTGAATTAATAAAGAGTAACAACCGCTGACTCTGTTATATTTTTTTGAAATTGCCATCTGAGGCAGATTTTGAGCTACATCAGATTGTCACCATCCCGTTTTATTTACCTAAGTTAGCACTGTGTAATGTTTGGCTGTTTTTGAAAACCGATCCACTCTCAAATGTGAAACCACTGGTCTGAGGATATGCAAGACAGCAAATTCTGAAAGAGTTCCAAAACTGTTCTGAGCAAAGGCATTGTTGTCCAAACTTCCCTTCAGATTTAACAACTTGCACTATTAATCTAGGGTAAATTTTCAGACTTGTTTGATAAAATATCATTGGTGTTTCTTTCTAGGACAAAAAAGGAAAGAAGGATCAGTGGGGAAAGTTTTTTCCTTTTCTTCCAGGATTTGCACTGATTTCTATACATCCTCACATGTGTAACAAGGCTCCCCCCCCAAAAAAAAAACTTGTCTGTAGCATAAGGTGATTAGAAAACATCACAGAAGCCCAATTTCTTTCTACCTCCACTTTCAAAATAATTAGTTATCTGGAATTAAAAACGTAACTAGAAGGCAATTATATTTTTTCGATTATGAATCCTTCTTCTTCACAAAAGAGAAAGCAAAAAGTTAAGACCAAGAAAGCGTTCATGAACAGAAAGCAGCAGTACTTGTAAAGACAACAAGGCGAGGTCTGGGGTGGAAACTGCCTGGCTCCCCACCCACAAGGCAGAATGCTACCAAGGGGCTTCCCCGGGTGGAGTGTCTCCTGTACCTCTGTGACAGTGACCAAGACAAAGAAACTCACCTGCTAAAACATGGACTAAGTCGAGCACTGGAGCAGCGAGCCAAGCAGAGCACCAAACCTGGGCCCGAATTAGGCAAAGAGAAGAAGGAACAATGGCCTGATTGTGGCAAGTCTGAAGTCCACATGGGTGAAAACTGGCTTCTGCCACACTGCTGGTGTGGGTGTACGTAATTATTACCCACCAAAAGGCTAACTGTTCATAATCAGGTAGGAGGACTTCTAGGCACCCTGGATTCCTTGCCAGAAAGAGCACTCTTCCAGGGCACACTCAGAAGTAAACGATGTTATACAAGGTCATTGCAGCGGGCTTCGAAATTGGTTTTAGATTTCATTAAACAAACCCATAGCCACAGACAACAGACATTCATCAGCATCTTGTGGTTGGACAGAGGACAACTAACCCAAGCATTTAATCAAGGTCTAGTGTTTATGGGACAATGATCCTGCTGGTGGATAAACCGTCCATCTGCTCGCCCTGCAGTGCTGTCCCAGTGCCAGCGATGGGGCAGAATAAAACTTTTTTTAGTTTCTTGTTAATTCAGGTTTGCAAAGTAATTCTCCAGGATGTGCCGTCTCTGGTCATATTTTTTCTGCATGCAATATTATTTGCCCCATGAGAAATAAACCTATGACTTCTTTGGCATAGTATGCCAATCCGAGTCAGCATTTCCTTAACTTCGTCCATCCCAGTTCAACCTTCACAATTTTTGCCAGACTGGTAGAGCACCTATATTCTCTATCATTTAACTCCTAACATGAATAGAAAGCTATTATCATTATCGGTTACAGAAGGTAGCAATGAAATTCAGTGTTAAGTTTTACAGAAAGCAATCCAAAGGAAGTAAAACAAAATTTTTTAAAAAGGATAACTTCTTCACTATGATTCAATATTAAATACAGCTGTTTTGCGGTACCACTTAAAATCTAGCAGTGCTGGTGGCATATGCCTTACACTTTGGGGAAAAAAATGAACTAAATGGATAATGATATAGTACTGTGATGTAAGTCAAATTACAGCATAGACTATAAAATTCAAAGTACTAACCCTTCGGGCAGGATTCATGATGCATTAAAAAAAAGGAAAGAAAGAAAGTCTGCGCTAGATTCTTAAACAACAAGATAGTACTATGTGGTAATACTTCTTCTCACATATCCAGATAAAATTTGCCTCAAATAGCTAAGAATCAGGGAGAAGAGAAAATCAAGTCTGGGTATTAAAGCATACGCATCTCACCACAGAAAACTACATCAGACTTTAATTTGAAGACTGTATGCTTTTTTTCCAGACAACATTTTAACAACATATGCAGACAGATTTCAAAAACAAAGCTATGATTAGCAAAGGGGAAATGTGAGAGGAGGGGAGGAATAAATTCAGAGTTTGCGATTAACATATATATACTATTACATATAAAATAGATAACCAACAAGGACCTACTGTACAGCACAAGGAACTCAATATTCTGTAATAGGAGTTCCCGTCGTGGCGCAGTGGTTAACGAATCCAACTAGGAACCATGAGGTTGCGGGTTCGATACCTGGCCTTGCTCAGTGGGTTAAGGATCCGGCGTTGCCATGAGCTGTGGTGTAGGTCACATACGTGGCTCGGATCCCGCGTTGCTGTGGCTGCGGTATAGGCCAGTGGCTAAAGCTCCGATTAGACCCCTAGCCTGGGAACCTCCACATGCCCGGGTGCGGCCCTAAAATGACAAAAGGCAAAAAAAAAAAAAAATCTGTAATAGCCTATATGAGAAAGGAATCTGAAAATATATATATATACATCTATAACTGAATCACTTCGTTGTATACCTAAACACAACATTGTAAAGCAACATCACTCCAATAAGAAAGAGAAACATATTCAGATAACTAACTTCATAACTCCAACCATCCTTTAATCTATGGTGAAATACCTCGTTTCTTTTATCCCATATACTTTAGCTTATGTGCCTGATTAAAAAAAAAATAACCCACCATGTTAGGACAAGAGAAGTCGGTCACCCTCCTGGCCTCTTACTGGGCTGGTAGAGAAGCAGGCCTTGTCCTCCTTCACTCAGCAAGGCCCGACGCCCCCTCCCCGCCCCCTCACCCCCGCCCCAGAAGCTACCTAAAGTCGCTGGGTGCTGGTGAGCAGGTGCAGGCTCCACCCAGAGCACATCTCACCAGTCTGGGGACAAAAGCATACGCACTGTGCTCATCCCAAGAAAAGGTCTAGAGCCGCGATCTAACCCGCCAGCACGCCCTCCTTCTCCCTAGCCTCGCGCTTCTCCTTCCTAACGCAGCACACCATCCCTTTGACTTTGTGCCTGAAATATCTGAAAACAAAGCCGCAGAAGTCAGGGTTGAGGGGTCTTGGCAGTTCTTCCTGGCCTAGGAAATCCGCCTGTGAAAACTCCTCTCCTCATTTACAAATTTTTCTGGTGAGAAACATGAAATTTGTCTTTTCTTCCTTTTTCTTTTTACCGCCGCATCCATGACATATGAAAGGTCCTGGGTCAGGAGCTGACTTAGAGCTGCAGCTGTCGGTCTACACCACAGCCACAGCAATGCTGGATCCAAGCCACATCCATGACCTACGCCACAGCCTGTGGCAATGCCAGGTCCTTAACCCACTGAGCTAGGCCAGGGATCAAACCTGCATCCTCATGGACACTATGTTGGGTTCTTAATCTGCTAAGCCACAAAGGGAATTCTGAAATTTGTCTTCTCTCCCTCCCTTGAGCCAGGGAGCATCAGGAAAGGCCTAATTTTACTCCCAGAATCAAAGCCCACTTGAACTTTGGCAACTTGAGCATCGTACCCTTTGACGGGGAATATCCTGGAGGTTTCCCACCCCCGCCACGTGGGACGATGCAGGACTGCCAGGAGCTGAGTGAATCTGTGCTCAAAACCACAGGAAGATTCCGAAAGGACATCATTGGCCAGCATGGAATTGAGGGCGCCCAAGATCTGACTCCTCGGGGCGTTTGAGTCGGCACTTTCCGGGGAGCTTCTCAGCAACGCACAATCTCAAGACCTACCCCAGATCTAATGCATCAGAATCTACATTTTCACAAAATCACACAGTACTTCATGTTGCGTTCAGGTGTGACAAGCACTGATCCAAAGGCCCCGAGTGGTCTGACACCAACATCTCACTTGCCTTCCCCTTCCACTGTCAGGCCAGGCCCTCTGGATAATAGGGAACTGAGGAAGCCAGCAAAGGTCCTTCCGTGACAGTGGCTGAAGCAGGCCATGGCCCTGCTGCCACCCAGGGACCTCACAGGGACAGCCTCTGATCGTGGAGGGGGCAGCCTCCACTGGGGCCGCAGGCTTACACGGGCCCCGGACACCAGCCCCAAAGCCTTACACGTGCCTGGATCCGTACAAAGCACGGGCTCTCACACTGCCTCTCAGGCTGCAGACATTTTAACTTTGACCTGCCTATTCCAGCTTCCTAGGAACTTCGCGTGAATGTGATTTTTATCGGCAAAAGAGAGAGATTGAGAGAGAGGAAACACAGGGAGATCTGCCTGACCTGGAAATAGCTCAAGAACCACGTCCCTGCTGGTTATAGTAAAACCATGACCTTGATCTGCTCAGTCATCTATGCGGTTTTTTCACAACCACAAAGAAAGCCCCCTCCACCACACACACACACACACACACGCCAGAACCAGACTCTGCCAATAGGGGAAAGGGGTGGCTAGCTCCCCCTAAATATTTCTACAAAAGCCCAATCGAGCAGGGAAAGGTCAGCAGGATCCTTCACAAAACTCCGTCTCAGAAGGCAATGCTGAAAAGAAGGGAGAAAAGAGGGGGGCAGGGACCCCAAGGAGAGAAAACGCTGTGCCTGACATGACTGCAGTGAGAACTCACCTCCTTTATCAACAGGTTGGAAGGAATAAAGGGACACGTGGGAAGAGGCACGTAGCAGCCCTTTTTCTCCCTCTGAGTATTTGAAAAGGCACAGCTGACGTAGGAACTGGTAAAACTGGCCACTGACAATGCCAGTGTCCCCCAGAGCCTCTCATCCCATCAGAGTCAGTAACAGGATGGGGACCCTCAGGCTCTATGTTTCCTGTTCCCAAATAATTAAAGCCGATATGTCTCCTCTTTCTCAGTTATTTCTGGACGCCTGCTCCTTTGCCTTCCTAAAGCCAGTTTCAAAATCGTTTTGTGTCTCCGGATTGTGAGATTGCAGGGACCATTTTCCAAAGTCACTGCTCCCTTGCAGAGCTAACAGCCAGGCGGTCTTTAGGACTGAGATCATCGCTGAGACAAGAGAGAGCAGTTTCCATCACGTAAGCCTCAGATAAGGGAGACACAGGGCAGGCTCAGGGGCAAGGCTGGCGGCGGAGGCCCGCCCTGCCCCGCTGCGGTGTTAGGGAAGCTTCCCGGCAGTGACTTCTGTGCTGAGGGCATGGCCAGGCTCTGGACTGTTTGCTGCCCCCGGCCCAGGGCAGCCAGTACTTTAGGGTATCCAGTGACCTGGAGCTGTGGCTCAGGGTTGGCTTAAAAAGATGGGTGGCATCAACCAGCCCTCACTTAGAAACAGCAACCAGATGCCCCAGCAAGGGCGGAAGGAAGCCCACAAGACCATGGAGGGGGACCCACAGCAAACCCGGTCTGGACAAGCCAGGTCCAGCAGGCTGGTGGGCAGAGGAGAAGAGAGAAGCCAGGAAAGCCCCACTGTGGTGCCAGGTGGGAGCTCCGGGGCAATGCTTTTAGAAAGTCAGCTCCACCATCACCTTTACAATCGAATCCCTTTTACCTAAGCTGAGCAGCGTCCCCCCGCAGCCAGATAAAACGCTGTCTCTCAAAATAATTATTTTCACTTTTTCCAGTACCTTCAAGGTAAGAACTCTTCTGAAAAATAAAAGTAGACCTGATATCAAGATCATATGGCTTGGCCTAAAGATAGTTGCTAGGAATTTCTGTCGTGGTTCAGGGGCTTAAGGACCCAACACTGTGAGAATGCAGGTTCGATCCCCAGCCTCGCTCACTGGGTTAAGGATCCTGTGTTGGTGCAAGCTGCAACGTAGGTCACAGATGTGGCTCAGATCTGGTGTTGCTGTGACTGTGACACAGGCCTCTGCTGTAGCTCCAATTCAACCCTTAGTCTGGGAACTTCTATGTGCAGCCATAAAAAAAAATTGTTTTAATAAATAAAGACAGTTTCCAATGGGATCTGATAGGTGACAGCAATGCAAAAAAGCAGAAGGTAAAATCATTTTTTTTCTTCACTATGTTTTCAATCAAGTACTTATTATCATGGCTGCCTTAAAAAAAAAAAAAAAAAAAGACTCACAGAAAAATACTGTATCCAGGCCTTGATTTGTCCAGAGGACATCAGGTTGAAAGAGCCAGACCTCAGGGTCACTGAGAAGGAACCTACAGGGTTTTTGGTAGGAAAGCAAAATAAAACACAAAACAGGTGTATAACAGGAGAGAAAGAAAAGGATTATCATTTTTACACACAATAGAGTATACTTGGGCTTAGCCTCGGGAGATGAAACCAGAGTCCTCGCAAGAACTGAATTCCATCACTAAAGACAGGACCCCTAGGAGCTGCCACTTTAACGTCAAGCAATCAATCAAACATGCTCTAACAAGCCGTGGTACCAGCCCGCTAGGGGAATGCTCTAAGGGCGATGAAACACAAGGTTACACCAGGGTACCCACTTACAAGTGAAGGGTTAAACAGGATATAAATACCGTTAGGACGTTCAATTAAAAGGAAGCAACATTATGGTGAAATACGGAAATCAAAATAAACTCACAAGTATGCCGCACAAATTCAAGTGGATGGACCTACCAGTGGTCTAGTTAGAGATAAATTAAACCGACAGAAATGGCTGGACGGCAAGCGGGCCTGTTCGCGGGAGAGACACAGATTCTCACGGGAGCATCCCAGGCACCTGGGCCACAGCCAGGAGAAGCCAACACCTCCCCAGGGCGCCTTCCACCACCTTGGAGCCGCCCGGACCTGGACAAATGACCACACTACTAGCCCTCAGTGCCACGTTCAGTAAAACATGGGAGCAGGCTTAGGATTTTCCAGGCCACTCTCTACCACTGTGAATAAGTTACTGCCTAAAAACTGTGTCGGGAGTTTCTGGTAAACACCCGAAAGATGACATTTAATGATGGCATTAATTTCATCCCCAAACGGATGCATAGCTTTTCTAGAACCATCGGGGAAAAGCACTTCCAAGAACATTTATCCTGCCATATTTACCAAAAATTGCCCCCAGCATCAGAAGAGACAAACAGACGATTCAAGTGGAATCCTTTTTCTTACCATTTCGGGAGATGTCAAGTTCCACCAGCTGCATGAAGTTTGCTATTTCTGGAGGGAGCCGCTGAATTTCATTATCACTAAGTCCAAGCTTTCGTAATTTGACCAGCTGGAAAAATTGCTGAAAGACAAAAGAGTTTTGTATAGGTCTTACATATGTTTGCAATGTAAACTTTTTGCCCAATGTGAAATGTGAAACAACATGTCTTTTAGAAATTAATGAAGATTACACCAGTGTTCATTTCTGATTCTGATATTGTGCCACCGTCATGTGATGATGTCACCACTGGGATAAACTGGGTACACAGGACATCTCTGTGCTATTTTTGAAAATTCCTATCAATCAACAATGATTTCAAAATTAAAATGTTTAAAAAACCGAGTAAGTAATGCAATGAGAATAGTAACGACTCATTTAAACTATTCAGTAGGTGGTCACATTTCTACTTAATGGAAATGGATATTAAATCTACAATGCTAAAGATATTTGAAAATTAGAATAAAGCCTTTTTTTTTTTTTTTTGCTTTTTAGGGCCACACCCACAGCATATGAAGTTCCCACGCTAGGGGTCAAATTAGAGCTACAGCCGCCGGCCTACACCACAGCAACATAGGATCTGAGCCTCATCTGCGACCCACACCACAGCTCAGTGCAACGCCGGATCACTGACCCACTGACTGAGGCCAAGGATCAAACCCGCATCCTCATGGATACCAGTCGGATTCACATCTGCTGCACCACGATGGGAACTCCCGAATAAAACATTTTAAAACATTTTTAAAGGAAATTACTGTCCCTCAGAAAATATATAAATATCCCACAAATGTGTGGAGAAGAAAATTTTTCCCAATCTGTAAAAGAGCCTGCACTGGGTACTTCCATCAACCACAGCACGCAACACAGGCCTTTTACCCTACACCCTTAAGAACTGTACTAAAACAGCATTAAAGGGGTTTAGAGAAAGATGGATATAGATATAAAAATATAAAATAAAGGCATGATAGCAATTTAAAATGAGAGGAGGAAAGAAAATGAGAGGAGACAAAGTGCAAACGAGGAATGCAACAAAACCCTTAAAGCTAGAAAAAAGATAAATAAATGGTAACTAACGAAACAATCAAAACGAAGGTGAAATTTCTGCCTGTGGAGTGAGTAGCCAATAGGAAGTTAGGTCCAGGTACCCCTAAAGGAAGGAGGACTGGATATAAAGACAGTTAAGGGAGTTCCCATCATGGCGTGGCAGAAACAAATCTGACTAGTAACCACGAGGTTGCAGGTTTGATCCTGGGCCTCACTCAGTGGGTCAAGGATCTGGCGCTGCCGTGAACTATGGTGTAGGCCGCAGATGTGGCTAAGATCTTGCATTGCTGTTGCATGGGCCGGCAGCTGTAGCTCCGATCTAACCCCTAGCCTAGGAACCTCCATATGCCAAAGATATGGCCCTAAAAAGCAAAAAATAAAATAAAATAAAATAAAAAATGAAGACAGTTAGGTCCCCATATCCCCTTCTCTCCACTGTACAACCAGGCAGAGGATTAAAAATTTCCAATTGTCTTAAGTACAAGTACAGCTAAGGATGGGGGCTGATGCACCCTACTGGAAACAGGGGGAGGGGTCAGCACCTGCTCTCTGGATCCCACTTCTCCAGGCTCCCAGGCTGCAGATGTGGGTGATGCCACAGGGACACCCATGTTATAAGTCCCATCCACACACAGAGAGCTTCGATTCTCTTTTTTTTTCTCTTGAAGCACCTGGATCTCATTTAAACAGAGCCAAGGTACTCTAGACACTTAAGGAAAGCCCTTGACAGGCAAGAGAGTGGGGGCACCCACACACCTCCCAGAAGAAACATACAATGCAGGGAGCAGGAAAAATTCACTGAACCCCCAAAATATAATGAATCTCACAGAGAAATAAGAGAAAGTGAAGCAGCATGATGTCATGAAAGGTAAGCTTCAAAGAAGAAATAAGCTCTCAGAGATGAAAAACTAGTGCAGCATCAATATAACAATCCAATGAACGAGATGAAAAATAAGGTTAACAAAAACACCCTCAGGAAGTAGAACAGAAAGACAATGAGATGGAGAAACAGGAGAGACAAACATAGGAAAATGAGAGGATCGGTTCACAAGGCACTACATCCAAAAAACAGGTATTCCAAAGAGAGAAAACACAGCGACTGCAAAGCAGGAGTTTCCGCTTTGAAAGGGCCCACCATGTAGCCAATAAAATGAATGAAACCAGGGAGTTCCTGCTGTGGCTCAGCAGTAAGGAACCTTACCTGTATCCATGAGGATGCAGGCCTCACTCAGTGGGTTAAGGATCCAGCGTTGCCGTGAGCTGTGGTGTAGGTCACAGATGTGGCTTGGGTCTGGCACTGCTGTGCCTGTGGTGTAGGCTGGCAGCTGCAGTTCCAATTCAATCCATAGCCCAGGAACTTCCATATGCTGCAGGTGCAGCCCTAAAGCAAGCAAACAAAACACAGAGGGATACCAAGGAATATTATAAAATTTCATAAACTCCAGAAATAAAAAGTACCTAAAGTTCCCGGAGACCAAGGTGGGGGAGGAGGAGGATTATAACAGGACGGGGAATCAGAATGACACTAGACTCAACAGCAACCTTGAAAGTAGGAAGGCAATGGGGTATCGCCTTCAAAATTCCAAGAAAACATTATTCTTCCCTGACCTAAAATTACATACCCAAACCATCAATCAAGTATGATGACAGAATAGAGACATTCTAGACAGGCTTGGTCTCAGAAAATTTATCTTCCTTGAGCCTTTCTCAAGGATCCATCAAAATGTGGAAGGGAATCTACAAGGAGGAGGATCTGAGTTCCAGAAATCAAAGAATCAACAAAACTGAGAGAAGTGAAGGAAAAAAACAGTCAGGGAATTCCAAGATGGTAGCCAAGCACCAGGTCCCAAGAACAACTGGTCCACCCGGAAGAAAATACGAGAGCTCTCAGAGGAGAGCTTTGGAAAATAAAAATAATAACGCATGTGAGGGATTACCTGATGTGCTTGGGAGTATGCAAGAAGATTTATTTGGTGATAAATCAGAAAGTGAAATCAAGACAACAAAGCAAGCAAAAAACGAGGGAGTTATTTATTCCAGAAAAAATACACAGTAGAAGACATAATCGTAATTTAAATATAAGATTTGGTGATGAACAATACTTAGCCATAATATCTTAATATTTCTGCGTTGTTGAAAACAAAAGTTCTATTATGTCAATATTGAGAGGAAGGGAAAGAAACTGTTAAGTGCTAAAGATTTAGCTTCCACAGAAGGAAATCAATAAATAACCAAAAAGCAGGGGTGGAGCGGGATCAAACTGTGAAAGCCAGCCATCTAGCAATGTAGAGGCAAATGTTGGTAGAAACATCCAAGGGCTGGCTGTCCTCAAAGTCTTCATGGGGACTCAAAGAGGAGGACAAGAGGCCACCAGTCCTCACCAATCCTTACGTGGCTTATTGGATTTTTAACAACATTATTGGTATATATTACTTGGCTAAAAACAGAAATGGAATTTACAAAGGGAAAAGTTCCTACTAAGATTACAGGGTGTTCCAGATGACAACTGTGACAAATGCTAGCATTTAATAAGCTTCATCTTTGTGTGTTTGGTAAAAGGAACTGCAACTTATAGAACCAAAAAAGAAGGCATCGTCTTTTGGAAACCAACTGGGAAATACACAAAACATAAAAAAAGTTTTCAAGTCTATTGACATCGTTACAATACTTTTGGGTACCTGCTCGCGTAACATAACTGGAAATTAGAAAAACAGGCTGCAACACACAATATGTCCTTGCATTCTTACCAGTGAAACTGAAAAACATGTCAAATAAAGGAAATGATGATTATGTTATTAACAATTCAAAATTAAGCAAAGAACAAAAAGCGGTTACTATGAAGACCACAGAACTTGAAAAAGATTTACGACACAAATATCAATTTAAAAAAGAAAATAAAACGGCAGGTACACTGTTGTAAAATAAAAAAAAAAGCACGTATGCATGTGGGGAAGGGAGCATGGGGGGAAAAAGTTAAGCTAGGCGATAAGGACCGTGTATGGACAGCTTTATTTTTTAGGAAAAAAGAAAGATATTTTAAAACGAATTCTGAATCTCAGCAAATGAATGCCACCAATTAGCTATATATGATAATAAGAGCGCCCGACGAAAGGACTAATCCTTTGGGTTTCTTTCATCATAGAGCTGAAATTTAATTTCTTAAGGAAAGGTATTGAAATTTCTTTATGTGGGTTATACTAAAGCATTAGCTGACACAAAAGCCATTCAAACGAGTCACATTTGAATAACTGAGCTTATGCCAGTTGTTCAAAGAGTCTGACAGTTTCATAATGCATCGATGTGTTCACTCAGGCATGAAAAAAGCTTACTTTGTTTTCTAGGAAAAGCATAATAGCGACAGTACAAAAAACCATCACCAAATCCATACATTCAGGGACCATTTGGAAATAATACAAGAAATCAAGCCAGTAAGGGATTTGGGCCTATGGTGAAAAATAAATTATTAGTTTTATATCTGTGGAAATAACAGCCTGCAGATCCCCACATCCAAGGGCAACCCTAACAGCCAGCACATTTTAGCTTTGCTCTGCCTGTTAAAAGCATCCTCAAAAAGAACATGTCACAAGTACCACTTTATTCAACCGGGGATGCACACACCAGATGGAAAAACAACCCTATCTGACAGCATCCCCAAAGGAAAACAGCGATTCCTCAGTCCTTCCCTCATTATCCTGAGCGGGGTCTTAATTTGGCAACCAAATGATTCAAGTGTTAACAGACACAATGCCACCAACACTTATTAAATCTTCAAGTTTTCGACTTCCCCAGAAGGTCACAGAAGAAAACTCAACAAGCTTATAAAGCCCTTCTGCCTTCTCTCTGCGACTATCAGAGCACGTGAGGAACAGTTCGTGTAGGGTCTTGGCAGGACGCCTCCGAGCAGGGACTGTGTGATGGGACACGCAGACACCATTCTTCAACCGTGCCATGCTGACTAGAGCACGCTGGCCCACTCAGCTCACGCTGGGTACAGTTATACGCCAAGACCCACCATCGCCTTGGCTTGAGATGCTGCACCGCCTTCTTCTTACCGTTGTTTTCAGCACATGCAGCGCCTTTAATGTGGTGGAATGAAATGCTTCTTTTTCCCACTCCCCATCTCTTGCAAGATTCTTTCTCCTTCTTAGGAACCCTCAGTCTTTTAAGAGCTGTGTCCTTTTCTAGTATGATATGGACATCAACTGTCTCCCACTACTCAAACTTCTCCGTGCCACAGAGGAAATATGACTTGCTGTTTCAGATTCACCTGGGGGGACCACAGTCTAAAGAATGTTATTAAATTCCTTAAAAGCTCTCTGAGCTGTTACGAACCTTATGTACTTGAAGACTTCCTCTCTAGGGGCCTTTTAACCCTTAAAACTATACATGGACCCCCATCCACCCTGCATAGCTCTCCTTGCATCCCACTCCTGCCCCCACAGAACTGAACTGCTATTGGGGTCAACCTCTCCGGTAAAGATATTGTAAACCAATGGTTCTAATCTCGAGGTAAGAATAACACTTGTTACAATATTTATCGTTTGTATCATCTGGCAATGTCCTTTTCTAATGAGACTTAACAAAAAAGTGACTTTGACTTTATTACCTAGAAATTCTACTTATATATTGAAAAAAAAAACTCTCGCATATATAATTCCAGAATACATATAAGAATGTGCGAGACAGAATTTATAATCCCTCAAAATGTGCTGGACAATTTACAATCCCTCAAAATTGTAAATAACCCAATGCCCATCAATAGTAGATCTGATGGATGTATATTCTTGCCTTGAAATTTTACACTGCAACGAAATTGACCACTTACTGTGAGTTATAAATAGAGAAGTCTTAGAAATAATACTTAGCAAATATTAAAAAGTCAGATATAAAAAGAATACACACTGTATTATTCCATTTATATATTGTTGAAAAATCACCAAAACTAAACTATCTTGTTTTGAGATGCATACAGATGGTAAAAATTATTTTTTAAAAAAAAGGTGAAAAATTCCTATTAATTTACTATTAAATCAGTTAGTGACTACCTCTAGGTATGAGGGAAGGGTGATGATCAGGAAGCACATGCAGTGAGCTTTTGGAAACCTGGCAATGCTAAATCTTTTAACCTTAGTGGCAATCATGAGGGTTCATCTTATAATTTGTTGTAAGCTGTATATTTATCACAATAAGAAAAGGTTTTTTTTGAATTTTAAACTACTTACTAATCAGGAAGAAAGAATATCAAATAATTAGCATCAATGACATCACATTCTTTAACTCACCAGAGTCAATGAAAAGCAGTAACATTGTGTATGGACGAGGAGGAGGAGGAGGAAGAGAAATCAAATGACCAATAGTAACCAAAGAACAACATTAGAAGAATATTGCTGAAGCTGTTATGATTTCATCGCCAGCCTTTATTGAGGGATCCTCTGTGCTGGGCAGGGAGCTAAGGACTTTACCTGGATCACACTCTCTAGTCATCTCAACATGGCCACAAGGCTGAGATCTACGTGTATCAGTCAGCCACTGCTGCATAACGAACCATCCCAAACTTAGTGACTCAAAAACATGAATTTTTTCTCTTCCCACATTTCTGTGGATTTGCTGGGCAGTTAGTTCTTCTGCTGTTTTCACCTGAGCTCACTCATGCAACTACACTCAGCTAGAGGGTCAGAAGGGCTGGACAATTCACCCTGGCCTCATGCTGATGGTCTAGCAATTAGTGCCAGTGCCCAGCTGGAGCTCCTCTGTTCTCCAAAGGCCTCTTTCTTCTCCCTTGCAATAGAGTGGCTTCTTACATGAAGCTCTCCAAGCAGCATTCAAATGAAGCAAAGAGTCTGTGAGGAGCCCTGGAGCCGAGACCTTGAAATGTGCACAATGTCATTCCGGCCACAGTCAAGGGAGTGGAGAAACACTCTCCACTGGTCAATGGAAGGAGATGCAAAAACCACACTGAAAAAGCACAGGAGTGGGGGAAATCTGATAGATTAAATGGTCTACCACAAAATGAGGCAGGGTTCTCAGGGGTGCCACAGAACACATATAAAAACTGGGCAGATTATACTAGACGATTCTGCGGTTGATCACAGCATAATGATTTTTTTCTAAAGGAACTTTAAAAAGGAAATACTATAATATACTGGATAAAAGTTGGTTAAGACAAGATTTTTGATAAATGAAAAAGTTACAATACAGGGAAAGGCCCAAGAAATAGTCACAGAAGAGGAAAAGGATCTGTTGGCTAAAGCAGAGAATTCAAACGATTATATCTCACATGAGAAACTGAATTTGAAAGGGTTTCAGCAAATACTCAAAATAAGAAGTACTGATGATGTTAATAAGATAGTGTTTTTTAGTGCATTTTGGAGAAGAGGAGTGGAATGGGCTGTCCCCCCTGGGTGAATCACTTGATTTCCCTGGTCCTCTGTTGCCTTGTGTAAAAAATAAGCATTAATGATCGAAGGGCCCTTTTTAGCTCTAAAAGTATTAGGACTGCATTTGAAAATGCCTTCAAAGTACCATAAGAAACATGAAAATCCTATTAGCACATTATATAATAAGCATGAAGTTAAAATGCATAAAATTGCAGAAAGCAGATTAGCGGTTGCCTAAGAAATGGGAAATGACTGCTAAGGGCTATGGGGTTCCTTTGGGGGCCATGAAAACGTTCTAAAATTAATTGCGGTAATAGCCACACCACTCTGCGAATATACTAAAATCACTGAATCACGTGCTTTAAATGGGGGAAATGTATGGCCCGTGAATTACATCTCAATAAAGATGTCAGGAGTTGTGGCCCAGTAGGTTAAGGATCCAGCGTTGTCAGTGCAGCAGCTTGGGTTGCCGATGTGGCACAGGTTTGATCCCTGGTCCAGGAACTTCTGCATGCTGCCGGCACATAGCCAAAAAGAAAAAACAAAATAAAAATAAAGGCACCAAATCATACACAGAACTGGCAGACGTCGATTAAGAAGAGATCCCTCTTGGCAGTGAAAGATCAATCTAGGGACACACAGACGCTGTTATTTAACTGAATCCTTACATGCATCAATGAGTTAAAAAGTTTTTTATCTCCAGCTCAGATGAGGAAAGAGGTTTTCGGCAACGTTTAGCGGCTCCCCTGACACCAGTGCCAGTTAATAAGATTCTTTCAGGAAATTTCCAAAGCGCAACCACGCTGGAGAATCACAGAGCAATAAATTCTCGGGTAACCGGCAAACAGAAAACATTTGTGAAACTATATTCTAATTAGCTAAATGAAACAAAGTCCTGGGAAGGGGAAACTGGGCTGGGATAGGGGTAAAACAAAAAACAGTGCCAATGCCATAAGAAAAGAGTATGCTAATGAGCCCACATGTGAGAGCGCACAGCTGTGCTGCAGCCTACCCAACCCAGGCAGACGCCGAAGAGAGGAAGTCTAGACGGGTGAGAAAGGGAGTAACTTCTAGAGCAGCATGGGCCTGCAGAGGTAACTCCAGACGGGGCCCCAGGCCAGGTAAGAGCTGAGAGAGACAGGAAAGCAGTAGACAGAAATGTGACACAAGCTTATAATACGATGGAGCCAAAAAAAAAGGCACACAAGGAAAAAGGGCTTGGTCTACTTTTGGAGGCAAAGGTGGAAATGTCACCCAGCAGCAGCGCAGTCCAGGGAGAATTCAAAACAGACTGACTACACTGTCTCTCCAACCGGCAATTCGAGTTCTCTTTAACACTTCTCAGCTAGACAGAGAATGGAATTCAAAAGAGAGTCACAAATACTAGGGGACTGAAAACGTTGATTCATGAAATGGAAAGTGTCTATCCGCGCACTATTGCCTGGGCCAGGGCACAGATAATACACGGGAAATGAGATAAAAGGTTCAATCCCTTCAATAACACCCATTGCTCTAGAAGGCGAAGCAGGAAGAAATAGATTTCCTTGCCTCCTGTCCCGCCTCATCATGCAGATAAATGAAAGAGACCACAGGAAGAAAGTCCACTGTTCTAAAACACAATGGTTTGGGAGTTCCCGTTTTGGGAGGCTCAGCAGGTTACGAACCCAACTAGAGATGAGGATGCGGGTTCGACCCCTGGCCTCGCTTGATAGGTTAAGGATCCTGCATTGCTGTGAGCTGTGGCCAGCGCGGCTCAGATCTGGTGTCACCATGGCTGAGGCACAGGCCAGCAGCTGCAGCTCCGATTGGACCCCTAGCCTGGGAACTTCCATATGCTGCAGGTGTGGCCCTAAAAATTAAAAATTAAAAATTAAAAAATACAATATTTTAATCAGTTGATGATTG
Source organism: Catagonus wagneri (assembly GCA_004024745.2). Taxonomy (NCBI): domain Eukaryota; kingdom Metazoa; phylum Chordata; class Mammalia; order Artiodactyla; family Tayassuidae; genus Catagonus; species Catagonus wagneri. Next base: position 9,605,727 of record PVHT021183524.1, on the reverse strand, counting down.
AGTAGCACAGGTGCTCTTTCTTTAGGCAACGAAGGAAGGAGCAGGGATTCTTTTCCTTGCACTGGCCCCAGAAGGTCGCAGGTAAACCAAAGATCGGAGAAGCCAATGAGTTTCCGTGTGAGCGCTAGCATGTATCCTGGAGCATTTACGGTAAAGATCTTGACTCTGCTTGGAATATTTCTCTTGCCAACGTTTCTGTCTCTGGTCTTCACTAATAATTTCACCCTCTCTCATCTGCTACTGTATTTTAACATTTTCACAGTGCTTTCACTAGATTACCAAGCTGGCATCACTGGTGAGCACTAATGAAGATATGAATGCCTCCAGGGGGCACCCCAGTAATTAAAATAACTCCAGTGTGAATCACTCTGAAAATCATAAAATCAGGAATGCTTTCTTTATGGTGCCATGATCAGAAGTCTGGATAAGGCTGGTGGTGCAATGGTTTGGAGAAGAGAAACCCTCATTAAAAGTAGGATGGATTAGGGCCGCATGCCTTTACTGAGAACCTGGACCAGGCGAAAGCTCTGGACACTGGAGGGCAGGCTGATGGCACAGAGGGAGAAGGGACAGACTTGGATTGAGCAGGAGAGGCCCCCGCACAGGAAAGGTCAAACGTGCCAAGGTGAGAAAAAGATATCAATCCGAAACACTTAACACAGGGGAAGGATTAAACAGAGGATGGCAAATCCAAGCAGCGAACTACTGCATGGCCCATTAAAAAAAATCATGTTTCTAGAGAATATTTAATAATATGAAAGATACATGTGTTCTAGGATTATGGAGGAAAAATGTAAAATCATAGAAAGTATATAACCCCTATTATGCTAAAATGTAATAATAATTTCAGGGGGAAAAAAAGCCTTTTAAGAGGTAAACCTGCTAAGAAAAAAAGAACTTCGGAGTTCCCATCAAGGCTCAGCAGTAACAAACCCGACTAAAAATCCATGAGGACATGGGTTCAATCCCTAGGTTAAGGACCCGGCGTTGCCGTGAGCTGTGGTGTAGGCCAAAAATGGGGCCAGGATCTGCTGTTGCTGTGGCTGTGGGGTAGGCCAGCAGCTGCAGCTCCAATCTGACCCCTAGCCTGGGAACTTTCATAAGCCATATGCCCTGGGTGTGACCCTAAAAAGACAAAAAAAAAAGAAAAGAAAGAAAAAAAAAGAAATCGGTGATTAAGGATCATTCAGCTTTGGAGTACTGATGTACCATAAATTCAAAGACTATCTGAAGAAACAGTTGTTTTTCCTTCAAACTTAAACCAACTTCAAGCAAAGCTTAAAATGAGGGCAATAAAAAAGTTGACATAACAAAACACTGTTCTACCAACAAGAAGTCAAACATATTCAATTAAGTTTATTAAAGAAGTCTTATACTTTGACACGGGATTTTCAATAGGATTGAACTTTTTACACATCGTACTCAGGAAGGCATTACATGACTCAAAAGGAATTAAATTTTGTTTCTGAGACTTTTAGTTTTGGAGTCACTACAAGGTATCCAAGCTAACAGCAGGAGCAAGCACTACTCAGAGATTTTGAAAAGAAGGAAAAGATATTCAAACAAGATAGAGTCCTCATCCTCCAACTCCAGGAGCTGACACAAAAAGGGAGATCAGTAGTAAAATACAAGGGAGAAAGTGGAAATCATGACAAGTGAGGATGACGTCTCCTGTCATCATAAACTACACCTGTTACACTCTTCCAGCTCACAAAAAGGTCAGTTAGGCTATTTAATGGTCAATAGGCCACACCAATAAGACCAAAGATTCCTCTGAGACATGGCTTATGAACAGAAACTGTTAGGAAGACTGCAACTGAATTTTCTCAGGAAATACGACTGAACTTTGGATCAATAAATACTCTGAGTTCTACTGCAGGAACAGGCTGGGCCAAGAAAAAAGACACAGGTGCTAGCAAAAGCTCATGTTGGATGAACAAAGGCTGCCTTTTAGTTAAACGTTTTTCCTCTCCTGAATGAATGAATGAATGAATGAATGAATGAATGAGTGAATGGACAGCACCGCTAGCCATGGTTTGACCCTTCTGGACAGCGCACAAGAAATGGAGGAGCTGACTCTCTGACAGGGCATCTCAAAACTAATCTGAGTTACCAGACCACCAGCGCTCGAGAAACTGGTGAAGGCGCTTTTGGTAACCGCAAAGTTCATCAGTATTTCTGTGGCTTTAAACTTTTAGAGTAATTTCTGAACCTTATTCTCTACAGTCTGAAGAAATCAGATTGTGTTGTGTCATTTCCCCTGAATATTCTGTGACGTCCCCAATCAAGTCACACTATCAACTCCATGATGCCCCAAATCAGCCTGAATCCTAAGATGGAGAATATGTCTGTTAGAGAAACCTGACGAAGATCACACCACATGGGAACTTTTTTTTTTTTTTGGTTTTTTTAGGGCTGCACCTGCCCTAAAGGGAGGTTTCCAGGCTAGAGGCTGAATCAGAGCTGTAGCTGCCAACTTACACCACAGCTCACAGCAAGACCGGATCCTTAACCCACTGAGTGAGGCCAGGGATCGAACCTGTGTCCTCATGGATGCTAGTCAGATTCATCTCCAAGCCACGACAGGAACTCCAGGAACATTTTGTTTGTAGATGTCTCATTGTGAAAACAGTCATCGTGTGATTCTGCATTACAACAGATGCAGAATATCTTAGAACTGTTCATTTTGGACATCAACATAAAACCACGTGGGAGGCTGCCATGGATTTGGAGTCTGAAAAAGCGTGCAGGTCGACACAGCACACTCTGTGCTATCAGATGCTTCCGGCCTGGTGCCGCCCTTCATTCCATGCTGACCTTTAGTCTCTGGTTGACGTGAGAGCCTGTGTTTGATCAGATGTTGACAGAGGACGTATGGGACTTGGGTCAAGATTCAGGGCCCTTAACAGAGAAGGGACTGGGATGCCCAAAGGATAAGATGCATTTTTAGAATGCACAAAACATTTGATTACAGGGGAGGAATTTCAAAATGCTCATCGATGTGACTTGAAATAAATTCAATCCCAACAAAATAAAAGAATGGCCCACAATCTTTACAGGCAACATCTAATGGCACTTTTAGTGCATACTCACTAAGAGTAAAGGGCAAAGAAAAGGACCTTGTCTCTTATTCTCAGTAACACTTAAGGTGGCCAAACTGTTTTAATTCGCCATCAAGGGATTTTGAAGGGTGAAGGAGGCACCTGACTCACCAGTTAATTCGACACATTGCAACCAGGAATCCACATCCACCAAGCTGCTGCAGGGTAAGCCCTCAGAGGTGGTCCTCATGATACCGTATTTGTTTCGGAGAGTTTGTTTCAAGCAATCGACACAGGACTTTTCCAAAGAGGAGGGGGTGCATCAGTAAGTATAATACAGTAAACCCAAGAGAAAAAATAACCCAAGTATGGGACACACACCTGCTGAAGGCCCACAAGACTCCAAACAATGTAAATGTTGCAGATCGGTTTTTGCAAAGATGAAGAAGTCACTGTGAGGCCCTAGCCAGACTTCAAGCATTTAGAAATTTCGTGATCGTTGTCAAATTTAACAGCAGAGAAGGGCTTAACTTGGTCCCAAACATTTTCTAATATATTCTAAATGCACGTGCACTACAACATGTATTTTGGCGTTTCTATAACCACAATTTAAGATGTAAATTGCTTGATTCGGGGACTTCAGTATCTCTCCTATCTCTCCACCCAGATAGGCTGGGGTTCCGAAGTGTTTACAGCTCCTATAAGCGGCCTTACATCTTCAAAACAGATCCTCTCTCACGTTTAAAGTTCTCACACATACCAAATGCACACTGTCTGTTTCCTACTGGCTGACCCAAAGAGCTAAGTGAAAGGTAAGATGGAAAAAACTGAGAGTAGATCCCCTAGCAACTCGCAAACAGTTATGCAGAAACAACAGAGCTCCTGCTGGTTGCCACATTTTAGCGCCACAAACCGAACTTGATATTAAACTCTAATATTAATCCAGATGAAGAACCACAAACACAAGGCCTAATTTTGAAAACCTGCTGAATCGCCCTACTGTTTAAGGAACAAGAGAAACCATTAGCATCCACCAGAAAACAAACAAGCCCGGTGGTGTGCCACTCCGTCTGATTAAATGCTTTCTGTGTGGCGAGGACAAACAGGCAAAGGGCTCTCCCAGCCACTTCTTTAAGCTGCTCTTTTCGACATTCTTTAAATTTTATTTCTACTGTTTACCAGCAACCTTGGTCAGAGGCCACGCGGACATTCCCAGTGCTCATTTAACAGCGGAAGACACAGCAGTGCTGGGTGGGGCCCCGAGGCTGCCCCACCAGCTGCCCCAGCAGCCGCTCCACGCGCTCAGCTCAACATCGAAGGACTCAGTTCTTCCATCGCCACCAGCTCTGCAAAGAAGCCCCAGCAGCGTGCGCGTGCCGCTGACCAGCCACTTCCTCGGGATAAGCACTTAGTGCATCCCCTCCAGAGTTCCCAGAGTCAGAAATCTCTCCTGGTGGCATGTGACAAAGAGGGAAATCCTGGACGAATCCCCAGAGTGAAGCCTTCCTTCGGCTCCTGGACTCCAGGAAACAAGCTAGAGCCTCCCAGCAGTCCAGACAACAGCACGGACCATTCCCTATATGATCCCCGGGCAATTTTCTGAGCTAGCTCTGGGGTCCCAGTAGGTTCTGTGCTACCACTTCCGTGGCCTCCAACTCCCAGCCCAGAGTCCAGCTTTTCACCCAGAGGCACCCAATAACACAACGTCAGGTCACCCCTTCACCCCTATCATAGCTCACTAGGCCATCAGCACCAACGAGGGCTGACCCCACTGGGCACCAGTTTGTCTCTCTGGAAAGCACCTTCCGCAGCCTGATACTGTTGGGTGACTAGTCATCAGAGACTTCTTTTAAGGAAGAGCCTTTCATATGCACAGCCCAAAGCAGTTTAAAATTAAAATGCTACAGGGAGTTCCCGTCGTGGCTCAGCTGTTAACGAATCCAACCAGGAACCGTGAGGTTGCGGGTTCGATCCCTGGCCTTGCTCAGTGGGTTAAGAATCCGGCGTTGCCGTGAGCTGCGGTGTAGGTTGCAGACGCGGCTCGGATCCCGCGTTGCTGTGGCTGTGGCGAAGGCCGGCAGCTACAGCTCCTGTTAGACCCCTAGCCTGGGAACCTCCACATGCCACGGGTGCAGCCCTAGATAAGGCAAAAAGACAAAATAAATAAAAATTAAATTAAATTAAATTAAAATGCTACATGACCAGAGCAGACTTGGACAACCTAACTTCAGGAACTCTCAACACTATTTTTCACAAAATCAGCGATAAACTAAATAAGAAATGCCTCGAATGTGCCAGATACTAGACTAGGGGCTCTGTCAACACCATCTCGTTGAATCTTAAGAACCACCCTGGGCCCAGCCGCCACTGTGACTTCACACATAAGGAAAGCGCATCAGAGAGAGGTACACGCCTGCGCCTAGTTCACACAGGTGTGTCGGCACCAGGACTCAAACTCAAGTCCAAAGTCCCTGCCTATTGTAAACAGCACAGCCAAGAAATATTGTGGAGTCAGAAGTCCGTAGATCCAGCCCTCCAAGTTGGTAGCTGGCTGTGTGACCTCAAGAAAGCTGCTTAGCCTCTCTAGGCCTCAATTTCCTCATCTGTAAAAGGGGGTAGTAATTATACCTGCCCGCAACACACACACACACAGAACGGCGGTGACAATTATATGAGCGAATACAGGTCAAATACGTAGAAGAGGGCCTGGCCTATGAGAAATGCTTACCAAATGTTAGTGATAATTATTACTATTATACCACTGTAAAACACGCCTTCCCATATATCCAAGCTACTAAAACTTTTCAAGTGGAAGAAATTTAGATCCAACCATAACATCTTGTTTAGCGAAGTGCTAAACAAGAACCATGACCATACATTTTAAGATTCCTGTTATTTTAGGAATTCCCTGGTAGCCTAGAGGTTAAAGGATCTGGCATGGTCACAGCTGTGGCACAAGTTCAATCCCTGGCCTTGGGAACTTCTGTATACCGTGGGAAGCGATGGCAAAAAAAATAACATAAAATAAAATAAAGGTTTCTGTTATCTTCAAAAGCAGAGAAAGTCCACAAGATGCTACACACGTAAATCAACAGACGGCTGAGACCGAACGCTTAAAGGACCTGGAGAAGAGACTTTAGAGGTTAACAGGTCCAATCACCCACGTCCAGCAAGGACTCAAGTTGCTATCCAAACATAGCAAGTAAATTCAAAAAGCAACACTTTCTACTCATCCAACTACCAAAAACAAAGCAAAAGAGAGAACTAAAACATACATGAAAGGAAAAAAAAAAAGAAGTTTCCATCGTGGCGCAGCGGAAATGAATCCAACTAGGAACCATGAGGTTGAGGGTTTGATCCCTGGCCTTGCTCAGTGGCTTAAAGATCCAGCGTTGCCGGGAGCTGTGGTGTAGGTCGCAGACGCGGCTCGGATCTGGCGTTGCTGTGGCTGTGGTGAAGGCCGGCTGTAGCTCCGACTGGACCCCTAGCCTGGGAACCTCCATATGCCACTGGTGCGGCCCTAAAAAGACAAATTAAAATAAAACAAAACAAAACATACGTGAAAGGGCTGGAAGGATTTGGGGGGAGGCTCGGTTGCCAGGAGAGGGTCTGAGAGGCACGCGGGTGGGAGAGGAGGCCGGGAGGCCAGCCCAGGAGGAGGGCGGTGCCTGCGCAGGTAGCAAGCAGGTGGGGATGGTTCCAGGAAGCCCGCAGCACAGGGCCTGCCCACCCGGCCCGCAGGTGCCGTCCTGGGGCAGAGCTCCTCCACGCCTGGCCCTGCGATGTCCAGCGGCAGAGCCCTGAACGCCCCAGATGCCAAAGGGACTCGACTAGGTCTCTGGGCTCGCTTCCAAGGCCACAGCCTGGGAGTCTATGGAAGAGGAGGGTGACGAGCTGAGACCACTTGCTCACGGCACTTCTCCTCGGCCTTGAATCAAGAGCCTCTGCCTCTCAGAAGGGTCACGTTCTAAATACGCACTTGCAGGCCAGAGGTGGGAACTCGGGCACAGTTCCGCGTACACGGGAGCTACACTACACGTGGGCCTGAGTCTCCAGGGCCGCCCCTGCCTCTGCTCAGCAGCCCGCATAGGGTCGTGTCTTCCCGAAGCCTCCAGCAGCCCACGATCGCTTACAGAACAAGGCGCCAGCCCGGAGCCCCATGGTCGGGGTCCACTAACTGGAGCATCTTCTACCAACACCATTGACATTTCTGTAGGTTCTGGCAGCCTGTGAACTGCTTCCTCCTATCTCAGGCTACCAGCAATACTGTCCAGGAAGTAAGGAGTCATTCGAACTGAACTTTAGAAGGACAACAGGGTAGGGAAAGCAGCAGAGCCACGCCTCACACACAGCCTCTGGGGCCACAAGTCCCACGGCTGGTCCGGCCTCTGCCCATGACGGTGCAGGGGCCTTGCTGACCTCAGTTCCCACACCCACGGCTCCAAGGACTCATCTGCCACGCACCAGACCCTGACTGTGCCCGACACCTTTCTCCTGGCTGGCGACACTTTACTCGCCCCAAACGCCACGGCCTCTAAGGGGGCCTTTGGACCCATTTACCTGGGCAAAAGGAAAACTGCTTCCCCAAGCGTTCTGGTTCTGCTCCTTCACTAGATGGTGACAAACCGAATGGCAGATGCCATCATGTCCCTCGGAACCTATCACAGCTCTGCTCCACGACAGGTAGCAGATGCATCCGGGGAAAGGGCATGGCACGGTTTTGACTTTTTTCTTTAACAAAACACCTATCAGACAGTGAATTTCAAGTTCCAACTCAGGATACAGCCGTGCTTTGTAAGCAATCTCAGTCCCACACTCACAACTCCTGCTCAGGGAGCAGCTTCTGTAGTAGAACAGAAAGAACCAAAGGCACAAATTTGAGGAATTCCTGAGGCAAGGGGGAAGCATATGGGCCCCTAAGTGCCGCCTCGGTCCTGCTAACGCATCTTCTCCAGGCCAGACAGCCCGGGAATCCGATGGCTTCACAAGTGCCCCCAGTTGACCCTCCTGACCCAGCAGGTTTGGGGAACACTGGGTTTGATCCCCGGGTCTCGAGCCTGGCTGCGTATTACAATCCCCTGGGGGAAGCCAGGGTTAAAGCACGCATGCTTGACAGGGGTGACAGAGTCCCCAAAGGGGTGAAAATTGATGAAGAGGGTATTTTAAAAGCCTCAGCTATCCCAGCAGACTGGGGTTCGCAGTAAATCTGCGGTATGAGAATTTCATAACGGAAGGTGTGACGATGAAAAATATGTCTGAAGAGGCTGGCGGGGGGGAGGAGGGCACGTAAGCAGATGACTATGAAGCTAAGGTTACGGATTACAGTGATAAAATGAACAACTCTTGACGTCTGCAGAAAGGAAGATTTCCCCTTCGCCCCACACACCTGTCCTACAGTTGCTCTGAACTGAGTCTAGACCTGCTGAGGGGCAGGTCCAACACGAGACGAAGGCTGACTACGCCGGGGAACTTCAGAGCAGTGCACTTTTTCAAACACCAGCTTGATATGTAACCCATGGTGACTGCTGGGGGTTCTTTCTTCTCCTCTTAGGGTCTTGAGCCAGGGTATGGAAGGACAACCCTTCTTATTTCAGGCCGGCTTGGAAGGACAGGGGAGGTTCCCAAACATAAATCAAAATGAGGCTCCGGGCTGGAAGAAGGTGTGGCCTCTTAAAGGATTAAAATGAAAATCAAAAATCCAGATGCATTTCACAAGCAGGCCCCTCCCAAGGCACAGGGACCAGCCAGTTGTGATCTCAGGCATTCCAAAAGAGATGGACGTGTCACCTAGAGGAGGTACAAAGATCAGGCCTGAGCAGGCATGCGTGCGGGCAGAGAGGCGGTGGGAGAGAGTGGCAGCCCCAGAGAAAGGATGTCATGATCTAGGGTGGGCTTTGGACACTGATGGAGTGAGTGGTCCTCACAGGTGAACGAGGAGAGAAAAGGAAAGTGTGGTCATGCCCTACCACTGCTTGAAAAACCCTTCAGGACACTTAGCCAATTCAGTTACTCAAATGAGTGGAAGCCAGCGATAAGCAGAGAAGGAAAGTGAAAGAACACAGCAATAGAAGAGGAAGACAATAAAAGGGTATACACCATAATGGAACAGAAAGTAGAATCGAAAGAATATAAAAGCCATAATTTTAGAGCTGGAGAATGGCTTAAAGATTATCTAGTCTATGTTCATAAAGGCAAGCCCACTCCCTGCCCCCCACCTACCCCTGCAAACGGGTTTTCAGTCTACTGTGTAAGCATCAGATTGCTGGACCCCACCTTCCAGTGTGAATCAGTAGGTCTACAGTGTGGCCGACGTCTGCTGGTTTATAAAGGTCCCCTGTGGTTCTGATGAGCATCCAAGCCTGGGACACAGCTGGACACCTGGTTTTATAAATAGGGAACCGGGCTCCCTTCCACACACAAAGGCTTCCAGCTCCTCACTGATGGCTGCTCTATTTCTGAATGCTGACATAGTACAATTTCTTGGGCTAGTGGCCAAAGAATTCGTTTTTCTGAAGCCCCTATCACCTTTGGGGAGTACTCCTTACCCTGTTACCACACGTCGAGAACAGAAAGCACACCTATGACATTTGTAAGACTCATTTTCCACACCAATGATTTGTCTGCCAATTCCCAGGATTAATTCTGAAAACAGAGGCCATGGAGAGAGCTCACTGAACAACAGACAAAGAGACTGACATGGCATCCAGGGTCTTCAGCCTAAGAGAACCGACTGGCTACCCAAATTAGCAGGTTCTTCTATAATTACATTTTTAAGGAAAGGTGGTGAAATTTTAGAACCTGGTCACTTTTCAAAGATTTCTTCCTCTAAACAGACCCATAAAACTCCACACTCAAAGTGTGTTCTTCATCTAAAATATGACACAAATGAACTTATTGACAAAAATAGAAATATCCCCACAGACAGAACAAACTTATGGTTGCCAAAGGGGAAAGGCAGAGGGAGGATAAATTAGGAGTTTGAGATTAATAGACGCAAACAACAAGGTCCTACTCTATAGCACAGGGAACTAAGTTCAATATCCTATAATAAGCCATAATGGGAAAGAATACATATATAACTGAATATAACTGAATCACTTTGTTCTATACCAGAAACTAACACAACACTGTAAATCAACTCTAGTTCAATAAAAATATAAAAATAAAAACAAAGTGCATTCCTCTCCCACTGCACACGCAAAATTTCAAACTTACTGCCATTATAAAGTATATCTAAGAACCATATAGGCCAAAAGTCTAAGGAAAATGCACGATCCTTCCCCATGTGCGTGGTTGCCAGGCAAAAAGGAGAGCTGCACAGGCTGCTGGAACACACTCGGGACAAAGCAACCAGAACAGCAAGGCTAGTGATGGGACCTGGTCATACCTCATGAAGGATCAAAAAGGAGTTTGAAGATTTGGAGGGACCATCAAACGGCTCATGAATATCTGAAGACCTGTCACATGGTAAAAGAATCAGACTTGCTCAGAATGGCCCAATAACGGGAAACCAAAGGAGGAAAAATGCCCCTCTATATACTGAACTGAAACGTGATGGGGTCCTCTGGGGACACAGTGAATTCCCGGTTCAAGCCCAGGTCAAATGACTACTTAGTGTGGTTTTATGACAGGAACTGATGGATTAGATGGGTGATTTAGAAAGTGCCTTTTGACCCTAAGATTTTGCAAGGTCAATTTCCCTGTGCATGCTCTCCTTCCCACTCAAAATCTTCCCAGGTTCTTAGATAACAGCTTGGCATATGCACTTTGGCCTGTAATTAACTAGCACAAAGCACAGGTATCTGCAAGAAGCAGCAGAGCAATCTACAGGGGTCAGAATTCAGCACCCAAAATTCAAGTCACAATGTGATGTCACATCCCCTGGTGAATAAGAAGAAAAATAAGGAAGTACTGACCCAGTCAGGTGGCAAAAACACAGCACAACTTTTCACAGGTATTGAAAGGGAGAAGAAAAGAAAGAGTTTGGCAAGATGGCAGACATCAGCAACCTGGCTCTTTACAAGGCTGCAGGCAGCAATACTTTAAGTTCTTTATGAAAGGATTTGTTTCCTCCCTCAGGAGTTACAAAGGACCTTTAAATATGGAATTTTAGTTGATTCCTATCAGTACGAGCTAAGAGAAAGTTCCTGTTCTGTCTTTTAAGTTGAAAAGCCAGGCCTTATAGATGAGAATAGCATCATGAGAGGGAACTGTTACCGAGTCCAGGCTTGTCCTGCTCACCACACCACACAACAGGCCAGTAACCAGAGAGACAAGTTGCTGGGGCATGGAACAGTGACTTTACTCAGAAAGCTAGCTGACCGAGAAGACTGTGGACTCATGTCCCAAAGAACCATCCTGCTGGAGTTAGAATCCAGGCTCCTTTTATACTAAAAGAGGTGGGAGTACAATCAAACATTTCCTGGATCCTGGCATTCTCAGGAGGGATGTGTTAATTTCTTCCTTCCTGCAGTCATTCATAGGTGGGCATGGTCAGGAAGTTTCCTGTGAGCTGAACAGAGGTATTTCAGCTTAACGCTCATCACCTGAAAGGCAGGGTTCCCAAAGATGGACCATTACATAAAATTTAAGCTTATAGGCAACATCCATTTAGTGATTAGTTTGTAAGAGAATACATATGTTCTTCTCTATGACAAAGTGACAGGTCCAGGTGGGATGCTGTGATGTCTCAGACCAGGAGCAGGCTGGCGTGATCACCGCAAGAATCACGGGAAGGAAGAATTCGGAATCTGACCTTGGGAGCTGCACCCTAGTAGGCAGTCTATCTTTGTATGTGTGTGATGGCTGAGCTGGAAAAGCCAGAGGAGGCATCACACGACCACATCTGCTCAAACCCTTTCTAGCACCCAGGAGGCTTCTCCCTAAACTGGGCTCAGCCTTCCCCACAAACGGGAACACACGTCTCCCAAGAACTCGCACGTGGGTTAAATGTCTGCAAAGACAAGAGCAGGAAAAGAGAATGAATTCTTTATGTGGCCATTCCGCCTGCCATCATAAAGAAGCATATTTCACCAGGCCCTAGATTGGAAAAATGAAATGAGAGGGAATTTAGCTTCAGTCAATGAGATTTCAGTCCTTTGCCAGGGACAGATGAGGTGGCCATTTGCCTGCTAATCCTGAGTGAACCACAGAGAACTGAACCAACCGCTCCACCATCCACACGCCCAGCAGGACCTGGCCACTGCCCCTGGGCAACCACCCGAGCGCTGGCAGCTTGCCCTCCCCGGCCACCTTTAGCAGACACGCTGTCACTGCTCCAGGTTGCTTACTGGAGAGCACAATGGAAATGCCAGCGGTGTTTCTGGCTCTCATGCCAAACCACCTTTCTGATTAGGCCACAGCAAGACTGATAAAATAAACCTCGTCCTATTTCTCCCTGACCTCTTCCATTCCAAGACTGGACTGCGTTCAAGGGTATTTGCTCTGGCTTTTTTGGCGGGCCTTTATTTCAGTGTTGCCCGTTTGCTTAAACACTCAAGAGACAAGGTTAAACCATGGCATCCGAGTCTTTGCTACCGCTGTCCCCTCCCAGCCTCCTCTGCAATTTTCCTCCCTCGATTGCTATGTTCTTGGTGTCAAGGACCCACACTCCTTACCAGCCACCTGACACTTTACCAGTGGATGTTCTTAACAGGACCTAGACAAATATACAGCTGGGGCTAAGAACAAAGCAAGAACAGTCTCTCAGTTCACGACAAGTGCAGTGATTCTTACTTTCTTCCACGAGTTTTATTTTCAAATACTCATTGACAAAACCTAAGTATGTTTGATGGGCTCCATTCAAAAAGGAAAAGAACAGAACAATCTCATGACATTAAAAAAAAAAAAAAATTGTTCTACTATTTTAAAAGCCTAGCATTAGAAGGCAAAGCATTAACCTTGGAGTCTTTCCAAAGTCAGCCTCAGCACGAGCCAGAGCAGTTAACGAAAAAACACCCCCTTGACCGCCGTCTTTAAGAACCTGAGCAAGGCCACCAGCGTGGGACAATCCGGAAAAGAGCAGAGAGAGGCATGAAGAAGGAAAAGCAAGTGATGACCTCTCAGATATTGATCAGGACCATCCAATATTCTCAGAGTCGATGAGGATGGAGAAGCCTGGCCACCAGAAAGCACGTGGCCTTCAGGGTGCAGGGGGCTCTCAGAGACGGATACGCCGGAGTCTTTGTGCCTTTTGACCTGGGAGGCCTCAGAATCCTCGGAGGGCCTCAAAAATGTTTTCATTTAAGATCAGAAGAAAAAATACATATAATGATAATGAATACAGCCTGGGTTATATTTGTCATTTCAGTCATAAAATATAGCTGGTAATTTTCATAAAGGAAGGAGCCCATGAAGGTTAAGTGCCTGTACCAGGGCCCAAGACAGTCATACCTGGCTCCCTGCACTGGGGAAAAGCAGATGCCAGCCGGGCCGGTTGCTCAGGGCCGGGAGGCAGACACATGGTGAAATTCAAATGGTGCATAGCAGTGACACAAATGACCTTCTGCAGTGAGGGCTCAACCCTGCATATCACAGCAGGCACAAAGCAAAGGAAAATAAGATTCTTGCTTTAAGTTGTTCAAAGAAAGCTTGAAGGCGACAGATTCTTAAGTGTTCTCTGAACGAGAGAGAAAAAACAAGCTCTGAAATCTGGAGAAAGAGCAAAGAAGCCAGCAGGTCCTTAAGGAGGTCCTCTGGGAGTTCCCGAAGTGGGTTAAGATTCCAACTGCAGCAGTTAGGGTCACCACAGAGGCTCAGGTTCGATCCCTGGCCCAGCACAGTGGGTTAAAGGATCCAGCACTGTCATGGCTGCAGCTCGGATTCAATCCTGGGCCCAGGGACTTCCATATGCCAAGGGTGCAGCCCTTAAAAAAAAGAAAAAAAAGGAAATCCTGTGTGGCTGCCATCGTGAAAAGATTCAGAAGAACAGCCGACAGCGCCCACAACCAACGTGCTGATGTTTAGTGTGTCGCCTTGTTCCTCTCTGTCCGGTTCTATCTACTCCACTTTTAATTTTTTTATTTCATCAAATTGTGGTTTTACTCCATGTACACGCCAGTGTCTTGCCTTTTTCCTGTAACATTACATCCTGAACAATTTCATAGGTCCCTAAATAGAGCACCTGAAATTCACCAAGGTGTGTGGGAACACCTCTTAGGGTGCCCTGGATGAACAGAGGGACAGGCTGAAGAGAAAATGAAGCAGAAGCCGGTAGGACAAAGTCAACTTGAAGAACGCTGGGCTGTGGGCTCATCGTCCACCTGCCGGAATGATGGGGTACCAGGCAGGCTTGACGCTTTGCAATGCGGTAACTGAGGAGTTTCGGACACTGATGCTTATCAGCAAAGAGACAACTCCATGCAAGGCGCTCTTCTAGAGGCCTGCCCTGCGCAGACGCTGCACCTTTACAACGGGCTTGTGAGAGAGCAAGGTTTCCACTTCACACCAAGGGCAGAGTATGGGGATGGCAGTTCACAGAGGCCGAGTTAATTTGCTGAAGGTCAGACAACCGGCAAACAGCCATGGAGAAGTCTAAACTCAGTCTCCAGCTCCCACCTTCTTTCCATTTGATGACACACTTTTCTTTCCTTTTCAGGGCCCCTGAAACTAGCCAGTGAATTGTAAAAAAAAAAAATCAAGTGGGAAAAGATCTCCTGAAAGGCAACGACTGTAGAGCTAACGTGCTGATCTAATGAGATTAAGTTTAGCCCGAAGAAATGTGAAGTCTTGCGTTTAGATCCAAAAAAAAAAAAAAAACTAAAATTCTGTCCAGAATAATGGAGACTTGGCCCAAATGCAGTAACATGCATGAGCAAGATCTGGGAATGGATTTCACCAAGCGTTACGGACCCGGAACTATACGTATTAACCAAACCATAAACACAATATGAATCTGATAGTGATGAATGCATTTTACGCCCTCAGACTGCATTCATGAGAGTGTTGATGCCCAGAAGGAAGAAAGCAGCCCTTCTCTTCCCTGGCTTTTGAATCTCATTTCGGGCACCGAGTTTGGTTTGGTTTGGTTTTTCTCCTTTTTAGGGAAGCGCCTGCAGTATATGGAAGTTTCCAGGCTAGGGCTTGAATGGGAGCTACAGTTGCTGACCTACGCCACAGCCACAGCAACACAGGATCCGAGCCTCATCTGCGACCTGCACCACAGCTCACAGCAATGCCGGATCCTTAACCCACTGAGCGAGGCCAGGGATTGAACCCGCATCTCATAGATACTAATCAGATTCTTAACCCCCTGAGCCACAACAGGAACTCCAGGAGCACCGAGTTTTAAAAAGATCTCTGTTAAGAGGTAACATCCCTAAAAGAGCATAACAAAGCAAAACAGGAGAACTAGACATTTTTCACTGATGGCAGGATTCTGTAGAAGGGGTGGAGTAGATTCAAGGCATACGGCCCCTCCCACACAGGCAGAACCCCCCGCGCCCTCATCGCTTCCATCTGACTTTACATTTCTTTGGTCCAGAGTAGAGGTTCTAGACTCCTTGACAGATGTCTGAGCACCTAAGGTACCTCCTCAAGCCAAGATGAAATAATTTAGGGTTCCCATAATAGCAACTTCGACTTCTCCCGAGACTAGCTTGCTACCTAGTCATTCAGCAATAATGGAGACTTGGGTGGGGACACAATGTCTTCTTCGAGGACTTTTCAAAGCTCCCCTGAATGACATGTACCCATCCCCGTCCCAAGCATGAGCCCAGGGAAGGATAACATGACAGAGGCGAAGCGAAACACTGGGATGTGGTGTGACGCACACCCAGTGAGGACACCTGCACGCCATTTCTCCACGAAGCCTCTCCAGGTGTCGCCTGCATCATGGCATCACTCTGCCACTTAACTCACCTTACTGACAAGGCCTTCCAGTGACCCCATCAGGCCCTTAATTGCCTCTGGCTCTTTCCCAGCCTCGACGTTTCTTTTTTCTGGTCCTGCAGAGCTTTCATGCAGGCTCTGAGCATACCCTCTTGGGATCCAGCCGCTAGCCCCCACCCGCTCCCCGACCAGGGCAGTCCCCACCACACCCACCGTCTGGTCCTGCAGCTCCCAACAGGGCAATGCCTCCCTGCAGACTTCAAACCCAAGATACGCTCCTGGTGCTCTGCCCAGCGTGACTCAGACTCCAGAAGATAAAAGCACTCATGAAAAGAGATAGGAGATCTGAGGATTCGATGCCATTTCTTCAAAGTGAAAGGAAAGAGATTTGGCAAATCACTGACCATGACACCTATTCCAGGAAAGATTCGGGGTGTATTTTTTATTTTTTTATTTATTTATTTTTATTTATTTAGTCTTTTTAGTGTGCAAGTGTGGCATATGGAAGTTCCCAGGCTAGGGGTTGAATCAGAGCTGCAGATGCAGGCCTACACCACAGCCACAGCAACACGGGATCTGAGCTGTGTCTGTGACCTACACCACAGCTCACAGCAATGCCAGATCCTTAACCCACTGAGCGAGGCCAGGGATCGAACCCGCATCCTCATGGATACTAGTCGGATTCGTTACTGCTGAGCCACAACTGGAACTCCAGGGCATAGTTTTTTAAAATGAAGAAAAAGAGACTTAAAAAGTGCTTTTGGGAGTTCCCATCATGGCTCAGTGGAAATGAATCCGACTAGGAAACATGAGGTTGCGGGTTTGATCCCTGGCCTCGCTCAGTGGGTTAAGGATCCGGCGTTGCCGTGAGCTGTGGTGTAGGCTGCAGACACAGCTCGGATCCTGCATTACTGTGGCTCTGGTGTAGCTCCTGTTAGACCCCTAGCCTGGGAACCTCCACATGCCGCAGGTGCGGCCCTAAAAAAAATGACAAAAAGACAAAAAAACAAAACAAAACAAAAAAAGTGTTTTTGACTTAAGTCCCCCCTCCTCCAACTTTCTCCACACCCCTAACATCACACACACACACACACACACACACACACATAGCCACATGCAGGGTTTCTCGTTATTTTATAAAAAGGAGATTCTATACAATCTTCTCTGCATCTTTTTTTCCTTAGATAAAAATGCATCAGGAAAGCTCCTCCGTGACATCTAAGTAATAAAGCACCAGCTCATCTTTGTGAGGATGGTGCCACAGCCGTGGTGTGTGTGTGCATCACAATTCATTCAACCACATCCCTTGACAGGCATTCATTCACTTTATTTCCTTCTTCCTTTTCCTTACCCACCCCCCCTTGCTTTGCCACCACCAAAATGCATTCATAAAGATTCTTCAGTCTATATCTTGACACACTGGGCTTTCTATTTTAAAACAGAACTGCTGGGCTTTCAATTGTTATAGAAAGTGCTGGAGCAGCTTCCAGAAGGGCCCTCTGGCTCACAGGTCCACACGGCCCCACACCCCAGAAGCAGTTTACTTGGAAGATAATTGGCACTGGCGTTTGCCTATGTACAGACTATCTGTGGAAAAACCCAAAGTAATAAAAGAGTGGCTTTCTCCTCTGAAGGGAAATGATGCAATGTTTGTAAAGGGGAAGAGGGCTGAGTTTTCAGGGGGCTCTCTCACTGTTTGAGATCGTTGGTTCTGCACCTAGCAGAGCGTTCACAAGACCATGAATCAGAAAGAACAGGAAAGGAGGGTTGTTACCTTTCCCTTTAGTCCCCATGAGCTGACTTTCAAAGAAATAGTCAGTTTACAAAGAATCCCGGAAAATTAACATCCTGAATAAGGAACTCTAACATACTATTTAAATAGTCGACTGAAATAAAAAAAAGCTATGTTCAAAAGCAGTGGTAACTCGAAATGAACACAAAAGGGCCTTTTACTGATTTTCATAGTCACCAGGCACATAGAATTCCCATCTCAGTGATGTCTTTATCCCCACGCATTTCTTTCACTTAAGATTCAAAAGGAGGGAGCAAGAGATCAAGGGGTTTGATTCCTAAAATACACCTGTATATCCTGTCAGGTAATGAACGCAGATTTATTACTTTTAACAAGAAGAGAACACAGACCCAACATCTATTTTGCAGCCCAAGCCTAAATTATGCCCAACACAATTACCAGGCCAAGAATGAGTAAACATACCAAACGAGAAGAAAAAAAAATGTACCCTTTGGTACCACGCTTACCATAATTTATATGCTCAAAATATCTAATCAACAGCCCAGCGTCAAAGGCATTGAAGATTAAAGCCTCTTTTACTTAAAAACTGCTTCAAAAACTGGAATTACATTAGACACACCTTCGTGCATTTGCCAAAAGGGGCTCACGTGATGAAAGCAAAACTTTCAATTAGAATTTTAAATGATTAGCAAGCAAAGGATGCCCGGTCCTTCCACTTGGACAGTCACTGGAGGGAGGATGGAAACTCAAAGAGCCATCACGCTTGGGTACTTGCGGAACCTGCTTATATCCTGGAGACAGGAAGGGTTTTGTTTTGACAGCGCCCTGGGCCAAAACCAAGGCATTATTTTTCAGGGCGAGCATTGAAAACAAATGAAAGGAGAAGGCTTTGCCAAAGCTGGCCGGCCAGTCTTCCAGGAAGATCAGGATCTTGCTAGAGAGGACAGAGTTTCGCAGAGACAGTTGTCCGGGCCGTGAACCCTGCCTTCTTATGCCTGTGGACGCCGGGGACCGGGAGCGTAAACCAAGTTTGCCCCCAAAAACAGGCGCCTTGATTTCCCTGCAGGCCCAGCAGGCAGAGGCCAGCTCTTACAGGCTGGAGAGTCCGCAGGCCTTGGCAGGCCAGGCCTTTAGAGGACTGTCACCACGTTTCAGTGATCTGAGAGGAGAGGACTGGGCCTGAGCCAGGCTTCAGATGCAGCTCCTCGGGCCCGGCTCCAGCTGTGCGTGCGTGCGTGCGTGCGTGAGTGTAGGTACCCGTGTGTGTCCATGTGTGTACAGATGTGTGCACTGAGTGCCCACGTGTGTGCACAGGTGTAGGTGTGTGCACGTGCACAGGTGTTGCATATGGGTGTGGGTGTGTGTACACGTGTATGGGTGTGTGCATGTGTGTGTCCATGTGTATAGTGTGTCCACGTGTGTGCACCCGTGTATGTGTGTGCACGTGTGTAGGTATGCACACACACATACACATTTATAGTATGTGTGTGCGCACATGTGTACAGTTGGGGGGTACTGTACACATGTGTATGGGTGCGTACATGTGTGCAGGTGTGTGTACACGCGTGTGTACACGTGCAAGCACGTGGGAGGTAGGAGCCTTGCAGGAGAACAAGAGAAGGGCACATCCCAAGCCATCGATGGGCCCACGGGAGAACTGGAGGCAGAGTCGCAAACACCAGAGTCAAAGAGAATAAAGGGGCCCCGTCATCCATGATCACCCCACAGACGAATGGGCTCCAAGACAGAGGAGAAAACACCCAGCGTGATCCTCATTCCCAGCGATTAGTGGTACCTCCCTCTGACAAGCATGGCAGAAACTCAGGGTCTGAAGGGGGACCCTTTACTTCCAATCCGAGGTGATTAACATCCAACACGTGCCAGGCAGAGCCAGGTGCCTGGTGTGTACGGGCTGCACCCTCACAAGGCCTCCCTGGACGGTGTCACTAGCCCCACGTAAGGGACCACCAGTCAGAGACACTGAAAGAACTTCGTGAGATCACGTAACCTGTACAAAGGGGACAGGGCAGGATCCCAACCTGTTCAACCCCAAAGCCTACCCTGCTGGCGGTTCTCACGGTGTGGCCGAGGGACCCCCCCCCAGACCACTCACCTGGGGCACCCACTGTCCCTGGCCCCATGTTATGAATCAGAATTGCTGGAAATGCAGCTCCAGAATCCACAGATTTTCAAAGCACTCCACGGTGCTTCTGATAAAAGTACTGTGGTACCTGCCAGCAACCGGCCAGGGAAAGCAGCCTGGTTCTTCAACACACACATAAGAGGTGTGGCCATGAGCCTGCCGGTCGTCGGAGTTGCTGGTCTTTGGCCATGTGTCCATCATCCTTAGAGTCGTCACTCAGGGAACCGATTCCCCAGTGGCTGCAAGCCTAGAGCTTCCAGAGCCCAAAGGGCCCCTAAGACAGTAAGGTAGGTCTCAGAGTCCAATGCAGTATTTCAAAGCCAAAAAGAAATTTGTACCTTTATTTCCAAAGCTAAAAGGTCTTTGGAAATGGGAAAATTTAGGTGTTAGTCATTTAACAGATATAGTGTGCCTGAACTCAGTCTTTAAAGTCAGGCTGAAAACAGAGCAGGAAAGTGACACGGACTCCAGGTAGGCACCGCTGCTCCAACATCTGTGCACCTTCCAGTAGGAGGATCCCCTGCCCTGCCCCACCCCAGCCCCGCCACAGCCGTACAGGGAACCGGTCAGTGCTGCGGTATTTCCCAGACGGATGCATAACCTCATCCTCTAGACTTGGTTCCTAGCCTGTCCCAGACAATCAAATGTCCCTTCAAATAGACAAAATCTGACTCCAGTGATGGTCAAAGCTATGTGTGGGTGGCCTGAGAATAAACAGTGTTTGGAAATTTGAGGAAAACCCACAGGGTGCTTAATGTGAAGGGCAAACCATGCCTTTGGATGCACAAGTGCTGAAGCTTCAGCGCCTCGGATCACAACGCATATCGTTCACTCGCCGAGTTTAAAAACTACGAAAATACAAAAGTCACATGTGATAGAACAAGACAGAAGACAATATGAGAAAAAGAATGTGTGTGTAAATATAGATAAATAGATATATATATGACTGGGTCACTTTGCTGTACAGCAGAAATTGATAGAACATTGTAAAATAGCTATAATTAAAAAAAATTTTTTAGGGAGTTCCCATCGTGGCTCAGCGGAAACAAATCTGACTAGTGTCCATGAGGATCTGAGTTTGATCCTTGGCCTCACTCAGTGGGTTAAGGATCTGGCGTTGCCATGAGCTGTGGTGTAGGTTGCAGACGAGGCTCGGATCTGCATTGCTGTTGCTGTGGCTGTGGTGTAGGCTGGCAGCCACAGCTCCGATTCGACCCCTAGGCTGGATACTCCCATATACCACAGGTGCAATCCTAAAAAGCAAAAAAAAGAAAAAATTTTTTTTCAAAAGAAAATATAAAAGTGTGCCGGATCCATGCCAAAAAAATTGATCTACACATCACCTCAACCAACTAATTTGACCTTTGTGAGAATGAATTGGGAAGAGAGAAATTAAATACAGAAAGAAGGAGTTCCCGTCGTGGCTCAGTGGTTAACGAATCCGACTAGGAACAATGAGGTTGCGGGTTTCGTCCCTGGCCTTGCTCAGTGGGTTAAGGATCTGGCGTTGCCGTGAGCTGCGGTGTAGATCGCAGACACGGCTTGGATCCCGCGTTGCTGTGGCTGTGGCAAAGGTCGGTGGCTACAGCTCCTGTTAGACCCCTAGCCTGGAAACCCCCATATGCCACGGGTGCGGCCCTAGATAAGGCAAAAAGACAAAAAATAAATAAATAAATAAATAAATACAGAAAGAAGAGATGAGGGAAAAGGGTAAGGAAAGAAAATGCTATAAAGAAGCAAAAGAGCAAGTACAAGTCAAGACACAACTAGGAAAAAGAAAAAAGAAACAGGACTGCCAAAGAGAGACAGGCTAGAGAGGGCAGGAGTGGGGCTGCCACGTTTTATAAGGAGCTAGCACGTTTTTATCAAGATCTGCAGTGCTCTGGAGCCAAAGGCTTCAGATTACTATCACCCCGATTAGCTCCCACTGAAAAGCTAATTAGCTAGTTAAGTCTTTATCATTTAAACCTCCATCCTCCAAACGGAAGGAGATGGCCAGGAAGGGGACCAGGCCACAATCACTCGTGCTGCCGCAGTCCTGGGAACATCAAGGATCTGGAGAGCAGGTGTGGCCACCAGGAGCCCACATGGCCAAACCCAACACACGCCTCTGATACAAACTGTGTTCTCTAAACTGTTGAATAAGAGGTCGACACTTCAAAATCAGGTGACTTGTGAGTTCTCACTGTGGCTCATCGGAAACGAATCTGACTAGCATCCATGAGGATGCAGGTTCGATTCCTGCCCTTGCTCAGTCGGTTAAGGATCCGGCATTGCCGTGAGCTCAGATCCTGAGTTGCTGTGGCTGTGGCATAGGCCGGCAGCTACAGCTCCGATGCAACCCCTAGCCTGGGAGCCTCCATATGCCATGGGTGCAGCCCTAAAAAGACAAAAAAAAAAAAAAATCAGGAGACTTCAGGTAGTTCCCATTGTGGCTCAGCGGTAATAAACCTGACTAGTATCCATGAGGATGCGGGTTCAATCCCTGGCCTAAATGGGTCAAAGACCTGGCATTGCCATGAGCTGTGGTGTAGGTTGCAGACACAGCTCGGATCCCGATTTGCTGTGGTTGTGGCAAAGGCCGGCGGCAGCTACAGCTCTGATTCGACCCCTAGCCTGGGAAATTCAATACGCCATGGGTGTGGCCCTAAAAAGACAAAAAAAAAAGATCCTGTTTTCCAGGAAAAGAAAAAAAAAGCACTGAGTGGGGCAGCAGCGGGAGGCTGCTGTCCCCACCTAGGGACAGGGGTGGGGGGCGGTGGCTGTCATTTCTAGACGGGCGCTCTTCCTGCCCACAGGCTCATCTCCAGCGGGACCTCCTGGTCCTGCACCGCCCGCCCCGGCACAGCCTCGCACTCCGGCTTCCTTGAGGCCAGTGACCTCCACGCCCCGTGCGTCACCATCCTCTCCTGGGTCACACCCAGGAGCACTGACCCCCCTCGCTGCTTCCTTTCTCTCACCTCCACGCCAAGATTCCGGACCCGCCACGACCTCTCCCACGGCCTCCTCGCACCACCGCTCCCGGACCCTCTCCCCTTGCTGGAAGCCCTCTTCTCTCACAGCAGCCCGCGTGTGCGTCACAAACCTCAGGGGCCTCGCACCCCCTTAGTTGCCAGCCTCCTCTGTAGTAGCTGGACCGGGCACCCACAGTTCCCACCTTTCTCTAGCCTGAGCCTCAGGAAGGTGGCACCCCCAGAAATTCACACCCACCCCAGGAATACCCTGAGCTCCCCCTCTCCCACCGGCTCTCACGCCGCCTGTCCCCTCATTCCTCCCTCGCCTTCCAGATGCTCACCTGGTCCTTCACTGAGAAAACTGAAGCCACCAGGCTTGATTTTTTATTAATCACATGCATGCTTCCCCTCCTCCTTCACACGCTCAAGGTGGCACCCCATCACTCCAACTGAAAATCAGCAGTTATCCTTTTTTTTTTTTTTGTCTTTTTGCATTTTCTAAGACTCCACCCGCAGCATATGGAGGTTCCCAGGCTAGGGGTCTAACAGGAGCTGTAGCTGCCGGCCTACGCCACAGCCACAGCAACGCGGGATCCAAGCCGCGTCTGCAACCTACACCACAGCTCACGGCAACGCCAGATCCTTAACCCGCTGAGCAAGGCCAGGGATCGAACCTGCAACCTCATGGTTCCTAGTCGGATTCGTTAACCACTGAGCCACGGAGGGAACTCCCAGCGGTTATCCTTGACCCCTGCAGCCCCAGACTCTCCGAGGCACTCAGTCACCAAACCCTGCCTCTGTCTGCCTCTGAAACATGTCCCTGTCTGCAGTCCTACTCCGCTGAGATCTGGGCACAAGCTGCCACCAGGCTGAGCTCTCTACATGCAAGCCAGAAACGACCCTCCTGGGCTTACGGCAACTCCACTGACGACACGCTGCCACCTACAACAAAGAGCCCCCTCCTGAACCTGGCTTTCATGGCCACCCACAACAGAGTTCTGGCCTGTCCTGACCCCTCTCCTGAAACACGTGGCTGTGCTGTGCCCCCTGCCCGCCACCTCCGGGATGCCACCAGCTCTGAGGCTGCATCATGATCTGCTGTCTGATGCCCCCGCTCACTTCCACACGCCTGGCTCCTAACGTGGCAGTGGGCTTTCAGTGCATTTAAGCTGCATGGTGATTCCCGAGGCCTGGCTCTGCAAAATCAGCGCATTGTGTGAAAAAGTCTCTGGAGCCACAGACCTGGACTTCCCAGCCAGGTTGTTTCCCATGTGAGGGGCCTCAGGCAAGAGCTCAGCCTCAGTGTCCTCATCTGTAAAACAGGACTTTTAGGAGTTCCCTGGTGGCTCAGTGGGTTAAGGATCTGGCATTGTTACTGCTGTGGCTTGGGTCCCTAGCCCAGGGACATCTGTATGCCATGGCCAAAAGCAAAAAAAAAAAAAAAAAAAAATGCTGAAATAGAGGACTTTCAAAAACCCTCCTACAGAGGTTCCAGCTGTGGAACAATGGGATTGGCGACATCCCTCCAGCTCTAGGACACAAGTTCGATCCCAGCTGGCACAGTGGGTTAAAGGATCTGGCATTGCCGAAGCTTCAGTGTGGGTCAGAACTGCGTGGGTCCAGCAGCCAAAAAAGGAAAAAAAAACCGTCTCACATAAGGTTGACCTGAACACCAGGCAAATCCTGCTTAAGTGCCCAGCTGTATGTCTGAAATACTGCAGGCAGTAAAGAGTTACTATGGGTGTTTTCAAAACTGTCACTGAGGTTTCCCTCCGCTCTTCCAAGCCAAGGGCAGTGTCCAGCGTGTGGGCAGACACTCCTGGCCGTCTGGCCATCTCACTCCTCATTCACACCTCTGCGAAGAGGCAGGCCTAGACAGGACCAATGCTCTGTTCTCTCTGTGCCAGAAGGATGCGGGGACTCAACTCCAGCTTCCCGCCCCAGTGGACAGCAAAGCCCCGCCATGCACCCTGCTGGCCGGCGGCAGGCTCCTCCAGAGACGCCAGGCTTGGGCTGCCCTTGACTGAGGCTGGACTGTGGCCTGCTCAGCCCCTCAGAGAAACGCATCACGCCAGGCTAATCACTTGATATCACATTTTGAGAACAGAGATAAAAAAAGGTCCCTAAATGCCTCCGTCATTGTAGGCATTTTAGGTTGAGATGCTCTTACTTGTGGTCAAGTTTCTTTTCAATGCAACAGATACTTTTTTTTTTAACATTTCCTGGGAATAAGGCACTGAGTTCCCCAATACCTGGGACAGCGATACATAAAATAAGGCCCTGAGGACAAACTGAAGGAAACAAACAGATGCACAGCTAGGTCGAACCCTGATGATCAGCACCAGAGCGGTGGGAGGTGAGGGGCTGCAGCGGGCACAGGGACGTGGGTGCGGCTGCAGAGCTGGGAGGGCTTCTCGGAGGAGGTGGCACCTGCCCTGGAGAAGAGGCTTCCAAGCAGAGAGCAGGGCAATGACAGAGGCACGGAGGTCTGGAAGATGAAAGACCACCAAGTCCCAGCAATTTAACAATTAAAGACGATGTTCAGAAAGTACTTAGCACACTAGAATTCCCCAATTTAGAAAACAAGTTTATTTGGTAATTTAAGCTAAATAATATTCTATTACCTTTTTCTTCTCTCACAAATTTTCTCCCACATACAGTGAGAACGCAACCTAGGGAAAACCTCGACATGTACCAGCTTTCCTATTTGGAAGACCACCTTGAAACAGAAATCATTCCTTTTTTCTTTTTACAGCCGCACCTGCAGCAGGCAAGGGGTCGAATCAGAGGTATAGCTGCCAACCTACGGCCACAGCCACAGCCAGACTGGATCCGAGCCACATCCACACTGGATCCGAGCCGCATCTGTGACCTATGCCGCAGCTTATGGCGATACCGGATCCTTAACCCACTGAGTGAGGCCAGAGATTGAACCTGAGTCCTCATGGATACTAGTCAGGTTCTTAACCTGCTGAGCCACGACAGGAACTCCCAGAAATCATTCCTGCTGGAGACATTTCCTGAACAGATGGTCCCTGTTTTTCTGGCAGAAGACAGAGGGTTAAACTAGAGAGAGATACCTCAAAAGCAGGGTGTGTGCAAGGACCAGCCTGTCCCGTCTCCCTGTGTCTCCCTATCCTTCCTCCTCGCAGGCACCCGGCAGCCACACCCAGCCCCACCCCCTTATTTCTGCCCCTCACGGTTCCTGCCTCCCTGCCTCCCACTAGAGGACATCAAAAGAGCCCAGGGCTGGCCTGTGACTCTGAGTATGCCCCCCCACCGGCTGTCTGTTACCCTACAAGGAGCTGTGTCACTCAGTCCCCCCAGTGCCCAGTATCGCCCACCTGCTAAACGAAACCTAAAGCCATCTTCCTTCGGGCCATCTGAGACAGGAGCTCCCTAAATGCCTCTGTCATTGTAGGCATTTTAGGTGGAGATGCTCTTACTTGTGGTCAAGAGTATTTCAAATGCACTGTTTCTCCAGGGCTGAGACCCTCTCTGAGAGGAAACAACCAGTGAACTGAAACCACAGAAGTTACGGAACCCTTCTCTTGCGCCAGCTTTACTTGGGACCTAAACCTGAACTTTGAAATCAAACATTTTAGGATATCTAGATGTTTTAAAGACTATATACACTACACTGCACAAGCGACTACCCTCTGCTCTGCTCACCTTACAAAGACATCTTGACACAGTTTTTCTTTTGGAACATAAGTTCTAAAGAGGGGTGGGCGTGGCCAAGGTGGAAGGGCAGGGGTGGGACTTGCTTTCTCCTGGCCTCTGCATGACTTCAGGGGATCACCACGGTTACAAGAGATCACGTGATGGTCCCCCCAGCCCCTTACCACTTCAAAATGAAATCATAAAAAATCAAGGCAGGTGAATAACTGATATGCTCCTGGGTAAGGTAAGTCTATGACAAAATGCATAGTTTTGATTAATCTAATCTTACTAGCATCTGCGTGTAGCCGTTCTGGAATACGAATACTTCCAGAAAGTATATTAGAACCTCTTTACAACTCTGATCTTTTTTTCTTTTGGGTTTTTTTTTTGTTTGTTTGTTTATTTAGGGCCGCACCCACGGCATATGGCGGTTCCCATGCTAGGGGTTGAACTGGAACTGCAGCTGCTGGCCTACACCACAGCCACAGCAACACAGAATCCTTAACTCACTGAGTGAGGCCAGGGATCGAACCCGAGTCCTCATGGTCAGGTTCATTACCACTGAGCCACGACAGGAACTCCCCACGGTTCTGAGCTTTACAGGCAAGACTGAACACAGTCTCACAAGCTAATCACTTGATATCACACTTTGAGAACAGAGATAAAAATAAAATATAAAATAAAACGAACAGAGATAAATAGTATAATAGCTGAATACCTGGAAGCAGAATTATAATGGAGGCACTCCTCTGATAAAACCAGCGTTCATTTTCTCTCCTGAAGGTAAAAAAATCCATCCCCAAAGAATGGGTGCCACTAATCTTCTTTGAAAGATTATGCATGAATAAGCACATTAATATTTGGTGACCTAATTCCTAAAATGATATTTCAGCTCAGTGCTCTTTTTCTTAACAATGCGAAAATAACCCAGCAGTTCACAGGTGTCTCTCTGTTCCCTTTCTCAGAGCGGACGCAACTGCTGGCCCATCAGGTGGTTTTTGGTGCAAACAACATGGCCTCTGCGTGTCTGACCTTGAGGAAGGACGTTAGGGATACTGGCTCTTGAACCAGCCTGAGTGAGTCTGACCTCAGCCTCTGCTGCTTACTAGCTGTGTGATTTCAGCCAGTTAATTCATCTCTCTGTGTCCTGGTGTCCTCAAGAGTATAGTAAAGCTACTTACGTAAAATGAAGTTATGTCTATTATAGGATTAAATGAGTTCACTGTGGGAAGTGTTTAAGCAAAGCACAGTTGGGGCACGTTGCTCAAAAAAGGCCTGCTGTCTCCATCATAATTACCGGTACCCAGGTCTCCTCTCCTAAGTGCTGGGTCTCATAAACACTTAACCCGGCCCCAACTCAAGAACTTACCAGGTCCTGCGCTGCTAAACTCTCTTTCCTAGTCCTCACAAACCTGGTAAAGGCTCAGCCTGCACCACCCCCGCCCCGCCAGTTGATAAAACCAAAAACCTACATCCAATACATCGGCAGGTCTTGTTGGCTCAAGTTCTAAGATCTCTCTCGTTACTCACTGCTACCGCACTAGTCCAAGTCCCCACCAGCTCAGCTCAGCTCTCCAGGTCTCTCTGCTTCTGTGAGCCCTTCCTCCTCTGAGACTAAACTCTAAACGGCCGGTCAAGTGAACTTTCTAAAGCACAAACCAGGTATCTATGGGCTTATGGTCTGCCATAGATTCAACTGATGGAAAAAATAATCCAGACTCCTCACCAGGGTCTCTGAGCCCCTATTGACATTAGCCCCACCAACATCTTCACCTTGCTTTCCCCCTCCCGCCCTGTCACACCAGCACACTGGCTCCTTCTGCCCGCAGACTCACCAAACCCATCCCCAGGCCTGAGCAAGGACCACGGTCACAGAGCCGCCTCCCTGCATCAGAGCAGAGGTCAGCTCCTCGGAGAAAGTGCTGCTCGATCACTCTCTGCCGCGGCTCCCTGCTCGGCTCGTACCACTATCTGACATTCTTTTTGCTTCTCCATGTACTGGTGGGCTCCCTGACCTAGAATGGAGGCTCCAGAAGGACAAGGCAAGACATTCACCTTACAAGACAGAACGAGAAGGCCTCAGCAAACCAGCACTCAGTAAATACACGCAGTGTGGAGGGGAACGGGCAGCTGTCTATTAGGATCCAGCAGAGACGTACCAGCCCCCCAATCCTCATTCCTGAATCACGCTGCCTGAGAACCCTGACACCAAGGTCTAGCCAGGAAGCCAGGTCTTCGGCAGAAGAGGAGAAAGCTGTCACTTTGGATCCTAATAGATTTCTTGAAAGAGCCACCCCAGTCCGATATTAATCCACAGATGCTCTTCATCATCAGCTGCCAAACTGAGTTTCCCAAAATACAGTCTTTCTGGTACTCAAATCAACCCAGAAGTTTGAAACGACCACCTCTGAACTGCTTGAGTTCACTTAAAAAGGAGACAAGAGGTCCCAGCCAAGTTGCCTGTTTCACCTCCTCTCTTCCAAACGCTGGGAAAATGCAACTGACACGGGGGGGGGGGAACAGGACATTCCGTGTTCAAAGGTAGTTGGTGGTGTGTGTGTGTGTATGTGTGTATGTGTGTGTGTGTGTGTGTGTGTGTGTGTGTGTTTTAACCAAAGAAAATCTGCTGATCTTTTTTCCCTTAATTGGTTCTGGGAATCAACGACTGACCACGGGAGGGTAAGCGTTTGGAACAGTTTCTCCTTATTATCGAATCCTTGATTATAATGATTAAGCCTAGACTTGTGGTTCTACTAAACCTCACTAGGCAACGCCATGGAGCACGTGCACAAGTGGGGACCACTCCCCTAAGGTTAGTGCTGTGGCATCAAGGCATGACATCTCATAAAATTAGCATCCAAGGAGGTCAGCACCCAAAGAGGCCTCGAACATCACTGACACCACCCCTTCATGACTCCCATAAGGAAACTGAGGCTCGGGAGGTTATGTAAACTGCCCAAGGTCAATGCTGGGACCTTGACTGTCGGAACAAGGACAGGAGCCCAGGGCTGACCAACCACAAGGCCAGTGCCTCCATCATGATGTCAGCCATGCAGGCAAGGGCTGCAGAAAGCCTGGCTCTTCTTGGAGGAATCTATAAGTTCTACTTATAGGTCTGGTCCCAACCCATTTCTAAATTACTCCCCCAAAGGGCTGAAAATGTCCCCAAGAATGCTGCTCAAATATGCCTTAAATGTCTGCTCTGTGCTAATCACCCAGTGAGGCAACAGGAATGAAAAGAAGAGAAGGTGTGTAGCTTTAAGGATCTGGCTTTGATGGAGGATGGAGATAATTACATGGAGGTAAGAGCAATGACACAGGTGTCCCCAGAAACCAGAGAGGAGGGAGGGGAAGGCTTCCCAGAGGAACATGATCACCTGAGCTGTGTCCCACCGGACGACAGCAGGGAGGCAGACAAAGAAGCAGAGAAAGAGTAAATCACAGGAGACCAAGAACAAAACCAGACACTCAGGGAGCATGAAACGCTTGGCAACCAAGAGCAGCCAACTGCAGCTGAAACACCAGGTTCAAGCCGGGAAGAGATGGGAGATAAAGTCAAAGACAGAAACACTGCCAGACTGTGTCCTGCACGTGAGAAGCCACTGCGAGGGGAAGTCACCTGTCACATCCGTGTTTTAGAAAGATCTCTCCCACCGAGTTTTGAGGCAGGATTTGAAGAAGATGAAGGAGTTTGGGCCTCTGTGGCAAAATAACCAATGCTGAAGCTCTGCAGGTAACAGACACTGTTCCCAGCACTTTATACGCAGTAACTCATTCAACCTTCACACAAATGCATGTGGTAGGGGCCATTACTACCTTCTCTGACTACTTCTTTTCAGAGATGAGTAAGTTAAGGCACAGTGAGGCGGAGTAACCTGTCCCAGGCGTCACAGCTACGAGGTTAATCTCCTAACCACTGCATATACCTTCCCATCAAGCAAGAGATTCGGCCTGGAACCCACACATGAGTAGAAGAGACGGAGGGAGGGCTGATCCATGCAGCTATCACCCCGTATAATGCCCAAGCTTCCCGTCCACCCCCCGCACCCTGCACGCCGTCCTACCCTCCCACTCCAGAACGGAACCACGTCCACCCAGAGTGAGGGCCTCCGCCCCAAAGCACAGCCCCATGTCACTGCAAAAACGCTCACTGCCTGCAACGCCCGCCCCAACGCCCAGCCCATGTGAACCTGCTGTCGGTGAAAACCAGGCTCCTCCAAGGGTCCACAGCAACTCCGGGGTGTGCAGGCCCCCTTGGTACTGAGCCACACAGGAAATCTGCGACGTTAACATCTCTGCCCCACTAAGAAGTGTGAATGCAAGAGTTAGATGCCAGTCTTCCAAAGACCAGAACAAATATCTGATTGACTGCCGAAGGCCCACCCAAGGGTTTTCCCAGGCCTATGGGAAGGAGTCCAAGTCAAGGAGAGAGGGAGCAGATGGAGTTCCCTGGTGGCCTAGTGGTTAAGGATCCGGCATCGTCACTGCTGTGGCTCAGGTCACTGCTGTGGTACAGGTTCCATCCCTGGCCTGAGAACTTCCATATGCTTCAGGTATGGCTAAAAAAAAGCGGCGGGGGAGAGGGAGCAGAGATGGCAGAACCCACCTCCTGGCCTATTTTTCCAGCCCCCAGAAAGATCACAGCACCTGGAGTCAGGAGTGGGAGAGAACAGCCCACATTTTCATTCTGCTTTGACACATCCCTTTACCTCTCGTCTTTATTTCTTTAGCTGTAAAGTGGGTAGATTTCTCTAATCGCCAGGCCTCCATTCAACTCTGATTTAAAAAAAAAAAAAAAATGAAATCTGCCATGACCTAACGACATCTACTGAAACTTGTAAAATGTATACCCTTTCGTCCAATAATTATGCATTGTGAACTTTATCTTAAATAAACATTTGCCCAGTTGTACAATGTAATACGTACAAGAACATTTAATCCAGCACAGTTCATCATTGCAGAAAAACTGGAAACAATTGAAACGCATGGTGAAATAAATAAGTCAAGGCATATCTGGTACAAGGGAACATTACAGCACCTGTATCAATGCTAAAATATATCTACACCAAAAAAAGGAAGTGGTGAAGTCATTTACAAAGTCATTTATATGGGAATAATTTATATGGGAGTCCTCTTTTCATTTCCACAATAATAAATATATGGTGGTATGTGAAGAGGAAAAAAATTCTGTAAGAGAACGTTCTAAAATTACGGATGTCTGGTATCACTTGGAGGAAATCAAGGAAAATCCCACGTTTTGTATTCTTTGAATTCTTCTGTGCATCCAACACATAAAATAACAAGACAAAACAAGGCCACATCGTGGACAAAGTCAGGCAGGCTGCACTAACAGCACAAGCCTCAGAGCCCAGGTCACAGCATCTTCCACATCACGTCAGAGAGTCAGGGCCCAGGTCACAGCACCTTCTAGCTCAAGTCAGGCCATCAGAGCCCAGGTCGTGTTCTCAGAGGTTCAGCAGTTCCTTTCAGGCCTTCACAACTGCTCATCTGACTCAGGCTCCCCACTTCATCCTCTCTGGTTCTCCTTCCCCCAGAAGTGGGTGTGGATTGTGGAAGGAAAGGTGACTAGAGCGGTCAGGGGAGAGAGGCCACGCTGTCCAGGAGTCAGTCCGGAACAGCCTTCAATTAGGTGTAACACCTTCCACCCCTACATGACAAATCTAGGCCTTACGGTTCTTGAAAACAGAAATACTAAGTTTCTCCCAACTGACTCAAATTCTCCGGAATTCAGAAGTTACAGCCTAGAGAGATAAGGAAATTCTTCAAAACGATGATAAGAAAAAAAAAAATTAATATTCCATCTTACTTCCAGAACCTCAGAGTATCTTATACTACAAACACACACACACACACATACACACGCGCGCATGCGCAATCAGATCTCTAAAATACCACATGTAATAGTAAATTACCATCCCTGTCCACTAAATAATACCCAAGAGAAAGTAAATGGACATCCAGAAGTTCCTCCTAGGCATTTACTGAGATCTGGCCCATGATTTCATCTCCCCTCATAACTATCACATGAAGCAGGGGACAAGCATTTCTAGCCCTGGGATCCAGGCAGAGTCCTAAAATAGGCAACTTTCCTCTAGACCTCTGCAAGCAAAGAGAGAAGCCAGCAGACTCACTGGATCTTCACCCAGCAGAGCCCAGCGTCTCTGCTCAGGGCCATGGTTGGGATTTTTTTTTCTTTTTTGGTCTTTTTTAGGGCTGAACCCGAGGCATAAGGAGGTTCCTAGGCTACGGGTCAAATTGGAGTTGTAGCTGCTGGACTACACCACAGCAAGAGCAACCCGGGATCCGAGCTGCATCTGTGACCTACACCATAGCTCACGGCAATGCCGGATCCTTAACCCACTGAGCAAGGCCAAGAGATCAAACCTGCGTCCTCATGAATACTAGTCAGATTTGTTTCCACTGAGCCACGATGATAACTCTCGGTTTAAAAAAAAAAAAACTCAAATGAAACCATTTATTTTTGATATGACTGCAGATTCTCACGCAGTTATAAGAGATCACACAAAGATCCCCTGACCTCAACCCAGCTTTCCCCAATGGCGACATCTTATAGAACTAAAGCACAAGATCATGGCCAGGTTACTGACGGTGATACAGTCAAGACACAGAACATTTCCATCAGATGACTGGGATTTTTGTCA
The DNA here is from genome assembly GCA_004024745.2 of Catagonus wagneri. Lineage (NCBI taxonomy): Eukaryota > Metazoa > Chordata > Mammalia > Artiodactyla > Tayassuidae > Catagonus > Catagonus wagneri. The sequence continues at coordinate 9,572,662 of PVHT021183524.1, read as the reverse complement.
TCCCTGCGCAGAAATGTTTACACTGCTTTTTCTGACCTGCTAGGTAAATATCAGCTTCACTTTAACCCCCGAAACTTCAAGTCTGTGGAAGGGGTCCTTTTTAAGGGAATCCCAAGTACTGACTTATCACAGGACAGAAGCTGCCATCTCTGGCAGAGCAGGTAATGCTCCAGAGGCTGTGACGAGGGGCTGTGGTACCCCTTCCCCTGGAAACCCCAGCGAAGAGGGGAGGGGGCTGGGAAAACAGGCTCATTTTACTATTTGCCAGCATGACTCAACTTGGTCAACTCTAGGAACGGTTTATTAAGTTAATCATTTCACTTTTCCTCAAAGAATTGAGCTATTTTTTAAAAAGAGTTGCCGGTGCTGCGTTGACTTCAAGTTACGGTGGAAACCAAAAGGCTCCAAGCATTCGTGTTTTAAAGCATCAGCAGAGGATGGTGAAACTGAGGTCTGTGGTCCAGCACACACACAGTACGCATTCATGTTACCCATGGGGTTGCCAGCGTTACTGCGGCTACAATTTTATAAACTCGCTGACCACATTCATCTGAAATCCAAAAAGGAACAAACTCTTCCCATCCCTGGCACATGTGGCTGTCCATCCTTCCCCCAAGCCAGTGCCTACAAACAAAGCTTAGTGAGCAATTTACAAGCTGAAGGCGGATGCGTCCCACAGTCCAGAAAAAAATGCATCCCACAAAGGAGGCGAGTGCTTGGTGCTTAGTGTCCCACGAGCCCCGGGGCGGTCAGCACAGCATGGGAGGGGGCACAGGAGCAAGTGCGCCGGACCAGAGGGCAGGAAGCTCCCAGCCTTAACCTCCTGGACGAAGCTTCCCCGGAGCCCCTCCCGCAGGTGCGGTGGGCTTCTTCCCACCCAGACCACGGCACCGGCTCCTGACTGCATCTCTACTCTGCCCAAAGCCGCCTCTCCTGAGCTGGGGTCTACCTGCGCTCCGCCCCTGCAGACACGCTGTCCGCAAGTCAGAGCCCATCTCCCTGGCAAACCCACCCCTCCCCAGTCCCGCTCGCCCACTGGCTCGAGCCGCCTGGAAAGGACTGGCTTTGGCCACCACAATGGCTTTCTCCTTCCTTTGAATGTGACTATCACCCCCTCTGAAGCCTTCCCTCAGCTCCCCAGAGAGGGAGAGGCCTCGGAGCTGTCACTGCCTCCTCCTAAGCTATCACAGGGCCAGGCCCCACCCCAGATGCAGTGACACAGGGAGCTGGAGGCGAGCCCTGCCTTCACAGCTGACCTTGGCCGAGTTCCTTACACAGGCCTCTGAAACAACTTCTTAAATAAGTCTCGGCGTCTGCACTGGCAAAGCTGGAATTATAAGGGCTAAAGTGAGTTGTTATTCCATTTAAGGGAAATAATTTATAGAGAGCACTGCATACGACGCTTGGAGCTCACTAAAAACCTCAGTAAGGGGTGGCTCTTAGAATTACGAATATGTAGCAGATACGCGATGTTTCTAATCAAAGAGACTCTAATGTCTGCTAACCTGGGTCAAATCAGACTTTCTCCAGGTCTGTTTCCTCACCTGTGAAGTGTAGGGGGCGGTGAGGACGAGGGAGGAGGAGAGGAAGAGGTGGCTGGCCCAACACATGACACGATCACAAAACCATTAAGTGCTAAACTATGTAATAGCAACAGGATCTCTGAGAAAGGAGAACTGTTTCCCTAACTTGAGAAATGTGGGGGTCCCCGCTCCAAGGGGCAAGTGCTCTCCCGGACACCCTGCCTCCTGGGCTTTGTCTGAAATTATTTTCATTATTAATGGTATTTAAGTCTATCCGAATATAAAGCTTTATACGCTTTAGCTCTTTGAAAACTATACGGTGAAACCATTTAAAAATGGATTTAAAAAAAAATGATAAAGGAGAATTCAATGTTCACTGACCACAAGAGATGACAATGACACAACTTTATACTGTGTGCACATCATTCAGAGTGCATTCAGCACATTACCTGGAACGGGTTCCCTGAAACTGCATGGCTCCACCACCGCGGGGCAGGGACACCCTTAGCCATCCATTGATCACTCTACTCTAACAGACTTGCAATGAAATCTCTGTTCATGAACTTCAAGCCCTCATCTGACCCCAAAACACGATTTCAGCCATAAATCCACATCTTTTTGCTTCACTATAGACACACAGGGTGCGTGATCTAACATCAGCACAAAAGCCTTATGGCACAATTCACTCACAAGGTCACCTAGATGTTACACGTGCTATGATTTTTTAAATTATTATATTAGAACATTATAAAATTTAATTTCAGAGTTCCCGTCGTGTCAGAGTTCCCGTCGTGGCTCAGTGGAAACGAATCTGACTAGGAACCATGAGGTTGCAGGTTCGATCCCTGGCCTTGCTCAGTGGGTTAAGGATCCAGCGTTGCTGCGGTGAGCTGTGGTGTAGGCTGCAGACTCGGCTCAGATCTGGAGTTGCTGTGGCTCTGGCATAGGCCAGCAGCTGCAGTTCCGATTAGACCCCTAGCCTGGGAACCTCCATATGCCACCGACACGGCTCTAAAAAGACAAGAGACCAAAAAAAAAAAAAAATTAATTTCAGTTTTAAAAAATAACTTACAAATTCCCAGGAAACTGTCTTCAAACTCCATTGAAAAACACTGTGTCCTGATAAATGCATCGTGCCACGGTGTCCAAAGAGATCACGAGCATCTCAGGGCTAACTATAAAGGGCTCGGCAGGCATTGTCTCTTTAATGCCCAGGATCACCCTATAAGCAGGTGCTACTGTGACACGTGGTGAAACTGAGGCATAAAGAAAGAATGCAGGTGACTGAGCAGCATCTGAATGGCTTTCAGCACCCTGCCCTCTGCTCCTTCCCGCTCATTCTCTTCAGCCTTAAGTGTCTCTGCAGAGAATGCCCAGCCACAAACAGCCGCAGGAATCCAAGGGAAACCAGCCTGGAGGAGTGAGAGACTAAGAGAAAAGGTGGCATTCTGCAGGAAGGAGTCACGGGACCCAGGGACAGGATGGATGGAGACGAGAAGGTAAGTCCCTGAACCTGTGAGCCAGGAAGAGTGGCTGGGAAGAGAAGCCAGGTCAGGGGGCAAGACCTACACTGAAACATGGTGGAGTTAAGACAGAAAGGACTTATTCCAAGTGGGGATGGATACCCTCTCCAGAGTTCACAGTCATGGTCACAGAAATTATGTTTACAACGCATAGATATTGCTTCAGAAAGACAAGGTAGTCAAAAGCATCCTGAGCGGAAGAAACAGAGGATCAAGATGGGCAGCACAGGACCGTGGAACTGTGAACATCTCAGGGTCATTACTAATTCCACAGACCGGTGTACAGAAGTCAGAGGTGGGAAGGGCCATCGTGATGGCTAAGAAACAGGGCCATCTACCCTCGACAGCATGGGAGGACTCAGCCAGGCACCAGGCACTGGAGTGCTCACTCTGTCCCAGACGCTGCCCTATGTCCAGCCACGATCAAAAACACCTCTGCCCGCATGGAGCTTAAGTTCCGGTTGGGGAGCCGGACAAAGAACTAGTAGGCAAGGAAACAGTGTAGCGTTAGGTAGCCATGGGTGCTCTAAAGGCTGGGAAAAAATAAAGCAGGATGCAGATGGTGGCAGGTATTTGAGATAACGTCATCTGGCAATCATGAAACAATCAACTGAACTCTAACGAAGAGCAGGCCCTATGATGAAACTCAACCTTTTAAACTAGAAAGGCTTGAGAGCATTCACTCCAGGTGCCCGCTGCCTAGTGGACCAGGCCCTGTCTCGTGAGACCATGTGGTCTACAGAGACCACAGCAAAGACACATTTGACGGTATCTGAGAATCGATGCACATTGAGGGGGAAACTGATGGCATCGAGAACACAGAGGACAGACAGAAAGAAAGGCAGGGATGATGGAGAGAAGACAAAACAATCGCACCACATCGATGACCTCCACGTCTGAAGACCTTGCAACATGAATATTCTCTGACTGCACAAGAGAAGGACAGACACCGGGGCAGTGATGTGCTTAAGGGACAAGAAAGAAGCAGGGGAGGAAGATCCGTATCAGACTCGGCAAGCTTCATTCAACAGATAAACAGCGGTTTACTGAGCAGGACCCACTAGATGCCAGGCTTGTGCTCCCAAGGGAGCATCTCAAGATGTCTCTGTTAATACACTCCCGAGGGAGTTCCCGCTGTGGCACAGTGGATTAAGGACCTGGTGTTGTCTCTGTGGCAGTTGA
>PVHT021183524.1:9538045-9568334 GCA_004024745.2 Catagonus wagneri | reverse complement strand
GGGGGGGGGGGGGGGCAGTGCTGAGGACGGTGCTGCCGCTTCGGCAGCAGGTAGCAAGGTTAAGTAAGTAACCACCAGGTCTGCTAACTGCGCTGCTGCCGGCTCCAGCCCACACCCACCACCCCTGCACTAAAGCTGCTGTCTCCCCACAAAGCTGCAGACAGCTCACGGGAACCCCACCTTCTTTGAACGCTACACTCCCCACAACTAGTAAACCCGGGAGGGGACACCCTGCAGGTATGACCGCCACCACAAAGAGCTTGCTGGTTTGTCCCTTGGTGATGTGGCAGGTAAGGAGGCAGGGGCAGGGAGAGCAGGGAGCAGAAACAATGCCGACCAAGCAAGGACTGTGAATGAAGCATCTGTGTTTTCCAGGCGGTTGTTGGGGCCTGGCGGGCACACTCCCAGCACCCAAACACATAGGAAGTCAGGGAGAAGTAGATTTTACACAACTTGAAAACTATAAACCTAATTTGAGAGGTGAAAGAGCAGTTACCCAAAGAGTAGACCACTGCTAGCATTTGAAGAGCTGGTTTATTACCATATTTACAGAGGCCTATTAGGCTGCATTTTGATCTTCTGAGAACGTTTCCATTTAGAATCAGAAGAAATACCTGACATATCCAAGACCCATAATTTCCCATACCAAGCTGAATTCCCCAACATTACAGGAAAACCCACAAACTCTGCAGAAGGGAGTGAAAGGCCAATCCAAAGGAAATCGTCCAGTTCTACAAGAGAAAACAAACAAACAAAGACACCACAAAGAGCACTGAAGCATTTCTAGTTGAACAGCTTTTCACTCAATCTTTAATAACTTCATTCTGAAGCCCCTGGAAAGTCTTAAATTACATATTCTGTGTTCCTGGCAATAGCAATGCCTAAAACTTACTACAACTTAAGGCAGTAAACGAGCTCATGGCTTTTAAGTCAAATTTAAGGGAGCTGAAGGCCAGATAAAACCATGTGTTTGAAAATTCCTGCAAAATAATAAATGCCAGAGGGAACTGGATGGCTTTTCTGCTTCTAAGCTAAATAAAGCCTGGGGGGCTTTGCAAAGATCCTAGTGAGGATAATCCCCACGATTGCACGGACCAAACCATCCAATCAATTGCACACGAACCAAGGAAAGATAATCCAAGAAGAATAACAACACTTGAAACGTTGAGAAAAATAATTCTGCTGTTTAAAACAGTCTGCCGGCGTGGAGGACAAATCTGGTCATTCTAACAAGCCAGAACATTTGTCTAGTGAGTGTTTCTGTGACCACGTCTTGGCTCTGTGTTAACAAAGAGTCCAGCAAGAGAACTGAATTCCGAAGCTCCAGCCTTCAGATCCTCCCCCGACTGCCAGCAGCTCCCTACTTCCTGCACACCTTCGGATTACTGCAGCGACTTCCTGCACAGCCCTGAATTTGGGATACCTTCCTCCCAAAGGCTTACTCAAGTCAAGTTCCCTCGGCAAGCTCGAAGGTTAAAAGTTCGCTGTCCCAGACCCTCCACTAAAGCACAATCAGCAAGTGTCGCTTGACAAGTCTGGCCTTGGCAGAGTGATTAATTTACGTAAACAACTCGGAAGAGGTAACGCATCACTGCAAGGGCAGAAGTCAGCAGGGTGAACGTGTCTGCTCCAGGAATCACCGCTGCAAGGCTGGCCCGCCGGACAGAGGCTCTGCTGACGTTCCCCGCGGCTCCTTCCACGCAACAGGTCCACGCCAGCGAGGCCGGGGGCGGGGGCGGGCACCTGGGCACCTGCCCACAGCTCGGCGGCCACAGCCCCCATCCCCCCACCTCGCGGCGGGTCCCGGAGCCCAGGCAGGCGGGCCAGCTTCAGCTCTTCCCGGCACGGCCCACCTGCGATAAGGGCCGGGGCACATTCTTCGCAAGATGCCGAGATAGCGCCGCTCGCTCGCGCGCTGCCCACCTCCTCCCCGCCCTGCCCAGGCCGAAGGGGAGACGCGCTCCGGACAGCGATCGGGGAATGCAAGGAGAGGGGAGCGCCCCGGGAGAGGGATGCCGCGCCAGGTCCTTCCAGCCGAGAACGACCCGAGCCACCTGGCTCCTCACCTATCCGATCACAAGCACGGGGCGTTAGTATCTAGATGTTTATCTAAACTACTTAGCACAGGACGTTTTTCCCCAACCGCACAAGCTCTAGCGACTACTCGGAAAACAGCAAGTCGCTTTGTATAGAAAGAAAAGGAACTTTTCGGGGGGTAGGGGATTGGAGTACAGGAGGAAGAAGCAGGTGAATACAGGTAGAGGTGGTTCCTGCGGGACCTGTCGGCGGGGTCCAGGGGCAGAAGAAGGGACGAGAGGTAAGGGAGAGGAAGGGACCGGAGGGAAAAGAGGGGTGAGGCTGGCAGGGCTCAGCAGTGCTCCCCCGAGGGCGGCGCACAGGTGAGGCCGGACACTCACCTCCGGCAGCTCGCGGAGCTGGTTGGCGTCCAGCAGCAGCTCCTCCAGGCTGCGGGCGTAGCGGTAGATCTCCTCCGGGACGTAGACCAGCGAGCAGTGACGCTTGTCGATAGTCTCCACATGACGGTTGCACCGCCACAGGGGGATGCAGTGGAACATTGCCGCCCGCCGCCGGGTCCCGAGCCGCGGAGACCCGGGCTCCCCGCCCGCTCCGCCCGCCCGGCGGCTGCGCTCCGCCCGCCACCCACCCCGCGCTCGTTGGCCCCCGTGCTCGCTCGCGCCTCACGCCGTGATCCGAGCTCCAGACGCGCCGAGGCACCTTGGGCGAGAGCCCCCCCCTGCGGCTCCGCGCCCCCGCCCGCCCGTGCGCCCCTCCCACCCTCCAGCAGCGCAGCCGCCACCGCCGCCACCGCCGCGCAGAGCTTCCTACTCGTTGCCGCCGCGCGACTGAGCATGCGCGCCAGTAGGCGCGCGCCCAGGGCGGCTCCGGCCCGAGGGATCCTCTGCTCCGGGTTTTCCAGGCGACCTGGATCCCGAGGGTCGGGAAAGCCACCGCTGGACGCTCGCGGTCCCCCCACTCAGGCTGGGGACACGGGGAGTATCGCGGTCTCGCAGGGAGCTACCCTGAAGGAGCCTGTAGCAAAGAGGAGGCAGGGGCGAGGCGGCCTGGGGGAGCAGAACAACTTTAATTTTTAGTTTTACTAAGCTCGCTCTCCTCGCTCCCCTTCCCCAAAACCACTTTCTCTTCCGGGGTCAGGCGGGACCGCCCCGAAGCGTACCTTGCGCGCCGTGGGCGCCCGGAGCTACAAGATTCCGTGTGGTTTCAAGGTGTCTTCGCCGCCCCGGCTTCGGCTTTCTTGGCCACTTGTGTGCGCGCTGCTCCCCGCAGCCCCAGAAGTGAGCGGGCCGCCCCCCAAGCCCCGCACGGCGCCTCGGCCCTTGCCCTGCCCTCCCGTCCTCGGGCACCGCCTGCAGGCTGGGCAGCATCCTCAGTAATCCTCAGTAATAGGAGACCCCTCTGCCCAGACCACCGAAGGCATAGGAGTCAGAGAGTCTGCGAGATTCTCACAGATGTGCATGCCCCCCATTAGAAGCCCACGGGCAAAACTGAGCGGGACAAGATGAGTGTCTGAGCCTGTTCCAGCCCGGCCAGATGTTGGCCCCTTGTGACTAGCCTGGACATGTGAGGGGGAAGGAGCAGGGGAGGTGGGGCAGGTCACTCAGAGGCTGCCAGGGGAGCACCTTCTATCCGGCTACTGCGTTTCTGCACCAGCGCTCTGTCTCTTGCAAAGGGTAAACTGCAGCCCAAGAAGTAGTAGCTGGGAAGGACCCAAGAGGCTCACTAGTGGGTGATGATGGCCATTCCCTTGCCCCTGATTCAAATCAAAAGACTAGCGCCAGAACCCTGAACTGCCCCTCTCCTCCCTGTCTCCAAATAACCAAACTGGCTCCTTCACAAAGGGTCGCTGACCAGATCAGAACCAATCTTCCAGGTGTACTCTGACTCCCCACCTGGCTGCCCGCTAGACCTCCCACCTTCACCTTGAAGTGAACTCTGCCTGTGTCCTCTGCCTAGACACCACCCGGGCTCTCCCACCCCCACCACCTCCCCCACAGTGCCAAAGCTAAAATCCGGAGCCACTGGAATCCATATTTCTGCAGGAGACTGAAAGCTGAGTGTGCTCAGTGGCCAAGGCAAATTTTGGTCTGAAACCAGTTTGGACAGGGCAGCTGTGGCCTCAGTTCCAGCTCTGCACCAGACAGTTTTTCTGGGGTGAGTGGGGAGAGGAACACTTCATCGTTTCAACTCTACTGCAGAGCTTTTCACTTCGCAGTCAGTAAGGATGGACCCAAGTACCACTGCCTTGTCTGTCCCCCCCCCCCACCCCGGGAATTATCACCTTAACCCTAATTCAAGTCAATCCCTAAACCCCCCTGCTCTACCCACTCCACCCTGTCTTTTATTTGTCCTGGCTTGGTTCCTACATTCTCCCAGGAGGTTACTTGGACTTTGAACCTTAGTCACTCCTCCTTCATTCTTGCATTCCAGAAACCCATTTTGTGCCACCTTTCGTGGAAAACTGTGGTTGCTGATTGAGAGCTTACATCTGGAATGGTAAGCAAGTCACTCACTGTCCTTGTAAGTTTTCCAACTGCTTAAGAAGAATCGTAAAAGTAAAGAAGGCCTGGCCCCCTCATCCTAATCTTCTCTTGACTTCCAGAGACTATCACACTAGATTCTTTTAATAAATACCCAGTGTATTCTAAAGATGTGATCGGTCTTTTTAAAAATTCAGACCTCAGTAAGCATTCCCTGTGTGCCTCTCCGTAGTACTTAGACATCCCTGTGTTAGATTATTTTTGTATCACATTAATTTCCAAAAGATTGTGACCTAGACCACAGGTACTACCTCCTACACATCAGGTGCTGTCTCACTTGCTCTGTAGGTGGCTGCAACGACCCCAGATGCACACTGAATGATCGGCAAACTTGTCTTGGCTCTTCGGGAATTGAGTGGCAGAATTCTTGACTTTCCTCCTTTCCAAAGATCTGCCAAGAGTTTGGAACATTAGTCTGGTAAGCAAGTAAGAAGAAAACACCTTGTCAGATGGAGACTAGGAAACCAGTTCTTTATCCTCCTGAAGAGTTTTTGGTTTCTTTATCAATATAATTTCTACCTTCTTTTCCCCCATGTAAATGCTTTCGACTCAATTTAAATAAAATTTAAACAACCATAGAAATCACTTTGGGAAGGGGGAGGGAATTGCAGTTCATTTTCAGTGTGAACCATTTTTCACATCCTTTGGGGCTAGAGAGGTCTGACTTTCAACTCTGGCTCTGCCACCCAATAGCTCTGTAGAATTAGAGAGGTCGTCTGAGTTTTCTAAGCCTCAGTTTTACCATTGCATATAAGGGCAGTGGTCCGTGGGTTGTTACCAGGATTAAATAAAACGATGAAAGTAAAATATTTAGCAGAGTGTCAAGCACACATCTGTTCAATCAATCATTATTCACTGTGTACTGGTTGGTCTTTGTAATCAATGTCTGTCTTTGTCTCTTGGATCACTCACTTTGCAGAGACCAGCTGCCATGTTGAGCAGCCCAAAGGAGAGATCCAGAAGACAAGGAACTGAGGACTGCTGACCATTGAGGAACTGAAGTAAGACCTCTTGCCCATAGCTATGCAAGTGAGTAATTTTGGAAGCCACCTTCCCGTCTCAGTTACACTTTCACCTGACTGTAGAAATAACCGGTACCCTAACTCATGATAGACCACTCAACTAAGCTTCTCCTGGATTCCTAACGATAAGCATTTGTTACTCTAAGCTGCTAAGATTAGGGGTAATTCATTCATTACACAACAGGAGATAACTGATAGATGTACTTACTATGCTCTACACGTTGTGCTGGATGCAAAGACCCAGACAGGTCTTGCCCTCATGAAGCGTATACTCTAAGGTTAAGAATTATGAATGTTCCATTAACGGTGGCATTGTCCTGTTATTAATTTTTTTGACTGTGATGGTTGTCATTAAATTTTTAAAAGTGAAAGTCCAAAGTGATAGCTAGTAAGATGGGGCAAATGGGGATTCAGAGGTTTGAGCATGTGATTTTTAAGGTGAGACACCCCATCTATCCACTAGAATGACTAAAAATAAAAGGATTGACAGTCTCAAGTGTTACTGAAGATATGGAGCAACTGGAACTCAGGCTTTGCTGGTAGAAGTATAAAATGATAAAACCACTTCAGGAAAACATTTTTTTTTTTTAAACAGACCCCTGCCTTAATGATCCAGCCAAAAAAATGAAAACGTATTTCCATAGAAGGGCTTGTTTACAAATGTTGATTGCAATTTTGCCAAAATTTAGCCCCAAACTAGACACAATCCAAATGGTCATCAACATGTAAACGAATAAACAAAGTATACTATATTGAAACAGTAAAAAACAACAAAAAAGGAAGTTTGTTCCTTTTCTACTACTTTCTGATGTTACTTATACTACTAACAATATGGACGAATTTCAAAAAACATCATGCTGAGCACAAAAAGCCAGACCCGAAAGAGTATGATTCCTTTTAGATACATATACATTCTAGAAAATGCAAACTAAAATAAGGTAGTACAACCTGGATCACTGGATATCTGCAGCCAGGGACTGGGGAAAACAACGTGGACAGAAAAGATTGATGGCAAAAGGCATAAGGGAACTTCATGGGATAATGGAAACACATTGCATCTTGATTGTGCTGGTGGTTACATGAATGTATACATTTATTAAACTCATCAAATTGTATACATTTATTAAAACAGAACCTCTTATTCAATAAAATGTACACATCAATAAAATTAAAAAGTTAGCAAGTCGTATACAGGGTAAATATATGCAACAGGCAGTTGTAAATTACTTCAAGGGCTGAGTCATGTTGTGTTATTTATTTACCGAGTGCCCTCTGTGTGCAAAGCACCAGGTCAATTTGCTGAGGAGACTAAAGGTAATGAGACAAAGCTTTCAGCCTTACTGAAGTCAATTATCAAAGAAATTATAGCAGTCGTAGTAGTAATTTTTTTCTTAATCTAGAAAGGCTGATCTTTGTTCTATAAAGTGACCCTCTGAGGTATTTATATGCAAATCAAATAGGCAAGTTAAATCTTATCCTGTGCACTGCAATGCCAGGAGAAATTTGCGTAGGAATCTAAAACTCTCTAGGAGAGGGAGCACTCAGCCCTACCTCAACCTCTGCTTTCCCAAGCTTGAATTTAAGGATGGTTTTTAGAGATTATATATCCTTGTCCTAAGGGAAATACACCCAAATCATTCAAGTAGCTTAAGAACCTACACAATCTGATGGTAAATTAGTTTAGGATTCAACAACCTTGGGAGTTCCCGCTGTGGCACAGTGGGTTAATGATCTGGCTTGTCCTGGTGGAAGCACCAACGTGATCCATTGTGGCACAGGTCACAGCTCTGGCTCAGATTCCATCCCTGGCCTGGGAACTTTATATAGCACACAGGCATCTGAAAAAGAAAAGAAAAAAAAAAAGGAATTCAATTACTTTTATAATCAGAACAAAAGTCACTCTCCTAAAACCTCTTCGATGTCCTGTTACTATGCTTTCTATCCCCCTTCTATTATATTTTCTTTGCAATGTTTAGCCCATTTACCTTTTTTTTTCTCTTTGTAGGGCTGCACCTGCAGCATATGAAGGTCCCCAGGCTAGGGGTCGAATCGGAGCTGTAGCCGCCGGCCTACACCACAGCAACATGAGATCTGAGCCGCGTCTGCAACCTACACCACAGCTCACGGCAGCACCGGATCCTTAACCCACTGAGCGAGGCCAGGGATCGAACCCGCAACCTCATGGTTCCTAGTCGGATTCCTTAACCGCTGTGCCACGACGTGAACTCCTCCCATTATATTTTGAGTGATTAAGCATATTGTGTAATGCCATTTTGACTATGGCTTTCTAGCTGTAGTGGTTGCTCTAGGGAATTACAATGTGCATTCTTAAATCCTCACAGTTTCCTTAGTATAAATATACTAATTCATGTAAACCATAAAACACTTGCAATTATCTATGTTCATTTGCCAACACTCTGGCAGTGTTTATATGTATTACATTTACATATGTTATAAACCCCACAACAAAATTTTGTTGTTTTTATTTAAACAGTCAGGTATGTTAAAGAAATAAGGGGGAAAAAAGTCTTTTGTATTTACTTGTAAGTTTACAATTCCCAGAGTTCTTCATCTGCCTGGTCTCATTTATCTTCGCCTTTCAGTGAAGGTCTGCTGGCAGGACAGCCTCTTGATTTTCTCTAATCTGGAGTACCTTTATTTCATCTTAATTCTTTAAGAACATTTTCAGTTAATATAAAATTGTGGATTGACACTTTTTATCTTTCAGCACTCTAAAAACATATCCATTTTCTTCTGATTTCCACGATTCCTGATGAGAAGTTCGCAATATGTCAAAGAAGTGCTAATTTCTATGAAGTGTGTTATCTTTCCTTTGGCCGCTTTCAGTATTTTCTCTTTAGTTTTTAGCAATTTGGTTATTGTCTGTATTTATCCTAATTGAGGTTTACTGAGCTTTTTGACTCTATAAACATAAAACTTTCACCAAATTTAGTAAATTTTCAGCCATTGGTTCCTCAAAATATTTCCCATTTTCTCTTTTTTCCTTTTAATACTCCAGCTTTATTAATACTAGACTTATTGGTATTGTCCCACTTAGACTTGAGGTTCTGCTTCCCTGCCTGTCCCTCTTGTTTTTTTCTCCCTGCTCCTCAGATTGGATAATACGTATTGATCTAGCTTCAAGTTTATTGGTTCTTTCTTCTATCATCCCAAGCTACTGTTAAGCTCATATGAAATACAACTTTTGATGATGTACTTTTTACTTTGAGAATTTCCATTTGGTACTTTTTTTAAAATAGTTTCTATATCTCTGCTGAGATTTCCTATTTGTTTATTCACAAAGAGTATATGTTCCTTTACATAGCTGATCCTAGTTACAATAACTTCTTTAAACTCCTTGTAGGATAATTCCAACATCTGGGCCATTTCAGAGTTGGTCTCCCTTTAGTGTCTTTTCTTTAAATATAAGTTACACTTTCCTGTCTCTTCATATGCCTAGTAATTTTGCTTTTTTTTTTTAACATGCATTTTATTTATTTATTTATCATCTTTATAGGGTCGCACCGGCGGCATATAGAGGTTGCCATGCTAGGGGTCAAATGGCAGCTGTAGCCGCCAGCCCACACCACAGCTCAGTTCATGGCAACACAGGATCCTTAACCCACTGAGTGAGGCCAGGGATTGAACCTGCATCCTCATGGATGCTAATCACGTTCGTTTCTGCTGAGCCACACTGGGAACTCCTGCCTAGTAAATCTGAATTGTATCCTACACATTATGAATTATAGTCTCTGGATTCTGTTTTATTACTCCAAAGAGAGCTAAGTTTTTTGTTTTGTTTTGCTTTGTTTTGCACACAGTCAGCTTGAATGAAATCAAACTCCAACCTCTTATGTCTTCCTCCATCGGGCTACTATTTAAAAAAAAAATACCATGTACTGAGTGATTTATAAACAATAGAAATTTGTTTTACAAAGTTCTGGAGGCTCAGAATCTAAGATTAAGGCACTAGTACATTTGATGTCAGGTAAGACCCACTTCCTGGTTCATAGATGATTGTCTTTTCACTATGTCCTTAATACATTAGAAGGGGACAAGGGAGCTGTCTGGAGTCTCTTTCATAGGCACTAAACCCATTCATGAGGGCTCCACCCTTATCATCTAATCACCATCGAAAGACTCTACCTCCAAATACCATCACATTGGGGTTACATTTCAACATATAAATGCGGTGGGGGGCGGTGCCTATTCAGTCTATAGCATCTTAGCTTCTCTGTGCTGAATGGCAGCTGAAATTTTGTGTTGAGTTATTTTATTTTTAACTGAGATGCTTGGAAGCTGCACTAAACATACGTAATTAAGGGTTGGCCAGAGATATGAACAGAGTTTATGCAGAATTTGGAGCATTCACAGCCACTCCGTCTCTTCTGAGGTTCCCCCTCTCACTTCCTAGCTGCTGTGTTCACCCCAACCCTGATCTATGGTACCTCAAGCCAGTTAGACTGTTCTAAACAATAGCTGTTTTAATTTAAACAGGAAATATTATCTGTTCTGTGCAGTAGAGAGTAGTGGCTATGCTTGTCAAAGCCACAAAAACAGAACCTCAGCTAATGTTATTCTCTCTTGCCAGTATCCGGTACTCCCCTTCGGTATCCATTTGCTTTTGGTTGCTCTCCAGTACCTTCAAATATTTTTTTACTATTCTGTCCAACATAATTGTTATCTGTGGGAAGGTTGGTCTGATAGTAACCACTCGGTCCTTACTGAAACATAAAACACTATTCCCTGCTCTTTATTAATCATAACTGTTTTTTCTGGCCACATCTGTGGCATGTAGACAGTCCCAGGCCAGAGCTCAAACCCCCACCAAGCAGCGACCCCAGCCAGTGCAGTGACAATGACAGATCCTTAATCTGCTGCTACCGGGGAACTCCAATCGTAATCATTTATCTACTCAGCTTTACAATTTGTTGTACTATGTAAACAGTTGAAAATTTCACATTACGAAGACTTTAATCTGCTCCTCCATTCAGGGAAGTTAAAAGTGAGCAGTTTGAGTTTATCCGCTTTTCTGTTTTTCTCAGTCTCATGAGTGTGTGGATGATGAGTCAAATATTGAACAACATTTGGCCTTGATGGGAATGAGCCAAACACTGTCTGTCATGTAGGCTGGTGTAAAGAACTCATAATTTTGCATCTTCCACTAAACTAGGGCTGAGATCTTGGGTGATTCATAGTCATTCCAATGTTCATTTTCTTTATTTCTGCAAAAAAGATGAAAAATGCCACCCTCAAAAAGCTGTCAAGAAAATTGTGAATTAATGTAATGGAAAGAGTTTTCTCTTCCGCAGAAAACTACGCCTTGGGCATTAGGCATTGTCAATACTCTCTTTCTCAGTTACCAGCCAAAAGAAAGCCTACCATGTGAGTACTGCATTGGGATAAACCACATGTAAATCATGGGACTGGGAGAAGTTAAGACTGTAAAGTTTTTTCACATGAAAGAGATTTTACCAGAGGAGCCCAATAAAAAGTACAGCCCCTAACACTGAACCTATCTTTTTCTGGGCCTCTGCCTCTGCTTCACCACCTCCTTTTCCAATAAATAGGAACATATCGGGTGAAGCCCAGAAAAGGTTCACAAGCAGCCATCTTCAGGTTGGGATGATCATTGCCATTTATATAATGCATCTTTTTTTTTCTTTTTTGCCTTTTGTCATTTTAGGACTGCACTCGCAGCATATGGAGGTGCCCAGGCTAGGGGTCAAATCGGAGCTGTAGCCGCCGGCCTACGCCGGAGCCACAGCAACACAGAATCCGAGCCGCGTCTGCGACCTACACCACAGCTCACGGCAACGCCAGATCCTTAACCCACTGAGCGAGGCCAGGGATCGAACCCGCAACCTCATGGTTCCTAGTCGGATTCGTTAACCACTGCTCCACGACGGGAACTCCTATCTAATGCATCTTAAAGAATTATAACATACATCATCTCCCTTGATCAAAATGTGTTTTTTAGTCATTTAAATAAACACAGAGGCTTTGCGTAGTGCTTCATTTTCCGCCTTGATTCACAAAGGATCTTAAAAGATTGTAACATTACCTTTTCCTTACATCACTTATTTTATAGTTATGGTGCCTACAATATACGTTATTTTTTGTTTTGTTTTTAATTGACTTAATTTTTGTTTTATATTGGAGTGCAAAATAGCTATACTATATATTAAGTTATTACAGACATTGTCTTCACTGAATGCCAAGACTTACTTCATAAAAATAAGAGAGAAAGATTTCAGTGAGCAGAACTGTGTTCCTTCCAATGAGTAGGGCCATTCAGATGATTCAAATACCACATAAAAGTATGTCACTCAATTAACTAAAATCAACCTAGAAAAGGTCATGTTTCTCCAGTGAAGTTTGCACCATCCATAAAATTGGTGCAAACTTGATTGCAAAAATAACCCCTGTCAGAATAAAATGTGAAGTTACTGATAAAGCTTTTTAAAAATTTAGTTCTATTGGAGTTCCCTTCTAGCAGCAGGCTAAGGATCTGGCATTGTCACTGCAGGAGCTCAAGTTGCTGCTGTGGCGAGGGGTCAGTCCCTGGCCTGGGAATTTCCACATGCTACAGCCAAAACGAAAAATAAAGAAATAAAACAAAATTTAGTTTTATTAAGGTATAATGGACATACAAAATTATAAGATATTTAAAGTGTATATCATAGCGATTTGCTTTACATCGTAAATGGATTCCTTCATCTAGTTAATTAACACATACATTACTTCACATACCTTTTTTTTTTTAGTGGGAACATTTGTGTTTTAATTTCTTGGTAAATTTTAGTTATACAATGCTGTGTTAGCAACTATAGATACCAAGTTTTACATTAGACCTAAGACATTATTCATCTTATAACTGAAAGTTTTGGCCCTTGTACCAACTTCACTCTGTTCTGCTAACAGCTCCCTGCTCCCTGCCCCCGGCACCGACCCTTTTACTCTCTGTTTCTGAGTGTGATTTTTTTTTTTTTTAGATTCCACATATAAGTGATGTTCTGTAGTATTTGTCTTTCTCTGATTTTTGTGTATAAGAAAGGGGTCCAGTTTCAGTTTTCCATATGGCTCTTCAGTAGTCCCAGCACCATTTTTTTTTCTTTTAAGGGCCACACCCATGGCATATAGAGGTTCCCAGGCTGGGGGTCAAATTGGAGCTATAGCTGCCAGCCTACGTCACAGCCACAGCAACATCAGATCTGAGCCACGTTTGTAACCTACACCACAGCTTACAGCAATGCTGGATCCTTAACCCACTGAGTGAGGCCAGGGATCGAACCTGCAACCTCATGTTTCCTTGTCAGATTTGTTCCCGCTGCACCACGACAGGAACTCCTGCAGCACAATTTACTGAAGATACTATCCTTTCCCCGTTATATATCCTAGGCTCCATTGTTATAAATCAGTTGACTAAATATTCAGATTTACTTCTGAGCTCTCTATTATGTTGCATTTATCTATGTGTGTGTTTATACTAATACCATACTGTTCTGATAACTATAGCTTCATAATATAGTTTGAAATTAGAACATTGATGCCTTCAGCATCATTCTTTCTCAATACTGCTCTGACTTTTCAGGGATTTTTTGTGGTTGCATACAAATTTTAGGATTTTTCTATTTTTGTGAAAAATTCCATTGGAATTTTGATAGGGATTGCATTGACTCTGTAGATTGTTTAGATAGTATAGACATTTTAACAATATACTTCTTCTAATCCATGAATATAAAATATCCTTCCATTTATTTGGGTCTCATTCAGTTTCTTTAATCAATGTCGTAGTTTTCATTGTATAGATCTTTTACTACCTTGATTAAATTAATTCCTAGATATTTTATTCTTTTTGATGCAACTGCAAATGGGATTGTTTTCAAAATTTCTCTTTCTGATAGTTCATTATTACTGAATAGAAACACAACTGATTTTTAGTCTATTGATTTTTATATCCTGAAACTTTACTTTGTTATTCATTCTGACAGATTTTGGTGGAGTCTCTAGAGTTTTCTATCTATATGTAATATCATGTCATCTGCAAACAGAGATAGTTTTACATCTCTCTTTTTGATTTGGATGCTTTTTATTTTTTTTCTTCCAGCTTTTCATCATTGAATGTTATATTAGTTGTTGCCTTGTTATATATGGACTTTACTAGGTTGAGCTATGTACTATAGCCCCAGTTCATTGAGAGCTTTTTATTATAAATGGATGTATAATTTTGTCAAATGCTTTTCTGCATCTATTGAGATGATCATATGATTTTTTTGTACCCATTTCGTTAATGCGGTGTATCATATTGATTTGTGGATGCTGAGCCATCCTTGCACCCCTGGAGTAAATCTTAATTAATCATATTGTTGAATTTGGTTTGCTAATATTGTAAGGATTTTTGTATCTGTATTCAGCAAGGCTATTGGTCTATAATTCTCTTGTAGTATCTTTGTCTCGTTTTTGTATTAGGATAACGCTGGCCTTGTAAAATGAATTTGGGAGTACTCCCTTATCTTCAGACTTTTGGAAGAGTTTTAGATGATTTGTATTAATTCTTCCTTAAATGTTTGGAATAATTCACCAAGGAAGCCATGTAATTCTGGGCTTCTCTTTGTTGGAGGGATTTTGATTACTGACTCAATCTAATATTTGATCTGACCAGATTTTCTCTTTCTTCGTGATTCAGTCTTGGTAGGCTGTGTGTTTCTAGGAATCTATCCATTTCTTCTAGGTTGTCCAATTTTTTATGTATAATTATAGTAGGCTCTTATGATCCTTTTTATTTCTGTAGTATCAGTTATAAGTCTCTTCTTCCACTGATAATTGTATTTATTTGAGTTCTCTTTTTCCTTGGTAGTTAAATATTTATCTAGTTTGTATTCTTTCAAAAAGCTGTCTCTTAGTTTATCGATTTTTTATATTGTGTTTTTAGTCTCTATTTTTTTAATTTCCACTCTGATCTTTGTTTTTTCCTCCCTTCTATTAACTATGAGCTTCATTTGTTCTTTTTCTAGGTTCTTGAGGTGTAAAGTTAGGTTGTTTATTTAAGATCTTTCTTTTTTCTTAATGTATGCACTTATTAGGTAAGTATAAACTTCCTCCATAGTACTGCTTTTACTATATCCCATATGTTTTGGTGTGTTGTATTTCCATTTTCATTTGTTTCAGATAATATATTAATTTTCTTTTGATTTATTCTTTGATCCATTGTATGTTCAGTAGCGTATTGTTTAATCTCCAAGTATTTTTCAGTTTTCTTGTTGTAATTGATTTCTAGTTTCATGCTATTGTGAGTGGAAAAGATGCTGCTATGATTTCAATCTTCTTAAATTTATTAATACTTGTTTTGAGGTCTAACTTATGATAAAAACTGGAGAATATTCCATGTTCACTTGAAAAGAATGTATATTCTGCTGTTGCTGTATAGAATGTTCTATACATGTCTGTTAAGTTCATCTGGTCTAACATGTAGTTTAAATCCAACATGACCTTACTAATTGTCTGTCTTGATGATCTGTCCATTGTTTAAATGTATTAAAGTCCCCTACTATTATTATATTGATGTCTGTTTCTCCCTTCAGATTTTTTCTATTTGCTTCTGTTTAGGTGTTCCTATGTTGGGTGCATAAATATTTACAAATGAATCAGTTTAGAGGAAGACAACACTACAAGTATGTCTGCTTTAAGAAAATCAAGCATGAAGATACCTAATCTTATTGCAAATTTCAGTGAGGAAATGCTTTCTCTGCATTCGTTGCTTTGCCAAAAAGATTTACTGCAGGGTTTAAATGGATCATTATTTCAGTGCACTGAAATTGAATTTTACTTACCAAAAAATTGTTTCATACAATTTTGTGCGTATGTATCTAATACACAAAGCTAAGTATAACGAGATTAGTCTTGAATAAGATGTTATTCAAGACCAGTGCTTAACAGATACTACTCTTAGAAGGTCCTGAGCCAATCAGAACACAAACCCTCAGTAGACAGTTTGAATCTTAGACCTGCTGTGTAACAAGGATTGAGGAAAATTCACTTTAAAAGCTCAGCTTGCTCAAATCCACATACACATAAAAAGCTCACATGACAAGCTTATTTCATATTTTTTAATGTCTCAGGTGATATAGAGAATAATAAACTTTACATTTGTAAGAACCTAAGCCACTTCTTTTCTACACCATAAAGTAAAATTATTAGCAAAAGCCACTGAATTGGAATCCAGTATGTCTCAGTTCTAGCTCTTCAACAAATAACATTGGACATCAGAAGATTCTTCTCTCCTGTGCCTCAGTTTCTCACCTCTAACCAGAGCAGATGGGATGACAAAGTATATAAGGTCTCTGACCACTCCTTTTAAAAGGACTATGATTCTTCTCCCTTTGCAGTGTTCTGCTCAGTATGCATTTTAGCAAAAGTAAATGCCACAAAGACCATCTTAAGTAAATGATCCTATCAGGTTTTTATTTTTGTAAACATTTTTCTTTCAAAATTCACAGCCAATGCGCCTCAGTTTTTCCATTATCGCTTTTTCTCCTCCTGTTCCCAGTGTAACTGTCATCATCAAAGCAATTTGCCTCAGAATATTCACCTGCCCGTAGCCTTTCTATTCCTTTCTTATTCTGATCATCTGGCTTATTTCTCTCTATTGAGAAAGAATACTTCAAGAACAGAAATTGTTAAGTGTAACAGAGTGATTGGCAGTCACAGACTACTCAAGAATTAAATTCTGTCTCTAATAAAATAGGTTCTTAGTAGTTCATAGAAATGGAAGAACAGAAAATGTCAAATTGTTGGGTTTACCTTTTTAATCTCCAAGTAGGGCATAGTTAAATAAAATATACATTTTAATATTTATACAATAAAATGTTAATATTTATAATACTAATTTGGTATTTATGATATGTTTATCTAGTTACATCACACATAGTTTAGTATTTATATAACCTTGTCTTTGAAACCTGAAAGGATGCAACTATCAGATTTGATCTATGTCATAGCTTCTTGGGAGGCTAATGCAGCTAGGCAGTGCCATGATTAAGGGGCAGCCAGTGGCAGGGAGAGGAAAGAAGGGACAAGACCATCCAAAAGCAGAATACTCCACTCTGGGGAGGAGGCTGGAGCACACTGTGACTTAGTTGGGAATAATAAACAAGTTGCCTTCCCAGTGTGGGCTGGGAGTGGTATTTACATTTCACCATGACTACCTACCTGATCTTTGGGCTCCCTGAGGAAGGAAGCTTGAGTGTGTGTGTGTGTGTGTGTGTGTGTGTGTGTGTGTGTCTCTATAGACCAAAGAAGAGGAAGTGGAAAATGTGCCGAGGAGACAGCCAAAGGGAAATGGTTTTTAAGAAACAAACCAGCTGAGGAAAAGTATAATTAGGCTTAGAGTGAGAATTGGAAGCTACAGATGCTGGGATAACTTTTAAGACCATGCAAAAGAAGTCGTGATGGTTATTATCCTGTGGAGTATGTTGAAGTTACCCTGTGTAGTAGTGTTTTGGTGACCAAAGCGTGTGAGTCCTTTTATAAACACAGGGCTAACATTTCTTTTCTTTTTTTTTTTGGTCTTTCTTTTTATTAAGGCCGCACCCACGGCATGTGGAGGTTCCCAGGCTAGGGGTCTAATTGCAGCTGTAGCCGCCGGCCTGCACCACAGCCACAGCAACGCCAGATCCAAGTCTCATCTGTGACCTACACCACAGCTCACGGCAACGCTGGATCCTTGACCCACTGAGCGAGGCCAGGGATCAAACCTGCAACCTCACATTTCCTAGTCGGATTCATTCCTGCTGCACCACGACAGAACTCCCAGGGCTAACTTTTCTATGCGAGTGATGAAATACAACTGGACATATTACAATCCCCAGGCTAGCTGTGAGACTAAGCCATGTTGTAGGTAGACTCTCACATGGCCCCAGTGATTTTAACGTCTTGGTATACAGGTTCTTGAATTATTCCCTCCTCTTGAGCATTGGCTGGATTTACTGACTTATTTCTAATGAATAAATATGCAGCAGAAGTTATGGGATATCACCGAGATGCGACTGTAAAAAGACTATGGCTTTTGTCATGGATAGCCTGTCTTCCTCTGTCTTGGGTTGCTTGCCCTGGGGGAAGCCAGCCTCCACAGCCTGAGACAGCCCTGGGGAGACACCCACTGGAATAAGCTAGGGAGCAGAGTCTTCCCAGTTGAGCCCCGAGATGACTGCAAGTTGGCTGACATCTTGACAGCAACCTCATGAGAGGCTGACCCAGAACCACCCCATGAGGCTGTGCCCTGACCCACAGAAATTTTGAGATAATAGATATTTATTGCTCTAGGCTTCTAAGTTTAGCGTAATCTGTTGCACAGCAATAGATAACTAGCCCCAACCATAAGAGAGCTGAAGTGCTATACAAGGTCCAGCAGAAGAGTCAAACAACAGGCCGGGGATTGGACATGTGCAGCCTAAGCTTCAGAAGGGTTAAATAATTTGCCCCACTCGATAGCACCAGTAATTAGCAGACGCTGGTTTTGAACTCTGGTCAGTAAGTAGATAGACAGGAAGCTCCTGCTTCTAATACAGCACTGATTGCAATGCATGACATGGTGAAGAGTGAAAGGGCACCTGGCTGCACCTTCCAGACATGTGCCACACATTTCATGTGACAGAGCTGAAGTCAGATATGAGCAGAGCTCTGTAGGAACTTGAATGATGGTGGTGGGAAGGGAGGGAGGGTGAAGACCCCCACATGGACTCCATCAGACACACACAACACAGCCCCTCTGTTAGCCCTGGGGGGCCCAGGCTCTGGAACCAGACTGCAGGGGTTCAGACCACTTACTGACACCGTGACTGGGACAGGTTGCTTCTTGCTGCCATAGTTTCCTTTATTTGTACTGATTAAATGAAGCCTCGAAAAGAAATTGCTTGGCAGAGTCAAGTGCATGGCGAGCACTTAACAGATGTTCACAATTGATAATACTATTATTATTGTTTTCTCTTCAAATTCAACTTTCTCTTAATCGATAGGTAATTGCTAGTACTACCTTTTAGGCTCATCCGTCAGAGCGATTATTTTTATAAGGGAGAAAAAACTATCTCCCTACAATAATTAGGTGAGTGTTAAAGGCCGGAAGAAAGGTGGGGCGGGGGAAGAAACGGAGAACAGAAGAAAAGGAAAGGGGAATAAAATAAGTTCTGCAAGACGAATGAACGGTGCTGGGAGCAGAGGCTGGGAGGCATGAGAACTCCGTCCACAGGGCGCAAAGGCTGCATTTTATCCATCTTCCTATTGTCCCAACAGCATCAGGTCTGCATCATCCCATGAATGCACAATGAACTCTTTCATTCAGCAGGCGCTGCGGAAGCCCATTGCACATCACCACGCTTCAACAGGGTAGCATCAAGGAGCTTACATTCTAATAAGGCGAGACAGGCCACCAACACATACAAAGTAAACATGCATATAGAAAGTATGAATACGTTTGGAAAGCGGTAACTGCTAGGGAGATTTTAAAGCAGGAAAATGGGCTGGAAAGATGCAAGAAGGTGTGGTGCTGCCTGAGGAGGGTGATTAGGAGATGAAGATGCTGGGCTGAGAGCAGCACGCCCCTTTCTGTGCCCCTCCAGGGCCAGAACCTGCCCCCAAAACACCCCGATGCTGAACTGAGGGGGAGGAAATAAATGGGAAGACCGAGGGTTAGTTACTTTCAGAGTTTCTCAGCAATTAACTCCTAAAGTGTAAAGGCTATGATTTCTTTTGCAGACAGTTGAAAAATACTAAAATATTATTTATGAGAAAGAAAGAGTGTGCTTTACTCATCTCCCCCAAATTCCAAATACGCTATTTTTCACCTACCCTGATCTGCCCATCCTCCCTGAGTGTTTGCAGGGCTCTCCAGGAGGGGTTCGGAGGAACGGAGGGTGCACTCGCCAACCCCTTGAGGGAGCACCTGCCTGAATTTTGCACCCGAAGCTTGTCACCGTGTCTCACCTTAGTCCCAGCCCTGATTATTTGAACGACTGGTTCTGTTATCGGGCTGAGTTTTGCTTTTGCATTCTGTTGACTTTTTTAAAATGACACATGCCTGTGATTTAAAATGGCAATCAATACCAAAAAAAATTAAAAAGAAGAAAAGAAAATGCACCTCAACTTCTACCACCCAGAAATAACCAGCATTGATAATCGGTAAACATTATTACAGACTCCTTTTTATGCATATATTGAGACAACAGGTTGGTAGATATATAAGCAATGGGATAGATAAGCAGCTATGAATAAGAATTATTTTATAAAGGTAGGCTAATACCATACATGATTTTTTAGAAAAAAAAAGTTTATTCTGACTTTGTTTTAACTTAGTTCTGGAAGACAGAAGAAAAGTATCTTAAGGAGGGGTCCTCTCTTCTGATTTACACAGAGTGGCATTCTCGCTAATGACTAGGACATAGGTACCCCTATCCCAGGCCACTCACCCTCAAACTTTGGAGATCAGCCTCCAGAAACCATTCCAGGGTGTTTCCCAGCTGTGTGTCTCTTCCCCAGACTCTGTCCCACCAGACACATTTCTCACCTTCTTAGCTTCTTACCTACCAGCCTTTATCACCTATTGGAAGAGCAGTGAGGCAACACGAAATAATCTGGGGGGGTTTCAGTGTGGAGGATGACAAGGAGTGTACCTGTCATTCACTGACCCAGAGGTCCCTGACACTCACCACGTTTCAGAATCTTCTCAATTCTGTCCTGTGTAGGAGTAAACAGTAGACAACCATTCATTTCTCTGTGTCCTTCTAAGAGACTAATTCTACAAAGCTGCACATTTTGCAAGGCATTTAAGGCAACCAGGAAAAACTGCAAGACATCTTAACTTAAAAGCATTTGCACACGGAGTCAGTGATGCTTAGTGAGCATCGTCTGCATCTGGTGGAACAAAGCAAAGTATTCTCTTATGAGCTCATTAAACATCTGCGAGGTCGCTCTATTCCCAGCTCCACCTCCCCTTTGGGCTCTGGGTTTTAGCAGTTCACAGAGTGATGGAAATTTTCAGCGCTCTCTCTCTCCCCATCTTGCCGGGGGAACCTGTTGGCAATTACAGCCTTTACTCAACAGGGTCCTTTTGACACAGCAGCTGATGGCAGTTGCTGCCTGGAGGGTTCAGCTGTTTTAGGCACAGGGTGACAGTCATCGGCTTCGATTTCCACTGGCTACCACTTTTGCTGTTAAAACTTTTCCAAGACTTTTGGGGGTGGTTATTTCTTCTTTTGCCATCATGACAATTTTCCTTTCTCACCCTGGGTGCTGTCGTGTATAATTAAGCTCTGTGCTCTAAAATAAAGTCAGAAGTGGTGATTACATTACCATCAACTGAATGCCACCAACTCTATCCCTATGAAATTTAGAGAAGCTTCATGTGGTGACTTTTACTTTTGTTTGCTTTTAACAAGAACTTAGTTCATACACCCATGAAACATTTCACTTTAGAAACTTGAGGATGCGTTTGAACCACCCTGTTTGCACCTTGAAATTGGAATTTTTCCGCCTTGGCTCTATTCACATTTTAGGTTGGATAACTCTTTGCTGTAGAAGGTGTCCTATGATTATAGGAGTTTACCAGCATCCCTGCCTATACGTACCAGACGCCAATAGGACACCTCTCCTAAGCTGTGACATCAAAAAATGTCTCCAGTCATTACCGAGTGTCCCCTGGGGGTCAAGTTTGTCTCCAGTTGAGAATCATTGTTCTAAGCGATAAATTATTGCTATAGATTGTATTCAGTTTGGTAACATACATTCCTTTTTTGACATTTATTTTTTGTTCTCTTCCATTATGGTTTTTCAGAGGATATTGAATACAGTTCCCCATACTATATATACATTAGGACCTGGTTTATTATATATATGTAATAGTTTGTATCTGCTAATCCCAAAGTCCCAACCCATACCTCCCCCACTCTCCTCCCCCTTGGCCACCACTGGTCTGTTCTCTGTGTCTGTGAGTCTGACTCTGTCTCATGGATAAGTTCATTTAGGCCAGAGTTTAGATTCCACACATAAGAGATATTATATGATATTCATCTGTCTCTTTCTGACTTACTTCACTTAGTATGATAATCTCTATGTCCATCCATGTTGCCGCAAATGGCATTTTTTCATTCTTTATATGGCTGTATAATACTCCACTATACAGATACATATACCACACCTTCTTCATCCAGTCCTCTGTCAATGGACATTTAGGTGGTTTCCACGTCTAGGCTATTGTAAATAGTGCTGCTATGACACAGGGGTGCAAATACCTTTTTGGATTACAGTATTGTTAGTCCCAAGAAGGGAGGCAAGAGTTTGGGAGGATTTGTGAGGACACTGAGGAATTTGCTAAGGAGGGAGGAAGGAAGCTGGTTCCCAGTGGAAATGGGCTCCAGTTCCTGCTGACGGCAGGATGGAGTCGGGTCCACAGGGGAGAGACTGGTACTTGAAGATGCAGGGCACTGCTAAGGAAAATGTGGCCGGGGCTCAATACGAACTGATTCAGAGACGGCTGACAATTAACTGCAGATAGTTTTGTTTCAGTCTCAAGATTGAGGTTCACCACCAGCCCGCTCCTTAAAAAAATAGGCAAGGGAGTTCCAGATGTGGCTCAGCAGGTTAAGAACCTGACATAGCATACGCGAGGATATGGGTTTGATTCCTGACCTCGCTCAGTGGACTAAGGATCTGGCGTTGACACAAGCTGCTGTAGAGGTCACAGATGTGGCTGGGATCTGGTGTTGTCATGACTGTGGTGTAGGCCGGCAGTTGCAGCTCCGATTCCACTCCTAGCATGGGTGCTTCCATATGCTGTGCAGGTGCAGTTGTAAAAAGAAAAAAAAATAGGCAGAATATTCTACATCCACTGCGTTGTGCAGTCCTCACTGCCTATATGAATGCCTATAGCATGACACTGGCCACACGGGGCTATTCTAGACCTGAGCCCTCTCATCCCCTGCCTCTAAGTCTCAGGTGTGTTCATGGGATCCCAGGATGCTTCCTGTGGACTCACCACCACTCTCAGTCCACAGCTGCAGTGTGCCCAGGGCTTGGCCTCACTGCAGGTAGGTCTGGCTGATAGGAAGACGATGGAACCTGACTGGCCTCTTCTTTAAGCATCCTCAGCAGCTTTTGTCTGGCAGCCCTCAACACATGAGCACCTGAGTTAAGTTTTTGGCTGCTGAATAAATCCTCCAGCTGCCAAAGGATTTACTCCCCATCATTGTAAGATTTTATTTAACAGCACCTGACATTATTGGAACAGAAGCACAAAGTCAGAGATAAGAATTAAACAAGATTGAGGATGAGCAAAGTGAGAAAAGAGGCGGTGATGGATTTCTGAGAGGCCATTTAGGAAATAAAACACTTGAATAAGTGAAGCCAGAATGCATACTCTAGTCTAAAGGGAGAGAGAACATCAGGATGAGACAATGAGTATGTTCCGTAAAGGAGGAAATGTACTGGAAATAGCATAGGACTTAGAATCTGTCCAGTGTGGGTTCAGATCTCAGCTGTGTGACCACATGTAACATACTTCACCTCTGTGAGCCTTTGATTTCTAGTGTAAATAAATTTGAGTTGCTCTGAGTTAACCAAAGCTTATAAAGTCTCCGTTTTGGGGAAAAAAAATGAAATTAACAAATGGTGGTTGTGAAAATGAAAAGAAAATGTATGTAAAACATCTCGCCCTTGCCTGGCACATGCTGGGTGCTCCAAAGTTGGTGGCTATTAGCAGTGCTAGGGAAAGAGAGGGGATCTGACAAGAGGAAGGGGTTCTGAAGGTCTTCGACACTGATCAAGTCAACTTTGACTTTGGACGAGTTTAATGTGGGAAAGAAGCTACTAAACACAGGGTAAACCACACACGGTTCCCTGGATCACAAGCAAAGTGGCGCTGCAGCCACATTTCCTGTTCCTAAGGAGCAGGTAAACCAGGCGGATTGTTAACTCACTGGCCTGACTGAGCTTGCCCCGTCGCTGTCCCTGCTGACATCAGTGAGTTCTCCCCAGTTCCCGCTTCTGCTCCCAGTGCCAGCCCAGAGGACATGCGTTTGATTCCTGGCCTCACTCAGTGGGCTAAGCATCTGGCATTGCCTCAGCCTGCGGTGAAGTTCAGAGAGGCAGCTCGGATCTGCTGTTGCCGTGGCTGTGGTGCAGGCCGGCAGCTGCAGCTCTGATTCCACGCCTAGCCCTGGAACTTCTATATGCACAGGTGCAGCCGTAAAAATTAATTAAATCAATCTATGATCAGAATAACCATAAACTGTAACACAACAAGAGAATCTTGCATAGCACCACAAATACTCAGACTCTGTCTAAAACTGATCAGCAGTCTTTATAGGAAAAAAGGAAAAAGAAAAGCCTGCTTGCATGGGCTCCACAGCCAAGCAATTAGTTCTGTTATTGAGACATAAAGCACCCGGAGCAGAAGCAGGCTGTCAAATGCACCATGAATATGCATGTCTGGGAGTGGGACTGGAAAAGATGCATACATTAGGTTTTGCTCACAAAGCCAAATTAATTGTGACTGGCAGTGAAAACACACTTTCTGTGGTTCCCCTTATTTACTTTCTGTCTCATTCCATACAATACGTAAAATGGATTACACGGATACATGTGCCATGGAAAAAAACAAAATTTTGAATAAAAGAATGAAGAAGACAAGCCAGAGGAAAAATAAGTGGGAAAATGATAAAACCTATGTCCCAAACTGCGCACCGCAGGTCCTGTGTATCTGAGAGATGAGAGCCACTGATTTCTAAGATGAAGGGCTACTCGTTAGGCTCTAGATTTTATTATATGAAAATGAGTAGTACATTCACAATTTCCTAAAATAAAAAGGTCTATTCCTGTAACTGAGACTAAGAGAAAAATTTCCTCCTGCATTGTTGAAAAGAGGACCTGGTAAAAAATTGAAAAATTCTCTCAACTGCTATACCGCTGACAGCTTTTAGGAATACAGCAAGCAACAAGTCACTGAAACATAAGTTTAAAAGAAGGGCAGACAAAACACATGTTTTTTTAAAATACAAGTGTATTTTACCCACTGCTGAGGACACTGTCCTACTGGACCCTGACCCCTGGGGCCAATTTCTGGGGCAGCTCAATGAGAGGGGGTCTGTATGTCTCTCCTGTAACCCGCCTGTGGACGAGGCACTGGTTATAAAAATTGCAGACCATCTGCAATTTCTCGGCAAGTCAATGAAAATATAGTAAAGATTAGTCATGGAATAATTGTCAGCTCCCCACCTGCTCCTTGGGTAGAGTCTCAATCTAAGAAACCCAGACTGACACCTTTTCAAGGCAAAAACTATTGGATTATAATTGGAATATAATTTATGGAAGAGTAAAGGGTGTTAACTTTTTAAAAATATTTTTCACCCAGAGAGGCCCCCCACTCATAGCTCCAACAGGATGTAACATAGGCAAGATGAGGATGCTAGGGCCTCATTGAGTTGGTGGTGGGTTCTTGGTTTTGACTGTTTTTTCTTTTTTTTTTAATGGCCGCATCCAAGGCATATGGAAGTTTCCGGGCCAGGACTGAATCCAAGCCAAAGTTGCAGCAACACTGGATTCTTTAACCCACTGTGCTGGGCTGGGGATTGAACCCACACCTCCACAGCGATATGAGCCACTGCAATCGGATTCCTAACCCACTGCACTGCAGCGGGAACTATGGTTTTGATTTTTTTTTCTTCTTTTTACAGCCACAACTGTGGCATATGGAAGTTCCCAGGCTAGGGGTCGAATTGGAGCTGCAGATGTCAGCCTATACCTCAGCCACAGCAATGCCAGATCCATGCCATATCTGCGACCTACACTGCAGGTTGTGACAATGCCGGATCCTTAACCCACTGAGCAGGGCCAGGGATCAAACCCAGATCCTCAAGGATACTAGTTGGGTTCATTACTGCTGAGCCACAATGGGAACGCCTCAATAGTTTTTTTGTTAATTGAAGTATAGTATTTATAATGATTCAGGTGTACCATCAAAACGACTGAGTAATTTTCAGGTTCTTTTCCATTATAATTTATTACAAGATATTAAATATAGAGTATTAAAGAGCAACAAAGGTTTTAATTTCCTGTTTGAAAAATCATACTATTCATACAAAAAACATGAGAAAACAAACTCCTTACTTAATCAGATAAAAGGGGTGTGGCTTATCAAGAATTATGACACGCACTTCCCCAGTTAGTCATTTCTCTTATTTTTCCATCCAAGCCTGAGTGTTTCTTCATAGTGGGTCCAATATAAAATAGCCCCATCCTCATATTCCTTTCTTTTTTTTTTTTTCTTTTTACAATGGTACCTGTGGCATATGGCAGTTCCTGGGCTAGGGGTCAAATCGGAGCTGTAGCTGCCAGCCTACACCACAGCCACAACAACCCCAGATCCAAGCCACATCTGTGACCTACACTGCAGCTTGTGGCAACATCGGATTCCTAACCCACTGAGCGAGGCCAGGGATCGCACTGGCATCCTCTCGGACACGACGTCGGGTTCATAACCCACTGAGCCACAACAGGAACTTCTCCATCTTCATATTCTTTTCACCTGATAATTTAAGAAGTCTCGTAGCAGAGAGCAGGCAAGCTGCACAAAAGTTAAAGGGCATGTTGAGTTTCACTTAGCAAAACCTTCAGGAGAGCTGCAACCAGCTGCTAAATTATCCTCTGACCCTGCCTTTTGATGATGGTGGTGGATCAGGAATAGGCAGAAGCAGCTTCTACAGGAAAGAGCCTGGAATTGACACGGCCGCAGAGGATTTGCTGAGTCACCTATTAGCTGTGTGACATGACAAAATTACTCCATCTTTCAGGGCCTCCTTTACACACACTTAAAATGTCAATGACAAACCACACCTCATGAAGTCAACCGTAAATGAGATTATTTGACTCAGGAAGCATTTGAGATCTGTGTGCCAGACCCTATGCTTAAGTACAAGGGCTAGACTTTGACCAAGACAAAGCTCCTGCCCTCCAGTAGCGCAGAATCTGGCAGGGATGTCAAACCCATAAACGGGTGAATGCAGCCTTCTAGAAGTGGATTCCACAAAGGCTCACGAGGTGGGAGATGATGTCAGATCACACTTGGGGAGCTTTTCAAATCACACACAGCCAGCCCTGGGGCAGGATGCTATGCTCTCAATAATTCTCACTTCCCCAAAACTGCTACTGCCCATATCTAGCAACAGAAGGCATCTACTTGAAGTCAAGTCCTAGACATTTTCAGGAAGGGAAATTTTCACGTAACCCCCTCCCACTCCAGACCCCCGGAACCTGTTCTCTATACAATATTGTCGGGTAAAGTCAGTCATCACCTAATCAACTTCCGCTTGCTTGCTAATGATTCTGAAATCTGCATCTTCAAACCGGATTACCCTGCCGAGCTCCCAAACAGCCATCTGCTGGCGGATACGGATCTTTCGGATGATCCTCAAGTTCCTCATGTACAGCAGAAACAACGCTGACCTCAGGGCCCTTCTTTCTGCTGGTGGACCTTGTCCTCCTATATCTCATATTGTGTTGAAGGACACACAATCCGCCCAAGCCAGCGAACTTGGAGTCATCCTAGACTTCCTCCAACCTTTGTACCATTATTAGTCATCCACCACATCCTGTAAGTGCCACCACTGAAAAACGTAATATATATCCCTAACTCTCTATTCCTATTGCCCTCATCCTAGTTAAAATCTGTGACAACCTGAAATCATTTCTTTTTTTCCTGGAATATCAGCATGACCTTCTCGTCTACTTCAAAATGTTCTCCATAAATTATAATAGTCCTTTCCCATGGGTAATCTGATGACATCACCCCCAGCTAAAATCCTCCCAATGGTTTTTTTTTTCTGTTTTTTGTCTTTTGTCCTTTTAGGGCCGTACCGTGGCATATGGAGGCTCCCAGGCTAGAGGTCTAATCAGAGTTATTGTTGCTGGCCTACGCCACAGCCACTGCAGCACAAGATCCGAGCCACGTCTGCAACCTACACCACAGCTCACGGCAACGCCAGATCTTTAAACCACTGAGTGAGGCCAGGGATTGAACCCACCACCTCATGGTTCCTAGTCGGATTTGTTTCTTCTGTGCCATGACAGGAACTCCATTTCTGTTTTTTTTTTTTTCTTTGTTTTTTTTTAAATCCTTCCAATGATTTTACCTCTGTCCTCTTCACCCAGCACCCAGAACTGTGTCTGACTCCTCTCCCCGCTTGATCAATTCTGGGGCAGAGTGAGGGACTGGTGTGCGTGAGGAATGGATGGCATAAGGAAAGAATTGTAGAGGCGATCACCCAGCATTGAAGTAATTTATAGTCTGACTTGAAAGGTACTGAAAGAATAGAACACGATAAAGGTTATTCCGTGAGCACTTATTGAATACCTGTGATGTGTCTGGCACCAAGCCAGCTGCTTAGTGAAAATGATTAGAATACATGGTTCTTGGAGTTCCTGTTGTGGCTCAGCGGTTAACGAACCCAACCAGTATCCATGAGGATGCAGGTTCGATCCTTGGCCTTGCTCAGTGGGTTAAGGATCCAGCATTGCCATGAGCTGTGGTGTAGGTCACAGACACAGCTCGGATCTGGCATTGCTGTAGCTGTGACATAGGCCGGCAGCTGTAGCTCTGATTCAACACCTAGCCTGGGAAGCCCCATATGCTGCAACTGTGGTCCTAAAAAGACAAAAATAAATAAAACAAAATAAAATAGTTCCTGCACTTGAGTTGGGACATTTGCAACATAATGAGTTTTGCGTCACGATGTAAGTGTGAAGTACAGCCAGAGCATGCAGCTTGACTTGTGACTTGGAAGTTGAGCAAGGACTTGCCAGGCGACAGTGGGCTGTGTGGGGGATAAGGAAGCCAGAAGTCCCAGCAAGAGGAAGCATGACATTTGAGAATCACAAGCAGTTCACTGCTGAAGGATTACTGGGTGCTGTTCAAAGGAGGATGATCAAGGGAGCACGAGAGGGAAGGGGTGGGCTGAGGCTCTCATTCATTGCTTCACCTACTCACTCAAATGCTCATCAACAAATATTACCTAATATCCTTTCCCATGTCTCCTATTAGTTCTATCAGCCCCAGAGGGCTATGGTTGGGTCATGGCTTAAGTTAAGACCTTGAAAGTCACCTGCAAGCAGACAAAGGTTCTAAGCGAGGTCACCATTGGTAATTGCTTCCCCCTCCCCAGCCTCACCCTCAGTCCCTGTAACATGACTTTAGACCCTTCAATATTTTGATCTAGTGTTCCAGCCAAAGACTATTGATGTCATCCTCTAAACAAATTAGAATGAAAGTAAACATATTTAAAGAGAAAAGGGGTGGGGGGGGCTTCAACACTTGCACAGAAACCTCTTTGTTGCTAGAAACACTTAGGACAGGAAGGTACAGGGCTGAAGTCAACTGTTTGCCACATTCAGTGTATAGTTTTCGTGTTTTAAACTATCAGTGTTCAATCATTACTCCTGTAGTGGCAATCTTTTCTTTTGTGTATGTGAGTTTCTCCCTATTAAATAGGCCTCCTTTTGGAAGAATTCTTACGGCAACAACTGTAATTACAACCCAAGACTGAGCTGGAAAATGTGGTGATGTGACAGCTTTTGTGACAGGAAGGGTGGAGAAAGAATGAAAGCTTATAATTTTCTTTGAGGTGTCTTGAAATCTGACAGTAGTCCTGCCCTTATGATGTAAACGTGCAGTGACCCGGAGAGTCAGGAGAGATTAAGCTAGACACGCCAAGTCCCTGCTACATGGACTCCTGGTCGACAGCAAGAGTTGAATTCTCCATAGCTTCTTGAAAAGGAATAGTCTAGAACAATAGTTGCCAATATTTTGGAATACGAGGGCTTCTTTTTTCATGTCAAAACTTTTCATTCCTCATGAGTTGTGCTTTTTGAACACATCATTTAAGGAAATGCATAAATGATCACAAGCAATGGCACCTTTGTTATTACTTTGAAATAACTTCGTTTGCTTCATTAATCACAATTTATGCTGTTGAAAACTTTTATTGAAAAATATAGTTTATTTGGTCAACCAACAAAGCTTGGCCCCTGATGAATCTGATGACATATAAAGCAGTCCAGAAATCTATGATTTCCTCCTCCCCCGCACCGTTCCTCCTTCAAGGTCACAGACTTGGAATAGTGTGTCCATTGTATTCATTCTTGGTCATTTGTTTAATTGCTTCTTTTCATTAAAAAAAAAAAACAGGGGTCTCCTATATTATGAGCATGATGCTTGAGGTCACAGATAGAAAGTCAACATCTGCTGCCTGCCCTCAAGGAATTTCAGTCCAGTTGGGGAGACAGACGGGTAACTCTGTAGTAGCAAGACAGGATGCTGACTACAAAGGAGGACACAGTCAGCCATTGTCAGTAATGCCGTGCAGCTAATGGTTCAAAGACAGAGGAATGGATAAATAAGGTGTTGTGCATATATATATAATGGAATACTACTCAGCCATAAAAAAGAATGAAATCATGCCATTTGCAGCAACATGGATGGACCTGAGAGATTATCATAGTAAGTGAAGTAGGCCAGATAGAGAAAGACAAATATCATATGATAACACTTATATGTGGAATCTAAGATACGGCACAAATGAATATATCTATAAAACAGAAACAGACTCACAGACATAGAGGACAGACTTATGATTGGCAAGGGGCAGGGGA
>PVHT021183524.1:9493523-9537045 GCA_004024745.2 Catagonus wagneri | reverse complement strand
TGGGAAAGAATATGAAAAAGAAAACACACACACACACATATATATGCATATATAAGTGAATCACTGTGCTGTACAGCAGAAATTAATACAATAGATCAACTATACTTCAATAAAATTAAAAACAACAACGACAAAGCACAGTGACCTAAAACAACAATCCTAAGGCTCATGATCTGCAAGACGACCAACACACTGGGCCAAACTTGGCGCCAGGCTTTTGGTTTCCAGCCCTAGGCTGCTGATTGGGTTCAGGGCCTCCCCATGTGATGCTTCTCCTCTTCAGATCAGCGTGTGCTCTCCCAGGGAGTCAGTAAAGAGCAGGAGAGCCCGACTGTGCAAAACCAGTCAAGCCTCAACCTTTACAGGGGTCACCAAAATTCCACTGGCCGAAGCAAGTAATTGGGCCACGCCAAGGGACAGAGAAGCACACCCCGCCTTTCCATGACATTGGTGTGGGTGCGCTACAGGGAAATGAAGAACTGGGGCCCCAAACTCAATGTAAGCACAAGAGAAGTTCTTTGCTCTGCATCCTGAAGGATGATCACAAGTTTATCAGGTGGATCTAAACATCTGAAATTGGGATTGGGAGAAATCAAGGAACATTAGTGCACAGACTTTGACCCCAAAGTACCAGTGTGAGGGTAAGAGTCAGGGACGCTCTGTGGAATCCATTCTCAGCCTCTGCCATGGAACATGCCGGGGCCACTTAGGACACAGAGATGAGCTCAGCCGCGTGCCTGCCGGGCTACTTAGAGCTAGAGGAAAGTTAATGAGAGGCTGCCCTCTGCTGCTTTTAGGCCCAGAGTGACTACAATGGGGCCATTTTAACCCAGAGTCCCCAGTTTGATGACTGTGACATTTAAATGAAAAGTAGGACTCACACTCTGAGCTGCGCTCTCCCCTAACCCATCCTTGTGTCGTGTCTTCAAAGGGTGGTATTAGTTTCCTATTTGCAATGTCGGGGAGAGGGAATATTTCCCCCTGCCTTTCTTGAATTCTCTTGGCTGGTCTAATCATTAAATTGACACAGGACAGATTAACAGGAGAGGAAAAAAAAAAAAAACAAATTTAATTCATACGTATGAGGGTCTAATAGAAACGGATCTACGAAGTAACCAAGGCAGGCAGCTTTTAGACTCCTCAGACAAAGAAACAATAAATTTGTGAGGAATTAACAGAACAAAGTTAGGCTTGGGTGCTTAATTAGTAAAGAATCTAAACAGAACGGGGCTTGGGTACTAAATTAGTAAAGTGATGAGGTTTGTTTCTAGAGCCTTCTTGGCCCTGAATTCCTGATCTCTGGTGATAAGGATGCCTTTCAGAAACAGGAAGGGCACCTTTCACATGGGAAATTCATTTCCTATTTTCAAGGAGACAGAGGGGAGGGTCAGAGTGTCCTCACCCCAGCTGTTTCTGAAGTAACTTTCATTCAAAATAATCAATATGCTGGAGCTCCCTGGTGGCCTAGCGGTTAAGGATTCAACGTTGTCACTGCTGGGGCTCGGGTTTGATCCCTGGCCCAGGAACTTCCGCATGCCATGGGTGCGGCCAAAAAATAAAAATTAATTAATTAAAAAACATAATCAACACGCCAGTTTGTTTCTATGTCTTGGCTATTGAGAATAGTGCTGCCATGAACAGAGAACTAAACTCAGGCTCTTGGGAGAGACCATGATGGAAGATAATATAAGAAAAGGAATGGCTATATATTTATGGCTGGGTCACTATGCTGTACAACAGAAATGGATGCAACATTGTAAATCAACACTAATTTTTAAAAATTCTTTTAAATTATGTTGCTTTGGCCTATTTGGGGGCAGCCTGCCAGAGCCCCAACACTGCTGTAACCAAATTACCAAGCCTTAATGGCTTAAAACAACACACCCTTGTGATTGTACAGCTCTGGATGGGAGATATCGGAAATGGTCTAATGGGTGACACCGAGCCGATGTCAGGGCTGAGTTCCTTTTGGAGACTCGAGGAGACAATGTTTCCTTCCTCGCCTTGGCCAGCTTCTAGAGGCTGCTGGCATTCCTGTGGTGTGTGGTTCTTGTGTCTTCAAATCCAGGCGTGCAGCATCTTCAAAACTTTGACTCTGAACTTCCACTTCCCTCTTCCAGCTTTCAAGGACCCTTGTGATTGAACCAATCAGATAATGCAGGATGAGATCCTTCTTTTAAGAACAGCTGGTTAGCAACCTTCATTCCACCTTGTCGAGTAACATAAGGGCATGGATGTCTTTGACCATGATTCAGCCAGCACAGGGTGGGAGGGTCACAGAGCGCGGTCGAACATTGCTTCCTACCGGCATCATGCTTCATGACAGACCAAGACTTTTGTTTTTTACACTCTCACTTTTGAACCAGGAGAATAGCAAGCAGAGCATCATTTTCTGAGTGAATAAATTGAAACAGAGATAATTAAACGGCCACAGAGTATAGCATAATAGTTACCTGCTGCTTTTTCAACTACCTCAGAGTACTTCCGATGTCTCTAAATTGGTCCCTGTCTGACTCTGTTGCAATTGTTTGTTACTTGTCTGTCTCATCACCCACCTCTAGGCAGGCATGGAGTCATTTTATGCTCTGTGCCTCGGCTTAATGGAGGTGAAAGAAAATAACATTTATTAGATACGCACTGCGTATATCATTTGTCAGTGGCCCTGAACGCGTGATTTGTATTTAAAGACGAGTAACCACAGGCCCAAGGTCACACAGCTCACAGCATAGAACAAGGCTGGAACTCCCAAGATGGGCCTGACTTCAAAGCCAGGGTTTTTTCTGCCTCCTGTGGGTACAGGAAGGGCTGGGATTGGGACACAGATTTTGTGTTCAAAGGGGGTAGCTTTTTCTATCATCCCTACTAAGTCTGTGGAGTATTCCAGTTTTAAGTCAGAACTTGGAAAGGAAAAGAATATGATGACTATATTTGTCCAAACCCATCAAAAGTACACAAGAGTGAACTATGAACTTTGGGTGATATTTGCTCAGATCCATCAGAGTAATCACTATCCATAGCAGCTATAGCTTTATGAAATGCCTTTTTTTTTCCTGGTCTTTCTATCTTTTTTTTTCTTTAAGGGCCACACCAGTGGCATATGGAGGTTCCCAGGCTAGGGGTCCAGTCGGAGCTGTAGCCACCAGCCTATGCCAGAGCTACAGCAACACGGAATCCAGACCATGTCTGCGACCTACACCACTGCTCACAGCAACGCCAGATCCTTAACCAACTGAGCGAGACCAGGGATGGCACCCGCGTCCTCATGGATGCTAGTCGGGCTTGCTAACCGCTGAGCCATGACAGGAACTCTTATGAAATTTATTTCTCAAATCGTAAGACTTGAAGGTCAAAATTACTCTTTGATCCATGGGTTGCAGAATGGATGTTGTGTTATCGGGCATGAAAACAACACTAATCTCCTTGTATATCTCCATCAGAATTCTTGCATGACCATATGCATTGTCAATGAGCAGTAATATTTTGAAAAAAGAAAAAAAAACGCTCTTTTTATCCTGAGCAGTGGGCTTAAAATATACAATAAACCATGTCATAAACAGATATGCTGTCATCTGGGCTCTGTGATTCCATTTACTGAGCATAGGCAGAGTAGATTTGGCATAATTCTTAAGGGTCCTAAGATTTTGGGACTGGCAAATGAGCATCGGCTTCAGTCTCAAGTTACCAACTGCATTCACCCCTAACAAGACAGTCAGCCTGTCCTTTGAAGCATTGAAGCCAGGCATTGACTTCTCTCTAGCTGTGAAGGTCCTAGATGGCATCTTCTTTCATTATAAGGCTGTTCTGTCCACACTGAAAATCTTAGTGTAGCCACCCTCATGGATGATCGTAGCTGGATCTTCTGGATAACTTGCTTGCAGCTTCCACATCAGCCCTTGCCGCTTCACCTTGCACTGCTATGTTATGGAAAAGGCTTCTTTCCTTAAACTTCATGATACGGCCTCTGCTCACTTCAGACTTCTGCAGCTTCTCCACTTCTCTCAGCTTTCACAGAACTGAGCAGTTAGGACCTTGCTCTAGATGAGGCTTTGGCTTCCGGGAATGTTGTGGCTGGTTTGATCTTTTTATCCAGACACTGAAACACTCCCCATATCAGCAATAAGGCTGTTTCACTTTCTTATCATTTGCACTCATTGGTATCTCACCTTGAATTTCCTTCAAGGACTTTTCCATGGCATTCACGATTTGGCTGTCTGGCACAAGAGGCCTAGCTTTCTACGGATTTCAGCTTGGACAAGCCTTCTTCACTGAGCTTAATCATTTCTAGCTTTTGATTTAAAATGTGAGACACACATCTCTTCCTTTCATTTGAACATTTGAAGGCCGCTGCAGAGTTATTATTGGCCTAACTTCAATATAATTGTGTGAGTTCCTGTGTGGCTCAGTGGTAGCGAACCCGACTAGTATCCATAGACATGAATTCAATCTCTGGCCTCGCTCAGTGGGTTAAGGATCTGGCATTGCTGTGAGCTGTGGTGTAGGTCACAGATGCCACTTGGATCCAGCGTTGCTGTGGCTGTGGGGTAGTCCGGCAGCTACTCCAATTTGACCCCTAGGCTGTGAATTTCCATATGCCACCCATGCAGTCCTAAAAAGATTACACACACACACACACACATGCACACATAGTTGTGTTTTAAACAGCAGAGGCCCAGGGAGTGGGAAAGAGATGGGGAGTCAGTCAGTAGAGCAGTCAGAACACAGACAACATTTATTGTTCAAATTCCCCATTTCACACAGGCACGGCTCATAGAACTGCAAAGCAATTACAATAGTGACATCAAAGATCACTGATCACTGTAACAAGTATAATAATAATAACAAAGCATAAAATATTATAAGAATTACCAAAATGTGATATCGGGCCATGAAGTGAACAAATACTGTTGGAAAAAGGGTTCCGATAAACTTGCTGGATGTCAGTGTTGCCACAAAACTTCAACCTGTAAAAAATGCATTACCTACAAAGCAGAATAAAGTGCAAGAAAACAAGGAATGCCTATAAATGACATCATACAAGAAAGATTCTGTTGACAATTTTCATGTGAAAAAACTGTCAACAGAATCTTTCTTTCAATGTTTTGGTTTCAAGATTTATCCGTTAGTATGTGTAGGTAGATAGAGTATATATATATATACTTGCTGTATTGTATTATATTGCATTGTAGGACTCTAGTGTTTATTTTCCCCATGTTAGTGAATTTAAATTTTTTTATATTTAAAACAGTGCAGCAACAAACATTCGTCTTTAAATGAATCTCCTTGTTGCTGTGGGCTAGAGTTACTAATGGCACTGGTCCTCAAATTGAGGACCACAGACTGTCACCGGTTCATGGCTAGAAAGAGCAGAAGTACAGAATAAGCATTTTAGAAATGTTAAAAGTAATTCAAATGAGTACTTTTACATCCATTGAACCTAATAATAAAAAATTATTCAGGGAGTTCCCTTGTGGTGCAGGGGGTTAGGATCCAGCATTGTCACTGCAGCCGCTTGAGTCATTATTGTGGCATAGGTTCGATCCCTGGCCTGGGAACTACCACCTGCCAAGGGTGAGGCCAAACAAAATTATTCAGGTTTGCATTTTGTATGTTGTAAAATTTAATTGGTTCTACAGATTATTTTTTCTTGCACTTTATAAATATATTGATCCTCAGTAGGTTGGGAATTCAAAAGGAAAATGCTGGGTTTGCATGATAGCATTTGAGAGTTTCCGCACCGTATTTACCCAGAAGAGGCATTTCTGGATGATGAATATATGCACCTTTAATTCTTTAAGTTGTTTACACTCCAGAATGGTAAAACCCACTTCCAGTCTCATATGTAGTGACTGAGAGTTCCCCTTTTCCCACAGCGGTATTATCAGGATATAAAATCTTTGCCAAGACGATACTTGTAAAAGAATATTGCATCTTAGTTCTCTGACTAAACAGTAAGCTTGAAATTTGTATGTCTTTTAGGTTCCCATTTGTGTAACTTGAACAAGATAGACTTTCTAGGTTTGTCATTATGGGGAAAATACTTCCCTAACAATCAAGCTCTAGGAGGCAAAGTATTATAACAGGTAGAACTGGTCTTGATGAGGAAAAGCCTAAAAATAGCTGGTTCTGACTTGATGAAAAACAGGAAATGCTACTTATTGCAAATAAGGCAGAGATGTTCCTATATATGCATCTCCCCCAGTATTTTGGGTTTTGGACAATCGTTCCATCATTGCCACTGACACACTTCAGAGGAGCAGTGTTCAGTAAGAATTCTGTTCCTAACATCCAGTTCTGGTGCTAATAAGATGGACGATACAGATGGGGCTGAAAGGGTCTGAGATGGAGGCACAGAAGATGCAGAGAGGTTACCTGACCAAGAAAGAAAATGTTACCAGTCCCTCCCCCCACTAACTAGTGCTTTATATAAATGAAATCTAAGGGGGTCAGTGTATCATTTGATACATCAGAAACCCACTGGATTTTTTAA
This sequence comes from Catagonus wagneri, assembly GCA_004024745.2. NCBI lineage: Eukaryota > Metazoa > Chordata > Mammalia > Artiodactyla > Tayassuidae > Catagonus > Catagonus wagneri. The sequence goes on along the minus strand of PVHT021183524.1, from coordinate 9,530,558 downwards.
GAACTGTGTTAGCTCAGGCAGAGACATGCCAAAATGAAAATAGCCTCCAGATCCTCAAATGAGGACGGAGAAGGTTTCTCAGCTGCAAACAGGGGTCATTTTAATGAGAAAGGAACCATGTCTCAGAGGCTCCCCAGAGGCTGGCATGGAGACTCATGGAGATCGACTCCAGGAAACAGGGCCGCCAGTCTGTGCCCAGTGGATTTTGGAACTGCTATGGATCAATGACTGCTCTGCACGTCCTAGTCCCCCTCCTACTTCGGAATGCAAGCATCTATTTTGACCTACCCTCACCTTATGAGTGGATGTTGAGTGTGTGTATGTCAGGGGGGAGGGGAGAGGATGGGAGTGGAATAACCTGTCTTTTTAATTCACAGTCTATACAATTCAGTATCTGCTGCCCAAGAACCATACCCTAGGAGGAGTGCTGGAGAGAAAACATCTGAAGAGCCCCATCTGAACGTGAACATGATTTTGATGACAAGATGCCATCATGGGATGCAGAGTTGGGAGTCCAGAGAGTGACAGGTGTAAATACATCTTACATATGAGAGATGTGACGCCTTGAAGACCAGAGAGTTCACCGTGAGCTGGTGTAGAAGCCCCACCTCCTGGGACTGGTGCCCTTAGGTCCCCTCCCACATTCAGCTGTGTGCCCTGTTTTAACTATTAGAAAACAGCAGACGTAACATCACCGCAGTTCTGAGCACAAGACTTAACAAGGCCAGGCAGCTTCCGTTCTGTACTCTGGGGACCCCTGGGCTGCCGTATAAGACGTTGAAATGCAAGACCATATGGAAAGGCCATGTGGGGAGGGAAAAGCCCTGGATTACATGAAAAGACAGAGAAGTCCGGCCTCCCAGCTGTCCTCAGTGAATGAAAGCCGTCGCAGGCCCAATCCCAGTCCCAGACGCTGCCCAACTGCAGCTGCAGGAGGGCCCCCCAGGGAGACCAGCAGAGCTGTCCAGCTGAGCCCCAGTCAATCTGTGGAGTCTGAAGCAATGATGGAATTGCTGCTGATTGAAGCTACTACTTTTTGCATTGGTAACAATGCAACACCTTTATAATATTGATCTACTTCACGAACATCCTCTATCTCTCCTTTATTAGATGTTCTGCAACTTCTCCTCATGATGTTTTGTTGTTTTCTGTGTCAAGGTCTTGCAGTTTTTCAGGTTGGTTCTTAGACATATGTTTGTTGTATCCTGTTGAGTTATATTATGTTTAACGTTTTATTTTCTCTTTTTCTTTTGATTACTGTCAGCTTGTGGCAGCACCAGATCCTGAACCCACTGAACAAGGCCAGGGATCAAACCAGCATCCTCAAGACTATGCTGGGTTCTTAACCGGCTGAACCACAACAGGAATTCGGCTTCTACTTTGGTCTTTATTATTTACCTTCTCTACTTTCTTTGCATTTTCTGTTCTAACTTCTTGAAATGGATACTTAGATGATTCATTTTCATTTTTTTTTCTACTTCTCTAGTACATGCATTTCAACCTACAAATCTCCCCTGAGGCAGAGCTTTGGACACAGGCTACAAGTTTGGATATGCCGTATTTTCAATATGTTCAGTTTAAAACATATCCCGAGTCCTACTATGATTTTCTTATTTGCTCCAATAGGGTTATTTAATTATGCATTATTAATTTTTAAAATTGTGAAAGTTTCATATGAGTGTATTTTTGTATCGGTATTATTTATTAGCAGCTTCATTACAATGCGGTCTGAGAACATTCTCTGCATTATTTCAGTTTCTGATGTTTGTTAAGACTTCCTGGAGTTCCCTGGTGATGCAGCAAGTTAAGAATCTGGCATTGTCACCGCAGCAATTCAGGTCACTGCTGTGGGGCAGGTTGGATCCCTGACCTGGGAACTTCCATATGCCACAGGCACAGCAAACAAAAAAAGACTTCCTTTATGGCTAAGTCTATGATCAATTTTTTATAATGTTCTCTATGTACTTGAAAACATGTAGTGTGCAGATGTTGGGTGTCCTTTGAACATGCACGTATCAATTATGTCAGTCTGTGGGTGCACTTTCGATATGCACGTATCAATTATGTCAAACCTGATGAGCTTGTTATTTACAGCCTCACATTTTTACTATGTTTTGTTCGCTCATTCTACTTACATCCTTTCGTGAAGGATGCCCGTACTGTACTGCAGACTACAGTACTATACAGTGCAGACTACCCTTCCTGTACTATGCACATGTAACTAGTATATCCATAGGACCACATCCTTTTGTTTTCCCCCAAAAGCTTAGCTATTCGAGGGATGGTTAGAAATCAGATACATGTGATTCCACAATTTATCTTCCTGACTGGTGTGTTTTATAGGCATCATGGGAACCGAGCAGCATCTTGCCATCAAATTAAGAGACTTAACTAGAGCAAGTAAAACAAAACCCGAAATGCAGCGTTGCTGCACCGGAAGGCCTTCCAGTTCCTGGTTCGTGTTCTAACGTGTTCTGAGGTGCATACTGAAGAGAGTTTGACAGGATGGGCAGGATGGGGGCACTGACGCAAGCCTGTCACTGAGAAAAGTAACTTGACAAGTGCTAATATTGCAAGCCCTAATATTCCATTTGCGCTGCTGATTCGAAGATTAAATTAGGACTGAGCCCTGGGAAAGCACGACTCTGCTGGGATGCTCCTCGCATGGGGTTTTGGTGTGTCCACGCTGAATGTTTTCAATGTCTTTTTCAGTTGCTCTACAAAGGATTAATGAAAGTAACTCCATCTAATGTGATTAATGTCTCAAAAAAATCTCACCCTGGAATTCATAGAAGATCCTGATTTCCTTTAGAAAGGCCTTCCAAAACCAAGGTAAGGAAAAGAAAATCACATCTAAGTATGATTAGAAATTGAAATTTTAATTTTGACATTTTATTCAATAATGCATCTTGGTCATTGAATTTTTTTTTTTTTTTTTGCCTTTTGTCATTTTATGGCCACACACGCGGCATGTGGAGGTTCCCAGGCTAGGGGTCTAATTGGAACTGTAGCCACTGGCCTGCGCCGCAGCCACAGCAACGCAGGATCCGAGCCGCATCTGCAACCTACACCACAGCTCACGGCAACGCCGGATCGTTAACCCACTGAGCAAGGGCAGGGATCGAACCCGCAACCTCATGGTTCCTAGTCGGATTCGTTAACCACTGCGCCACGACGGGAACTCCAATGAATGTTTATTTTAAAAGAAAACCCATGCCCAGCAGCCTTCCTACTAAGGGTAAGAGATTACATAGCTGTTTACAATATTGAATTAATGCAAATTAAGGTATAAATGTTGATGCTGTTACTTAGTACCGAGAGGGACCGAATATTTGACTCTTACTGTGTTCTCAGTAATATTTTCTGTTGTGCCATCATGGACAAATCTGTCCCCTTTTTGGACTCAGTTTTCAAATCACTGTAAAAGAAGGGAAATAAACTACCTACTTTAGGAGCTCCCTGGTATCTCAGTGGCTTAAGGATCCAGCATTGTCACTGCAGTGGCGAGGGTTTGATCCCCGACCTGGGAACTTCCACATGCTGAGGACACAGCCAAAAAACAACAGCAAAAATAAAATAAAATAAAATAATTTAAAGAATTAAAAAAACTCCCAACTAAAAAAAAGTTTTAAAATGAAAACACATAAAAACTATTTACCTTATATGATTATTATGAAAATAAGGTGAAATCAAATAATCATGACTTTAGAAGTATAAAGAATATGCAGCTATTAATTAGTAATATTAGAAGAATACAACTCAGTTCAATTCCAAAGTTTTTTTCTTAAGCAATCTTTTCCCCTTTTTTCTTTTTTACTGAAGTATAGTTGGTTTACAATGTTTTGTTAGTTTCAGATGTACAGCAGAGTGATTCAGTTATATATACATATATATTTACATATATGTATTCTTTTTAAGATTCTTTTCCCTTATAGATTACAAGATAATTGAGTATAGTTCCCTGTGCTATACAGCAGTTCCCCAGGTTTTCTTTGTTCTTTGAAGACTATCAAATAAATACATATATACACAGATATGTATATATATTTTTCTTGTTAACTTGAAGTTGCTGTATAGATCTATACATGAAAAAAAGCAGATGGGAATTTTACAATTAAAGCTAGAGATTTTTCTATTAACATATCAACAACTTTCTTTGTTTCCAAAACCCTAATAGCAAATTTTATCTTTATTATACCAGAATATAATTAATGATTACTCAAGTGAACACATGCAGAATCATATTAAAATAACAGATGCAAGAACTCATAGTTGGAGTCATTAATTGCAGAGGCTCTGAGGATTTGGAACAAGAGGACCCAAATATCCAAGAAGCAGGTGTTCCAGGTATCTGTATGGCTCATGCGGGTGCTTAGAATTGTTTGATGTGGGAGATGACAGTTTGTCTAAAGACAGGGCTGAGCGGGACAGCTGGCTGGAGGATTAGCGGCACGTGAGAGGTCAGGGATTGGAGAACAGAAAAGGTGTCATCGGAGCTGGGGTTGGGGCCAGTTCAGGCAAAGCTGGGCTCTGTGCTCTGGGACCGGCCGTCTGCTGGAGTTTCTCACTCAGATCCCCTCTGCCTGCTGAACTGCAGACTGTGCTGCTGCCCTGGCTCTTCTCATTGTTTAGGGTCAGCTCACAGTTACCTCTTGGAAGCTAATGCCTCCCTGTCTCAATCTCTATTTCTCTGCAGCCTTATCATCTGCAACTATGTTACTTCATCACTTGTGTACTGTTCACTGTGTGCTCCTGCCTATCAGAAGATAAGCTTGTAAGAGGAGGAACTGCCACCCCCAGCAGTTGCTGGGTCACTTTAGTAAACATGCATCAGGATGGGAGTTCCCATTGTGGCTCAGCAGGTTAAGAACCTGACTAGTATCCATAACGATGCAGGTTCCATCCCTGACCTCACTCAGTGGGTTAAGGATCCAGTGTTGCAGTGAGCTGTGGCAGAGGTCACAGATGCGGCTCAGATCCAGTGTTGCTGTGGCTGTGGTGTATGTAGGCCAGCAGCTGCAGCTCCAATTTGACCCCTGGCCTGGGAACTTCCATATGCCACAGGCGCAGCCCTAAAAAGAAAGAGAAATAACAGATGGATGGATGGATGGTTGGATGGACGGATGAATAAATACATTAATCTCTGAAGTCTCCTTCAGCTGTACAATTTTCCTGTTTGATTATCTCTTCCCTCAAAAGGTATTAGTTTTGGCCTCTATTCACTCAAGTCCTCCACTCTCAGTTTTTGAGCTAGTAACCATGCAAATTCCCTTTAGCACATTAGCTGGCTAATATGGCCACCCTTTCACAGAGCAAAGTGACTTTACCTAGTTAAAACTTCCTTTGTGATCTATTCTTAGAGGATACAGTGATACCCATCTCTAACAATATAGAAAATTACAGTGCCTCTGATTATAAACTACTTAGAAATGCTGGATGAATTACACCAAACGTACTTTTAAATGCATTGCCGAGTTTCAGGAAAGCATAGGGAATGTTCAGGAGCTAAAACTGAAAGAAAGCTAAACAGCAGGGCACAACAGAGGAGGCACACAGACAGTTACCATGGGGAGGGAGCAGAAGAGGGTTTCATCCTGGTACTCAAAGCCTGGTGTGTCATATATACATGGAGGCAGGAGAGGGGCCCAAGCTCCACAGAAAGGGGCTCCAAGATCTCTATTCTCAGTGATGGAGAGAGAGGTGTCTGAATGAATTCACCCACTGACTGGAGATGACAAGGAAGCTTGTTTACTCCAACCTGGCTTATAAGGGGGAAATAGAAAGTCTCCTCCAATAATTCATGACCGAGCCCTGCCCCTCAAGAACTCTGAGCAGTTCACACAAGTCCACACATCCCAGTTTTCACCCCTGTGGCATTTCACAGAGGCTAATGTAAAAGTCTTGCTGAGGGACCAGAGCCGTACTCCGGGGCTCACAGGATCCCCACAGGCAAAGGTGCATGGAATATCCATATCAATTCACTGTTTAAAATTAGAAGACACATGAGCCACTACAGTGAGCAAGAGTCAGCGGGCACCACAACAGCAAGACTGGATGCCCAAGAATTAAAGACAGAAACAGGAGGAAAAACTGCCAAGATGACAAGAAAAAAAAATAAACACTGAGAAATGAAAATTGCATTCGTTGAAATTAAAAGCTTAGCAGGCAGTTTAGAAAGAGCTTACATGAGGGTCTGTAAATTGGAAGGTAGGTATGAGCATGAATCAGAGAGAGATTAAGATGAAAAACACAGAAAAAGGGGAAAGACATTTAGGATAAGAACTCATAGGCGTTCTAGAAAGAAAATATATAACAAATAACGAGGAAGAAATATTGGGAGATATAATGACTAAGAATTTTCCAAAATTTATGAAACACGTTAATTCATCAGATCCAGAAAGTTCAAGAAGTTCTATGGACCTAGAGATTATCAGAGAACGACAAATGTCATATAATATCACTTAAATATGGAACCAAAAGAAAATGATACAAGGAGTTGCAATTATGGCTCAGCAGTAACAAACCCAACTAGTAACCATGATGATGCGTGTTCAGTCTCTGACCTTGCTCAGTGGGTTAGGGATCCAGTGTTGCTGTGAGCTGTGGTGTAGGATGCAGACAGCTTGGATCCCGTATTGGTGTGGCTGTGGTGTAAGCCAGCAGCTGCAGCTCTGATTCGACCCCTAGCCTGTAATCTTTCATATGCTGTGGGTGCAGGCCTAAAAAGCATTAAATAAATAAATAAATATTTTTTTTAAAAAGTAAAAAATGATACAAGTGAACTTATTTACAAACAGAAACAGACTCACAAACTTCAAAAACAAAGGGGTGGGCAGAGATCAATTAGGAGTTCAGAATTAGCACATACAAACTTCTATACATAAAAGAGATAAACAAAAAGGACCTACACTATAGCACAGGAAACCATATTCAATATCTTGTAATAATAATCTATAATGGAAATGAATCTGAATATGAATACATATATCTATGTATAATTGAATCACTTTGCTATACACCTGAAACTAACACAACATTTTAAGCCAACTATACTTCAATTAAAAAAAGAAGTCCTAATCAGGAGAAGTAAAAGTAAATCCATTCATAAACACACTGTAGTGAACGGCAGAACAGCAAAAAACAAAACAAACAAACAAACAAAAAAACCCCAATCTTACCAAGCAAAAGTCAGAGAGAAAAGTCAGATTACACAAAATGTACCATGAGGAGACTGATATAAGAATTCTCAGTGGCAACACTGTAAGTCAGAAGACAGTGCATTCCTACCTTCAAAGGGCCAAGATACAGTTATCAACCTATAATTTCCTGCCCAACTAAACTATCATCAAAATAATACTAATAATAATAATAGAGTGTACTCCTAGCAGAACTTACTATTTCAGAAGGAAAAAAAAAAAACTGAACTCAGAAGGAAGGGGTGAGAAGCCAAAAGGTATAATAAACAAGGAAATCACTAAAATAATTAGATAATTCTAAATAGGCCTTGATGATATAAAGCAGCATAATAGCTATGACTGATCTATGGTTATAAAAATAGGATGGAGTTATGACAAGACAGAGACTGTTGGCAAAGAGTATTCTAAAGTCTCCTGGGAGACAGAGACATTGCTTAGCCTTAGAGTTTGAAAGTCACATATGTACCACCAGACCGTAACTATCATCACCAATAGAAATGAAATGTATAGTTGTCAAGTCAACAGGTGCCCTCACAAAGCTTGGGGTCAAGTACAGCTAACAAGGGATGTCACGGCACTAGAGCTGACATCTTACGTGTTTTGTGAAAGGGCCCCTCCTCCAACAGACCCAGAAGTTCCTCCCTCTCTTTTCTTGGGTATCAAGTACATCTCCTTTAGAGCAGACTGTGATGGCCTGTGCCGTGGGGGCCATTTCCTACGCCTTCCTCACCTCTGCATCCCAGGGCTGGCACCAGCAGGCACTAATGTTCATTAGAATGAATGGATGCAACTCGCTCAAGGCCACACAGCTGCCAAGAGGTAGATAAGAATGAAGCCTCAGATCTTTGCAGGCTCAGGCTTGTTTTGGAAGCAATTGTATCTGAAGAACATATCGCGTCCCATGAAAACAGCTGCTGCTGGATTAAAGCAAGAAGAAATCCCTCTGAGATCAAAAAACAAATGGAGGCAGAGAAATTCACATCGGTAACTATTGTCAGCCTTCTGCTGGTAACTTCGCAGGGGATGGAGCAGAGTCCTGGCCCTGGCTCTCAGAGCGACCAGGTCTTCTAGGGAGAACTGGACCATATCCGTCCCATGGCAGCCTCCACACGGGACAGAGAGGGTCCCTGCCCACAAGCTTGTCACCGCTAGGAATGGGGGCCCCTAGTTAAAGCACTGCACCTCCATGCCTACTGGCGATCAGCTCAAGAGGGGGATGGTGGGGGCACTGGGAGCCATCTGAGCATTTGCCCTTGGAAAGTTTTGCACTGAACGAGCCAGGAAGGAAAGGAGCTGAGGGAAGAGGAGAAAGGGGGCTGGCTGAGAGACTCAAAGGTAACAGAAGATTCCCAGTACCTTTTCCGCAATTCTGTCTGGGGGCACCCCTGGGCAGATCTTCGGCCTCAACACCCCACATTTTCAACTGGGAAACGCCACATCTGACCTTCCCCTGTCTCACAACAAGGTAAAGCTTGGGCAGGAAGGGAAGGATCTCTCTTTCTCTCTCTCTCTTTGGCCACACCCAAGACTTGCAGAATTTCTCTGGCCAGGGATTGAACTCACGACACAGCAGTGACCGGGGCCCGAGCAGTGATAATGCTGGATCCTTAACCTGCTGAGCCATCAGAGAACTCCCAGAAAGTGGGAGATCTTTTGAGATTCTCTGAAGGGCAAAAGACAACTGCGTTAGAGGGAATCTCCCAGACTCACGGCTCTGTTATTCACACGGTATACAGATTTGTCTTACTTATCAGTCAAGCACCAAGGGAAGCAGACAGAGAAGAAAACTGATCCCCTGGTCAGCTCCCTTCAAGAGGATGGTAGCGGAGATCATTCAAGGGAAGGAAGGAGTGAGAGGGGCAGCTCCGGACTGGAAGGGAGGGCGGTGCTGAGGGTCCATGTCTAACCGCTGCACCACGGAGGTGGAGGTGGGAGCCAGGCTATGTCCAGGTACCCGCCTTATGCAAGAGATACAAGTTTTTTTATTTTTATTTTTATTTTTATTATTTTTTTGCCTTTTGTCATTTTAGGGCCACACCTGCGGCATATGGAGGTTCCCAGGCTAGGGGTCGAATTGGAGCTACAGCTACAGCTGCTGGCCTACGCCAATCCACAGCTCACGGCAACACCAGATCGTTAACCCGCTGAGCAGTGCCAGGGATCAAACCCGCAACCTCACGGTTCCTAGTCAGATTCATTAACCGCTGTGCCATGATGGGAACTCTGAGATACAAGTCTTTTTATTTTTTATTTTTTTTGCAGCATGTGTGGCATATGGAGGGTCCCAGGCTAGGGGTCTAACAGGAGCTTCAGCTGCCGGCCTACACCACAGCCACAGCAACGCCAGATCTGAGCCTCGTCTGCGACCTACACCACAGGTCATGAAAACTCCGGATCCTTAACCCACTGAGCGAGGCCAGGGATCAAACCTGCATCCTCATGGATACCAGCTGGGTTCGTTAATTGCTGAGCCACAACGGGAACTCCACAAGTTAAATACAGTGCATGCCCCACTTAGACAAGACTTTTTGTCTGTAACCTGCCTCCCACCTAGAGAACCAGCAGCCAGGAAACACTCTGCTAGAATGACCAAGGAGCCAAGGAGGTTAGGGGTGGGTGTGTGTGTGTGTGTGTGTGTGTGTGTTGTGTGTATGTGTGTGTGTGTTGTCTGTAACCTGCCTCCCACCTAGAGAACCAGCAGCCAGGAAACACTCTGCTAGAATGACCAAGGAGCCAAGGAGGTTAGGTGTGTGTGTGTGTGTGTGTGTGTGTGTGTGTGTTCACGCACACGCATCAAGAACAGACCAGGTTCTTTGGGCCACAAGAATATGTGGCACTTCTGTCCCCCTGGAGGGATTGAAGCTACTTTTCTACTGCATCCTCCAACTTTGTGGCACAAGTGAAGTCCTTTTTTTTTTTTTCATTCATGTATCTTCTTTGACACTTTTCACAGGCTTGTGGAGCTTTCCCAGAAAGGGACTTCATAACTGTCATAACATTTTAATCTCCTTGTGCCAGGGACAAAGGGGAGCCCTACAGGTTCCCAAGGAGATTTCTTTCACAATTAGCATTTCAGTCGAAGCCTCAGCTCCGCTCAGAGAAAGCAGAACCGGAGCAAAGACCGCCCAAGGCAGTCTGTTCTGACCCCAGCTCCCCGGCTCGCTGAAGTCCGTTGAGCCCCGAGGTCGGCACTTCCTCTCTTAAGTCTTGTTGTCTCTACTTGTGCAAAATGCCTTTCTAATACTCATACTTTCATGTGGGAATCCTTGCATTTTTCCAGGCACATTACTATACACATCTTTTTTTGGGGGGGGTACCTCTTTCCTCCCAAGAGGTGAGAAGAATCCAGTTCAACCTTACACATTTCTCAGAATAGCGCCATCAGCCTTTGCCCGAGTGAGCATAAAGAAGCCCCTTGCAAACGTCACCGGTGGGACCGCTTTCACGTCTTTGTTGACAACAGAGGCTCAGTATTAGCGAATCGACCACTGGGTTAATGAGAACTCAGACTTGCAGCCTCTCAACTCATAGAATAAACACTGTTTTCCTTCGACCCCAATTACAAGATGTTCTTAAACACCATCATTTTGTAAAAGTAACTAGGACTACAAATTGCTTGTGAACCGCACTGCGGGGACTCAAAAATGCTCCTGCAATTTGGAGAAAGTGTTTGCAACTCACCAATAAAATGTAGTCCGCGGGTCACAGCTACGGTTACGGGCAGTGGGACTCTCTCTTTGCAGACACTGTTATTTCCTCCACTGTCCACATGGCCCCTGTCTAAACAAAGGTGAGATCAGAATCAGAATGTCTTTTTCTTTTATCAATAGAGTTCTTTGTGGTCAGCTCCATAAAGATTCTGGCCTCAGGGATATTCTAGATTTCTTTCCCAAAGCCCCACAAGAGCTTTCTACTCTCATGATTGAATTCAAAAATTCAACAAACAAAAAGCCATCACACACCATTACCACCATTAAAACAACCAAACTCAGAGACAAAAGTAATGGCCTTAGATTAACGACAAGGTCCTACTATATAGCACACAGAACTACATTCAGTGTTTTATAATAAACTATAACAAAAAAGAATATAGATATGTACATATATATGTGTAACTGAACCACTTAACTGTACATACACCTGAAAATTACACAATATTATAAATTAACTGCACTTCAACAAAGAAAAAAAGAAAAAGTAACTTTTTTCAACTCAATCAGACCTGATGAAATAGTGAGTCAGTTATATTGGGCTATGTTGAATTACTATAGAATTTTATTTGAATATTTAGCATAAAAGTTGCCAAACCTGACCTGCACAGGTGCCCCTATAACCATATGGGAAAATATCTGGGATATGGGAACAGGAAACAGAAAACGTCTGAAGTGGCCCGTGAGATGCTGCTGAGACCCCCCAACATTTAGAGTGGTGAGGCCTGTCCTTAAACACAAAATCTCCTGCTGAATATGCCTACAGACCCTTGACCAAAGGACTCCACACTCCTCATAGAAAACATCAAAAGAAGGCGGAGAGAACAACCAGTAGTGTCACACACAGGTTGCTTTATGGGCTGGCATTCCAATACCACCCCGGAGAGATTTCACAAAGTAGGAATTCCTGAAGGTTTTCTTTGGCGGCGTCCTGCGCGCGTCCACCACTAGAGGGCAGCGCAGACCGCTTCCGTGTTAAGCACTGTCTCCAAAGCAGAAGTGGAAAGAGGTTCAAGCAACTAAGGGCTGAGCGCTGGGCCTCAGACTCGCTCTCCATGCCTTAAATCGCATCGCACTGTGGGAGTCACCGCTAAAGGTGAGGGGCGGCCAGGTGGCCAGGCAAGAACTACCTAAACTGTTTTTGAAATTTAGTATTTCGTTGGAAAAAAAAGATTCTTGCCTTTGATAACTTTCATTCATTCACATATTTCAGCCCTTTCTATGTGCTGAGACTGCTGGCCCAGGAAGCAGGCATCTTTTGGCCACTTCCTGCTGCAGGTGGAGGGCCTAGGCAAGGAAGCAGACAAGTGAGTTAACCAGGAGACTACAAAGTCCTAAATGCAGTGTGAGCTCAGGGGAGGGAGATGAAAGCCACATTGGGCTGGGTGAGCACTTAGAATTCTTGACTTAGAATTCTTGAAGCATCTAGGAGACTGACAAGCCTTCCTTTTGCTACCACTCACCTCCTCTCATTATCATTAACACATTGCTTAGTTTTGTCACCTTACCTTGTCTTTGAAATAATTTTTTCCCTCTGATGATTCGTTTTGCTTAGTAACTTAACCAGGCCCTGAGAAGCTCAGATAATGTGGTCAAACATTATTTCTAGGCATCTATGAGGGTGTTTCGAGAGAGAGAAGCATTTGAGTTGGTGGGCTGAATAAGGTAGACTGTCCTCCCCAATGTGGGCCCCCATCCCCACCCCCTTGGGAACCGAAGAGAGCAGAAAGGCAGTGGAAGGCTGAATTCTACTTTCTGCCTGACTGCCTGAGTCAGGAGTTCAGAGGATACAGGACTTCTCCTGCCCTTGGACTGAGACACACCACGGACTCTCCTGGCCCTCAGGCCTTCAGATGCCGACTGCAGATACACCACCAGCTTTCCTGGGGTCCAGAAGGCAGATCCTGGGATTTCTCAGCTTCTGCATGAGCAAACTCAATATACACTTTATTAACTGATTACAGCTGAAAATCACACACAAAAAAGGGGTATACTAGGGCAGAGACATATATATGTGTGTGCATATATATATATACACATATGCATATATATATAAAGAAACCCAAGGACTTACTTCACTTTTTTTTTTTTTTTTTTTTTTTTTGTCTTTTTAGGGCCACATACGTGGCATATGGAAATTCCCAGGCTAGGGATAAATTCCAAGCTGTAGCCAGCAGCCTACACCACAACCACAGCAATGCCAGATCCCCAAACCACTGATCGAGGCCAGGGATTGAACCCAAATCCTCATGGATGCTACCACTAAACCACAACGGAACTCCCTTTACTTTACACTTTAACAACTTCAGCATTTTTTGCACATTTAGGCTGGGTGCTTTCTTTTCTTCTCAGTTAAAGAAGCAAATCTTGGCCAATATTTCTAAATCATATTTTGATGACAACTTACCTATATATGTTTATATGTTTTATATATGTATCATAAGATATATATATCTTATTGCTTCTCTGGAGAACCCTGGCTGACTAATGCACTCCCATCAGGAGAACGTGTGAGAAAGATACAGGTGATGGTGAAGAGGGGGACCCTGGTCCTGCCCCATCTCCCTGACAGCATGCAGTTGGCTTCCAGGATACCTGCAAATTGGAGGTTCCCGGCAAGGGACTGGATCCCATCAAGCTTACTGCAAAGTAGCCTGTTCTTTGCCGCTGCGTGTCCTACATTTTTTAGGCACTTTGACCCAAACTAGGGCCCAAGACAGCTGCTGTCCGTAAAGCTGATCCTTTTCTGGCAAGAAACAAGAACTCTAGCAAGGACTGGAAGGAAAAGGTTAAGAAACAGCGAGGGCTTGAAGGCTTCTTCCCTGGCAGCCTGGCGTGGCTGGCAGGCAGAACAGCCGCTGCGCCGACACCATTCTGCCACTAGAGGGCGGGGCAGAGCAGCGGCCAGAGCGCTCAGTGCTGCATGTTGAAGGGGTAGCGGGCCGGGAGCTGGGTTATTTCAGCACCTGCAGCGGCGGTTGGGTCACTCTTATCAGAACTTCCTGGGCTAGTTAAACAGGGACGGCATAAAGTATCCAGCCAGGAAGATTCCCTTGGAACTATACCAGGAGAAGAGCAGAAATTAAAGGGAAACGAAGTGACTTCATTAAAATAGAACAGGCTGTTTGTTCTTCTAGTTTCTGCTGTAAACTTGGATAAGCTGATCTTTTTCTTTTTGTTAGAAGTAATGTCTTAGTAAGAGTTAAAGGAAAAAGCATCAGCAAAACATTTCCATCTCGGTCTTAAAATCCATGTAAAAACGTTGGGTGCTCAGAGCCTTGTTGCACCACCAGAATTTCAGATCTCTCTTCTTTTTCCTTTAGTGGACTTAGAATAGAATCTCTTTTTCATGGCTTTCTGGAGATCCACCACTTAAGTGCTCCCGCTTGTTCATAAGTTACTGTCTCTCATCTGAGACTCGCTCTCAGGTTGGGGAGAAGCCTTCCCCTCCGCTGGGTGTTCTGATGGTCATTCCGCACCCCCGGAGGTAACCTCCTCCTTGGGAACGAAGATTCCACGCCTGTCTTCCTTGTTTCCTTCAGAGGAGCTTTTCATTTTCATGCTGAACACAGCCTTAGCCTCAGAAACAAGCATTCTAAGAGATGCTCTAGGGGAGAAGCCTTTGCCATGTAGTACCCCGATAAATAACTCAGACACTGGGGACCTGAAGCCAGATGCCGGAGGTGACGGCTGGTCCTTGAAGGGGCTGCTAGGTGACAAGTAGGGAGGAAGCTACCCAGGGCACCTGCTCACATCCGTGGGTGTGCTCCAGGGCCACACCTAGGACGGTAGAGGCACTGTCACCCCATCAGAAGTATATTCTTTTTCAGGTTTAAAAAAAAGTATACACTTCTTATGATAAACAGTAAATGTGCATTTATTTCTGTCTTATTTTATGATCTCTTTTGTGAAGCTGCTCCTGTGTTTCTTGTTTTCTCCCTGGTGTTTTTTGGATTATTTTTTTCACTCTATTGTGTGTACATTATGGGCTCTATTTTTATTCTTTAAGCGGTTACCTTTAAATTGCATATGTAATTTTAAAAGCTCTAGTAAAATAAAGTATGTGTATTCTGCTTCCAAACCATGGAGGGATCTTAAAATCTTGAATGCCAGTCTCTCCGTCCCATGTGACCTGCTGTTTCTGTCCAGTATTTTGGTTCTACCTTATCAATTGGAAAGTAGTTTTTTTTTAATGTAATACTGAAAATACATAGGAGTTCCTGCTATGGTGCAGGGGGTTAATGATGCAGCATTGTCACAGCTGTAGCGTAGGTTGCAGCCACAGCTTAGATTCCGTCCCTAGCCCGGGAACTTCTATGTGCCTTGGATACAACCAAAAAATAATTAAGTAAAAATATGGAAACCCTCTGTAAGAATGTATTTCATGAGTACTTTTTCTAGGTTCTGTATCTGATCATCTGAAACCTTACAAGGGTCTAGAACTGTTTTTTGTGGTGCTGCTGAATCTGATGCGTGGTGTCTTGTTCCTAAAGGGTCTGGCAACTTTTTGTGATGAGCCCGTATTCTGAAAACCTGTGGGGCCGTGCTTGAGGCTATTTCTCTCCAGAGAGAATACCCACGTGTACCTGGGTGCCACTATCCTGGGGTCACTGCCATTTATAGGTGGGGGTGTTCCTCCCCGAGTGCGGAGCGTGCATTGAGGTCCCAGGCCTTTGACTGCAGATCCACAGACAGGAAACTACTGTTGTTATCATCATTTTTCCCACCAATGGTTTTCGTTGTTGGTGCCTTTTCCTGCAAAGCAGATTTTTCCTGGCCAAACATTTTCACAGGGGCTGTGACCTCTTCGGGTGTTCTAGCTGCATGGTTTTTTTTTTTTGGGGGGGGGGTTCTCAGATTTGGCTTCCCCACTTTGTGTGGACCCTAGGTCTGCCCTCCCACCCCCTGCCCCATGGCCCACCCAGCTCAATGCTATCATTTTCCCTCTGTGTTTTCACCAACACTTGATATATGTATAGAATCCTGAAAATAAACACTTCACATTCTGTAATATTGTACATTAAAAGCAAACATGGCTTA
Organism: Catagonus wagneri; assembly: GCA_004024745.2. NCBI lineage: Eukaryota > Metazoa > Chordata > Mammalia > Artiodactyla > Tayassuidae > Catagonus > Catagonus wagneri. The sequence goes on along the minus strand of PVHT021183524.1, from coordinate 9,514,612 downwards.
TGAAGAGGAAAAGAGAGAGGGGCAGGCAACTCAATGCAGCTCTAATCTGGGCATAAACAAAATACTAATCCTTATAAAAATGTTAAGTTGGAACCACATATTATATGCCAAACAAATAAGAAACAGTATGGTCAATAGACGGCTTTACCTAGAAAAGGTGAAAAGAGCTTGGTGGGGCAGATAGAAGGGGGCGTGGTGGGCTGAGTCCGTAGAACAAGGACTCCCATTCTCACAAGCTGCCGAGGGTGTGTGTGGAATTCCCCGGGGCCAGAGGTGGGGCTCTGGTCTGTGAGCTTAGGTGCTTTGTTCTGCACGAAGATGCAGGAGACTCATGCAGATGAAACTGGGGGAGAATTTGGCGTGAATACATTTCCCTTCGCTGGAATGCCTCCACCACGGCATCAGAGGAAACTGCTATTATTTGTGGCACAAAGTATTCACATTCTGGGCGCCAAAATCATGTCTGAGCCAGAGACCTCCATGTTTTACTGACATTTCTCTGTTTACCGCTATGGTGGGTGATGAGGCGTGTGCAGGAAGCGTGTAGACCAGCTTTGCACAGGATCCCAGAACAGTTTTCTTTCTACGCTAGTTTCTGGTTTGTTTTCATTTTTAAGGTTTTTGCCCTTCGGGATCACCTTAATATCTCGGAAGTTCGGCAATATGTGAAGAGGTATGTTTGCTGGAATTTATCCCTTACACGGATGGGTTTGGTGGGATGGCATTTCTGAACGCCTGGCCCTCACATCCTCTCTCTTTCAGCTTGTCCAGCCCTCTCTTTACCCCTCTGTCCCCTGGGAGGTCTTTGGGCCTGGGAGAGGCTGGGTCCGTTCACACTCAAAAAAACTGTTATTTATCTTAAACTCAGATTTAACTGGGCAACTTGTATTTTCATTTGCTCGTTTGGACAACCCAAAGCACATTGTTAGTAAGTGAAAAAAGCAAGTTGCCAAACCTTATGTTTCTATTGATCCCATATCTTTAAACAAAAAATATTTTCTATATAAACACGCTTATGTACACACACACACTCATAGATACAAAGCTCTGACACACAGCACTAGTACCTCTTGGGTACAGGATATAGGAGGGAGTCTTAACTTTTTACTCTACACACTAGTATGTTATTTACATTTTAAACATGTGACAAAGTCGTTTGAAAGATATAATGAATGTATTATGGTGAAAATACTTATAAAATAAATGAAAAGGCAAAAGGTATATATGCAATATATACACCTCATATATAAAAGGTTTCTATATCATATAGATATAATTAATTACATCTATAATTTTTTTTTCTTTTTAGGGCCACACCCGTGGCATATGGAGGTCCCCATGCTAAGGGTCAAATCAGAGCTGTAACCGCCAGCCTCGCCAAAGCCACAGCAACGCCAGATCCAAGCCGAGCCTGTGACCTACACCACAGCTCATGGCAAAACTGGATCCTTAACCCACCGAGCAAGGCCAGGGATTGAACTCATGTCCTCATGGTAACTAGTCAGATTCATTTTTGCTGCACCACAACGGGAACTCCCATCTATGTTTTTTAAGACCGCTTCATAAGAACATGCACTAAAAAGTTAACAGCTGTTCTGGACATGGTACTCCAGTCACCCACGTAAAAGATTAATCCATGTACATGGACTTGGTGCTGCTGCTTGATTTGCTGACCCTTCCTTTATTTCTCTATTGTTTTTTTTTTTTTTTGTCTTTTTGCCTTATCTAGGGCCGCACCCGCGGCATATGGAGGTTCCCAGGCTAGGGGTCTAACAGGAGCTGTAGCCACCGGCCTTCGTCACAGCCACAGCAACACGGGATCCAAGCCGTGTCTGCAACCTACACCACAGCTCACGGCAACGCTGGATCCTTAACCCACTGAGCAAGGCCAGGGATCGAACCTGCAACCTCATGGTTCCTAGTCAGATTCGTTAACCACTGAGCCACGAAGGGAAGCCCTATTTCTCTATTGTTTATTTATTTTTTTGGCCGCACTCAAAGTATGCAGAAGTTTGAGAGCCAGGAATTGAACCTGTGCCACAGCATCAACCCAAGCTGCTGCAGCGACAATGCCAGCTCCTTAACCCGCTGTGCACACGGGAACTATGAGGACCCCTCATTCAGATCACACTCCAAGTTTACCAAGAGGGAAGAGGAAATCAAAAGCCCATGGGGATGACGGGCACGCCTGGGCCAGGCTTTAGGCTGTGAGCTCAAGGAGGGGGTCCGGGGTGGCCGTACGCGCAGGTTTATGTCATAGTAAAGCCATGAGTCCCGGGGACTGGAGCTAAATGTTCTCTCGAGTGGATGCCTACTGGCCCAACACCATTTAAAAAGCCTGACACTTACTCTGAAAATTTAAATCATATCCTTAAGATAAGATATGCAGGACTTTTCTGTATATTGGAAACATCATGGAAAAATTTTAACCTTACGTCATAGCCAATACTTTATATGTTTAATCTCTTGTGGGCAGCACACAGCCATGAACTTGGCCGATTGAGTCTTTTTGTAAAAATCACACCCCCACACTTCTCCAGACTCTGTGCGCCCCTCATCCTCCTTGATGACATTCTTTCAGTTTTGGATCCTCCAACCTTCTGCACCTCAAAATAGTCTATCAGACCCACCTCTATCAGACCCACCATTTGTTCTCTTTGATTCTATTTTTAGAGTGGCTTTCCTCTGGACAGAACCATAGAGCAGCTGCAAGAGCCGATGTCCATTCAACTGTGACAAAAAAAAAAAAATCCCCTTACACAAGCACAGACACACCAAGGCTGTCCCCAAGCCTCTCCAAATACTGCTCTGAGCCTGAGAGCCCCCGCCACCCAGAGGTGGAGGGTCTCCTCTCTCGAACCAGCTGGTGCTGGGTGGAGAGGCAGTCACAATAAACACGTGGGTGTAAAAAAGGAAGGAGGAGTCATTTAGAGCAGTCACTACTAAAACTTACTTTTTAAGGATCCATCATCAGATAAGATTCACGACTTAATAGAAGTGAGGAATGTATTTCTGCCACAGGTCAGGGTGTAATGAAGAAGGAGTCCCACCGAGTTTCTGCTCGCAAGGAGTGAATAGGCGGAGACCCAGCAGCAAGTGACGAACCTCACGTATAACACCTAATGTTTTTGCATGCTGCTGTACCAAGAACTTTAATGGACTTGAGCTCATCTTCCCCACCACCCTAGAAGTAAGCTGCTGGGAAAACAGAGGAAAAGAGTGAGAAGCAAGGGGTTACCTGTAGGTTAAGTGACATTAACAAATGTGGAGTTCCCATCGTGGCTCAGCGGTTAACGAACCCGATTAGCATCCACGAGGACTCTAGTTTGATCTCTGACCTCGTTCAGTGGGTTAAGGATCTGGCATTGCCATGAGCTGCGGTGTAGGTAGCAGACGCGGCTCGGATCCCACACTGCTGTGGCTGTGGTGTAGGCCTGTGGCTACAGCTCCGATTCGACCCTTAGCCTGGGAACCTCCATAAGCTGAGGGTGCGGCCCTAAAAAGACCAAAAAATAAATAAATAAATAAATAAATAAAGTGAAATGTCACTTCTTCATTTCTGAATCATAGACCTTGTCAATGAATCTTAAGCAGCACCAGTTAAATGGGCTCGAGGGAAAGGAGGCCCCAGGCTCCATCTGCTGCAGGTTGGTCATTCAGTCTGCTCCCCTGCCCCACTCCTGCCAGCACCCTAGTCCCTCCCCAGGACCCAAGGCCAGTCTGTGCGCTTCCCTCAAATGGCCATAACCAGCAGTGTCAGTCTGAGCTTCTGGAGTGACGGTTAGAAGTAAAGGGCCAGTCTGGAGTCCAAAAGGCAAGGAACCGCCGAAGCTTGCTTCTGAAGAGGCAACTCAAAGTCCACGGCAAGCTATTTTTACCCTTGGCTGCCTTAAAGGAACTTTATTCCTTCCAGGAGAGTAACTCAGGCATGAGAATTCGGCTCACTTAATGTGACCTCAGATTGTTTTAAAATACTCTCAAACGATAAATGGCTTTGGAGCAGAAAGTTGTCAAATCATGAACCTGTCCACGTGCCTCCTTGCTGTGGACAGTTTTGTTTAGATCTTGCTTCCCATGGAAGCCTCAGCAATACATTCCGGGCAGAGACCCCGCCTCCAGTCCCCCCAAAGGACAGGGCAGTGCTGGGATACCCGGTGTGAGTTCAGACATCTTGGCTGAATTTACCATTAAGTCATACACATAATTCATCCTGGGTGCCCGAATGTGAGAGGGGAATAAAAGACCCCAGCGTGGAGGATGTGTTCCCTTTTTCCTGGTCGGCAGGCAGACAGTGAGAACTTTTCCTTGCACTCTCCCGTCATGCTTCCCCCTGTCTGGGGACTGCCATCTGTTCTGGAATATCACCCTCCATACAGGGTTACCCCGAGTGAGCCTTTTAGACAGGGTTTGTCATGGTCTATAAGTAGCAGTGACCCTGGAGCGAAATTAGAGATGAATTTACTCCTCATGCCTTCCCTCAGCCCCAGCAGGGCTTTACGGAAACACAATCCTTACTCAGATAGCTGAGCACCCCCAAAATCATTGGTTACAAGCAAATCGCAAATCGCTAAAACTGGTTTGTATCACCCTTTCAGCTGGCGTGTGTGTGGACATCACCCACCCACAAACACAACACGTGTTATCCATGAAGTGTTTGCTGGACAGCCTCCGTGGGAAGTAATCATGGGGGCACCAGATGAGTCATTTATGGACTTTTCTTTTTTCTTTTTATTTGAGTCTTTTTTTTTTTTTTTTCTGGCCGTCCCTGTGGCATATAGACGTTTCCGGGCCAGGGATCAAACCCACGCCATAGCAGCGACCCAAGCCACTTCATTGACAACACAAGATCTTCAACCTGCTGTGCCACCACGGAACTTCCAAAACAACATGGGAGATAAAACAGGCGATTTTGACACAGACAAGAAGTGATGAGTTGCCAGAAGAAAGATACATCCACAGGGATATGGGGGTTCTCGCGAGAGACCAGTTCCTATGTTTGGAAGGAGAGGGGAAACGACTGGAAGGCATCTGAGCTGGGCATGATTTAGACCTGCAGTCAGGACCCGGCGGAGGCTGGCAGAGGCACACAGGTAGGGAATTGCATGGACGTGCCCCGGGAAATGGAAATCCCGTGGGCGAGCAATCTGGATTCTTCAGCCTGAGGGTGCTCCAAAGAGGAATAAGAGGAGATAAAATACTCCCACCAGGGCGGCAATGAAGTAAAATTAAGGTGACAATTGTAGACTCAGTCCATGGGCAAAACTGTTTGTGCCCAGCAGTGACTTTAGAGCTGCTTTTGCAGAAGTATGAGCCAACAGGTGCCCACCAACTGATTTCTGGGTACTTCCTAGGTGGAGCCAGAGGGCAGCGGGCTTTGTGCTGCCTTCTAGAGAGCGGGAGGGTAGAGCGCCACCTGTCGGAGCAGTGGACGTGCCACAGCCCTGTTTGACAGGTGAGCAAACTGAGGCATACAGGGACAATGCGGTCTGAGGCTAGATAGACTCTCAGAGACCAGAGTCAGGACTTGAACCCAGGTCTGTTTGACTCCAAAGCTGCTGTTCTCAAATAGTACCAGTCTTTACAACCTGCAGAAATGCTGACATCCCATTGACAGCCTAGGTATGCAACTGAGCTCTCAGTGGCACCCACTCCATTCAGCAATCAAACTTGGGTCTGGACTCGGGTCCAGAGTGGTGGAGGGCATTATTGTAAAATGACAGGCTTGTGCCCAGGTTTCATAAGAAAAAAAGAGAAGCCCAATAGGTGCTGAGTATCTGTAAAAATAACCAGGACTCCAGAGACAAGAAGATAAAAAAAAGCGCAACACATAATAATATCTAGCTTTTAGCTTTTTTTTTTTTTTTTTTTTTTTTGGTATGGCCACATCCAGGGCATATGAAAGTTCCAGGGCCAGGGGCTGAATCCAAGCTGTCACTGCAACAACTCAGGATTCTTTAACCCATTTCACTGGGCCAGGTATGGAACCTGTGCCTCCACAGCGACCTGAGCCCCTGCCGTGGAATCCTGAACCCCTGTGCCACAGTGGGAACTCCAACAGTTAGCATCTTGATAAGTGCTAGTCAGTACTGAACCACTACATAGATTACTTCAACTTTCACAGGTCATTGAAATAGATATCATTAATAGCATTCAAGGCACAGAGAGGTTGATTAACATGCCTAAGATCATGCAGCAAAGAGAATGGCAGAGGCAGGATACAAATCCAGGTATTTCTCTCTTTTTTTTTTTGGACTTTTGTCATTTTAGGGCCGCCCCCATGGCATGGGAGGTTCCCAGGCTAGGGGTCTAATTGGAGCTGTAGCCACCGGCCTTCACCACAGCCACAGCAATGCGGGATCCGAGCTGCATCTGCGACCTACACCACAGCTCACGGCAACGCTGGATCCTTAAGCCACTGAGCAAGGCCAGGGATCGAACCTGCAACCTCATGGTTCCTAGCTGGATTCGTTAACCGCTGAGCCATAACGAGAACTTCAAATCCAGGTATTTCTCACCTCAGAGTCTGTGTACTGAACTCCACAAACTGTCCCTTTGAAAGGTGTCAAGTAACCATTGGGAAAAGGCATGGACCCTCCAACAGGAAAGAAGACTCTTTAGGATTTTGGAGGTTTGTGCTTACTGGAAAATCATGTAGCCCAAAGCTAGGCAGAGATGACTTTTTCCAAGGTAACCATTTATTCTCTATGTCCAGTCAAAGTTTACTTCTTTTAAACTTGTCTCTGTAAACTCACCCCCCAGCCAGCACATCAGGACCGTGTGATCACTTCTGACCACTTCTCACCCCCCAGGCCTCCCACCTTTGCCTCCTTCCTCTCATGCCTGGAAACTAGCGGTTCTGCTTCTGTCACTTCTTGGCTAGCAACAAAGAGACTGGGTTTCTTGAAGCAGGAATTTGAAGGCTACATTTAGACCTAGCTCCCTTTTCTTCAATAATAGCATTTTTCTCCCCGTGGATTCGAAACTTCTTTTAACTTGGAAATTTTCATCTCTGTGGTGTGAGAAATTTCATCTTTCTATTGTGGATCAGACCAGTTGACATGCTTGGGGCTGGAAGTGAGCCAGGCCCGGCTCCCAGCTCTTTATCTGTGTTCATTTAATCCCCATAAATTACCTGATGGGCTGATACCACTCATAGCCCCAACTGCAGATAAGGAAAGTATTTCAGGGAAGTTAATTTATCTCTTGTTTCCTGGTTAGGAAACAGTTGGAAGCAGCAGAATCCGGTGTTCCTGGATCCTGGAATTGAGTTCCGGCTCATTTATAGTTTACTGGCACCCTGGTGAGACCCACGGTGCTGAATATTATCGTGGTTCTCTGGACTCTAGGGAGACAGTTGGTAGCCCTAGTTCTTGATGACATTCCCAAAAGTGTGGCACCACATTTAAATCACTTTAAAAATCATATTTGTCGACCTGAAGGCGTATATTCCATCTGTCAGGGGCACCGTATTATATGAGGCAGGAAAACTGACCCATATCACTTGCAGGCCAGTGTCCAAGCTGCCATGTTGCAAAATCGCATTACTTAAAACAGTTGCCATGGACAGGCGGTGATTTGTGGCTCCCAAATAGCCCCTTAAATAGCAAGATCCACCAAGACGTGTGGTTTGGAGTCTTTAAAAAACAGAACAAAATGAAACAAACACAAAAAAAAACCCCAAACTCTACATTCTGACATTCTGAATAAATATCCTTATCATATTTGGAATCAACCATATATTGACTAAACTAACAACATTTTGTTTATTTATTTTGGGCCACAGCATGCAGTGGCTTGATGTGGGATCTCAGTTCCCAGACCAGATTGAACCCAGGCTACACCAAATCCTACTAGCCCACCAGGGGACTCCCAACAATGTTTTATTTTGATTGTTAATTTGTTACGGATATAGGCAGAAAAAAAAATCTATTTGGATAAATTAATTTGCACGCTCAAAAAGAAAAAAAGTGAAGAGGAATTCCTTCTGGAACACGAAAGAAATAACAATCTCCCATTTGTGAAATCCTATTTTATGCAAAGTCTGAATAACACTATCTTAGTGCCTTCATCTGATTAGTTCTTGACCATAAGTTCCTAAGAAAAGGATATTAAAGGAAGGTTTATAACACACTTACCACCTTCATCCTCCAGAAAGGTGGCCCCAGCCTCCTACAAGGGCCCCGGGTTCCCATACTCTCACCCAGGTGTTTTTTAATTTTACCACTGAAAAATATGTTTCAGATTCTGCTTAGTCTATTTTCTTTACTTCTAGGGTTTGTGTTGCACAAAAGCCAGCCCCACCAAACTTTCTGGTCTCATTTCACCCTCTCTGTCATGCCCCGACACCCAGCGGCTCAGGCCTCCCCCTACCCTACAGGTCTCTGCTTGACTGTTCCTCTTCCTGGAACTTCGCTCCCCAGCTCTGCCTGGGGTCTCCTACCCAGCCCTCAGCTCTCTGTATAACCATCTCTTTGTCAGGAATGCCATCGCTGTTTTCCTAGCTACATCAGACGCTCATGGAGTTCCCTTCACAGCATCTCTTTCTGTTGCAACTTGATCTACTGTGTAATTCACTCAGGAAGGGTCTGTCTCCAAGATTAAATCGTAGCTGCACGAACCTAACAAAAATTTTTGAATAAAAATTAATGAATATTAAGAAATCAATAGAGCTTGCCTTCAAGTTATTAACTCAGAAAGAGAAAGAAATGCAAAAAAAAAAAAATTTTTGTCTTTCGTCCTTTTAGGGTCACACCCGTGCACGGCATATGGAGGTTCCTAGGTTAGGTGTCGAAGTGGAGCTACAGCAACATGGGATCCGAGGGGCAGTGAGCGGTGGGGGCACACCTCCTGCTGAGGGTGAGCGGGAAGCTGGCTGCACCCAGAGAACCCCTCACTGGCCACGCACCCCCTGCATTCAGGTCCTCAGCCCCAGACAAGGACAGCAGCCACAGCGCCATTCTCCACCCTACCCGACTCCCAGATGGCACAGGAGCGGGATGCGCGTGTCTGACAAATGACCCCAGGCCTGCGCCCTGGACCTGGGCAGCGTGGGAAAAGCTGAGCCGCTAGAGCGCTGGGGGTCCTGGGGAGCAAAGGGAGAGCTCCGGGCAGAAGCAGGCCACTGTGAACCCGGGCTTTGAGGCCCCTGGAGCCTGTTCCATTCTCCCAGTAGACTTCATCACAAAACAGAAACTCAGACGAAATGATTAAGACTCGCAAGACAACTGCTCTAAAGCAGTGAAGGGCAAGGTTAATGGAAAGGAGAGTTTGCTTTATTTTGGATGCCAGCAAAATAAAGGGAGGAGGGCCCCCTCCTCTCCAAAGGCCAGCTCCCCCCATTGTCAATCCGGGGGCAAGAGTTTTCATAGACGGAAGGAGGGAGCCACATGCAGAAACAGCACGTCTTATCGGCACATCTAACAGTCACCTTGACAATGGTCATACCGAGGTCTGACCAGCGTCATCTACATTGTTTTAAGTACAGTTAATCTTCTATCCAAGGGTCAGTTTGTTCCCATTTTCTTGAGGCCAGTTCTCAGAACTGTGACAGCTTATGGCCTGGCTACTGACTGGTTATTATGTGGTTAACTTCCGCCACCTGATGGGGGTTTCAGTATCTATAAGACCGCTCACAGGATACAGCTCAGAATTTCATCTACAGCCCTTGAGGAGGAACTGAAGGTCCCTGGCTTTGTTTAATGACTAGACTATTATTATTTGGTTTTGTCTGACTGTTTTCATTTGCGCCTGCATTTTCTCACTTTTCTGATTAAACTTAGTCTTTGACTAAAGGTTTTCTACAAACAAAAGGCAGGTGGACGGCATGGGGGATGGGCAGGGAGGACCACAGGGTCCTGCTCGGCTTCACTGTCGCTAATGGAGTGTCCTTCCTCCCAGGTTCTCAGCAAACAGAATTGTGTCTCTTACCTTCATCACACGCGCACCCCGAATGTACAGCAATGATGCCAGTACCAGTCATAGGGTTCCTTCTGTTTTCCTCTTTCCCTATGTATAGTGCCCCTTGCTGCCGGTGAGAGACCTGGCACCCATCATTTAGGAGGGAGGGCAAAGGAGAAAAAAATAGCTTTGTTGCTTTGCCAGGCCTTGCCGTCCATCATTCTTGATATGTTTTCTTATCTAATCATCCCCCTCCTTATAACCACATTCTTACTGCTGCTGCCGCTCCTCCCCAACAAGTGCTCCCTGCCCCCACCCTGTTTCCACTTCTGTGTCAACTCTAACTGGATGCTCTTCTATCTCGTACGCCCACCTCCCCCCCCTTGAGCTCTGATCCCCAGACTTTCCTGCCCCAACGTGCACAGACTTCCTCGCGGACACCTTCCTCACCGGGTTCCGGAGCCTGCACTCCCATCTATGTGGTCAAACAGGCTATGAAGTTCAGGAAGCTAGACCACCAAGCTAACCTGTGCATTATTTAAGGGACTAGTGCAGGAGAGGAAGAGTTCAAGTGAGCAGTCTTCCTGCCCTAAAGCCGCTGCTCGTCTCACTTTCCTCCTTAATACTGAAGACATTCATCTTCTGTTAACTGAACTAGAATCTAAGGAACAGCGGTGACCATTGTCAACCAGTGCAGTGAGTTAGAGGAAGTTCTATTGCACTCTGAATATTTTTCACCAAAAATAAGCCAGGTCTTAGGATCTCGTACAGCTATATTTTTTCAGAAAGTTTCTTTGGGGTCAGATCGACCTGCAAAGAAAGCAGGTACTGCTTCAGTGGGTCCCTTGAAAAGGTTTTTTGGTCGGTTGGTTTTATTTATTTTTACCCAAAATATGCCCCCCCCAGCCTATGACATAGGAAGAATAAGCTGAAGAATAAGTCACTAATTATAAGGTTGATTGAGGTCCCTGAGTGGTGTTCTCCATTTAATTACTTGCTACCCTCTCAATTTCTCTTGCTATGTCCATCCTTGATTTAATGCCCTGACATTTCCCGTTGCCCTTGCTTCTCAACCCATCCTGAATTTCTTTCCTAACTCAATGGCAAATTCCAGAATCCCAGGAACCAGAGTACTTGGCAATCATCATCATCCAGACACATCCCATCACAGCCTAGGAGTCCATGCAAAGGAGAACAGCACATGTGGGCACAGGTGTGCCAGCTCCCTATTGTCTTCTGGTCCTCGTCATCTCCCGAGTCACTTTCTGGCTGAACAATCAAACCCTGGGCATGGCTTTGGGAGCAAGAGAAGATGACCTAGATTTAGAAGTAACCTAGTGGGTTTTTTTCCGCCATTTCTCCCATCAGAGGAGAGCTTCTGTTCAGCACTGACCCCAATTCAAAGTCACTATGTGTTAGGTACAACCCAAGATCCAAATAGATTTTGAGGGCTTTTGTCAGGTGACTCAAACTGACTTCCCTTGGGCTGAATCCAACCCTATAATATTTCGCATTTGTCCAGAAGAACATTAAGAAGTGCCTGTGAATGTCTGCGGTCTGCCTCCCCTGTCTCACCGTCTTACAGGGCAGCTTCCACACGCATCACACACACTGCTGTCATCGGGCCCCTGCCATAAACCAGGGGGTTGTACTCATTACTTCCTCTGCCAATAATAATAATGACTGCTCTTCCCCCACCACACATGTTCTTTGTTATTCCAGGATCTTGTTCCCTATCCCTCTTATTTAAAAGGTCTTATAATATTGTCTTCCCAGGCTTTCCTTCTGCCTTTTATCATATACTCCTTTTTACTAGCACTCAGCCACAAAATCCGGTAGTTCGGGAGCCCGGCCCCATCCACAGGTTTTATAGGGAGGGTGCCAGATAGAATCAGGAGACCCAGCTTTGTCCTGGACTCTGCCCCGGGTGAACTGGGTGGTAATGGGCAACTCCCCTTGGAACTGCAGCCTCCACCTCCCCATCCCAATGTGAGTGGAGGGGAGTGGATGGTCGCAAGACCCTATTAACAATCACGTTATACTTTTGTGATTTTTTGAGGGGGGGGAGTCACAACCCAAATAAAAGAAAATGGCAGAGTGAAGTAGCATCCGTTTCATGGACTCAACCATCATTAGCCGAGAATGAGTAGGCGCTGGGCACACGGCAGTGAATAAGACAGATGGGGTCACTGCTTCTGTGAGAGGTGGACGGTAAGCAAACAAAGAATGCCGGGTTGTAATCAAGCTATTAAGGGAATAAAGCACAGTCGCTCAGTAGAGATGACTGAGCAGTGGTGGAGGAGCGAGGGAGGGCATCTCTAAGGAGAGAATGTCTGAGCTGTGAGCTAAGTGAGAAGCAATGAGCCACACGAGGAACAGCCAAGGCAGAGGGAACAGCAGTGAGAAGGCCAGGGGGCATGTTAGAGGAACAAAAGCCAGCAGTGTGTCTACGGGTCCTGCTCTGGGGGTAGAAGGTACAGCAAGAGGCGAGGGAGGGAGACGGGGTCAGATGGTGAAAGGCCGTGTGGGCTCTGACAAGGGAGGTCCACTGCAGGATAGTAAGCGAAGGAGTGGCGTGGGGCTGTTTCCGTGGCTGTAAGTGGGGTTGAAAGGAAGCTCAGGGAAGCCCCGCAAGTGGCTGGGGGGAAAGCAGGTAAATCTGGTATCTAGAGGCGGGCCCGGCAGGACCTGCTGAGAGATTGTGAAGGTGGACGTGGGAAGCAGGAATCCAGAACCACTCTTGGGTTTTGGGACTGGGGCATGGAACGGATGCTGGTGTGAGCAGACCCTCCGTCACAAGCATGAAGCCCAAGGACCCTTCCCGTGTTCTCCTTACACCTCCCTGCTCGCCTTATAAACATCAGTTGAGACACCTTTGTGCTTTCATTCAGCTTCAGCGCATATTTATATATTTACTGATGGCCGACTGCATGTTTCTTTTCAAGTAACATGGCTCTTTGGTTAATTTTAGTGCAATAGTTTTAAACAGCTCCAATTGGAGCCAACTTAACCAGTAATCCAAGCCACGGATGAAATGAGTTCTTTTTTTAGCGTTGGCAGGCTGTTTGCAACAAATGAAGATGCCTTAGCTTCATGCCAGCTGTGAGCAAATAGTTTTGGTTCTCAGTCTGTCATATTCTCAAAATTCATAAAAGATAGCCAGGAGGGGACTCGGCGATGATCTGCCTCTGTCAGACGCTGTCCTGCTGTAGGACTCATCCCGCTCTCTATCGTAAATATCATTTGCTGGAGAGGAAAGGCCTCTGTGGGGTCTGCCTTGGTGTGTGTATTCAGTGTGACCTGCTCCTAAGAAACGAGTGCCTTCAACAGGAAACAGTTCTCCGAGTCTGCTCCACACAGGATTTTCAAATATTCAAAGCCACCTCTGAGATCACCACTTAGTAAACCTCCAATCTAGCGAGTTATGCTCATGAATTCAGTGAAACCCTTCATAACTGAGGCAAAAGAAAAAGGAAGCCTGTTAACTGGCTTGAAGGGGAAAAAAAATAGTAATTCACCAACTCCTGGCCAATGACTCAAAAACTCCAAAAAAAAATTGTGATTATTTTATTCTACCCATGACCCCTGACTTAGAAAGCATATGACTATTTCTGCTCCTTTGGGATTATCGTTTTAAGATTCTTCAGATGAACAGATGCAGTTATTCACCGAGCGTGGCTCACTTCCAAATGGTAAAAGCCTTGTCTAGACTCTGAGCATTTTCAGCTGCCATTCGCCAGCATTTCTGCACATTTCCGTATGAGCAAGGGTGGAATCCTAAGCCCATGTCCCAAGTTCACTTCTTGGTGTCCATCGGTCATGTGAGTGATGGCAGCTACATTGGAAAGTCTTCTAGTTTTCATGGCTCCAATGACTTGAAAAAGCTTCTCACACCCCAGATCTCACCTTCCAGTACCCCCACGTCAATAGCTAGGATAGCAGAATCATAGGGTAAATGCTTTCTCCTGCTGCAGGGAACTTTGCTAAGGCTCAGAGAAGGGGGCAAAAGCACCACCACATCCAACAGCAGGAGCTTCTGAGAGATTATGAAGATGAAGGTGGGAAGCAGGATTCCAGAACCAGGGTTCCAGGGTTGACGGAAAACTACCCATTCAAGAAGTAGCAACTCTGGGAGTTCCCGTCGTGGCTCAGCGGCTAATGAACCCGACTAGTAACCATGAGGACTCGGGTTCAATCCCTGGTCTTGCCCAGTGGGCTAAGGATCCAGTGTTGCCATGAGCTGTAGTGTAGGTTGCAGACACAGCTCGGATCTGGCATTGCTGTGGCTGAGGCGTAGGCTGGTGGCTACAGCTCTAATCCGGGACCCCTAGCCTAGGAACCTCCACAAAAAAAAAAAAAGATGCTCCCCAGCCGGCCAACCGCTACCCCCAGTCATTGTATGAAGATGACCCAATGGGAGAAGGAAAGGTGGGCTCTTGGCAGGAGGGGTCTCCGCTCCCCTCCTGGAGTCCTCTACCCTGAGGCTCCTTCTGGTCACTCACACTCAGTTCAAACACCACCTTCCTACAAGGCTTTGCCCCCAGGATCTCACCCTCCAGAGCAGAGTTTTCATTCAGTGGGGGAAGGGGGAGCTTAGGAAAGGGCACCACAGGTGACTAAGACAAAGGAAATACTATTGGTATTTCAAGTAGATGGTTCAAATCATTTAAATACTGAAGACAGTGGAGAGGACTCCTAGACCCTTCATAGGTAAGGACGTCCCCGTCCCACACCAGCGGTTGTGGGTTGTGTAGACTCCAACAAGCATGTGTGGCATGTCACTGAAGAATTTTTCTTCCCATCAAAAAACTGAAATCGGCTATACCAGGAAAAATACTTCCTAAAGCTGTTGCTTTGTTTAGACAAGTGAAACATCTATTATTTTTCATTTAACTCCTTAAGAACACTTGGAAGCTAAAATTTGCCCTTTGAAGGTCAGGCCCTTGTGCTACTGTAATTTACTGTTTGGTGCCAATGAGAAGATCAGACAAGTCCCACCAAAAAAAGGCCTCTTCCCTAAACATTATCATCTCTCAACCCTATGCTTACAACTCTGTGTACCTGTTGGTGTTATTTTCATGTCACACCACCGTGTTCTTCAAATGCCAGTCACATTCACTGCATGGTTTCTATGGACAGTTTAAAACAGTTTGGATATCACCTAAGTTGTTTTGTGTTGGAGGCAGGAAGGCAGCACATGCCCAGCATGTAAAAGTCAGATGAGGAGTTCCCGTGTGGTACAATGGGTTAAGGATCCAGTGTTGTCATGTCACTATTGTGACAAGGGTTCCATCCCTGGCCCAGGAACTCCCACATGCCATGGGGGTGGTCAAAATTTGTTTTAAATTAAAAAACAAAATAAAATATGAACATTAAAGGAAATACTACCCTCATTCTTCCTGAAAACAAGGCTAAATTCAATTAATTATTAATTAAAAATCAATTACCATTAATTATTACATCTTTTGTTATCATTGATTCTACATTAACATTGATGTTCCTTTTTTTAAAGTGACCACAATTTCCTCCTCTACTAGTGTGGATTTAACCAAGACTCTTTACCTTTGAATATTTCTGAAAATTTCGTGATGAGGGAATAATACTCTGTGAAACACTCCACATGCACCCTGATACTGCTAAAAGAAATTGGGCTGGGATTCCAACATGACTTCATCACAGACACAATTCCTTTGTTCTTGGGCAAGTAAAGTTTTTGCTGTGTTTTGTTCGTGACTGACTTTTTGGGTATAGACAAAATAAGACAAAATAACAGTGTAAGACAAAATAATAAAAGTTAGAAATCCCTAAGAATTCCTATATGCATTTGTACAGGTTATTCTGGAGAACACTTGTACTGTGGGACAGTTCCATGAAAATAAATTTTGTGGTAAAGTATACATGAAAAAGACTACATATTAATCTTCCTCTTAGAGAGCAACAATTCACAATAACATTTTAAAGGCTCTGAGAAGTCCTTCACTAAAGAAACAAAGAGACGCCAGCAAAAAAAAAAAAACCCAGTACTTTATCTTTGCTAAATGTATATGGAATTGACTACTGAAATTTTTCTTTGCATAACAACAATTTTAACGTCCCTTGGAATGAAGGTACTACAGAACACACTTTGGGAGACAATGGATTTTTCATAAATTAAAAGTTGCTCATTCTGATGGGGAGAAAGTACCAGAGGGAAGGCAAGAAAATCTTTCTGGTGCTGCAGAGAATTCCTTGTCATGGCAAAGCTGGCAGTGGTTAGGTGACTGCTTGCTGAAGATGTTCTAGTCTGCTCTTCTACCCAAAGAAGTCACTTTTATAAGACTGCTTCTAATTTCAAAGTGATATGACAACTAGGAAATGAAGTTCCAGGAGCAGCTCTTTAAGGCAAGCTCCACGGTCTCCACTGACAAAGCAGAAACCAGCAAACCATCAGACAGGTGCAGGCGGGGCTGGCCTGGGCAGTAGAGTGAGGACAGTGGGACCCATGACCATCCGAAGGGTGCAGACCCCACTCGGCATCAGCTTTTGTGCCCATTCACGAGCCCAGTATTGCTCCATCCTACGACTGCTTCTGAAAAGTCAAAATGTATACCTCCATGGAAACTCCCGTATTTTAAAATATTAGCCCAATAAAGTAAAAATAAAAACACTCTAAGGCCAAACAAAACACTTAGGTAAGCCAAATTCAGCCCCCAGGACAACAGTTTTGAGTGCTCTGGTGTTCAGAAATGAGTACCCCGGGCTAAAAGTCTAAGGCCCAGAAGGTTCTGTAATTCCTAAGCCTCATTGTCATAGGCTGCCTCCATCCATCCTGATTAATCAGTCACCGGTCACCTCTTGCTGGGCCTGTCTTCTTCTTCTTTTTTTCCTTTTTTTTCCTCTTTATGGCTGCACCTGCAGCATATGGAAGTTTCCAGAATAGGGGGGATTGAATCGGAGCCATAGCTGAGGCCTATATCACAGTCACAGCAATACCGGATCCAAACTGCATCTGTAACTACACTGCAGCTGGCAGCAATGCTAGATCCTTAATTCACTGAGCAACGCCAGGGATTGAACCTGCATCCTCACAGAGACTACGTCAGGTTCTTAAACCACTGAGCTACACCAGAAATTCCTGGACCTGTCTTCTTGACTGCTCGGGACTCAGCGTGATTGGCATATGTGAAGAAAGAGTAAAAATGCATTGAATAAGGACAAGAAGGGATCCCCTATGTAGAAAGAGCACAGAGTTCAGAATAAGGAATTTATAAAATCTGGGTCTTGCTCATCATATTCTTTCCAGCTGTTTTCCACACAGCAAGGAGTCACTGTGTTGCCTGAGAGAATTCTGAGACAGCCATCAAGCTTTCGAAGGTCATTTTAATAAATTCTTCTGTTTGGAAATAACTGGTGCAATTGAAAGCCATTTTGAGACAACATATAGTTGATCCCAACAAGCATAAACACAAGACACTGCAGTTTCTAGATTTGGTGATTGCAGGCCTTCTCTTTAAACAAACAAAAAAGAACAGGGAAAAAAATGATTGCTAAAACTTTACAGAAAAATATCACATCTCTCCTTTCAGTTTCTGTAAATCTTCCACAGTGATATAGCTCTTGATCATGGTGAGACAAAGGAGAAATAATTTTAATAAAGTCAAAGCTTAGAGGAATAGCTGGATGATGAAAAGGGAGAGTGTGGCAGGCAACCCTCACTTATCCCAGGCAGCAGGTGAAAGGGGCTTTTTAGTCTTTTAAATACCTTTTCAAGGTCACTGGACAATGCAGCTAACGAGAAAGATGAGAAACTAATCCTTGGAGTGTTGTTTAATCTTGTTTCAGTCTTGTTTCATTCCAGAACGAGTGTGTTTATTAATACAAGATGATGGGTCTGCACTAGAATGACAAATTTTCTTGACCACTAATCAGGCATTGGGCACCATGCTGAGTAAAGAGGTTAAAAAAAAAAAGACACTATAAGGCTCTTCTTCTTATAGGCCAGGGAGTAGAAAACCACATTATTATAATGGGGTAGGTGCCATGAGACACAGCTACACCCGTCGTACCGGGAAGGGGCACATAGAACAAGTGGGTGGGAAAGAAGGAGGCAGGCAGGGCAGGGAAGGGGGTTCTATGAGAGGAAGGTGACTGATAGAGAAGATACACTATCAAAACTTGGTTGTAAAGAAAATATATCATCCTACACTGTCGGTGGGAATACAAATTGGTAAAACCACTTTGGAAACCTAAATATAGAACTACCATATGACCCTGGGCACATATCCAGACAAAACTATAATTCAAAAAGATACTTGCACCCCCATATTCATTGCAGCACTATTCACAATAACTAAGACATGGCAACAACTTAAATGTCCATCAACAGATGAATGGATTAAGAAGATGTGGTACCCAGCTACCATGGAATACTACTCAGTCATAAAAAAGAATGAAATAATGCCATTTGCAACAACATGGATGCAACTAAAGATTCTCATACTAAGTGAAGTGAGTCAGAAAGAAAAGGACAATTACCATAGGATATCATTTATTCATGAAATCTAAAACATTGCACAAACGAACCTATCTACAGAACAGAAACAGACTCACAGACATAGAGAACAGACCTGTGGTTGCCAAGGGGGAGAGGGGAAGGAGTGGGATGGTCAGGGAGTTTACGGTTAGTAGAGGCAAACTATTACATTTAGAATGAATAAGCAATGAGGTCCTGCTGTGTAGCACAGGAAACTATATCCAGTTTCTTGGGTTAGATCATGATAGAAGATAATATGAGAAAAAGAATATATATATACACACACATACATATATATACATATATACACACACACACGTAAATACATATATATACACACACAGACGTGACTATACAGCAGATATTGGCACAACATTATATATTTATTTATGTATTTATTTATTTTTCTTTTTATAGCCACACCTGCAGCATACGGAAGTTCCCCAGCCAGGGATTGAATCTGAGCCATGTCTGCAACCTACGCCGCAGCCTGAGGCAACCTGGGGATCGAAAATGCAGCCTCGTGGAAACAACATCTGGTTCTTAAGCCACTGAGCCACAACAGGAACTCCTAGAGTATATCATTTTAACTCGGAGTGGCCAAGTGAGCCAAATTCTAACTTTTATTAAGCCAAACACTGCCAGGAAAGCAAGTCCTCTGAATAACAGGCCTCTACACTTTAGAAAGTGGAATCTTCAACGGTGCTGCCCAAAATGAGAACTGGTCCTTGGCTTTTACGTGTGTATTGTTTTCATTATTTGACACGAAAAAGCAGCCATCAGTGACTGTTGACTTACAGCTGTTGAGGAACCACACCCTGTTTTGAAAACTGTCATACTTTTAGAAGTGCTTGCAATGAATGTGTTTTTTTCCCTTACAAGTGTGTCTTATCCAAAACAGTGCAGCCACCTTTAAAATGTCACAACAGAGCACGTGGCTTGCAAGTGTCCACTTACGTCAAGAACCTCTTAACTATATTGAGCACAGCCCAAGCACAGCTGGCATTTCCAGAAGCCATTGGGACAGGCCGTGTGAATTCGCTGACTTGACTACAGTCTCCATGAAAGCTTTTATTACTTCATTGATTGATCTCATGTTTATTTTCCTAAAGTAAAAGTTTGCTGGGAACTTTGAACATATCTGTGCTATTAGGCTGAACTTATCTTAGGTGGGGATTCCCGCTTAAAACCTATGTATTTGAATAATAAAGCATCTCCTTTTGTTTCACCTTGAAAAGGCAATGCTTTTATTATCTGGAAATTCTTGGTCTATTATCTGGACATTCTTGGCCTGTGGCCTCTGCCAGCTCTGCATGTCCCATTTGTTTGCAGAGTCATTAAGAGCTCTTTTTGTAGGCAGATTCCACCTCCCACCATAAAGATGGAAAATGCATTACTATTCCCTGTGACCCATCCCTGAGCCTGTCCTTGTCAGTGAAGACAAGTGGATTAACACTGATGCGACCCAGCTGTCTTATTCCTGGTGCTTGCAGTCCAGTAAGGAGTTGCTAAACAGTGATGGGGAGGGAAGCTGAAGGCACTGTGGCAGCACAGAAGCTGGGCTAAAGGTTCAAGCAAGGATTTCCTGAGGACGTGATATTTAAGCCGTGATGCAAAGGAGGAGTTGGGAATCATCAGGCACAAATGAGGGAAGAGACTACTCAGGCAGCTGGAACAGCAAGTACGAAGACTTAAAGCAGAGAGTACGAGATATTTGAGATCCTTGGAAAAGACAGGGACTGGTTTTGCGTGAAGAGATCCCAGAGACAGAAAGGGAGGCTGAAAGGCACTGGAAGCCCAGGAAGGATTCGGGGCTTTATCCTGAGGCAATGGAAAGCTGTTCAGTTTTCTGCAAGGGGTTACATGATTAGATTTGAAAAGTCAGGTTCTCAGCTCACTGAGCCACAATGGGAATTCCCTCTGTTTCCTTAATATACACTACAGCCTACTGCCCAGGCTCTTTTCCACCCTCATTCCATCCCCTTACTTTCTGTACATCAACCACAGCAGTAATTAAATCCTCACGTGGGTAGCTACTCTGTTTTTATTTGAAGTGTCTTTTAGATTTTCCATTTCTGCCATTTATTTTTCCACTTGGGTTCATACCTCTACCTCAAATAATACTCTATTGAAAGGATTATCTCAATCTTGTTTCATCAGAATTGAAATTAATGGTCTTAAACCCTTGAAGACAATAGCGTTGGTTCCAACACCTATCTCTTGATGGCCTTTTCCATCATCATAAATACTGACTGATATAAGGCTGTTTTGTTTTTTTTCCACGGTAAGAATAGAGTTTACTGCTCTGGCTCTTTCTTGGAATCAAGGAGGTGGAAACAAGAAGGATCCTCTGAGAGTGTGCGGTCCTCCATTAGTTTTATTTTATTCTTCCTCTGTTAGTTTTGTGTAAACCGTAGAATAAAGAGCTTTTGTTGATTCACTTCTGACACTTTCTGGGTTGGAGATCTATGGGAAAAAGTAAATATTAACCATCAAAAGAGTTTTCCCTACCAAAAAAGCTGGCTGGAATTTAAATAGAAGTGCTAACTGAGAGATTATACAATGATTTGATGCGTTGAGAGGGGTCAGGAGAACTAGAGGCAAATACAAACGGAATCATAGTCTTGGAGTTGGGAAGATATCAGAGATGGTCCAGAGTGAGGAGTCCCTTCAGTGTCAC
>PVHT021183524.1:9276285-9493423 GCA_004024745.2 Catagonus wagneri | reverse complement strand
ATAACTATACCTAATTTTTGACAGCTTGAGCTACAACAAGTGCAATCAAATCCCCTTGCAGCACAACAGCACCCAAAACATTTGCACCCAGGCGTCTCATCTCTCCTAAGCCCCCTGTCAGTCCTAGTTCTCTGCAGACGGTCTCAATATGGGACCCGGATATGGGACCAATATGGGAAGGTCCCAGCTTCCTCCCAGCCCCCTCCTTTGGGATACAGAACCATTCCTCAGTGTGCCAAGGCGGCAAACAGTACTGAACGCATGCTCTGACTAATGAAGGATTATTAGAACATTTATTTTCCATGATGTCTTTTTCTATTAGTGCGGCCTAGTATCAGGGTAACTTACACTCCTGGTGCCTATTTAAAGCTTGTGGTCAGTTATGGCTACATTTCTCTTTTCACACAAAGAACTGCCAAAGTGTTTCCCCAAGCTGCGTGTTTGCTAGAGTGTGTGTTCATCTCAGACCTACTCGTGGACCCCCCAGATAATAGGGACCGGTTGTGAACCTCATTCTGCTGAACTATATGATGACTCCAGCGATGTCGGTGTCATGTGTGAACTCCCCTGAGTTCCGCTCCTAAAGAACAGTCTATTTATAAACCCAGTCTTCTCAAAGGACCTGAGGTGACCAGGCTATTCACCCTTCTAGAAGCTCATTTGTAGGCACAACTTTCCCTTCCTCTTCCCAAGTACACACACTCTAATCCCTGCTTCCAGCAATTAAATACCTATGTAATTAATTTTCTTTCCTCACTTTCAGGTTGATGAGCTCTTGACTTTTTTTATTTTAAACCACCGGGCAGGTCAAGAAACCCAAGCCCTCTCCACCACGCGGAGCTCCGCCTCTGCCCTGGGGTGGCCTGGAGTTGAAGGCCAAAGAGGGAGAGGAGGGCCCAGAGCACAGGCTGCAGCCAGTGGGATGGCACAGGGTCACTCTAAAAATTGCTGCTGCTGGGACGCGTCAGGTGGCTGCTGGTGGCTCCCCACCGGATTTTCCTTCTCTCTCTCTCTCTCTCTCTCTCTCCACAGATTGCTTCTCAAAAGGCATCTGCTGCTAAAACTTCACCATCTAAAGTCGGGGACGCCACTCACACAGGAAGATAAGGAGCCGGGGCCACAGTCTCCAGTTCGGGTTAGTCCTGGGTGGGGGGGCATGTGATGTGTTGGGGAGAGGGTGGAGTGTCTGTGTGTCGCAGCCGTAGGGTGGTCTGCAACTGGGTCAGATCCTCCTGTCCGTGATTTGAAGCTGAGAGCCAGAAAACACCCTCCTGAAATCTAAGGAATGTGCTAGATTAGGAGATGTCATTGTAATAGAAATGCATGCTGAAGATGCCTTGTAAAACTAAAGTTACTTGTAAATTCTAGCCATAATTGTAAGTCTCTAAAGCCTAATATGGGTTTTTATTCCTCTATTTTATAGAGAAGGGAGGGAGGAAAGTAAAATTCTTAGGTTTGGCTCATAGAGTTTAGAATGTTGTCTCCATTTTTATCAGGAACCACCTGGAACTTTTAGTACCTGATGAGTTTAGATAAAATGTAATCCATTTTATTGAAATGGGTAGCAAACAAATCAGACAACTCTTTGTGTTCCCAGAAAGAGAATCTGTTGGCAAAATAGAAATCCCTCCTGCAAATGTAACTGCAAAACAAGTTTTTGTTCCAAATGTGCGGCAGCAGACGCAATACTGGGACATATGTTTTATGCTAGAAATCATTTTGGAAATGAAACAATCAAGTGGAAGAGCCCCCTTAAGTTGGACTTCATTTAAAATGGCAAGTGGCAGAGGGGCCAGGGTGTTTCTATTCTGGGAGGCAGGTGACGCCCAGACGCAGGCAGTGGCTGGAATGTGGCAGGGAGAGGAGCAAGCGCAGCTGACGCCCCCCTGGTAAGAAGGCATTCTGGGATCCCAGCTCATTCTGGCAAGAGAGTGACAGTGACACTTTGGCACACATGGCTTCACAGCTTGCCCTGGGTAGAGTCTCTCCCGGGAGGCTGGGGTGGAGGGCCGTAGGAAAGAGAACGTCCTTACATATAAAGTGACAATTCTTGGTTCTAGGAGCTTTTCATCTGAAATCTGTTTCAGGAGAGGAAGGACTTAAATGTGATCCTATCACATGGATTTCCCCTCACAGAAGAGGGTAGAATTGTGTTACCATTTCTTGGCAGCATCATTCCAGTCCAATGGTTCTGGGTCTGTTTAGGGTTATGGACCTTTGTATGAACCTCTAAAAGCTCTGGGCCCACTTTATAGAAGAAATACACATGAACACACATGTACATGTCTTCATAGTATTCCAGAAATTTTCACAGAATTCAGAGTCACATGAAACCCAATCCAGAGAAGGGTTGCCAGATAAAATACAGGACACTCAGGAACACAGAATTTCAGATAACCCCCAAACTAGCTTTTAACATAAGTGTATCCCCAGTACTGGTATATACTTATACACTAAAATGCGACTCATGGTTTTTCTGAAATTCAAATTTATCTGGACATCTTATATTTTTATTTGCTAAATTTTTCAGCTGAGACTCAAATACATGACTCCCAGGTGAAGAATATCTTGTCTCTGTTGGTTATCTATATCTGATCACGAGGGGATGCTAGGGTCTTAAAAGGCCATGTGAGGGGAGAAGTGATACAGACCAGACTTTGACAGTTCTGACAGCACAAGCCAACTTTTAACTCTCCGCAAAATTTTCCAACTGAAAGGTACACACCTCCTCATTTGACAGATGATGAAACTGAAATCCTAAAAGGTGGAATGTTTTGCCACAGGTCCTTCAGATGTTTAGAGGAAAATTAACACCAAAACCCACTTCTCAGTTCTGTGACAAACAGAGACAACAGCCTTACAAAACCAGACTTCCAACCCCCCTGCCAGCCTCACTTCCCACAACCTTAACATACACACACACACAGGGCTAGAAAAGAGAAAGAGCTATTTTACTAAAGTTTTCAACAAAACCAGCAATTTTTGTACTGGGTCCTTAATGTCCTGAGTCCAGGTTCAGAAAACAGAAGTTAGCTTTATGCATAGAATCTGCACACTTTATAGATAACAGGCCTCTAGCTAAGTTGAGCCATAAGAAATTGATAATACTTGTCCTTAATTTCAGGGAGTCCCCATTGTGATGCAGCAGAAACGAATCTGACTAGTATCCATGAAGATGAGGGTTCAATCCCTAGTCTCGATCAGTGGGTTGGGGATCCCGCATCGTGACTGTGGTGTAGGTCGTGGATGTGGCTCAGATCCCACGTTGCTCTGGCTGTTGGCAGAGGCCAGCGGCTGTAGCTCTGATTTGACCTTTAGACTGGGAATTTCCATATGCCGAAGGTGCAGCCCTAAAAAGCAAAAATAAAATAAAATAAATAAAATAAAATACTGATAATAATAATTATTAAACCTAATTATAATTAGTGCATAATAATAATTCATATTCAACCTAACACTGACATGAAGGTGTGTGATTCTCTGATCAACAAATTCACGCAAAACCTCCTTGAACATACTTCTATTTTTGGCTTATCCAAACTATTGGAGCTTCATAGCCTTACCACCCCTAATAGGATAAAGAAACCCACAGGCTCTGATTGACCCCAAAAAAGTTGTCTTACATTTAAAGGAACAGCTCCTCTATTTCAGTCTTTGGAACTATAACAAATCATTTCATGTTCCCCATATCCAAACTTTGATTTTATAAATTTGAGTTCCACCTCAGTCTCTATCTTCTCAGATTGGAAGGAGATTAACTTTTTAACCTGCTACAGATTTCAACCTGTGCTGCATTTAAGGGCACTCTATGGAGTCAGGGTTCAATCTGGGTTTGAATCCTTGTTCCACTACACATTATAAAACATTGCATGACTTTGGATATGTTTTTTAAACTCTCTCCGAACCTGAATTTCTTCATTTGTGAAGTGATTATACTATTACCTGTATTTTAGGATTTCTGTGATGCTTAAATTTAAAAATAAAAATAATATAAAGTACTCGCCTGGGCTCAGCACACAGTAAATCCTCAAGGAATTCATGCTAGCTATCTAATTATTATTTTAGGTAGAAATGGAGGTAACAGTTTACCAGTTGGGGATTTATATTTAGGATTTAGTTGTTAACATACTTAAATTTGGCAAATACAAAAGATCACGGAAAATGTGACGGCTCACGTAACTGCCCAGATGTTATCAGGTGTTGAATACATGACACTATCATTGAAATGACAAGAGCCATGGTGGGCGGTGGGCAGTGAGGAGAGTATGGGATTATGCTTCTGCTGCCTTTCTGCCCAGTTTCTAGTGGGCAGCTCTACCAGGGAACCCAGGAGGCCACTCTGGGAGATAGTGGATAGCACAGGGAGGGCAGGAGGCTGCAGGGTCCAGGCCCGGAGAAGGAGAATTCTCCGCGTCCCCTCCACAGAATGAAGCAATAGCTCCTGTAGCACGGCAAGCCTCCTACAACCTTCTGCACCCTGTGCAGTCTCCTCTTTTACTCAAAAAGGGAAGGGACAGGAGGGGACTGGCAGTACCTCCAAATAGCTGTTCATCCCATTACACAACCTCAGCTGCCGTGGCTAGACCTGCTCTGTCCAGCGTGTCCTGTTCTGTCCAGCGGGGCCACTAAAGGTCCCAGAGCGCCTGTAAAGTTCTTCTTCTCTTTGATCCCAACAGGGCAACTCATTAGAGCCCCCTGGGTGGGGAGGGCAAATCAAGCCCTTCGTGCTTCAGGAAAAATGAAGAGAAAGTCTTGAAACTCTCCCAGGTGCAGGCTGGGAGATGAAGGGGCAGGGCCAGAGGAAGAGCATTTCTCAGGTGTAGGAGGCAATGAACATCTCTGGAAACTAGAGAGCTTTGCCTGGCTTCCAAGGAGTGGCCCTGAGCCCCAGACTCCTCTGATGGGTCTGCAGTGCGTTATTGGAGGAACGCGGCCCAAACTGAGAACATGGGCAAGTGGATGGACAGCCTCACCTCCAAGGTACAGACCTAGGAACAGGATGTAATGGCAGATCCAGTAAAGAAATACTGAATTTATGAGCATAGCTGGGAAAATATGATCACCGCGAAGTGGTCTGTGGCCTCTGATTTCAAGAGTCTCCTAAGTGAACTCTTGCATCTAAGAGCTAAAGAGGACAGTTAACTTTATGCAGTGATTTCAGGGGCTCTAAAACCCCTCTCTTATTGAGAAAAAATATATATACATATATTTAAAATATTAATTAAGGAGTTCCTGCTGTGGCATACTGGGTCAAGACTCTTAACTACAGTGGCTCGGGTCACTGCAGAGGGGCAGGTTTGATTCCCCAGCCCGGTGTGGTGGCTTAAAGGATTCAGATTTGCTGCAGCTGCAACTCGGATTCAATCCTCTGACCCGGGAACTTCCATATGCCGCAGGTGCAGCCATTTAAAAAATAATAAAATAAAATATTAAAAACAAAATTAGTAATATTAAATAAATCAATTTGCTTTATGCTGTTAAAATACTAAACAATTATACAATATTACTTAAAGAAATATACATATATGCTCCACAGCAGCAACTCTTAGAAATTTGTATGTGCATCATAGCACTGATTAAAAAAAAAACAGAAAAAGTGAACAAAAAAATTCATATCTGGGAGAAAGAGTAGAATTGCCCCTGGACAGATAAGCCTGGTTCATTTGTCAGACTGACTGGCTAATGTGTCACTGAGTAGGGCCCTGGAGAAATGGAACAAGGGCAAGAGAATTCAGATAAAAGTTTGCACGGGTTTCCATGGGAACACCAGGGGCAGCAGGAAGCCTAGACTATGGAGGAAAGAGAATACAGGAAGTAAGAGAAGGAACTCGTGGAAGAGCTTTGACTGACTCAAAGGACCTCAGAGGACTCACTAGGACCTCAGCGTGCCCTCCCCTTCCTGGAGATTTCCTAATCCTTCTCCATTGCATAGCAACTTATCAAGTTCAAACCTTTCCTGGCATCCAGCACCCTTTATGTATTGGCCTCATGTTGCCTGCCCAGCTGACTCCCTCACTCCAGCCATCTCAGTCTGCACATCCCATGCTGAGTCACGCAACCTGCCTGAGCAAGAGGCGTTTCCTCTACTTTAAAGCCTTCCCCTTTTTTGGCTCCTGTCCCAACTTTCCTGCAATCTTTTGAATTCCACTTCAATTTAATCTGTTTGTTTTTCAGCTATATTTTGCCTTCAAGTGGTTATTCTGAGGTCTCTGCTGTCCAATGCCATGCTTATCAGTCACATATGCCTATTAAACACTTGAAATGTGACTAGTCCAAAATGAAATGTGCTGTTAAGTATAAAGTTCACCAGGGATTTTGAAGACTTAGTATGAAAAAAGGGAATGTAAAATATCACATAATAACATTACATGTTGAAATATTTTTATATATTAGGTTGAATAAAATATATTAACATTAATTTCATCTGTTTCTTTTTACCTTCTGAATGTGGCTACTGGAAACGTTTTCATTACCTATGTGGCTCATATTATATTTCCATTGGATTGGACAGCACCGCTCTAGAGATTATAATATGCGAAACTAAATTTCTTCAGGCTACATAAGCTATTGCACCACTTCACATAAAATACAGAAAACAGAGCAACTCTACAGATTCATTTACCACCATCACTTCATCCTTTATGCTACAACTGTCATATGTATACATCTACATACATTATGAATCCCATAAGACAAAGCTAGCATTTTTAGAGTCAAATGTATTTTAAAGAGCTTTAGAGAAAAACTAGTTCTTTATATTTATTACCTCCAATGCTCTTCATTCCTTCCTGAAGGTTTAAGTTTCCCCTGGGCTTCTTGTTTATAGATCTCTCTTTTCCGGCATTCCCACCTCACTTTCCAGTGAATGTGGTTACCACAAACTCTGTCCTCTGGTTCTTCAAGGCAGCAACACTTTCCACTGGAGGTGCAGCTGCCCTATGTGGGGCCAGCAGCAGCCTACTCAGCCAAAAAGCCATCTCTTCCCAGAAAAGGTGTGGGGGGGAGCTCATCCTATTTTCTTTTTTCCCCAATTCTCGACTCCCCTACAAAACCATCTCCCCCTTTTTTACACTCCTTAACATCTCTAGGTAGTTTCCTCTACTTTTCTCTGCATTCTCTCCACAACCTTCCAGCTTACAGGGACCATCTATTAAAAAGGAACGTTACTTGGCTTTTTCACCAGTGGTGGAGGCAAGGACTGCCGCTTAAACCCAGGCAGTCTTCTTCAGAGGCTGAAGTCTTCACGGCTATACAACATGATATTCCTAAAGGCAAACAGTGAGCTGGCCAGCAACTGATCAAAACTTTATTACTGATACTTGAGAATACCTCAATGAAGGATGATATAAGAGGATAACAATGTATAAAAAGAAGACTTAGAACTGGATACCAGATATTATCGCTCTTAGAGTCCACAAGTTACTCCTTTGTTTAGAACTGCCTGCTGGCATTTGTCTCCTTAGCCTCAGCATACACATCTTTAGGTTGTTGAGGCTGGATTCTCTCTTTTCTCCAGAAACTTCCATTTTCACCAAAAGAAACAAAAAGAACCTTAAAATCAAAATGATTTCAAAAGAATTACACCTTGTCCTAGTATGTTTCAGTATAATGTACCCAGTTGTTAAATACCGAGATCCTTCTGTACTGAACTGGTAAACAGCTCCCTGCATCACCCTGAATCCCTCCCACCCCTTGAGTTCTTTCCCAGGATGTCCTGCACTTTACTGCAATCCAGCAACTGAAGATTTACACAAGGTACCCCAGGGGAGCCTCTGCAACCCAGCTCCAGTGCTGGGGCATGAGTCCACAGGTGACCTGTCTTGTCAGTCACTGAAATATCTACCCCTATGTGGTGCCAGTGAAATGATCTGTTCGTGATGGACGAACGTAATACCTAGCATTTCAGTCTAAAGCATTCAGATTGATCCTCAGGTTTAGGATTTCATCCAAGACAATCAGTGGTTATAATCCTTATGTCTACATGAATAAAAAATTGCCCATAGGGATTCCTCCAGGAAAACAGGGCTTCTTCCAAAAGGACATTTTTGCTCCTACTGATAGAAGCTGCTGCGCTTTGTTTTGTTTTTGAAGTTACTGGATGCTGTGCTTACCAATTTTCTTGTTGTCATTTTGCACTTGTCATTTTTTGTCTAACCATAAATTACATATTGTATCGCCCCATCATTCCCAGCACAGTGCTGCCCACACAGCAGTAAGCGTCTGATAACTGCTTGCTGAACAAAATTTTTAAAAATTTTCCCCAGAAAAATCCAACAAGGGGACACTCACCACATAAATCAAAGGGATTTGAAGACTAAAATGGTGGTGGGTTGAAAATCTATTTCACAAGGTAAGGATGCATGTGGCCTGGCTTGCAAGAAAGAATGAGGAAGGACAAATGCGCTACAGTCTTATGGACAAACATAAATATGAAATGACAACTGGAGCTTAACGAGGAAGACAAAAGCCCTGGCAAAGAGACAGACCTCTATTTTCTCCCTACTTGCTATTTTCCTTCCACTTGGAAAGGAACAGGAACAAACACCATTATGGAATTTTTCAACATACATTCCAGTAATTAAACTGAAGACTTTCAAGGGGGATCAAAGCTAAGTTTTACCCCTCAGAATGAACTCAACAGTGAGACTTAAAACAGACACACTATAACACACACCACCACCACTCTCAAAAACTTTAAAAACACCTAAACACCTAAATATCCATCAACAAGAGAATAATTGCATACATTTTATACATCCCTACTGCGGGATTCTATGTGGCTGTTGGAAAGAATGAGGTAAACTTACATATGTGCTAATACAGAAAGATGTACATGAGTACATTCAAGTGATAAAAGTAAACTGCTGAATAATATTGCATAAACTTGTTTTGCTATAAGTTCTCTTATAGTGGTGTGCTGGAGCTGAGCGGTACTGGCTCATGAGAACCATTTTACGTTTTCAGGAATGTAGCAAGCTGGTTGTTGATAGCTTGAAACCAATCATGTAGAGTGTATTTGTGTCAAAGAAATCGGCACAGATAAGGGTTTTTAGAAATCAACAGACCGTTGTAAATCAATTATAATAAAAAAACTTTTAAAAATAAAAACAAATTAAATTGTTAAAAAAAAACAACAAATAAGGGGCTTTTTCCCCCCTAGAAAAGTGGTTTACCAGTTGGTTTACATCACTGCTCAAACTACGCAGATATAAGTTTGCATAAGCATATACAGTTATCTGTAATTCAATTATTTGTATTTGCATACAATTATTTGTAACTCCACAAACTGTGAATTGTTGAATTATACACACTGATTTTGTTATTTTAAAAATGAAAAAAAAATGCAACATCAGTAATTTCACAAGAAAGTAAATGTTACCATGACAATAGATAAAGTTCATCTTCTGATGACTAGGCCCAGTATTTTGAGAAGAGCTAAAATAATGTAATCTATGATATTCCAGGGTTATGTATACATTTACTATCAGAGCTATTCAGAGTTACATTATAGAGCTAAATCCACACTTCATATAGGTTTAAAAACTGGTTCAAATATTTATAACATTGACTATAGGAAATGGTTACTGTCCCTAATATGTCAGCACCCATGTAAATATATTTCTAAGAGGCACATTAGTAGATTTAGAACTCTAGTGTCAAAGTATAAGAATAGATTTTTTGATAGACTGCTAAATTATTATTCAAAAAACTGTATCAATTATAATTCCATTAACAATGTACCACACCAACATCTGACGCTCTGAATATTTTTAAATATTTTAACCATTTGATAAGCAAAATTTGACCACAAAAATAAAAAGGCTCCCTAAATTTCAGTTAACAGTTTCCTTATTATTAGCTTAGCTTTAAAACATTTAATTGTTTGTATTTTATTTTCTGTAAACAACCTCGTTACCTAGTTATATATAGTCTTTGCTCATTTTGTAGTTGGATTACTTTTTACTTATTAATTGTAGGAGCTCTTTAAATATCATGTTAACTTCACTCTAACCATTTATCTATCAAAAACATTACAAATATTGGTCTTCTCAGTCTGTAGCTTGTCTTTTAAATAGTTGATGTTTTATAGATTGTTGTCTTTTTTTTTAATATTAAGATATTTCAGTCTTTTCCTTGATGGTTTCTGGATTTTATGTTATGCTTAAGAGCATTTTTCCTAATCTCATATTTTTTAAAAACTATGTTCTAGTTCTTATGTAAGTGAGTGTGTGTGTGTGGTCATTTAGATATTTAATTCTTCTGGAAGTTATTTTAGTGACTATGTAGAGTAGAAAGCACAAACTAATTCATCATTACAACTCCTTATCCATTGATTGTTAGCCACATTCTAATACATACTCTACATTTAACGTGAATTCCTGAATTTTAGTATTTTATTGAGAAAAACCTCAAAGTAGTTATAATTAACTTTTTTCCTGAGCATAAACTAAGCCCTTAAAATAAAGTTTAACTATTATTCCATAATTACTGAACAGCTAGGTTAGAGAATTACCTGGCATTACAGATATTGAGAGGTCTTATTTGCTAATAGGAATCTTTCAAGAATTATCTAAAATGACTGATGCTGAAGTAAACTGTCAGTAAGATGTGCATATAGTTTAATGTAAGCCTTTAAATGTATTTTTAAGAATTAATCAATCTACATTGTACCATTCCATGTATCTTATAAAAAGGGAAGTTTCTAAATGTAGCATTTCAAAGTCCAAAGCACAACTGAAATAAAAACATGCTTTTTTTTTTTTTCCCAGTAAGCTCTTGCCTGTGACAGTGTATTTACCAACATGGCCCCCAAAAAGAAGACTGTCAAGAAAAACAAGGGTGACGTCAATGAGATGACCATCATTGTAGAAGACAGTCCCCTCCACAAACTTAATGCTTTGAATGGGCTCCTAGAGGGAGGCAATGGCCTTAGCTGCATTTCTTCTGAATTAACAGATGCTTCTTACGGCCCCAACCTCTTGGAAGGTTTAAGTAAAATGAGGCAGGAGAGCTTCCTTTGTGACTTAGTCATTGGCACCAAAACCAAATCCTTTGATGTTCACAAGTCAGTGATGGCTTCATGCAGTGAATACTTTTACAACGTCCTAAAGAAAGATCCCTCTACCCAAAGGGTGGATCTCAATGATATCTCACCACTGGGCCTGGCCACTGTCATTGCATACGCCTACACCGGAAAGCTGACTCTCTCCTTGTATACCATAGGAAGCATTCTTTCTGCTGCTGTTTATCTTCAGATCCACACCCTTGTCAAGATGTGCAGTGATTTTCTGATACAAGAGATGAGTGTTGAGAACTGCATGTACGTTGCTAACATTGCTGAAACGTACTCCCTGAGAAATGCAAAGGCAGCCGCCCAAAAATTCATCCGGGACAACTTCCTTGAATTTGCAGAATCGGATCAGTTCATGAAACTCACATTTGAGCAAATTAACGAACTTCTTATAGATGATGACTTACAGTTGCCTTCTGAAATTGTAGCATTCCAGATTGCAATGAAATGGTTAGAATCTGACCAAAAGAGGGTGAAATATGCTGCTGATCTTTTGAGCAACATTCGCTTTGGTACCATCTCTGCACAAGACCTGGTCAATTATGTTCAGTCAGTACCAAGAATGATGCAAGATGCTGATTGTCACAAGCTTCTTGTAGATGCTATGAACTACCATTTACTTCCCTATCATCAAAACACGTTGCAGTCTAGACGCACAAGAATCCGAGGGGGCTGTCGTGTCCTCGTCACTGTAGGGGGCCGTCCAGGCCTTACTGAGAAGTCCCTTAGTAGAGACGTTTTATATAGAGACCCTGAATATGGATGGAGCAAGCTTACAGAGATGCCAGCCAAGAGTTTTAATCAGTGTGTGGCAGTGATGGATGGATTCCTTTATGTGGCCGGTGGTGAAGACCAGAATGATGCAAGAAATCAAGCCAAGCATGCAGTCAGCAATTTCTGCAGGTACTAGATCTTTTATTAGGAATGGAAATGGTTCACTATTATAAGGAAATTGCCCTGACATAGAAGGAAATTAATCATGCCTGTTAGCTTAGTTCTTTGGCTCAATCAATAAGAATACCACATTACATATACACAACCCTTGCCATTGTTTAAAGTGCACTCACATATATTATGCGCTCTAAATTTCTCAACATGTCTCTGAAGCGAGCAGAGAGGTATGATGATTCTGATTTTACAAATGAGAAATCTGTCACCCAGAGAAGTGACAGTGCTAGCAAGTGGAACTCACATTTTCTCATTTCTGGTCAGGGTGCTCTTCACAACATCCTGCCTTTTTGAAAGGAGCTGGGTGCAAATTTAGTTTTTAGCACTAAATTGCAATATTAAAATGATACAAATTTTTTTTTAAGTGACGTTTACTGATGACTGCCAGATTCATAACTGGCAACTAGAAGGAGACCATTAAAAATGTGGCAGCAAATTAATTTTAAGTATTTCTTTAAAGACTGAATACCATCAATATTTTTGTTCCATGTTCAAAGAGTAAAGCATAATAAATCCTGCAAAACATGGAATTCAAATGCATGTTATTTTTGTATAATAAAAAAAATTAAACTTCCATATCCATGAAATATTCAGAAAGTCATGTTCCTATCATGGTAGTAGTTCAAAGTCAAACATAACTAATGAGCAAGATCTGAAAATTCACCTAGTAAATTAGAAAAAAAGTCGTTATTATTTCGTTCTATGTATGGTGTCATTGAAGTGAATCTAATCAATTGATTTTTGGCCTTTAATTTATAGTTTTGATTTGTAGGTGAAATGAGACAAACATGAATGAACATGAAACAGATGGAGTCAGTCCTGCCTTTATAATATTCAGAACTATGGAAACCTGAAAAGCATTCATTTACTACCAGTGTTTATTTTCCTCCTGCTGATAACTCAGCTAAGTCATTGTTTTTGCAGTACTGACTTCAGTGTTTATGGTAAAATAACCGAAATGCTGAAAGCTGAAAAAAATATATACCCCTACATTAAAAAAAAAATAGCATCTACTAATAAGACAAAATAGAGAAGCAACGAAAGTTAAGGCTTTGGTGATGCATTTGGACATGAGTTCTCTTGTTCTCATTTTAAGAGAAATGAGAAATAGAAAACTTCGTGACATTTTAACTATGGCAATGGCCAGCAGAGGTGTATGAACAAGATGGGGTTTGTGAGAAATGGAGAAATCCAAACAGTCAACTCCTATCTTGATTCAGACGTAAGACTGAGCTAGGGCTGGCTGGTGTCGGAAGATACGTGGAATTGACCTTAACGTGGCTGTGTTCCCTTCCCTGATTCCATGAACACCCGGTTTCCACCGCTCTTCCACTTGCACATCCCCTAAACCCTGCTGGATGATCGGTATCTGAATATGGACTGGAAGTCGGTCTTTGGGGGTGGTCTCTGGAGTGGCCTAATAAAGGAAATAGTTTTATAAACAGAAGAGAGGGCCATCACCCATGCCTGCCCTTCCTCTCCCAAGTGCCACATTTGATTTACTGGT
Source organism: Catagonus wagneri (assembly GCA_004024745.2). Lineage (NCBI taxonomy): Eukaryota > Metazoa > Chordata > Mammalia > Artiodactyla > Tayassuidae > Catagonus > Catagonus wagneri. The sequence goes on along the minus strand of PVHT021183524.1, from coordinate 9,479,897 downwards.
TGAGAATCAGCAGCCTCCAGGCAAGGAGCTGCGCTGGGTCCCCCGCCTCTCCGCAGGGATGGTGTCCGGGTTCCCACATTCTGGCGGGTGGCGTCACCTGGGTTACCCTGCTGCCGCCGAGAAGGCTGTCACGCTTCCTCTGCCTCTTCCAGATACGACCCCCGCTTCAACACCTGGATCCACCTGGCCAGCATGAACCAGAAACGCACGCACTTCAGCCTGAGCGTGTTCAACGGGCTCCTCTACGCCGTGGGCGGCCGCAACGCCGAGGGCAGCCTGGCCTCGCTCGAGTGCTACGTGCCCTCCGCCAACCAGTGGCAGCCCAAGGCGCCTCTGGAGGTGGCGCGCTGCTGCCACGCCAGTGCCGTGACGGACGGCCGCGTGCTAGTGACCGGCGGCTACATCGGCGGCGCGTACTCGCGCTCCGTGTGCGCCTACGATCCGGCCCGCGATGCGTGGCAAGAGCTGCCGGCGCTCAGCACGCCGCGGGGCTGGCACTGCGCGGTGGCGATGGGCGAGCGCGTGTACGTGATGGGCGGAAGCCAGGTAGGGCCGCGCGGCGAGCGCGTGGACGTGCTGACGGTGGAGGGCTTCAGCCCCGCCACGGGTCAGTGGAGCTACGCCGCGCCGCTGCCCGTCGGCGTGAGCACTGCGGGCGCCTCAGCGCTGCACGGCCGCGCCTACCTGGTGGGAGGCTGGAACGAGGGCGAGAGGAAGTACAAGAAGTGCATCCAGTGCTTCAACCCCGAGCTCAACGAGTGGACGGAGGATGACGAGCTACCCGAGGCCACCGTAGGCGTATCGTGCTGCACCCTGGCCATGCCCAACCACGTGACGCGGGAGTCCCGCGCCAGCTCGGTGTCGTCGGTGCCGGTCAGCATCTGAACCCCGGGAGCCATGGGCTCGGGAGGAGGGCAGATGCGCAGCGCGGTTAATCTGTGAGCTAGCGGAAAGGAAAATATATACCATTTACTACAGTGGCGTCTTTTCAGATACATCAAGGCATCTGTCTTGGTGTTTTCAGTTGCTGGTGTGGCATAATCTACCTCTCTGTCGATTTTTTTTTTTTTTTTTTAAGCAAAATACAGGGCCAGAGCCAACAAAGAAACCATTTATTTTAGCGGCCACTGGGTGGCAGACACAACTTGTGGTAGGAACCCCCATCGAGGCATCTTTCCTAAATGTAGAGCGGTACACCCACATTTGAGATTGTGCATCTCCACTTTAGTACACACGAAGCTTCTGTAAGAGATCTCACGTACAAAAGGTTATTTTACTCTCTCTCTGTTTTTCTTTAGGAAGTTTAAGCTATTCCTTTATAGGCTTTATTTTTAAATGGAAATCCGTTTACATCCATAAGGACTTAGATTTAATTCTGTATTTCAATGCCATTTCTTTTCCTATACATGCCTAAGTAAAGGACTTCGAAAGGAATCCCATGAGAAAATCATAAAGCTTAAGACAAAGTCTGACTGTAAAGTAACAGGGATTCCACCAAGGGGCTGACCTGTTGATGCCTTTTTAGCAGTGATCCCCTCCTGCCTGTCTCAGGCACCTCAAAATAACTTCCTATCGCAAAATTCTTCTCTCAGAGAAGGAACTGACACCAGTCATTTAATGTATAGTGTAAATGTAAATCATTTGTTTCTCCTAGATGCATTTGCATTTGGTGCACTGTTAAAGGAATTGCATCTCTTACCCTCACCCTGAAAACTACACCAAGATGGTTAAAGGCCAACTTGACTTTCATGTAGGCCCCCAGAAGAACACCAAATGAAACCATGTCCTTAAGGATCATTAACTTAAAGTATATACAGCCTAAAGGTTATGCAACCAATAACAATAATTTTATTTCTTCTGCCCTTTTTTTTTTTTTTTTTTGCGGCTGCTTGTGTTATGTGCAAGTTCCTGGGCCAGTGATCCACTAAGCACCACAGCAGTGACTACAGCAGCAACTCCAGCCACTGCAGTGACAATGCCAGATCCTTAACCTGCTGCTCTAGGAGAATGAAGGAAACATTTGGAATTCTGGATTTGGCAATAGCAGAATTAATGGCTTCTCCTGGTGGTAAATGCTATTGTTTACCATTTTGTATCAATCTTGATTTCTTAATTAAAAACCTAGCACATTCATTTCATACAAAAACCTTAAGATAATATGTGCCCATTCTATTATATATTTTTAAATTTCATCTGTTCCAAATTAGCTTTGCAAATTAGACTATATCCACTCCATATCATTTTTCTTATATGTTTGCCAAGTTTGGGAGTAAGGGAATGATTGTAGTAAATGATACATATTTTCCTTTCTTATAATTTATCACTTTATTCTTTGATAGTTCATCTGTTTTGTTTGAGGAGAAGGGCCTAACGATTATGGGTTATATGCAAATGGATTTTAAAAAATAAACTATTTAAATGGTTAAACATGAGATCTATGACACCATAACTGGGTTTTCATGAAGCCCATCCTCTCCTACCTTGTGTAGATAGGTTATTGCTAGAGTTAGAATATTTATATTTAAAATATTTTGTTCGAACTGTGAAAAGTGGTTCATATAGTATACTTTGTGGAACAATTTTATATCATTGCCCTTTATGAAAAGTTTGATCTCTGGGCATTTATTGGTAACACTGGGTAAAGGCTAAATCATAGGTTGAGAATCAGACATTATTAATGTAAAAACACTGTACTCTTTCCTCACCCCACACAGGGCATGAGGAGCTTCTCCAAGTACAGAGCAGATCTTCTCCTTGATTCTTTACTGGCCCAGGCCGAAAATTAAAGTTGCGTGAGAAGCCAGTTTATAGAGCAAGTCACATCACTGATCTCTTGAGTCGCCAATGGACAGTCTATAGATACTTTTGTCCTAGCAGCACCATTGGCAAAATTAAGTTTTTAATTTTTAATAAGTTATTTTGGCTACAACTTCCAAAGCCTATGTGAGGGTGACTGTAACATCTTTTGGTTTGGCATATAGTCTCCTACAGTGAGAAACTTATAGTGTATTGTGAATTTTGAGAGAAAAAAAGTGATGTATTATGGATTACAGGTCATAACTGGGCAAACAGAGAAAATTCCTTGATGCTCACTGAGAGATGTGTCTCCCGTTGATCCTGGAGGTATTGTGAATGGGAAGGTGGGGCAAAGGCTGGAATGCAATAAAAAATCAATTAATTGTCATATTTTATCATGGAAGAAGGAAGAAAGATGCTGAAACTAGAGGATTTTTTCATCCATCAGAGCTTGATAAGATACGGTACACAGAAAACTTGGCAGTAGCTTTCTAGAGGTGAATCTGGAGATGTGTTAGAATGGATAAATCATTTGAAATTAACCACTTAACATATTCTGTACATTTTGGTTATCTAAAGACTCAGAGAATATAAATATCTGGGCCACCCAGGTTCCTGGGTGCATTGCTGTTTTATTTTATGCTTCAACAGTTAAGTCAATAAACAAAGACCAACAGGAATTTGGAATTCCGGAATTTCTGACATAAATTGGTAGGTAGCCTGGAACTTAATGGCTGGTGAACATCCTGCATCCTAGGAACATCCTGCATTGATAATGGAAACAAGTGAAAATATACAGAATCAAAAGAACACCTGTCATCTTTCACCTGTGAGTGAAACACACTCTTTAACCCAACTACTAAAGCAGGTGCTCCTAGAATACTTGATTCCTCCATATTTTCCAAATGGAAAATTATTTCATTTTCATTGTGTTTGAAGCTTACATTCAATCACATTCCCAAATCTTAGGATCTAACCCTGTACCTCCTTTTGTTTTTTGTAAGCAAAGGACTTGTTATTTTTGTAATACCAGAGTCGTGTGATGAAATAAAAGCATCAGTTCAGTGTATCGGAGACATAGCAGGTTATCCAGCAGCTGAAATAATAAAACTGACGCTCTCTTTTTCTGAATGGGCCAGAGAACTGATGTGAAAGTTTCCAGGAAACCAGACTGCCGTCTGTCCACCTTTAGTTAGGCTCTTGGTGCTGAGTTGTTATCCCTGATGCGTTAGTTGCTCTCAGTGGCTTTGGATGAGTTTTATTTTTACTTCCCACGTTGTAAGAATGGTTATGAATAGAAGGTCAGGGATGGGAGAGAGAAATAAAATTCTAAATAAGAATGAGATGGTAGTAGAGTGTTATAAGTGAGGAGATGTAATTAATGTAATAAGGATGTGAAAATGTACTGCCTGGTTCTATGATTTAAGGTAGAGCAACAATGATAGTAAGTTTATTGTACAAGTAGAGGTTTGCCTGGAAGTATGTAAGGGTTCATAGGTCCATTTTTTGCTGGTTATCCTGGCCAAATATCTTCACAATTCATCCACGTTACTAAACAGAAGAAACCGAAATCACTTCAGTTAATTAATTTTTTTCCGAGTTACAAAGAAATTTATGTGACCTACTCGTATAAGTCATCTCTAAATAAGCTGGATTCCCCACCCCAGCCCCTGACGGATATATCCTCTAGCACAAGGCAGCATTCAAAGGAGTTATTTTTCAGTATTTCTTTTCATACTTCGAAAACTATAACCTAGTTTCCTGAACACTCCTCCATGGTAATTATGAGGACTAAAGATTCGAAAGTATAGCTATTTACCTACCATCCGGCACATCCAGAGGGTAAAAACCATGTAATGTCCCTCTCAGGGAATTTGAAATCAAATACTATTCTTGAATACTCCTAAATATCTTTGTGCTGATTCAGCAAATTTTGGTAAAAAAAGAAATTGTTTGCTTAAAACATTCTTGTACTAAGGAACAATAAAAGGTGTACCGTGTTTGTAATCTCCTCACTATCAATAAAGCTGCCTTCGATAAGCACTGAGTCAGTGAGCCAACGTGGGCTATTTTGAAATGTCCTTTCTATGATGGTCGAGATGTTTGTTTTCTTTTTTTTCTTCTCTATTTAGTTTTCATGATGACTCACCTTAACAAAAAAACAACAAAAGAGGAAATGGCAAATAAGCGAAAAGCTGTTGCAATAACTTGAAGACTAGTGAAAAAAGGGTGGGGATTTTTAAAAAAAAGTGGCTTGCTTTGTAACTCAAGACAAAAACCTAGGTCTGTCTCTCGGTCCCAACCACGAAGAAGTAGATAAGTGTGTTTTTTGTCTCTGTTTCCATCCTGACCACAGCCAGCTTGGCACACACTCAGGTTCATCATCCTTTGCAACAAAACCGCTTTTTAGGAAATGAAATTGTGCTACTGTAGAGACCAGGCCTCACAGCCTTTCTCTTCCACCTCACTGTCTAAATGTACAGATAACATGTAATCAACATAAGATGCTAGACCTTTGATCCAAGTTAGTAGTTCAGTATTAAAACTCAGTTGAGGCCATGTTAGTCACTTCTAGAAAATTCTAAATGGCAGAAATACTTCTTCATGAGCTTCTCCAAGTTTTGTAACCATGTAAAGAGACTGGATTGGCCTGACAGAAACAGAAACCAAGTTCCCAGTTCTAAGCATCCTAGGGGGCCCCAGAGTTTCCCAAGTTTTCTTTAAATTCCCACAGAACTTCAAGCTTCCCTATGAGTTTGCACTCCCTCCTGCATTCACATACCATCTATCCAACTCACAGCACGCATGAAGTTATTTTATAACACTGAAGTGAGGCCTTTGTTCGTCGGAGAAATAACCATTACACATACTGTACTTGGCAAGCTTGGCAGAAAGACTAGGGGTGAAAAGACACTCAAACCCACCTCTCAGCTTTCCTCCCTTCGGGTGGCATGGAAGAGCAGCGGAAGGTCCATTTCAGGAAAAGGAACAGGCCTTGACAGAGAGACGAGCTCCACCCCATGGCCCCTGGAAACACCCTGCTCGGTCCCACGGCTTTCCTTTCTGGTCACATTCACAGGCTGGGCTATGAACCTAGAGGTAAGATGTACACTCCTATGCCGGCACCAAGCTTCAACCCAGTTTCAGACCAAACCACTTTAGGGAGTGGTGCAGAAGGGAAGGTACTTTTCCTCAACCTTTGAACGTATATAGTAGCCTCTAGATCCCATGTAACTTCTTTCCTTATCCCTTTCAAAGAAATGCCCTATAAAGCCAGGCTGACTCAGCCTGGAGAAACTGCCATTCACACTCTCCTTTGATATTCGATCATGGCCATAGAAGGGATTGCAATCTTCAAAAAGAAGGCCTTTTAAAAATACTGTTCTTGGAGTTCCCGTCATGGCGCAGTGGTTAACAAATCCGACTAGGAACCATGAGGTTGCGGGTTTGATCCCTGGCTTGCTCAGTGGGTTAAGGATCCAGCATTGCCGTGAGCTGTGGTGTAGGTCACAGATGCGGCTCGGATCCTGCATTGCTGTGGCTGCGGCGTAGTCCAGTGGCTACAGCTCCGATTAAACCCCTAGCCTGGGAACCTCCATATGCCGCAGGTGCGGCCCTAAAATTACAAAAAAGACAAAAAAAATGCTATTCTTAAGCCCAGAAAGGGTGATATACCAAAATGCAAGAAGCAAGACCCTGATTATAGTAACAACATTTTCCCCTACTGTACCCCCCATCCCCGCTATTGCAACATGTACCCAGAGGAAGGAAGTGTCCAGTGGCATGAATGGAGGACTTATGCCCTTTGCTGATTTGCTTTGTTCTTACATTTAGGTTATCACCACAGCCTCCACATTCAGAAATTCTCTTTCCATCTTGGGGATATCTTTACCCTCAGACTCAGGGGAAACTGAGCAGAATGTATTTTTGGAGCACCAGATATGGAAGTGATGTGTGTCAATTCCATCTACTTCACTTTGGCCAGATGTAGGCGTATGGTCCTACCTAGGGGTGAGGGACCTGGGGAAAGAAGTCTTCATGCAAGCTCAGGAGGAAAAAGAAAAGTTTTCCTATAGTATTGTCTCTATACAATAAATGATTACATTTTGGAAGCCGTAGCTACCACCTCCCTCCCGGCTGTCCACGGAGCAAGCAGCGGCCCAGGCAAACCGCCTTCCCTCCACCACGTCCCTCTGGGTCTCAGACCGCAGCACTGCTTCCCCCCAACCCCATCCCCTCCTCTGGGTCAAAGGACTTGCACTCAGCTCCCCTATTTTATCTTGCCTTTTCCCTTCTGAAAGACAAGCTCAGACAGCTCTTGCAGCCTTTTCTCAATTCAGGGGCCCTTCAAGGTCTACAGCAAACATTAAATGTGTTCTCTAAGCCTTGGGTATTTGCATAAATCCAATTCTGATGAACTCAAGGAAACCCAGTTAATGTCAGAATTGCCTCCCTCACATCTCCCTCCTTGGGTCTTCCTGTCCTTCTACTTCCAGAATACTCTAAACTCCTTGATTTTACATCTTCTAAGACAAAATTGACTGTGAAGTATACATCTGTGACAAAATTCCTCTCATTCTGGCCATACAAAAATGTTCCCAATGCATGATGGTTTTGGGGAAAAGAACACATTATATAGAGTCTAAGGATATACAAACATTAGTTCCTTTTTTTCCCCCTCTTTTTGTGTTAGTTTCAGGTGTATGTGGCATATGGGGGTTCCCAGGCTAGGAGTCCAATCAGAGCTGTAGCCACCGGACTACGCCAGAGCCACAGCAACGCAGGATCTGAGTCACGTCTGAGACCTACACCACAGCTCACAGCAACACTGGATCCTTAACCCACTGAGCAAGACCAGGGATCGAACCTCCATCCTCATGGATGCTAGTCGGGTTCATTAACCGCTGAGCCACGACAGGAACTCCTATATATTCTCTTAAGATTCTTTTCCATTATAGCTTATTACAAGGTATTGAATATAGTTCCCTGCCCATGTTGTTTATCTGTCTTATATATAGTAGTGTACATGTTAATCCCAAACCCCTAATTTATCCCTCCCCACCCCATGCATCCATTCTTAATCACCATAGCAAAAGAGGATTCCTCAGGGGAAAAGGGGGAAAGAAATTGAAATAGCTGTAGTCTGTCCCCCAAGTCTTCTCCCCGCACCTTTACAAAATCTTTCCATTTATTGCAGGGTTGAAGCTCAGAAATATTTTATTCTATCACAGTTCTGCATAAAAGTGACAAAGAAAATTCTGTATGCAAAAAGAATCCTTGTTTAGCAAATGTTCACTGGTCATAACCATGCACCAAGCATACTGCTATAATACCATCATGAACATGATGCTGTGTTTCCCCAGGGACAAAGAGCCAGAATCCCCACGGGGTGACAGCTGCCTGAGGTACACTTTACATCAGGCAGAGCCAGCTCTACAAAGAGCAGTTAAATTAATAAGCATTTGCTTTTCGCCAAGTTTTATATTTCCCGGGTCCTATGGGGAGGAGATAGGTAAACCCAACTTTGAGCTGGCCCTCAAGGAGCTTGCACATGGGAAAAGCTTTCTAACTGACTCTATTTGGCCCCTGGTCATGTTGTGTATTTCTCTGCCCTGCTCTGTGCTCCAGGAGGCTGACCCCTAGGGACTGCATCATTAAGACTCAGATTCTTTGGCTGAAAGGTTGTATTTATCCAATATGAGGCCTCAGAGAGGTCAGAAGCCAGAAGAAAACGGCTGGGGTATTTCTCTCCTGTCCTTTCTGGACTTCAGCAGGTATCCTGGCCATGGCTGCAATTCCTTGGAGGCACCTGTTTGGCTCAGAAATCTGCAGGGTTCCACGCCATCAATTGTGGCTCACAGGACACTAGCAACCAGAGGCAGATCTACAGTGCTCTTTGGAGTCCTAGAGGGCCAGCTGACTGCCACAGAATGTCTTTCCTGCAGCCCTGAAATAGCCATGTGATGCTCTGCCTGTATTGATGGATGCTGGGGTCAGGGCCCAATTCCCTTTGAGTTTCCCAATGATTCTGCTATCTGCACTTCATATTAAAGAGCCCATGTACTTTAACGAGGAAAAAAGAGTTAGCCAAAAGGTTTGGTGCCCTGGACTAAGAATATGGTAAAGTCAGTGAGAAGACTGAACAGTTTATAAGAACAACAAGGCCCGAGTCACGCCTAGTGGAGATCAGTCCTCTGAAGCTCCGAGCACTTCACCAAAATCTGAACATGTCCATCTCTTCACCAGAGGACACAGTAGGCTTTTGACAAATAACAGGAAAACAAGAGTCCTAAACTTCCATTTCATGGAATGATGCTGGTTCCCCTTCAAGGACAGAAGCCACAGTCACTGGACAAGGCATCAAAATACTCCAGTGCCTGGTAATTCACACCAAAAATATTTTAAAGTCACCTCGGAAGAATGCAGAACAACTTCAGAGAGAAATAATAGATGGTTTGGATGAAAACATGCATCTTTAGGATGCCTAACCCAAGAAGTTACACGATGGAAGAAAGTGTGGGAATTAAAGAATAGAAAAAAAAAAAAAAACTTGAAGACTCAAACAACATGAATGAAATAGGTTGTTAATGATAAAGGGAGCCAGTTAAAATCTTTGTGTGAAATCTATGATGAATACATTTGCCTGCTGTCTTTAGAGAAGATGACATGGATGATGGCAACTTCAAATTAGACAAAAAAGTTAACTGGACATTGCCACCTAAATTGTCAGTCAGAAGTCACTTTGAAGAAAATCATCAGTGCTGCTAACCTAAATGTTTCTTTAAAACGGTTTGGAAGAGTAGCCCCCATAGTGGCTCAGGGGGTTAAGAACCCGACTAGTATCCATGAGGATGTGGGTTCGACCTCTGTGGGTTAAGGATCTGGCGTTGCCGCAAGTTGCCGTAGGTGCAGCTCGTATCTGGTGTTGCTGTGGCTGTGATGTAGGCCGGCAGCTGCAGCTCCAATTGAACCCATAGCCTGGGAACTTCCATATGCCGCAAGTGTAGCCCTAAAGAGAAAAGAAAAGAAAAAAAAGGTTTGAAAGAGAAGAGCAGGAATTATTTTAAATTACTTGAATAAAATCAAATGGATTAACAGCTTACAGGTCAAATTAAAAGTTTCCAAACTGAGCAAGTATCTTTAACATCTAAAAATTCACAGTCTAAAGGTGAGAGTCAAGAACTGCAAGAACTTTAAATGCTGCCTGAATTGTGTCAAGAATATGTAATGAAACCTTGTAGAAAGCCAATCAAGGAGGCAATTTACCTCTTAGATCAAGAACATCCTAAAGTGTAGAGAAAAGCACCTGCAGCATGAATTGGAGACACAACTCCAAATGGAAGATGGCTGGCGATCTGGGGAATTACAATGAACAACTTCCTCTTGGAAAGCTATACAGATTATCTCCCACGAAAAAAAAGCTCAAGAGAGCTGGCCAGCAGCTGCAACAACTGAAGGAAAACTCAATAAGCTAAGGAAAGAAAATGGCGCAGCAGGCAAAAACTGGCTGAAGCAGAGTTTAATTTCCAGTTGAACTTCAACGTGACTAAATGGAGACATTCAAAAGAGTAAAGATCAGTTCTATATCTTGTGAACTGTTACTAGAAATCTGTAAAAGTTAGTTAACATTTACCTCAAAATTTTTTGAGTAAGTTAACATTTACCTCAAATTTTTTTGAGTAAATTAATATTTACCTCAAAAATTTTTGATTGCTTTTAAAAACAATACGCAAGTGTGTGCCCACACACACAGACACACACACACACAAACCTGACTGACAACACCATCCCCAGCACTATATTTTTAATATCACTAATTCCTAGATTACTTCAGAGGATTTGATATTTGTTTCTTATTTTCAACTTCTTTTTAACTTTTGTTTAGGATATCCTTTATCGTTTAAATGTCTCTAAATGTTATTCATTCAAAACAAGTTGTCCTTTTGTGAAAAAAAATAAAGATACTTCTTGAGCTTCTGTTATGTCTAGAAGCCTGCTAGGTGCTGGAGACCCAAGATGATTAGACCTTGGCTGTTGTCTCCAGGGGCAGAGGGATGGGAAAGGAGAGTCTGGGAGACAGACATGTAAACAAGTGATTGCTGGATGATGCAACAGTGAAACCCCACGGTGTGTGCAGAGCCTCATGGGACTGTTATGGGAGAGGCAAAGTCTGTTTGCAGGGGTCAAAGCAAAAGATGAAGACTTCCAGCTGAATTTTAAAAAAGATTAGAAATTCAGTGTTTCTTTGGCTCGTGGACTATGTTCAAAGAGCACTGTCAAGTCTATACTATTGCCTCTCACATATATATATATATATATATATATATACACACACACATACATACATACATATATATACATACACACACACACACACACACACATATATATATATATATATATATATGTCGTCCCTTAACTGCCTCTTCTATCATCTTTGGAAAATAGTCTAAACTGAGAGCTGGAAACCCGGCATTTTATACCTAGATTCAGCACTTGCTAAACAAATGGGTTGAGCATCCGTTTCTGTAAAAAAGGCAATTAATCATAACCATCCTGCCTACCTTAGAGGATGATTGTAGTTTAAATTAAGTCACATATGTGAAAACACCAGAGCCCACTACAAATTAATCTAGGTCACGACATTTCTATACTGAGTTGCTTGTGGCTGACATGAATGCTTACTATGTATGAAACAAACAGTTAGGTAGTTCCCTGATGGCCTCGTGGTTAAAGGACCCAACATGGTCACTGCTGTGGCTGAGGCTGGGTCCCTGGCCTAAGAACTTCCACATGCTGCAGGGACAACCCCCAAAAAAGAAAATCACCAGAGTAATAAAAATATTTGATTTCTTAGAGTTTGACAGCACCTTTCTTCTGAAGCTTGGACCATCTGTTCCCTCTCTGGCCTCCTAAGCTGGGGTATCCCTGCCCCAGGCTTGCAGAAGGAGGAGGAAGATGAAGTCACAGGCTCAAGATCCTCAGGGTGGAATGTGGATTTGGACTCCAGCTCTTAACTTCAGACCCTCCCAGTATATATATGGCGCTCAGAGCACCAAGGAGGAATGACAGTAATGTTTTCTAACAAATTATTTCAACAGCCATCCAGAGTGGATAAGGGTATATTTATCCTCATCACAAATGCTCAACAGTCAAGTTCATTCTCTTCAATATTCAACTGGAAAAAAAAAAATCAATCTTCTAAAATTTTAGAAAAGGAAGTGCTGCCTGCCTGACCGCCCGGGCTCCCACTTCCCCCAGTGATCTGATACCTGTGAGGCTCTCCCTGCTCCGCTCCACTCCAGCCACGCGGGCACAGAGCCCTTCCCCACCTCCTTCACAGGACTTCCTCTCCTCCCTAAGCTCAGCTCAAGTGCCGCTCCTCCCTGTGCCCAGATGCCAGAAATAGCGGCCTCTCTGGAAGTCCCCCGGTCTAGACTAGTGGGAAGGAAGAACCCAGGCCTCTAGGAAGGCTACCTGAGTCTTAATCTCCACCCTGCTACTTACTAGCAACCTTTCTGCCGCAGTGCCTTACTTGTAAGGGGGAGGCTACGGTGGCCATGTTAACAGCAAGGTCATTACAGGGTTATCACAGGGATTAACAAGACAATGCATGTGGAGCACACCCGATGGCACAGGCAATACCCAGTAAACACTAGCAATCAAATTCCATTTCTGTGCAGGTTTTCCTTTTTTTTTTTTCTTTTGCTTTTTAGGGCTGCACCTGTGGCATATGGATTCCCAGGCTAGGGGCTGAATCAGAGCTACAGCTGCCAGTCTACACCACAGCCACAGCAACATGGGAGCAGAGGTGTGTCTGCGACCCACACCACAGCTCACGGCAACGCTGGATCCCCGACCTACTGAGAGAGGTCCAGGGTAGAACCCGCATCTTCATAGATACTAATTGGATTTGTTTCCGTTGTGCCACAAGGGGAACTCCTCTATGCAGGTTTTTCTGTCCTGCACCAGGGAGCCAGTTCTCTGAGGATGGAGTTGGTTCTCTAGCGTTAAACATACGTTATATCCTTTATGAGCTTGGCCTATCATTTAATTTCCTGAAGTCTCAGTCCTTATCTGTAAAAAGTGGTTAATGTGGAAATCAAAACCAATAATGTGTATTAAAGCACATGGCACAGTGCTGGTCCTATAACTCAGCAATATATTTTAGCCATTGTTTGGGGCTTGAGAATCTATATGGGGGAAAAGGACAAATTAGGAGGTTGGAATTAACAGATACACACTACTATACACAAAATAGATGATCAACAAAGACCTACTATAAAGCACAGGAAACTATACTCAATATTCTGAAATAATCTATAAAGGAAAAGAATCTGAAAAAGAAAAAATATATATGCATGTATGTGTAACTGAATTACTGTGCTGCACATCTGAAACTAACACATTGTAAATGAATTATACATCAATTTTTTAAAAAAAATAGTATATATGAAAACTATATTAAAGGGTTAAGGCTCTCAGATCACTGTGTTTCTTAGATAGTATTTTCTGATCTTTACAGTTGGAATTACAGATCAAAATTTGAGTATTAAAAAAAAAAGGAATACGAGAGACAGAGACAGAGCAGTGTCTGGAGGCTCAGGGCTGGAATCCCGCAGGAGGCTGCCTTTAAAAGATCTGTTCTACGCTAGAGATAAGCAGCCCTCAACTCTACTCCTGATGAAGGGGGCGGGAGAGAGATGGAGACAGGAAAGCAAATTTGGAGAACGTAAGGGGACAAGTAAGATGAAGGAAGGGGCAGCAGAGGGACAGAGGAAGGAGGGAGACTGGGGGAGGGAGAGGCAGACAGAGAGCAAAGGAGAAGACAGCGGTTCTGTGACTGAGGAAGTGCTGGCCAAGGGGTGGGGGTGGAATGGAGCGTGACAGCCCCGGAGGGTGTTGGGAAAACCGAATGGGGTGGGATTGTTTGTCCCAACACTTGCAGCTCGGATACGGCAGATATTGTGGACTCCGTGGGCCGGTCCCACATCTCAAAGAAGAGTCCCACACCCTGCTTAACCGAGGCACTAATTCAGGAAGCTGACAGCCAGATCCAGGACTCGACTCTGCTCTCCCTGTTGACAAAGAGTGTTTTTGCTTGGTTTCGATATAGGCTGAATATCCCAGTAAGCCGCTAAATTAGAAGAAAAATGGTGTGTTGCTTTGTTGGCCATTCTTTTTTTTTAAAAAAAAAATCAGAGGATGATTATAGGTTGTTATGCTGGTAACTTAACTTCTTCACCACCGGAAGAGCTCAGCTACTGTGGTAACGGCGGCTGGCGGTGCGTGAGTCACACAGACACTCTCGAATCATCACATCTTTGCCCTTGTGGCTTTGCAGAGATGCACAGATGGGTGTAAGCATTTGGGCTACATCACTATGACTTTATTGATCCTGAGAATATCAAACTACTTAATTCCCACTTACATTATTTTTATTTTTTACTTTATTTTTTAAAAAATTATTTTAAAAAATTTTTTGGCTGCACTGCGGAATATGGAAGTTCCTGGGCCAGGGATAGAACTTGTGCTGCAGCCGTGGCACAGGTCCCAACTTCAGCCAATCCTGAACCCCCTGAGCCACAAGGGAACTTCTATTTTTTCTTTATGTTTCAGTTGGGGCATTACATAAATAGGTTACATGATCTATGAAAGTCATTTTAGGATAAAAGTTAATTTTTTTTTATAGACAGGGGTACTGGGGACAATGGGATTGAACCCCACCCTAGAAACATTTCTGACACATCCTTTCCCTTAATTCTCTTCCCTCTTGACCACTCCAATAGTGGGAGCTACAGGCCTGCAGAAGCTCCCCCAAAGGGCGCTGGACACCAGCCCTCTCTTTTCCTGGGTCTCTGACACGCACACCACGAATACATATACTGAAAAGAAGCAGACCTGCAAATGGTCACTATCACTAATTTTACTGTATAATAGCATGATTTAAAAAAAATTAAAATTTTAGAATGTTGTGGTGTATCCAGGGTGTGGGCCTAGCTGGAAAAAAATGTAACTGCTTAAAAATGGTGCCCACATGGCCTTCATTATTCCAAGAGTGGGAGATCTCTGTAACATCATCCAATCATGAGTCCTTGAGCTGGACTCCAGAGGCCATCTAATTTTGTCCCCTTTCTGCAAAGATGATTCTGCAACAATGGCCAAGCACACAGTCCCAAATTTTGCATTAGCTTAAAAAGGATAAAAAACACAAATTTTCCGTGAGGAAGACATTACAACATTCAGATGCAGGGTGGGAGTATTTCCCAGGTTGGAAATCCAAGGTAGGACTTGGCAGCCAGACACCCCGAGCTCATTCTTGGAGCTCTGGCCCTCACCAGCCTTGCAGCCACCAGCATGTTTTACGTTATCATCGCTGTAAATCAGATTCCCGGACTGTCAAGTGAGGGTAGCGATGGCACCTGCCTCACAGGGTGCTCGTGAGGATGTACATAGTTATCTGCTGTCAAAACCGAGAGGAGCGTTTGGCACCTGGGAAGCCCTCCATACGCGTTAGCTAGTACAATCCTTCCTTCCCCGAACCCGGGCAGGCCCGGCAACAGGCGAGCATGTCACAATGACTTAGCAGCGCCTCTGTGCAATCCTAATGCCAGGTGCAGGGTGTTCTTTATATCCATGTCATCAAACACAGATCAAATTAGAGGGGAAAGCTCTACAGGAAAACAAAGACACCAGAGAATTCCCCTCTGATAGGCACAGACCAAGACAAAAGGAGTTATGTGAACACTAGCCATATATTCAGAAGAGTGTAGACAATACACTGCTTTGTTATATCTCATGAGTTCATAGCACCCAAAGATGCCGCTAATACAGTAGAACAACAGCTGACGTATCAGGTTTTGTAGTCATACTACCCAGCTGACTGTTTGCCAAACTGCCTTTGGCACTGGCCCTGAATTCACATAACAAAAAGAGGAAAAAGTATTAAAATGCTCACTTCCATTTGACTTTAACAGTCACAGATTCTCTGAAAAATAAATCAAAATAAAACCAGAAGGTAGCCTGTGCAATTGATGGACAGGATGACTAGGTTTATTCCATTCCTGAGGTGTCTAAATAGTAAGAAGAAGGCAATTAACACACATGAGCAGAGGGGAACTCTGCAAATGGAACTGATTTCTAGTTATTATTTTATGAGTGGAGGATCAGTCCAAGGCTGTCATAACAAATGACCACAAATTGAGTGGCTTGAAACAAGATAAATTTGTTCTTTCATTGTTCTGGAAGCCAGAAGCCCAAAATCAAGGTAGTTCTTTCTGGAAGGGGCTGTGAGGAAGGGTCCATTCCATGCTTCCCTCCCAGCTTCTGGAAGTTACCAGCCGTCCTTGGCATTTCGTGGTTGGTAGCTACATCACTTCAATCTCTGCTTCTGTTGTGACATGGCCTCCTCCTCTGTGTGTGTCTCTGCCCAAACATCCCTCTTCTTAGGAAAACACTTGTTGTATTGGATCGGGGCCACCCTAGTGAACTCAGCCTACCTCAGTTACACCTGGAAAGACCTTTTTTTCCAAATAAGGTCACATTCCCAAGTACCAAGGGTTAGGATTACAACACCTCTTGGGGGAAGACACAATTCAAACAATAACAGGTAGTGAATTTGCCAATTGCTGACGAGAATTGATAGCCAGTCATGTTCTGCGCATTGGCCTGAAGCTCTCCATTCCTTACACGAGAAGGGCAAACATGTTTTAACCTTTGGACTTGATTTTGGCTGGGATAACTCTCTTCTACTTTCTCACTTAAGTTGTTTTGGTATTTTTTTCAGTTTTAGAAGAAATGGCATTTGCCTTGTCTTTACCCCACTTTTATTTTTTGGCTGTGCCCATGGCAAGCAGAAGATCCAGGGCCAGGGGTCAAACCCACACCATAGCAACGACCAGAGCCACAGCTGTGACAATGCCAGATCCTTAACCCACTAAGCCACCAAGGTACTCCTAAATCTACTATTAACTCGCTATGTCGGTTAAGTCACCCCAGAAGTTAAAATTATAAAGGCTGTTTGGTTGATTATTGCTGGCAGTGACAAGGGAGAAAGGAGAATAGAGACCACCTAAGAGAAATTCCTCAACTCTTGCCAGAGGCCGTCTATATGCAAAGAACTTCACCAGATGGGAGGGGGGGAAAAGGCAAATAGGGTCCCTCTCTTTAAAGAAAGCCTGAAAAAAGAAAGAAAGAAAGAAGCAAGGAAAGAAAGAGATAAAGGAAGAAAGAAAGAAAGAAGAGAAAGAAAGAAAGGGAGGAAGGAAGAAAGGAAGGAAGGGAGAGCCTGGAATAACACAGTCTAGCCCCTTCTGTATCTTAGAAGGCAGCTATGCTCACCACTATACCACCAACACTACACCCCTTCTGTATCTTAAAAGCAAGCCTGAAGTTTGAATGTAAGGCTATTAGCTCCCAAAATTACAAACGTGGAGTTCCTGTCGTGGCTCAGTGGTTAACAAATCCAACTAGCATCCATGAGGATGCAGGTTTGATCCCTGGCCTCGCTCAGTGGGTTACCCTGGCCTCGCTCAGTGGGTTAAGGATCCGGCGTTGCAGTGAGCTGTGGTGTAAGTCGCAGACGCGGCTCGGATCTAGCGTGGCTGTGGCTGTGGCCGGCAGCTACACCTCCGATTGATTAGACCCCTAGCCTGGGAACCTCCATATGCCGCAGGTGAGGCCCTAAAAAACAACAACAAAAAATTACAAATGTGATATAGAAGGTAAGTGACAGTGACATAGTTCCATGCGGGCAAAACGGTCCCTCCTTTCCCCATCCTCTAGGAAAAGACAATTAAAAACAACAAATTGTTTGTGGAGAGTACAAAAGTTATTTACCTGTTTGTTGGCCTGTTGATTTATTTGTATCACGGGGCAGCAACTGGGGCCCACATGCCAATCTGATGGCTACCTGTTTTGTGAATAAAGTTTTATTGGAACACAGCCACCCCTATTTGTTTTATTGTCTATTACTACTTCCCACTACATGGGAAAACTGAGTACTGCCAACAAAGCCTAAAATATTTACCATCTGGTCCTTAACAGAAGGAGTTTGCCAACCCTTTATTTAAATACAAAGAATTAGGACCTAAAGAATTTCACAAGACACCAAACACCCTATACATGAATTATCAGTAGTAACTTGAAACTTCTTGGCATTGCCATTTCTTAGACGAGCCTATGAGCTTAGTGGTAAATGCTTGGCATTAGTGCCTATTAGTACAAGCCAGGTAGGGTTTACACAGCCGAAACCCCCCAGTAATCATAAGGATAAGATGCTAAAAGCTAGTACTATTCAGAATCAGAATCCCCAAACTGACAGTATACTGAATCATAGTCTAGGATAGCCTTCTAAGACTTGGAGCAAACAAAGGATATTGTGGCCCTGAAGCCATCAGCCACTGCAGCAACGATGCACCCTGAGAGGATTCAGGAAGGAGAAAAGCAGGATACTGGCCCTAGATAGTTAAGGTACATATCAAAGGAATGATTTCAATGAGCACAGAATCTTGCATCTTCCCCTATAAAGTGCTAAATTCCTTAACTTGAGATGTCTATTTTTCTTTAATTAACATAACCTTTTGGAGGTCCCATTATGGTTCAGCAGTAACGAACTTGACTAGTATCCACGAGGACTGGGTACGATCCCCGGCCTCGCTCAGTGGGTTAAGGATCCAGCGTTGCTGCTAGCTGTGGTGTAGGTTGCAGACGCGGCTGGGATCCTGCATTGCTATGGCTGTGGTGTAGGCTGGCAGCTGCAGCTCTGATTCAACCCCTAGTCTAGAAACTTCCATATGCCACAGGTGCGGCCCTAAAAAAGACAAAAACAAAAAAACAACCCCCCCAAAGAAAAACCCCAACAATCTTTGATGTTCCGAATACCTGGTTTTTGTTGCAAAAGTACATATCCTGGCTCCTCCCCCTAGCTCTTCAGAATGGTCCCTCTGGGCTATCTGAGAAGCTGCCTCCCAGGATTAAGTCCTCAACAAGTCCACCAAATAAAACATAATTCTCAACTTTTAGGTGTGCAGATTGTGCAGTTTTTGCAGACTACAAGAGTACAAAATCCTCTTCTTATGCTTGTGGGAAACCAATTTTTTGGTGTTGGGATGAAACCTGGCACAACTTCTCCCTGCTACCACCATTCTTGTACTCCTCCTTTGCTTGGGTCACCAAACCATGGGAGGATCCACCCAAACAGTGCTGGAGACCCCTGAGCCCTTCACGGGGTCCCCCCAGAGCACCTCAGAAACCAGTGCTCTATAAAAAGCACCTGCCATTTTGTCCCAGTGCTCTATAAAAAGCACTTTGGGCTCCTGTAACCCTTTCCCTGGCCTCTTGCTTCCATCTGGTGCACCCATATTCTCAACCCAAACTGTGCCTAGGAAAGGCCAGGCACTATGGATGAATGCCTCGGTTGAACGGTCTGCCTGGCTTCCCATCAGATCATCTTTGAATCCAGACTCTGCAGCAAAAGTGCCAGACCTGATCCATCCCAGTCTGCTCTGACCTCATTATTTTTCCCCTAAGGGCACAATGTCCAGTCTCTACCACTAAGCCACAGGGACTTCGATGTAATATATTGGCTATTGCCATTTTGCTGAATCTGTCTTTCCATGACAGTCTCTGGGTTAATCCATCTTAGAATCTACCAGAACCTGAAGAGTCCGCTAAGCCTTTACACCCTAAGAGAATAAATAAATTAGTATACATATATAGCATTTGGAAGCATACTTAACTATACTAAGCACCTAATACATGTTAGTTATGTTAAGGTCTGAACCAGCCACTATAGTTTCCTTAGTGCTATAGGGTGTCCAGAGAGCTTCTGGAATCAAGCACTTACTTCGAAGAACAGGATTTGTCTCAGGTTGCTAAAACTCTAGTCTTAGCTAGCATCTATTTTGAATATTTCTCAGTTCCCATTTCCAAGCAGAGGAGAAAAGCTTAGGAAATAACGCCTTTAAGTAGAATGAAAAGGCAAGAATACCATATTTATTTTTCTTATTTTACTTTTTAGCTGTGGAAGCTCATCTGGGCCAATGGATAGGTAATCCTTGAAATTTCCCAAGCTTTGTCTAAAAGAGAAGCATGTTTTCCATCTTCTCAACAGAATGTCTTTCATAGTTTTGCGTGTAACAAAATACTAGCACAGAAGAGAACTGCTCAGTCAGAGCATAGTTATCCAACATAACTGCAGCCCTCCAGGGTCATCTATTTTCACGTGCTGCTAAATTATGCATGGTTATGATGTGCTGAGTATTTTCTGCTCACTTCTTGAGCTTCAGATTCCTGGTGTCCTGCCCTTTGAACTCTTCAACCAGCTGCCCCTGGCAGACAGAGCTGCAGGAAGGAGTGTAACAGAAATCTGGAAGCAAAGCTGCTAGTTCCCCCACAAGCAGCCAAACTGGGAAAGGGCCTGTTTCAAAGATTATTTGGAACAAATATACGCTGTACTATTCCCAACACTACCTGTCCAGTGTATGCTACAGAAGCAGCAGTGTGGGATGGAGACTAATTAATGGGCCTGTAGGGACGAGACCGTGTAACCACAGGGAAATTTCAGACTATGGGCATGGCTCCAGATATGAGATAATTTGTAATCTTTAGACTCAGGTATCATTTAGAATAGCAGGAGCTGGAGCAGGGCCCATACCAGCCTTCAGGTAAGAGAGCCTCCCAGAGTCACTTTGTCCAGCACAAAGCCCAGACTATTCCTTATAGCTTGGACTTGCTTTATTGCTGCCCTTATTACATACTATCATAAATATTCATCCATATTCACCACTAAACTGTAAGGGTTATTATGATCATACAGTTTCCACATTTGAATGCCCAATGCCCATCAATCAGTCAATTCCCTAAAAAGAACACTGTACCATATACTCCTCAGTTAAACCAAGCATTTGAGATACTAATGAGGCTTGAGGAACTCTCCTGGGGTGGATGGAAAGTGGTATCTTCTTCTCCCCTACCTCGTTTCTCTGGGGTCAGTCATAAATGGACTGGGAATGTTGGTCCCACTCTTGTCTTAAAATTAAAAGGCTCTGGATGTGAGGTCCTGGAAGAACACTTAGGACTCACTGCACCACACTTTTCCCACCTACCTTTTCCCACCTACCTTCCAGGTGACATGAACACCCCCCATGTCTAGATGAAGGGGTTCACCCAAATGCATGATATAATCTACTGCATCATGCTTTCCCAGGAAAGAAGAAAAGTGTTTTGAAACTCTGGGTTTCTGAATGTTCCTGATCTAATCTGACCAAAGGCATCTCTTAGCCTTTCAGTGTCAACAACATTGACCATCCTAGTACCTAAAGTGTCACCCTGCCAAGCGCCCTGGAAGGTGCATGACTCACAGAGTCCTATACTTCCTGAAAGTTACAGCAATGATAGGGGGATTTTTTTTTTTTTAAGGGCCACACCTGTGCAGCATATGGAAGTTCCCAGGCTAGGGGCTGAATCAGAGCTGCAGCTGCCAGCCTACACCACAGCCACAGCAATGTCAGATCTGAACTGCCTCTGTGACCTATGCAGCAGCTTGCGGTAACGCCAGATTTTTAACCCACTGACCAAAGCCAAAGATCAAACCCGCATCCTCATGGACACTAGTCAGGTTCTTAACGCACTGAGCTACAACGGGAAAATCCAGAGATGGCAGGGTGAGAATCACAGCAGTACAGGTGACCAACCTTTCATTTACCAGAGAACAAAGGATACTGAGAGTTTTTTCCAATCTCTATCTCCCTGAATACTCTGTGTTTTATTCCTTTTAAATGAATCTGAATTTGCCTTTCATTTCCTTAATTTTAGTACCTCGTTCTAGATCTGTTTAGATTCAGTGCCCTTCCTGTACCTATTTACGAGCCACTGGTTTACTATCTGAGTATGATGTTCTGGACTCTGACCTCTGTCAAATATTTGATACCAGATGAAGAGAAGATTTTAAAACTTTCAAGGGATAAGAACCAGAACAGCAAACCCAACCCTTACAAGCTGCCATGCATCACAGAAGTAACTGGACGTTAAAGGGGTGAGCAGAAATACCGCATTCCCTTGGTTAAACAGCGACATTATAAGGTGTCTGGAAAGAGAGGAGGGAAGAGAGTGGAAGGAATTAGGAGGTATGTTGGCTAGAAGCCACATATCTTGTGGGGGAACAGATTCTTTGACCACTGCCAACAACAACTCCCAATCTCTTTGGAATTCCGGAAACCCCATCACTATCTACTCGATTATCTAGCTGCGATATGACAGCCTCCATTCTGCTCTTGCAGGAAACAAGTTATACAGCATAGATTCATTACATTTTTTTTAAATGAATGTGAATTAACAAGACTTTTATTGCGAGCATTTTATAGAATCCCTTAAAACAACTTGCAACATCTTGGCTAAAAAATCACCATAAAAAAAAAGCTTGAGTGGTTGTGGTTTTGTAGCTATTACAGCACAGTAGTCACCAGGTAAGCATTATTGTAACAGTCCTGGGAAAAAGCAGAAAGCAGTTGTAACCCCCATCAGGAGACAATGCAAGTGTGGGAGAGTTCCCAAGGAAGTTCAGACATAATCCCTGCAAATGAAGTTCAGGACATTTCCTCAAATCCTTCCAGTCAATCCCCCCTTTACTTAAGATCATTTTAGTTTGTTTTCAGCCCTCACAAACAAATGATCTTAGGCTAGGTCCTGCTGAACTGGCACTCGAAAAAAGGATAAGTGGAGAAAAATCAGTAAAAAGATTTGCAGACCCATCACCTGCCTTCTCTCTTTTGACCCTCAGAGCACCATACCCTGTGGGAGTGGAGGGTGCAAGAGAGGCTGGCTCGGCATCTAGATTTACTGATGTGCCACCTGTGTCCCTCCAACCAGATATGACACTCTCCTACCTCACAGAGTCATCTTCCGTCTGAAATGTTTAACTCAGGATAAAAGAAGGCATTTTCTTGGCTGGTATCTTTGGATAGAGTAAAGCAAAAAAGAGACATTAAACAACATAAAGAGGAAAAATTAAATGTGGAAACCTGTGGCAAATAATTCTCACCCATGAATGTGTGCACACTCCTTCTACAGAGCGCATGAAAGAACAGACCCTCCATTTAGAAAATGACTATTCCATCAGAGTCATACTTACATTGTCAAAAAAAAAAAATGTCTTTGCTCTACAGGCTAGTCTGGCTGCCTAATTTCTACTATAAAACAAGCTCTAACTTGGTCTGGTTGTAAAGGGGAAATGTGAAGTTTGGAAAATTTTTATTTGCTCTGCTTTTTTCAGTACCCCTCTCTCTCCCTCCCCACCAACTTTATTGTGGTAACTCCTTGACTTCGACCCCAAAGTGCCTGTAATGCTTTATTTCCCTTGGGCTTAGGGACATAGTGGTTGGTGGCTCATTCCTACAAGTCTCTGCTTTCTGCCGAGTCACTGTGCCGAGTTACTGGTTTATACAGGAAGTAGTGCTATAGATAAAAGGCTCTGGATTAGATGAGTTGACAGCCCACAGCTAAGGAGCTCAGTGCCTCCTCTGGGCCTCAATTTCCTGACGTATAAAATAGATATTTCTGCCCTCCGGGGTTGTTGACAGGCTTGCAGAACTTCAGGCTGGGACCAGGTACATGCAAGGCTCCAACACTACACTAGGAGGGTCCTGGCCTCTCCCAGCCCCTTCACTCAAGGTAAAAAAAAGTACTTGCTTCCTTAGCATTTATGTTAGTGAGTCCAAAAGTGCATGGAATTTAAGGACAAGTTTACAAGGCAGGGAGAAGTGGACAGAGGAGGGTAGACAGAGAATGCTCGGGGCACTTCTGTGCCTTCACATCCCACTGCATGGACTCAAATGAAAATCCCAGAGGAGGTTCAGGAAGCCACTGAGCAGAAAGTCTGAAGGAAAGTAAGCGGGGGAACTCAATACAGTTCTGCATCAAGATCAAATTGAAATTCTGCAGATAAAATTTTATTGGGAAAGAAGGATGGGCATTAATAGGCATTACAATTTAATGAAGTTAGAATTAACTACTGTCTTAGCTGATTTTTAATACACTGAATTGAAAGGACGTTTAGAGTCATTCTTATTATTATTATTACTATATTTAGCCAATTCAGTCTTTTGGAGGAACCAAAATGTTCCTTAACATGTTAGAGAAATTAAATTACCTATTTAAAGCCTATAATAAGCCTCTGACCCTTTGTTCACAAAAATTTTAAATCCATCATTCATTGATGGATTCTAAGAAACAGAAAACTTATTAAGTTTTAATCATACAAGCTAAACAGCCAAATCTAAGTGGTGAATTTGAGTGAATTTAGCTGATGATGTGGATGAGAAATTCATTCTCTGACAGATCTTAGAAAATAAATTCTATGATTGTTAATGTGAGGATAATGTATGTATCATTGTATCAATCTTTAGTTGGTTATAGTTTTTAAATTTAACTAGCAGGTTACTTAGTTACTCCCACACTGTTGTCTATAAAGAATGAAAATTCATTTAGAAGGTTTTATAAGACAGAGCTTGACAACATAAGTTACATATAGGTGGAAAACAAAAGGAAGCACAGAAAATAGAACTAGGAATAAATTCAACAAAAAATTAATTATTTACTATATGAAGCTATTTGGTTACTTGGTAACAACCTTTTAACCAGATGAGTAAATAATAATTGGAATTTTTATAAATACAAAATGTTTAACTTTTTATTCTTTACAGTTTAAACTTTACCTATTTGAAAGACATTCCAAAAATATTCCATTGCACATCTCAGAATCTTCTGAGTCTTAGAATCAAAATCATTCCTTATTATGATGTTTATATTTGATATTACAGCAAATTGAATTACTACTTTTCTACTTGATAGCTTGAAAATAAGGACCATCATATCACTAGAGAATCCTACAAAAAAGAAAACCTCAGCCATACTGTCAATTTCTGGGAAGTTATACGATTTTTTAGGGACTTAAATACACATCTTTTTTTTTTTAATATGGAATATTTCTGTAGGAATTGCTTGCAAGTTTCTATTTACAGGCTTCAAAGATTTCAGATATACCCTACCTCTCCACTTAACACTCTATTATTTTATTTAAAAGATTTTCCCAATAAAGTTTTAGTTTTATCACCAACAAAAGCTGTCACCTTGCAAATTTCAGAAATACATGGCCCTTAAGATTCAGCACTCACAATCTTGGATTTTCTGAGTCCTGCTTTCAAATATTCTGTGCCATAGCCTATCCCACTGAATCATCATGATACCCCAGAAATTCCAGCATTTTGGGAAACTAAAGAAAATGAAAAGAATATACATATAAGCATTATAGTAAAAACATTCACAATTCAAAAATAATTTCAAGCCACAGATGATGAATCATCACAAGATGAAGAAATGCTTCAATTAGTAGAAGAGCTAGTGAGAAATTCTTTAAACCTGACATCATGCTAATTGATAAAATGATTTTTTTCCCCTTGATCTAAGTAAGATTTCTGGTATATCCGTTAAACGTATTAACATCAACAATATTTGCTTTGGTATCTCCAATGTAAGACACAATGTGTCAGTTCAACAATATTTTGAGTGTCTCTTGGCTTACTCCCTACAAGTCAGTATCAAACATTAAGTACAATTATAAACAATCCCCAGGGAGTTTTCAGATTTTTTTTTTTTTGGTATTTAATTAGGGAAATCTTCCAACATACACAGAAAGTATGCAGAATAGTTTAAGAAACCCTCAGACACCCATCACCCAATTTTAATAATTATCAACTCATCGCCACTCTTGTACCAAGTCTCCAAACCATAACTCAATTACGTTATGTGAAATCAAAGGCCATATATCCTAACGTTTTATCTGTAAATATTTGTTATTCACTCTTGATTTTTAAACTCAAAATAATAGCATTATTCCACCTAAGAAAATAAAATTCTTCAATATCATCAAATAGTGTTCAAATTTCGCAGCTCTTAAGTCTCTTTTAATCTATAGGTCTTCCTCTGCTATAGTTTGAATTCCTTCAAAAAGAGATCCTAAGACAAGGAATCAAACATATACAGTTTATTTCAGAAGTTCAGGGCACACCACAAAGGAAAGAGAAAGTGATAGAGGGGAGGAAGAAAAGGCAAGCAACAAAGGGTCTTAAGCATAAACCAGCAATGCTATTTAACCATTTACCGGAGCATGACTGAAGCTTAATCCTTTTCGAGAAAATCTTAGAAACGGTATATACACACACACACTCTCAGAATTATCCCCCTGAGATTTAAAAAAACTAGTATGAATTCATCCAATTTAGTCATTGATTAAGGGCTGCTCCCAGGGGCATTAATTTCCTGGTACTCCTGACCTTCCAAAAGTGGGCAGAGCAGCCTTCAGGGAAAAAAGCTCTTTGGCACAGAGAAGAGCTTGTGACAACTGGAAGTCAGGCTGAGCACTGCAAAAGGCACAAAAGGCAGGTGGGCACTAACAGCGTCTGCTACACACTTTCTTTTCCCTCCTTGCCATTGATATGGTGAAGACATTGGGTGGCTTTGTCCTGTAGGATTTCCAATATTCTGGATTTTGTTGATTTCATCCACATAGTGTCTTTTAATCTGTTTGCTGTCCCCTGCATTTCCTATACTCTCATTCTCTGATGGGTCACTGAATACAGACTTGATCACCTAACAGGTTGGATATTTTAGCTAGAAGACACCATTGGTTTGAGTTCCCTGGTGTTGCAGTGGGTTAAGGATCTGGCATTGCCACTGCTGTGGCTCAGGTCACTGCTGTGGGGCAGGTTTTATCTCTGGCTCAGGAACTTCTGCATGCTGCAAGCACAGCCAAAAAAAAAAAAAAAAAGACACCATCAGAGATAACGACAGACCTTTTCATTAGCACAGATATAATGCCCAGCCGTCTTTGTGTGATGTTAAAACATTTTTGCCAGGTCCATATTTCATTACAGCATGCAAACATTCTAACTTTCACTTCTTATTTATTAGCAGGAATATTTCTATAATACAGAAACTTCTTCTTGTCCACTCTTCAGTCACCCTGTGGTACACTTATAGTAAAAGAAAGTTAGGATAAATGTTATTTATCAATTTTCAGAATCCTCTATAGGTGACCAGGAGCTCCTTGTTTTTTATGAACTAATGGATTTAAACATATCTTCTGTGTTTCAATCCATAGCTCAAAACTTCCCATTTGTGGCCAATGAAAATCCATTTGGATTGGCTTCTGAGTCCTTTTTTTCACTATTTTGGTGTTCACTGAAAAGTTCTTGCTTTATTATAGGATAATATGTTCTGAGGCCTTCCTGCAATTTTCCTGGTTTAGTCTTGAAATTAGCTATTTCTTCAGGAATCCAGGTTCCTTATAGTGGGAAACAGTATTAGAAACCATAGTCCAGGTTCTATGAGTGCTCACTTCTACTGAGCAGGTCATCATTTCTAGGCCTTGTTGTGGGCAAAGCTGGGAAAGAAGGCTTTTTGTTTGTTTGTTTGTTTTGGGTTTTTTTTTTTTTAAGATAAATACATTCCAAGCTCTTGCTGATGTTTTTAATTCAAGTTTAAGATTAAAGGGTTTGTTCTTTTTCAATTTTTTGTCTTTATTTTTTTCTTTTTACAGCCATACCTGTGGCATATAGAAGTTCTCGGTAGGGGATGAATCAAAGCTGCAGTGCAGGCCTACACCACAGCCAAGCCAATGCTAGATCCCAGCCACATCTGCAACCTACACTGCAGCTTGTAGTAACGCAAGATCCTTAACACACTGAGCAAAGCCAGGGATCTAACTGGCATCCTCATGGACAGACACCATGTCAAGTTCTCAACACACTGAGCCACAACGGGAACTCTTACTTCTTTGATTTTATATCTTTTTCTCCTTGATTCTTAATAATATAAACATAAATACTTATTTGCCATATCCTGTATTATATACCACAGTTTCAGAAGAGCAGTGGTAACATTATTACTAACAGTATGATAATTGAAAATAGGTTAAAGAGTATTTGCAATTCCTTTTGTTCTTAGAGTATATTCCACTAGATTTATATGTTAAAGTACTGGGTTTTTAAAGTCACTTCAGGAGTTCCCGTCATGGCTCAGTGGTTAAGGAACCAGACTAGGATCCATGAGATCGTGGGTTCGATCCCTGGCCTCACTCGGTGGGTTAAGGACCTGGCGTTGCCGTGAGCTGTGGTGTAGGTTGCAGACACAGCTTGGATCCCACGTTGCTGTGGCTATGGCCTAGGCCAGCAGCTGCAGTTCCGATTTGACCCCTAGTCTAGGAACCTCCACATGCCATGGGTGTGGTCCTAAAAAAACAAAAGACAGTAAATAAATAAAGTCACTTGAAATAACTCCTCTCTATGTAGTTAAGCCACCAACTCAATACAGTAATCTTATTTTGCTTTCTGATTTTAGGAATTACAAAATTTAATTTGATTTCATAATCATGTAAAATCTTTACATGGTTTCAAAGTCAAATTCTCAAAACAAGGTATAATCAGAAAGTACAGGGAGTTCCCTGGTGGCTCAGCAGTTTAAGGATCCAGTGTTATAGCTTCCATGGATCAGGTCAGTGCTGTGGCGTGGGTTTGATCCACATGCCTTGGATATGCCCCCTCTCAAAAAAAAAGTGTAGCTTTTATTAGTATTTCCTCCATTGTGTTCCAAGGACAGGTAGCCAATTTTTTATATTTTTTTCAGTTTTCTAAAAATCGTGCTCTTGTATTGTTGCTGTGAATTAAATATAAGCAAATATATATTCATATTCTCTCATTTTTTTTGGATAAATGGTAGCATATTGTATATTTCCCTCCACCTTGCTTTTTTCAAGGTAATAACACATCCTGCAAAGCATATGAAGATTGAAGCATACAGAGACATTCTTCATTTAGAGCTGTATAATTCTCCATTGATGGGTGTCTGAGTCCCCTATTGACAAACATTTGGGTTTTTCTAGCATTTTATTGTAACAAACAGGTTTGCAATCAATATCCTCCTATAGGTTATAAACAGAATTTGAAGTTTCAAAAACACATATATTCTGACTTTATTTTGTAAATTGTTAGATAATTAATGGATTGAAGAGTTTTTTGAACTTTTCTTAGAATATGTTAACTGTGATCCTATCAGTGTGGCTTCTATATTTTCTCATTTTTATTATATAGTAAATTTCCTTTGTGTCCTACTATATAACCAGCTGCTGCAGATGGTCCATGGATGCATAAAATAGGGTAGCCCCTGCTTATAACATACAAAGTTCAGTATCAACCTACTGATTGAATCTTATTTTATTTTTCAGTCTCCATCAAATCTTGAGAAAGACATGTTAATGCCTCTTAAAACAATCATATTTCTGTCAGTTTCTCCTTGATTTTCCAGAAACTTCCTTCCTTTTCAATTTTAAGGCTTTCTTTATAAAGGCTCATGAATTTTACATCTTCATTGTTGATTATATCCTTCATCAATATGAAGTGACCCTCATTTTTCTGACAAATTATTTTTGCTTTGAATGACACTAATATTACTACGATTTTCTTCTTCCTGTCTTTCATTCTTCTTTCTTCCCCCCCCCCCATTATATTGTTTACCCTTTTATTTTTAACCTTTACAGCAGGAGAATGCCTGTCCTGTGCTCCAACTAGCAACCGTCTTGAATTCTTGAACCAGGGAGTAGGCAGAGGCTTCTCTCAACCACCAGCAAGATCTTCCCTGTCAAGGGGCAAAGCTGTGACTGCTCCTGATGGGGATTCTCAGCTGAGCTCCATAAGATTTTCACTTAACGATGTTTCCTCTTAGGTTCTGGCTGCTGCTTACGCTTCCTTTCCAGTGTCAGGGATATGTGGATTCATCATTTTTCAGCGTCTGGGTGAAATGCTAGATGCTGATGATAAATGCTAAATGCTAGATGATAATTTTATGTGCTTCATGAGGACACATGGCATTTTAAACTGGTAGCCAACTTGTCATGTTTTTGACATCCCTGCTATTAGTGATATGATTTTAATATTAACTTTGTTTCATAAAAGCTTATCTTGACGAGAACTTAGTAGCTGAATATGAGGAGTTCCTGCTATAGATCTGCGGTAACAAACCCAACTAGTTCCTTGAGGACACGGGACCAATCCCAGGCCTCGCTCAGTGGGTTAAGGATCCAGCGTTGCCGTGAGTCGTGATGTAGGTCAGAAACATGGCTTGGATCGCATGTTGCTGTGACTGTGGCTTAGGCTGGTAGCTACAGCTCCAATTCAGCCCCTAGCCTGGGGACTTCCATATGCTGCAGTGCGGCCCTAAAAAAAAGATTAAAAAAAAAAAGCTGAATATGACACAGAAAAAGAAACTATATATCAAAGATGATAAAATGTACTTAAGAGATTTTTATTCTATGAATGTGAATATTTCAGAACTAAAAAAATACACGACTTTGTCCTTTCACTTTGGGGTACATTTATATTAAGAATTTATATACTTTTAAGGACATTTAGTTTTTTGTGTTGAGAACTTTGGATGAATTAGAAGATTCAACAATGAAAACCTGTGTAAATCAACTATGCTTTAATAAATCAACAAACAATGATAACCCAATTCCATTGCTCTGATATTGTGGGGGAAAAAAACTGAATTCTTCAAACAATACATGTGGATAAATATACCGCTGACTTTTAAAATGGATAAATGACAATTCAGCTTCTATTATCTAATTAATGTAGTTCATTAAATTTTTATTTCTTCATATATATATATATATATATATATATGTATCCTTTTCAAAAGAAGTATATATGTTAATGTGCCTTAATGTCATCTTTGGAGGAATTTTAAAACTTTTAAAGAGATTTCTCCAACAAAATTTCACAATTTGCACCTCAGAAAACATTACCTTCATTCCTAAAGACCACAAAGTAAAATTCATTCATCTTTCAAATCAGAAAACTGGGTCTCCAAATTATAGGACTATTTTTTTTTCCACTTTTTACTTTGAAATAATTTCAAATTTATTGAAAAGTTGCAAAAATGGAATACAAAGCCCATATAACCCAGATTCATCAAATATTAACATTTTTCCATGTTCACATTCCCAATCTCTCTCATCTCACTGTCTTTTCTCTCTCATGTGTACATACACTTACACACACAGAGACATAACAATAAGAGCATTCTCTTAATAATCATATTACAATGATCAAAATTAGAAATCTGACATTGACACTATAATCATTATCTGTCATTCACCTGCATTCAAATTCTTCTGGTTTCCCCAGTAATGTCCTTTATAGCATCCAGGAACCAGCGTGGACCATGAATTGCATTCAGATGTCATGCCTCTCTAGTCTCTTGAATCTGGACTAGTCCTTCCACCTTCTTTGATCTTGACATCAACAGTTTTGAATAGTGTAGGGCACTTGTTAGAACAGGAACTAGTTTTCACTCTTCGCAGCCCCTTCTGGAGTCGGTGCTGCCTAGGCAGTAAAACTTGGGTGTGTGTTATCCTGAACTTCCAGAATCTACTTCTCAAGAGTGAATAAACCTAACCACTCGTTTTCTTGAATCTTCATGTGTAGCATCTGAACCCACGTACACATATAAAGACTCAAGGCAAACTTAAAAATTAGTTGTGGCAAGGGTAGCTGGTATTTACATGGTTCTTACTCTGTTACATATATTTAGTCATTTAATACTTACAACAACCCTACGGCATTAATACAATTATCATCACCCTATTTTATAGCAGAGAAAACTGACATGCAGAGAAATTAAGTAACTTGGCTAAACCACACAGCTAGAATAAAGCAAAGCCTGAACTTCAACCCCAACAATCTGGCACTATGGGTACTGTCTCTGACAGATAAAGCTCACCACCTCTTTAATCCAGTCTGCTGAGCATTTGGTCTTTATGATAGGTTGACATATGATCTGGGTAATAAAAGCCTTAAGAACAACGTTCTGGTGTAATTTATAAGCCCCATATTCTACATCTGAGCTAGGTAGGAAAAGACAAGAGAAGCAATAAGTTGGCAACAGACAAAAATTCCCTGCAAACAGGAAGTGGCAGTGGTCTGCACAAACTGTCACAGAGTCATAATAGGTTAAATATTTACTCAGCTGACAGGAGTAAATATTACATTTTTAATTATTATCCACTTTAACCAACATTTACCTAGTGTCCACTGTATATGGAGACCGTAATATGCATTTTAGAAAAAAACACAAATAGAAAAAAAGGTTTCAAGGAGCAATATGCATTCATGAAAACACAAAAGCCTATGAAATATTTATCTGAAACTATACATGTGTTGATAAATTAGTATTATACACAGAAAATGCTGTTCACACAAACCCCGAGACAGCCCTCCGAGTAGGGAAATTTTAAGGAGGTCAGTTTCTCCTTGAAGGTGTAGGTTTTAAAATAGATTTAAAAAATTAAGGGGCTACGTGGAGTTAAGGGTGTATAGAGCTGAGTCAAGATGCTGAATTGGGTCAAGATGCAGAGCTGGGAGGAGACCACCCACAGATGGACCTATGGAGGGAGGAAAGCTGCAGGTTCACCTTGGAACGTTGAAGGATGCTAGCAGCGAGTGTGAATCACCA
The DNA here is from genome assembly GCA_004024745.2 of Catagonus wagneri. Classification (NCBI taxonomy): domain Eukaryota; kingdom Metazoa; phylum Chordata; class Mammalia; order Artiodactyla; family Tayassuidae; genus Catagonus; species Catagonus wagneri. The sequence goes on along the minus strand of PVHT021183524.1, from coordinate 9,447,536 downwards.
GACACCAGACAGGTCAAAAAATGCACATGGGCTCAGGACTAAAGATGTCAGGATAGGGTGACTATCTCGAAGGAGGGAAGCCTTTGGGTTTAGGGATTTTGTTTTGTTTTCTGCTTCTTCTTCTTCTTCTTCTTCTTCCTTTTTTTTTGCCTTTTGCCGTTTTAGGGCCGCACCTGCGGCATGTGGAGGTTCCCAGGCTAGGAGTCTAATCGGAGCTGTAGCCGCCAGCCTACGCCTCAGCCATAGCAATGCCAGATCCGAGCCGCATCTGCAACCTACACCGCAGCTCATGGCAATGCCGGATCATTAACCCACTGAGCAAGGCCAGGGATCGAACCCGCAACCTCGTGGTTCCTAGTCAGATTCGTTAACCGCCGCGCTAGGTCGGGAACGCCTTTTTTTTTTTTTTAAACAATGTTAAACCAATTAAGTAAGCATGAAAGAGGAGTATGAAAACAGCTCACTGGATCAAGGTCAGAAGAAATGCACTGGGGCTTTAGAGAATTCAGTGTGTTCCAATAAGTGGAAATGTAAATATAATTTATATTTATATAAATATAATACAACAATAATACATTATTATTATTTATTTGTGTGCAGCAGGAGGAGAGAAAATATAAATTCCTCACTCTAGACATGTTGTAGAAAATGAAATGGCAACTGGACACTGAAGTGAGGTCAAGGGAAGGCTTTTTTAAAAATAAAAAGCAACTATAAACTGCATGCAAATTCTCTGAGACTGAGTCTAACCAGAGTTGTAAATATGAAATCAGTTCCCGAGGTCTGCTTTCATGATCTCAGTTATTAGAAAAATGTGAAGAAGAAACAGGAAAAATGAGAAATATAAACATTTGTGTAGAAAATAGAGGTGAATCACAGAATAAAAACATCAAACTTATGCAAAAGCCACCTATAATGCTTACAAGAAAAGGAAGAAACCAGGTGAAAGTGATCAGATAAAAATACCAAAGTCAGTTAAATTTTTTTTTTTTGGTCTTTTTGCCTTATCTAGGGCCGCAGCCGCAGCATATGGAGGTTCCCAGGCTAGGCGTCTAACAGGAGCTGTAGCTGCCAGCCTTCGCCACAGCCACAGCAACGCGGGATCCGAGCCGCGTCTGCAACCTACACCAGAGCTCACGGCAACGCCGGATCCTTAACCCACTGAGCAAGGCCAGGGATCGAACCCGCAACCTCATGGTTCTTAGTCGGATTCGTTAACCACTGAGCCACGACAGGAACTCCCAAAGTCAGTTAAATTTTTATACGCAAAGACTGAAAGCAGATTTAGAAATAGCAGTAATTGTGGCCGGCATAGTTAACACGTCCGTGGTGCTTCCTCCATGTATGATCATAGGAGTGTAGAAGCAAAGGCCCTGCAGAAGTTTCCAAAATGCAGGTAGAGACACTAATTTTATTTTCAGCACATCTCAGAGTTTTGATGAAAAGTAGAGGCTAGATGGATGTATTCACTAATTCAACAAAATATTTACTATAAACACTAGGGCTACAGAGATGAATTCAGCACAGACCCTCCAGTCAAGGAGCTCCCAATCCAATAGCACAGGTAGATAACTACTGTCCAGTGCAAGAGAAGGACACCAAGCACAAGGGTGACAAACATGAGATTAATGAAAAGGTGTTTTACTGAGGCATGGGGTTCCACTCAGTGGACTCCCAGGAGCTCCTCTTTTATCCTGAGAGGATGCAGATCAATCCTGAGGTCCTTTGGCATTCTTAGCAAAGGACGACTTTGCTAAGGACGACTCAGTAACACCACCCGAAAAAGACAGTTTCCACTGGCTCTTCCAGCCCACTGTCACCTCACTTCTATGACAAATAACCAACCTGGCCAGGTGGACCTTGGTGTCATCATGAGAGTCTTCACCTATACTGGAGCTCTGTTATTGGTGTTCCAAAGCTGGTCTGCCTCCTAAAGACTTTTTTTTTTTTGTAAATGTTCAACATCACTGATTTTCAGAGAAATTCAAATAAAAAATACTATGAGGTATCACCTCACACTTGTCAGAATGGCTATCATTAATAAGTCCACAAATATCAAATGCTGGAGAGGGTGTGAAGAAAAGGGAACCCTCCTGCACTGCTGGTGGGAATGTAAATTAGTACAACCACCATGGAAAACAGTATGGCAGTACCTCAGGAAACTAAATATAGAACTACCATATGACCCAGCAATCTCACTCTTGGGCTTATATCCAGACAAAACTTTTCTTGAAAAAGATACATGCACCCATATGTTCACTGCAGCACTACTCACAGTAGCCAAGACATGGAAACAACCTAAATGTCCATCGACAGATGAATGGATTAAGAAGATGTGGCATATATACACAATGGAATATTACTCAGCCACCAAAAAGAACAAAATAATGCCATTTGCAGCAATATGGATGGAACTAGAGATTCTCATACTAACTGAAGTAAGTCGGAAAGAGAAAGGCAAATACCATACGATATCACTTATATCTAGTATCTAATATATGGCACAAATAAACCTTTCCACAGAAAATAAACTTATGGACCTGGAGAACAGACTTGTAGTTGCCAAAGGGGAGGAGGAGGGAGTGGGATGGACTGGGAATCTGGGGTTAATAGATGTAAACTATTGCTTTTGGAGTGGATAAGCAATGAAATCCTGCTCTATAGCACTGGGAACTCTATCTAGTCACTTGTGATAGAGCATGATGGAGGATAATGTGAGAAAAAGAATGTATATATGCATGTGTGACTGGGTCACTTTGCTGTAGAATAGAAAACTGACAGAACACTATAAACCAACTATAATGGAAAAAATAAAAATCGTTCTTTAAAAAAAGATCATTTTTTTGTAACTTTCTCTCTGAAGCAATTTAAAATACCTTTACAGTGTTCAACCTTGAGTAAGCTTCATAACTACCTAGTACTGAGGTTAACAACACACAAACAACTTGGGATTAGCAGAGGCCAACTATTATACATAGGATAGATAAACAACAAAGTCCTACTGTATACACAGGGAACTATGTTCAATATCCTGTGAAAAACCGTAATGTAAAAAATATATGTGTATTACTGACTCACTTTGCTATAGAGCATAAATGAACACTGTAAATCAATTATACGTCAATAAATTTTTCTAAAAAAGAACGCACAGACAGACACACCACTCTCTCTCCCTCTCTAATTCTCTTTTTCTCAGTAATCTAAAACTCTGTGTTTTCATGTCTGGGCGTCAATCCCAACTCCCTAAAGTACCTAGGCAAATCTAATCCAGAGGCTTCCAGGCAGCAAGGCCAACTTGATTGCCCCTGGGACATGTCTTTGCTGTTTTAGCGTGTAAGAGGGAGAAATACCCGAAATGTATGTGGGTTTTAGTGAATGAAAGGCGATAGCATGACAATGCCTCCAGGCTCACTTCTGAGAAAAAAAAAAAATGAAAGTCAAGCTCTCCACATCCTTTTCACAGAGAATCATCTAATCACAGTGACTCAGCACCACTGCACTTTTCTGTCTCTGGTGCCTGATACTATCCCATTAGAACCCAACATTGTTCCCAGCACTGCCTGGTCACACCTCACCACTGTTGGGAGGAAAACATTCAGGCAGCAATAAATCTTTGCTACACTACAAGCAAAGATAGAGATTTCAGGGCTGAAGCAGACAGAGATCTGGTCCGGGTCAGGGCTGCCTTTCAAAAGGAACGTGTCATCGGTTCACACTCTGCCATGTAAGCTCTTGCTGACTCACGATAAACTACTCAAAGCGGCACTGAGTTAATGTTTAGAAATTCATTCTATATGGAAGCAAAATTCAATATCAAATTCTTTAAAACAATGTAACTTGGCCTATGCACACCTGAATATATACTTAGTTGGGAGTCACCTGCCAACACACAGCATGATTGTAAAAAAATGGAATAACCGGCCACTGAAGTGAGGTCAATGAAGGGTTATTTTTAATAACGGAATGGAGCAGGACCCTATGGGGTCTTCCTGGGGCAGACCCCTCCTCCATATCTTTTTCTGTAGCTCTTCTCTTCGTACCTGGGAAATAGTGTCGGATGCACATTTCCTCAGTTGCTTTCCAGGTGTGAAAACGCCCCACCAAGTGGAAGAAATTAACTACTTGATAACTATGAGGACATAGCCCTCAGGTCTAAGGACTGATAATGTTAACCCCTGTTGATAGGGATGGAGTAGGCACAGGTAGTTGTAGAAGTCCCAGTAAGGCGCCATAGATAAGAAAGGGAAACCTAGGGGACTTTGAGAGATCACTGTAAGTTAATAATTGCTCAAGGGGAGTTCCCTTTGTGGCTCAGTGGTTAACGAATCTGACTAAGAACCATGAGGTTGTGGGTTCGATCCCTGGCCTTGCTCAGTGGGTTAAGGATCCCTCATTGTCGTGAGCTGTGGTGTAGGTTGCAGATGTGGCTCGGATCCCACGTTGCTGTGGCTGTGGCGAAGGCCGGCGGCTACAGCTTCTGTTAGACCCCTAGCCTGGGAACCTCCATATGCCGCAGGTGCGGCTCTACATAAAAAGGCAAAAAGATAAAAAAAAAAATTGCTCAAGGAAGCTGTGAGAACATGGATGGCTTGCTTGACTAGAGGAAGCACAAGATATGCCTCAGATCATTGGGTGGGGAATAGGATGAGGCCTGAATTCAAGTTCAGACAAAGGGCAGGAGTTTAAGGACCACCCTTCTGCTGATCTGAATAAGCAGCACGACAGTCCTAGTTTAAACTTATAGAATCAAATACTCTCTTACCAGATACCAAGGAGGAGCTACTACTCCAAGAAAGAGGAAGAGGCGGTCTTTTCCCACTCCCCACTCCCGAGGCGGTCTTTTCCCACTCCCCACTCCCACTGGATTATAAAACTGTAGCCCACCTAATCCTCAGGGCAGAGCCTCCTTGCCTGCCTGCTTGCATCTCTCACAAGTGTCCTACCTCAATAAATCTATTTCTTGCCTATCACTTTGTCTCTTGCTGAATTCCTTCTGCGAGGAGGCATAAAGAACCTGAACCTCAGTAAGTCCAGATACTGGGGAGTGATTCTAATTTAAAAGCTGTGGGTTCAAGTCCCAATGTTTAGTAAGAAATAAGAAAGAATGATGATGCAGCACGATAATGTGAGAAAAAAGAATGTTTACATGTATGTGTAACTGGATCACCTTGCTGTATAGCAGAAAATTGACAGAACACTGTAAACCAGCTATAATGGAAAAAATAAAATCATTACTTAAAAAACCCCAGCTTTTTAGTCACACTTTTGTGTAGTTCCCTCCATGTGGATCCCTGTAGCTTATATTGATATATGGAACATGGGTGAAGTGACTGTGTGACTTCTGAGCCCAGGTCATGGGAAGCTCTGAAGCTTTTGCCTGTGTCTCTTGGAATGCTTGAAGCTGTAGCAACCATGCAGGAAGTCTGGCTCCTGTGATCCTGCCATGCTGGATCCTACCTTTGGTTTCCAACTACGGATAAAGACAGAGTTGCCAGAAACAGGTGACTTTCTTCTCAAGTCTACCATAAGAAAAACACACCCACACACATGATGATCAATGACAAAGGGTCTTTGGCTGTTGGAGCCAAAAGAGAATAGAGAGCTTGTTGTAAACTGGAAAGGGAGCATCTCCTCCTCTCCAGTGAATGGTTGCCATGTAGCACTGAGGACCCAGTGTGCAGGTTTTTGATTTTCAGAAGTCCACGCTTCAAGTGAAGTAGTCTGAGGTTGAAACAGTGACAACAAATTCAATTTCTTTAAAAGACTGAATTGCCCACTTGAATATGGCATGGAAGCAACAGCTTGCCCCAGCCCATGAGTGGAAGATGTCTTAAGATTAGAGTTTCCAGACTGAATCACTGCACAGGTAGACACGCAGGTTCTCTGAACTTCTCTCTCTACAGTATGAAAGCCTCAAACCAAGAGATAAAGAAAAAACTTACATAGAAATGAATGCCATAGAACCTGTGATGGTCTGTTCAGACTGCTAGAAAAATTACCACAGACTGGGTGGCTTATAAACAAGAGAAATTTACTTTTCATAGTTCTGGGAAGTACAAGCTCAAGGCACTGACAGATTCAGTGTCTGGTAAGAACCCCCTTCCTGGTTCACGGACAGCTGTCTTCTCACTATAACCTCACATGGCAGGGTTGTTTTTTATAATGGCACAAATTGCATTCATGAGGACTCCACTATCATGATATAATCACATTCCAAAGACTCTACCTCCAAATATCACATTGGAGCTTAGGATTTCAATGTATGAATTTTTAGGGGGACATATACATTCAGTCCACAGCAGAATGACATCTAAAGCAATGAGAGACCAATCTGTGAAGATTCTTCTACAGCTCTGAGATCAAATAGAACCCAAGTAGAGGTCATGATGACCTCAAAGATATGCTCACAGGAAATGAATACCCAAGGAGAGAGGCAGTAGACACACAGATATGAGGAATCACATTCAAAAAACATCACATAATAGGACCTCTGAAGGGAACCTTAAACATTTCAAATGTCAAAGACATGGAGACAGGAAGAGAGACTATAAGACAACAATAGAACATTTTGAGAAAAGAATCTGCAGATATGAAAAGGAGTCAAATGAAATGGATCAAATTATAATGTACCGATTTGACCTGAATTGAATACTAAACTGACCAATTATTAACCAAGCTTCATTGTAAATATTACCTAAGAAAAGAAAAAACAAAGGAAACAAATATGAATTTACCAATCAAAATCTTTAAAATATTCTGAAGTTACTGAGAAAATTATTTTTCAAATCCATTCTAAACTTTTTATATCAATATCAACTTCAACAGTTATCTAATTGATAGTGATTTATATTAGAAAAAAAGGCATCATTCTCCTCAGGAAACACATGCTTAAGATAAGGAATGGCACGAAAGCTACTGAAAAGAGGAACATTGTGTAGTACTTCTTCTTTGTAGATTGAAAGAACCTTCAAAGCCAACACAAATTAAAGGTGTTTCTACTTGGTAAGGTAAGTAATAATGGATACGGACATAACACAGAGCTATAATTATCATGCTACAAGTACACACAAGTAAAGTCAATTTATTTTATATAAAAATAATAGGAGGAAAAAGATAGTGATAGAGTATAGCATTTAGGAATGTCTTTAGTTATAAATAATAGAAACTCAAAAACAGAAGCTTAAATAATAAGTTCGTCCCTTACAACAAGAAGTCCAAGGCAGTCCAAGCCTGCTATGCAGGCTCAACAGGCTTTTTCTGTTTTTCACTTCCACTATCCTTGTCTTTATGCTGACACCTCTTTGTTGTAATATGGCTGCTGCACCTCCAGATATTACATCTGTATTCCAGACAGGAAGAAGGAGGAAAGGGGAGGTAGGAAGGGGTTGGATCTGTGTCAGGAAAACAGAAGCTTCCACAAAAACCCTCTGCTTATATCTCATTGAACACTATAGGATCACATGGCCCCTGTAGCTGCAAGATAGTCGGAAAAGCAAATATTTTTAGTTTGGCACATTGGATAAAATTAGGCTCTTTTAGAAAGAAAGAGGGGATGAGAATTGATAGCAGAGAGAGTGTCAGCCCTCCCCTCACATGATATTACAACTATGTTGATTATTAAACACTTAGAAACTTATGTGCTATTCCAAGAAATTTTAACACCTATTCACATTAATTTTTGCTAAGTCCTTCCTACTCGTAGGCAAAAGGCAAACTAAAGCACTTCTTAACATTTCCTCTCATTTTGCTATTATAAACAGGCCCATCACTCTTTATCGACAACTGCAAAATGTAAAAGCAAGGAAAACAAATAAAAACTTTGAAAACAAAAAAGAAATTTGTAACCAAAACTGTATCTGACCCAAGGAAAGGATACGTACAGTATTTATGTATATGCATTAATATGAATGTTTATTTCATATGTTGCAGAAATATTTATGTTTGACTAAGGGGCACTGCCCCAGACCCTGCTTGGAATATTACATAATAAATAGCATTGTCTAATTTGAAAGGTTCTGAGTTTCTAGCACTTCTATTCAGTGGTTTGAATTTGGGGATCGTGGAAGCATACTTAGAAAGATGACCTCAATGTATATACACAGCTTTGCAGGGGAATGGCATAAATAACTTTAAGCTAAAGCAGGCAGAAATGCAAAAAAAAAAAAAAAAAGAAAAAAGAAAAATCCTGAAATTTTGAGAACCCAAAATAAGGTAAAATTAATATGTTGCTTAAATTTGAGTGATTTGAACCATTTATATAGTCACTTACGATGAAGACATCAAGAATTACATACTTCTAAATTCTAAATATTACATACATTGGAATGCTAAACTGGTCCTAGGACTAGCCTCAGGGATATTATCGACAAGTATCATCAATATTAATATCCCCCACCCATGACCACAGGATATCACAAGGGTAAAGGGTAGCAAGGGCACAAGAGAAGTCTTTTCCCTTCTTTGCCACACTGAGATGATCCTCCACCTGAAAATATTTAAGCAGATACTTCTCAACAGCACAATACAAATGACATCAGTTTCCTATGAATACTTTAAGTGCTTACCAAACTTCTGCTAAAACACATTTATTTACATGACAAATGACAGCCAAAATATTCAATCCATTATTTTGTTCAATATCCATATGATATTGTATAAGCACCATATTATATAAATATTATAGAAATAATATTTCTAAGGTAAAAAATACAATGAATTAATCTCACTTGAGATCTTTGAGGGCTGCCATGGCAGAGCTGAGCACCAGGTAAGGCCAGATGGCAACTACAGCTGTGCTTCTCCAGTTGATGCACACACAAATACGGAGGGGTGAAAGGGGACATTAAAATATGCATTCTGATTTAGCATGCCTGGAGTTGGAACTGAGATTCCGCTTTTTTCCCAGACCTCCAGGTGACACAGATGCTGACTGGTGCACCACATGTTGACTAACAAGTTCCTAAAGCTTCTTCCCACTCTAGGTTTTCATAATTCTCTAAAAAAGGATTCATATAATATCTATGACATGGATTCTGGAAACATAGAGTAATAATAGTTTGCTGCTGCTCTGGAGGAAAAAATACATCTCAGAATATACAAAGTCTTAGGGGAACTCCATGTGACTTAGAAATCCAGCAGTTTGCCAAGAGGATAATGAAAAGCATAACTGAGATGTGGGCGAAAACCTCTGAAGACTAGAAGACTTTGCTCTGACATGCACTCTTAATATGGCTGTTCCTGCGCCAAGATTTTACTAAAAGGTAATTAAGCCCAACCTTTCGAAAACATGTGTTCTTAAGAGTCTCTTGAACTCCCAACCTCCAGTGGAGCTGGGCAATTCTAGAGGACCCAGTTATCTTCTTGGGTCTATTACTTGCGAGGAACGTTTAGACCCCATAAAGAAACAAGACGTTAGCTAGATAACTGGCCATAAAAGAAGCACAGCAAAATGGAGAATGCCACAATAATTAAGAAGGACAGAAAGGAATTCAGAGTGAACAATTTCTACAAGGGCTGTTATACTGGATTTAAATTGGTCTCCTTCTAGAATCTTTCATAACAATGTGTTTCTTACCATAGCCACAGTCATCCTCTCCAAGGAGAATTTTCCGCATGCTGTTCTGTTGTGAAGTCTAAGGCTCAGTGAGAAAAGGAAATGCTCACTCTTTTCAGTGTACCATTCTATAGGTTTTTCCAAAAGCATACAGTTGCATAACCAAAACTACAATCAAGATGTGGAATGCTTTTACTATACTGCAATAAAATTTTTTAAAAGATATCGAATGTGGAGTTCCTGCTGTTGCTCAGCGATAACGAACCCGACTAGTATCCATGAGGACATGGGTTCAATCCCTAGCCCTGCTCAGTGAGTTAAGGATCCGGTGTTGCTGTGAGTTGTGGTGTAGGTCGCAGACACGGTTTGAATCTGGCATTGCTGTGGCTGTGGTATAGGTTGGCAGCTGCAGTTCGCTAGTCTAGGAACTTCCATATGCTGTGGGTGCAGCCCTAAAAAAGCAAAAAGCAAAAAGTAAAAAAAAAAGGATATTAAAAGCTTCCATCATCCCCCAAATCCATGTTCTCTTAAAATCATTTTTATTTGATTAGAAATTGGTGGCCACGACGGAACACTCTCAAATTTTTTTTTCTTTTGTCTTTTTAGGGCCGCACCAGCAGCATATGGAAGTTCCCAGGCTAGGGATCAAACCAGAGCTGTAGCTTCCTCACCTCCAGAGCTCCAATTAGTCCCTTTCCTAAAGCATATCAGATATGCAGAGGTGAGGAACAAGGAGGTGAGGCTGTAGAAAAAAAGCTCTGCGTTGGCTGCAGAAGCTTAGCACTTCCTAAAGCTGCAGCCTATAGGAGGGCTGCTCCTCACAGAAGTGCCAAAGCAGCATCACCTGCCTTAGGACAGGAAAGGCAAGGTCAAAGGTCCTGACAAATAAATCTGTCCTTTTTAATCCAGAAAAGTCGAAGCTGCCTCACAGCCTCAGCTAGAAGACTCCTGCTTATAGTTCAGAGGCTAAACCTAAGCCATGTGGTCACCCCTCGCTGCGAGGGTAACTGGACACAGGAGGTATGGACAGCCACTGAGTCACCAACCTGCAGTGTCTGCACATATTACACGTACGTGACAAGTTGGGTTTGTAAATGCTGCCTAAGAATACCTAAAATGTGGTTCCCTGAATGCCAGTTTCCAAAGAGCAATATAAAATTCATAAGGAAAGAAATGGGCACACTAAAGAAACACGGGGCGAGTTAATTGTCCTTTTTGGAAATATCTGAGAAAAATAACATTTTATTCATAGTAATGATCTTTGTAAATTCATTGTTATCCCATGTTTGGCCCTTTTCCCTTTTCCCTACTTTATGAGAGTCTGAGCACAGCTACCTGAAAATGCAAACACCGTAATTCTGGGCCCTAAGCAAAAGTCTGCTTTGTTCAAACTGCCCTGGGCACTGCGGAGTCATGAATATTAAACAAATAGAGAACCATGCCTGCTGAAACCGAATCCTGCACTGGACCACGAGATCTAAGCCCAGGTAGGCTAGGATGCAAGGAAGTGGACAACCACCGCGGGCTGAAGGAGTCAGTGTCTCCTTCCCTTCCTTTTACTTGCTCATTTCCAGGAACATGCTTGTCCCAATTCAACAATCAGAGACATGTTAAACCTCCTTAACAGGCATGTTAAACCTCCTTCTGGCTCCAGCTCCCCCACAGGAATAGAAAACTCCAAGTTACGTTCCCTTCCAGGCACGAAAAGGGAGGAAACTTTCTCCATCTTTCTCCGTTATCCTTTTGAAATCAGAGATTCCCAGGAAAACAGTATCTCCTTAACCCAGAGGCTGGCCACAAAGCTTCACCAGGATTTAAAGTGCACACTAATGAATAGTTTTCAAACAATTTGTAGCAGAGAGGTAAGCCTGCTTCTGCCCTGGAGCAGTCACATGAGTGACCTTTTTGGGCAAACAAGGGGCAAGAAAGCAGGCATTGTCCTGGGATTAGGATGGAACCCAAATTCTGTGTCTCGGTCAAGGCTGAGAGCCTCGTTATATAAAACTGGGGAGACAGGAAGGAGACAGTGGTTCATTTGAATGACTCCAGGGTTTTCTGGGAGGCAAGAAACTAAAGTTTTAACCATCCCCAGTTCCCTGACATGTGAAGATAGGAAGCGGTCAAGGTGGACCGGAATGACTGAAATTCAGTTAAATCTAGGCCAGCAGAGATCTGAACAGGTGAGCTGGGCCCGTCCCAGAGTCAACAGGAAAAGGCCACATCTAACATAGGACCTGTGGTGGTCATTTTGTAATGACATAGCAATATTAACTTACTAGGTTGTGTACCAGGAACTAACATAGTATATGGGTCTATTATACTCCAAAAACAAACTCATAGAAAAAGGAATCAGATTTGTGGTTACCCGAGGTGAGGGGGAGGGCCATATAGGGAGACTGGACTGGATGAAGGTGGTCATAAGTTACAAACATCCAGTTACAAGATAAGTAAGTACTAGGAACGTTATGTACAGTGTGATAAATATAATCAACACTGCTGTATGCTGTATATGACAGTTAAGAGAGTAAATCCCAACAGTTCTTACCACAAGGAAAAAACTTTTTTCTTTTTCTTTTGTTTTATAGATGATGAAAAATATCATACATACAGAAAAGGGCACATATTATAATTATGTAGCTAGATGAATTTTTATGAAATGATCATACCCATGTAAGCACCACTCAGATCAAGAGAGACTAGTACCCCTGAAGTCCTCTTTCAGCACTGCTCTCCTTGCTGCACATGTTCCCAAAGGCAGCCACTGTTTTGATCTTAAGCCATCATAGATTGATTATGTCTGTTCAAATACTTAATAAAACGGAAGCATACAGAACAAAAACAAACGACCAAGGTTCTGGAGGTCTAGAATGCCTCCTGGCCAGCAGGACTCCATGCTTTTGATCCAAGAAACGGTCACTGAGCCTAGGGCTGTAAGAGGAGCCATGGTGCATCTCTATCAAGGCTCAGAACTATGTGATGGGATGGGCCGCTCACCCTCAATGAATTGACTGGCAGGGGTTACCATCACCTGCAGATTGGGGCGGATTTGGTTTTTTTTCTGTGACAGTGTGTGTATGGTAGGGAAAGTGGCCCCAGCTGATACATCACTTGTGAAAGTTAAACAAAGGCCCTTTTCAGACTTGGGAAGTAACCATGGTGTCTGTGGGTTTTAGTTCAACAACTCATAGAAAGGAATCCGAACAGGGGACTATTAGACTTCTTGTTAATCTGGCAGCTGGAGTTCTGGAGCTGTCTTCAACTCAGTGTGAAAATTTAAAAGAACATGACTAAGCCCATGAAGCAGGTAAATTCAGTTACACATATAACATAACCTTTATCCAAAAGCAATATTTGAAGCAATATCAGAGGCACTATAATTTAGTGGTTAAAGGCACAGACTTTGAAACCAGGCAGGCTGAGACCACACTCCAGCTCTGCCACTTATTTAGAAGGAAATCCCAAGAAATATCAGAAAGGGAGTAAGCAACTAAAATAGGAAAGGAGAGGAAGCTGATAAAGGGCGTATTATTTAGTGACAACCGAAGGCCCCTGGAGACAAGTCTGGGCATGAAACTGGGTGGCAGGACAGATCATATCTTGCAGTTGTCCAAGCCAAGGACAAGGCGGCTGGGGTATTTACCCACCAAACTCTGCCGGCCATTGGTTCAGGGCTGCTCCTGGGGGCACTAACTCTTGCCAACATGCTGCTGGTCACTCTCTTCGGACCTGAACAAAACACTCAGGTAGTGAGCAAGCTAAGTTCACTGAGTAGATAAAAAACCAGGGGGACACAATGGCGGACCGGTGACCACATCAGCCACATGGGGCAACCAGGCTCACCCCAAATAGATCAGAAAGCACTTTCAGAGATATTATCACATTTCACCTGCCCTACAAACCTGAAAGATAAGTTTTTATTATCCCCATTTTATAAAGAACAAAACTGATGATACAAGACATTAAATGACTTGCCAAAGTCACACTATTAATTGGCACAGCAAGATCCTGAACTCAGATTTTTCTGTTCCCAAACACCTTCTTTATTATTTAGTTAGTTATTGTATTTATTTACTTATTTACTGCCACTCCCACAGTATACAGAAGTTCCCAGGCCAGGGATAAAACCTGTGCCACAGCAGTAACCAGAGCCACAGCAGTGACAATCTGGGGTCCTTAATCCACTGAGCCACCAGGGAACTCCAAACACCATTAAAAAAAATAAATAAACTACACCAAAGCCATTGTATAAGTTGGGGTTCAAGGGATAGAAAATAATTTTCCCATCAGAATACCTGGGGCACCTTCCAACCTAGTAGTCTGAGGGCTACAGAAGAACCGCTCTTTCAGAGCTGCCAAAGAAGAGTCCACATTAGAATAAGACCACAAGAGACCATTTAGAGTCTGGGCTGTTGTTATGTTTTGTGATGATGGATCATGAATTCCTGGCAGAATCACAGAAGAGGTTTAGAAGCTGAGGGATGGGGAGTAGGTGGGATAGAGGAAGGGAACATAGAGGGAATATACACAGCCCTATGCAATTCCCAGAGCTTCCTCTGTTCCTGTCATCTCCCCTCTCACTCCACTCCCGCCACACTCACTCCTCCACTCTCTGCACAGGGCCTTCACATGGGCTGTTCCCCCTTCCTGGAATGCTTTTCCCTCTGAGAGCCACTTGGCTGATTCCCTTACTTCCTTCAAGTCCTTGCTCAAGTTTCTCCTTCTCAAGGAGACCTAACTACTCTGGCACCTCATTCAGGCTGTATCATGTCCTGACTGTGCACCTACCCTCCTGTTCTTTTTTTTTTTTTTTTAGTCTTTTGCCTTATCTAGGGCCGCACCCGCGGCATATGGAGGTTCCCAGGCTAGGGGTCTAACAGGAGCTGTAGCTGCCAGCCTTCGCCATAGCCACAGCAACGCGGGATCCGAGCCGCGTCTGCAACCTTCACCACAGCTCACGGCAACGCCACATCCTTAACCCACTGAGCAAGGCCAGGGATCGAACCCGCAATCTCATGGTTCCTAGTCAGATTCGTTAACCACTGAGCCACGACGGGAACTCCCCCTCCCGTTCTTGATCCCCTGTTCTAATTTCCCATAATACTTATCACACTGACTTCCTATACAGTTACTGATTTACTGTGGTTCTTGTCTCTCCTTCCTAAAATGTAAGCTCCACAAGGACAAGCATCTTTGTTTCATTCACTGATATAACCCAAGCAGCTAGAATGGTACCTGGCCAGTGGAGAGTACTCAGCGAACATTTGCTGAAAAATGAATGAGTGGATAGATGGATGGATGAATGAATGCCAACATTCATAAGCCCACAGGAGCAATCAACATGCGTCTTCATGCTTTTGCCGTAACTTAGTGCCTCATGCTTCTGAGAAAAAAGAGGCTTCATTTTCTCTATTTCCTGGCCTCCACCTCTTACACATTCCCTACTTTCCTAGTCTCAGTTTTTTCTGTCTCTTTTTTGATCGAGGAACAGATGCCTCTGCCTTGCAAAAATAGGCATTTTCTTCTCTGTTTGTGTTCAAATGTTAGCACTTTTGCTTGCCTGTGAAACACATGGTAACAGTTTATTTAGTGACTGGATTGTCTACCTTCTCTCTTTTTTTTTGGACACAGAAGACGCCATGAATCATATTTTGCTCTTGGTTATATCTGTCAAAGAGAAGGCAGAATCTGCTATGTGGTCAGCATTAAGTCTGAACTCTGCTGGTAAACTGTCAACATTGCGTTTACTTTGATATATTTAGAGTATCTGAAAACATCTGCCCTAGTTCTAACAGTCAAGGTCAAAAGATAAGGATCCGAACGAGAGAAGAGGATGGAAACTGGTCCATGTGTCACAGGCTGAGAAAGGACAGAGCTTCAGGCTGGAAAGTAACAGAATCTTACTCTACAATGAAAATCACTAGTTTAAAAAAAAGAAAAAAGGATGTGCAGACCAAAGCATTTATATAATTCTAATATATAAGCTGAGAACTAAAAATTATACTTAAATTCATAGAGTAGCATACAAAATGAACCCAGGGTGGGGTGTTCCCTGTAGCACAGTGGGTTAAGGATCCGGCATTGTCACTGCAGCAGCTCAGGTCACTGCTGTGGCACAGGTTCAAACCCTGGCCCAGGAACCCACACATGCCGCCAGCATGACTGAAATGAACCCTGGGGGGTATTGTAGGACTAAGTTTAGGACTCGATTAACTAAAAAATAACTAGCTCCATTTCCTAACACCTAAAACCATAAACAGTTAAGCATGTGAACAACACAGAAAATATACATTAGAGAAAAACTCTCAGTAACACTTTTAGTCTCTTTTTATAATCCACTACACTTTTTTCCCACTTTTAAAAATTGTAGTATAACTAACATATAACATATTAGTTTCAGGTATATATAGTACCTGAAACTGTATTACCTGAACTATTATTCAGGTATACGAACAATATAATGATTCAATATTTATAGCAAAACAATACATATAGCAAAACAATCATTACACTAAATCTAATTAATATCCATCACCATACATAGTTATGAGAATTTTTTTTCTTGAAAAATTTTAAGGTCAGCTCTCTTAACTTTCAGTATACAATACAGTATTATTAACCAGTCACATACTATTCATTACATTCCCCAGGACTTATTATATAACTGACAGTTCATACTTTTTGACTCCCTTCACCCACTAGCAACCACCAATCTGTTTTCTGTATCTATAAGCTTAGTTGTTTGGGGTTTTTTTGGTTTTTTAGATTTCACATATAATTAGAATTATATGATATTTGTCTTTCTTTTTCTAACATAGTTCACTTAGCGTGACACCGCAAGGTGCATCCATGTGGTGGCACTTTCAGTCTAAAGATAATAATCTGACATAGTGAGAACACTGGCTAAGAGGACTCCACAGAACACCAAGAAGTCACTGGGAGATTGTGTTACAATATGGACAGGCTACACAGCTAAGAAAGGTCACCATGTTTGTTTCTTCAGATCCAATGGACACTCAAGGACAGACAATTCAACGTTAAATATTCAATTCCTCCTCCCATTCATCCATCCACCTATCCCAACATTTTGGATGCTTCTGAAGAGCCAAATAAATGAGCCTAAAGTTATCAAAAAAGAAAAAAGAAGGACGCAGTCCCTGGCGCCAGGAGTTCCCAGAAAAGTAAGAAAGATTTAGTTGGAGAAAGTCTCAGGAAGTGCAGCCAGGGTTGAGAATTATTGGCTTGTCTGCAATGCCTGGGCCAAAGCGAATGAGTGAACTCCAGGCAAGAGAGAACACATCAGTATTTCTGCAGCATTCTTGCTCTGTCACATCTATTTACTTACAGAGTTTTATATTTATGTATTTATCTTAATCAAATTGCTTCTTGGTAGCTAGTTTAAAAATGAACCATTGGTAGGGTGAAAAATGGTATGTCTTTTTTTTTTTTCTTTGTGTTTTATTGTCTTTAATCCCCTCCACGAAGCAATTAAGATATTCAGCCTTGGCTCTGAATTGCAACATTATCAACATAGTCAACAAACTATTCCATTAAGTAAATCCCAGCTTCATAGATTAGAAAATTTATGTTCAGTGGGTGACTTGCACATCACCCACTAACATCTGTGGCAAGATTTTTTTTTTTACCTTTTTGTTCCCACTGAATTTAGAAAAATTTATGGGAATTTTCATAACACTGTATTTTTCTGAAAATGGATGATATATTAAACCATTAAAAATGATTCAGTCATTAAAAATGATTCAGACCCAGTAAAAAACTTGCAGACACATGTAAAAGGAATCAAAATAACAAGTGCAGAGCCTCACAGAAAGGTTAAAGATGTAAGAAGGGGAGTTCTGGTTGTGGCTCAAGGGTAATGAACCAGACTGGTATCCATGAGGACACAGGTTCGATCCCTGGCCTCGATCAGTAGGTTAAGGATCCAGCGCTGCTGTGAGCAGTGGTGTAGGTCGCAGACATGGCTCGGATCCTGTGTTGCTGTGGCTGTGGCGTAAACCAGCTGCTGCAGTTCTGTTCCAAACCCTAACCTGGGAATTTCCATATGACATAGGTACGGCCCTAAAATGTTGGGGAAAAAAAGATGCAAGAAAGTCAGTAGACAGCATTTGACCTGGTAATTTATAATTAAAATGTATTAGGGGAGTTACCATTTTGGTGAAGCGAAATGAATCCGACCAGTATCCATGAGGATACAGGTTCCATCCCTGGCCTCACACAGCGGGCTGGGGATCCGGTGTTATCGTGAGCTGTGGTGTAGATCACAGATGTGGCTCAGGTCCTGCATTGCTGTGGCTGAGGCGTAGGCTGGCAGCTGCAGCTCTGATTCAACCCCTAGCCTGGGAACTTCCATAGGCCTCAAGCTGCAGCCCAAAAAGCAAAGAGTGAAAAAAATAAAAGGCTTTCTACTATAATCTCTAAAAGCAGGTAAGGAAAGGATTATTACAGTGCTTCCTCCAAGACTGCCTTCTTTTCCTTTCCTTCCAGTTTTACTAGATAGAATTGACCTACAGCACTCCATAAGCTTAAGGGGTACAGCATCTAACTTACACACATCATGAAATGATTACCACAATAAGTTTAATAAACAGGCATCATCTCATACAGACACGAAGTTAAAGAAACAGAAAAAAAATTTACTCCCTTAACAATTTTCATATACAAGATAGAGCAGTATTAACTACATTTATCACGTTGTATGTGACATCCCTAGTATGTATTTATCTTATAACTGGTAGTTTGTAACTTTTGACCATCTTCACCCAATCCCCCCTCCCCCACCTCGGATAACCACAAATCTGATCTCTTTTTCTATCAGTTTGGTTGCTTGTTTTTGAAGTATAATTGACTTACAAAACTCTGCTGGTTCCTTTTACACAACACAGTGGTTCGATATCTCTATATATTTCAAAATGATCACCACGGTAAGTTCTAGTTACCATCTGTCACCGAAGATATTACCTAATTACTGACTATATGCCTCACACTGTACATTTCTTACCCGTGACTCTTATTTTGTTACTGCATGTTTGCACCTCTTCATCTCTCTCACCTATTTCTTTCCTCCTCCCACCCCAAGACTTTCCTCTTATTTGTTGTTTGTCTGGAAATTCCTGGATAACAGGAACTTGACGGCATCACTACTTTTGAAATGGGTGAGTGAGCAAACTCACTGAGGATTTCCGACAAGATATAAATGTCTATTATGATGAACTCTGGTCATCGATGAGTGGCTGTCCTTCTTGGACCCCCTCACTGCCTGGCCTCTAACCATGCTGCTGCTCCCTCCACCTCTGCGTTCCATTCAGCACTAGCCCACGTGGGGCGGGGAGCCTTCCCAAATGCTGGTTCTCAGTGTCAATTCTATTGCCATTTGGGGCCTAAAAATTCTTTACCGTGAGAGGTTGCCCCTTGCGTTGTAGGAAGTTTAGCAGCAACTCTGACCTCTACTCACTAGATGCCAGCAATGCCACCAACCCCTCCCTCCCTTTCACCCCCTGCCCAGCTGCAGCAACTAAAATGTCTCCAGATACTCTCAAATGTCCCCTGGGGGCAAATGTCCCCAGATGAATACCACTGCTCTAGCTGGTTCCAGTTCAGCCTTCGGGTCTCAATTTCAATTTCACCTCCTCTAAGAGGCCCTCCCTGGTCACCTAATTTAAAGTAAATCCCCTTATTAACCTCCCTTTCACATCACCCCAGTCCTTTCCTTGACAGACATCTGCACAATCTGTAATTACATACCTAGTCTCTTATGTATGTATTTAATGTTTAACACTTTCTATTGGAAGCTCATTAAGGGCTGACTGTGCACATTTCATTTGCTTTCGTGAACTCAGCAGCTAGTACAGAGCCCGACGTGCAAAGAGATGCTCAGTTAAAATTGTCTATTTTGCTAACATTTCAGTGGCCCCTGAGGTCAGATTTATTTTGTATCCAAAGTCCTTAAATAGACCCAAACCTTTGTGAGGGTACGTATTTATATTCTAGGATGTATGATGAGTGACTAGCTTTTGGTTACAATCTTTGTCAAATGCCCCTGATGGGAGGAAACTTGGGTATAAATTAAGCAGTTTTTATACTTTGGACTCAGAGGGGTCTGAGATCTATTGCTCAGTTTTGCCACTTACCTGCCCTAGTAAATCTCTTCCCTTCACTGACCTACAGATGTCTGCTCTGTAAAACAGGGCAGTGTTCAACAGACTTAAGAGGAGTAGGGATATTGTTTACGAGGTGTCTGTCACCGATTGCTCAATAAAATGGCAAGTGTCGGAGTCATGGTGCAACAGAAGCAAATCCAACTAGGAATCATGAGGTTGTGTGTTCAATCCCTGGCCTTGCTCAGTGGGTTAAGGACCTGGCATTGCCATGAGCTATGGTGTAGGCCACAGATGCGGCTTGGATCCTGCGTTGCTGTGCCCGTGGCCTAGGCAACTGCTGTAGCTCCGATTCGACCTCTAGCCTGGAAACTTCCATATGCCACCGGTGTGGCCCTAAAAAGCCAAAAAAAAAAAAAAAAAAAGGCAAGTGTTATTAAATATCCTTCTTGATAATAACATTAATAATAACAGTCCTGCCCATCATCGGCCTTACCAGCCCAACCTCACTCAGCTACTGCCATCCAGCCTCCAACTGACAAGCATAGTCCTAACAGCCAAGCCAAGGCTATTAGAGACCCTGCAAATGAGCAGGGTGGATAATTCATTCTTCTACCCTGAGCCTGGTATGCATCCTGGAGCCCGACAAATAGCAATCTGTCTCTAACCCCAGGCATCTTTGTTCAGGCTGTGTAACTTGGCTTTTGCACAAATTTCCTGGCTTGCATGCTATTTTCCTATCCAGGACAAACTTTCCCCTGAGACCCACCCATTTTTATTAGGGCGCAAACACGCTTCTAGTTATTTCTAGCCCCCTCCGTATGCTGAGAACCATAGTCCATCCAACAACATAGACCAACCCAAACCACAGCAACAATTCGAGCATCAACACTGTAAATTCTCACGCTGCACCCTATCCAGTAATCAGACCAAAGGCTGGCCCAGCTGCCTAATGGGAACCATAAGTCCTTTCTGGAGAGTAGGTGACTGAGTGCTGAGGCAGGCTGCAAGCTCAGACAAACTTGAAAAAAGGCATGTGGATAATCTGGGGAAGGACTGGTGGGGTAAAAGGTTGGAAACTGCTAACTCACAGCCCCTGGCACTGAGAACTGCCTTCTCCCCTCCCCCATCTGCTACAAAGGACCTAGCCAGCTGATGGTGATAGTATCCATGGCCAAAGTCTTCAAAACAGAGTCACAGCCTTGAAAATAGTTAAACATAACCATAACTATTCCTGTATTTCTGAAAAGTCGAGTTCATTTCAGGATTGAGGTCAATGACCTCTGAGTGTCCTGGCTTAGTGGTTCTGGCACAGTGTTTCAGCAAACTCTTCCTTGTATTTAATTTCACTAGGTGGGGCTGACATAAGGTAGTAAAAATTTAAACCCCTTTCTGATTGAGCAACATGTTAATGCCAGTCAGAGAGAACCTGTTGACACATCTGGCTTCCTGGGCTAGAGAGCAAAGAAGAGCAACCATTAACCTTGGCTTTCAGTTAACTTTCTTCCCTCTATGGCTCCAGGGTCGGCAAACTTTCTGCACAGGATCAGACAGCAAATATTTTAAGTTTTGCACTCCACAGATAGTCTGTTTCTTCTTCTATTTTGTCTTGCATCTTCTAAAAATATAAAAGCTATTCTTAGCTCCTAGGCCACATAGAAACAGTCCATGCTGTCGCACAGGCAATAGTATATTCACCATGCTCCAAACCAAAAATGCACAAATTTCTGAGTAAGAGCCTTCAAACTGACAGTTCAAGCCAGAGTCCATTCATTTTATTTGGGATACTGTGCTCACTGGTAAAATTTCAATTATTCCTAAATGAGCTTCTTAGCACTTATGAAAACAATTAAGTTGTTGGTAATTCAATGTGCTTGTACTTAAGATTTATACATTTTACTTTAAGAAAGTTGTCTCATACTTTTAAAATTTTAAAGCGTTATTAGTATTTGTTGATTTAAACTCTATCTCATCTTTCTACTTCCCAAACCTTTCTAAGCTGAACATAGGCACTCATTTATTGTGTATTATGGAGAAAAGAAGAGGCAGGAGGCTGGATGGTTGGGGAGGGATAGTTAGGAAGAGCGTTCTTGAATACAATAACCCAGGCCTGGAAACTGAGACCATAAGTGAATGGTCATATCTCTTGAAAATCATCTGTTTTACATACAAAACAAGCAACCATTAAGCCTGCTTCCAGCAAACAAGTAAAACTGTTTTGTGAGAATCACAGTTGTTGTACACATGGTTACAAGGGTTTGTGTAAGTCCTCTGGGGTGGCATAAGGCAGGGATCTGCTATATGTTTCTGAGGAGTGTAAGCAACTTATCAAGCCAGGTAAGAGTTCTAAAATTCAATTTGAGGATAATGTGAGAAAAACAATGTATGTGTGTATGTGTGACTGGGTCACTTTGCTCTGCAGTAGAAAACTGGCAGGATGCTGTAAACCAGCTATAATGGAAAAAATAAAAATTATTATAAAAAAACATAAAATAAAATTCAATTTGGTATTATTTTAATACATACAACAGCTCTGTGAGATTCTAGAAAATCTGAGGTGTTAGAGAGTTGTATGTAAAAGATATTTATTTCAAACCTTAAGAGTCAAGGAAAGGGGGGTGGTAGATTCCCTGCAGAGAGGATTAGAAATTTGAGGGCCAAGGGACCTCTTGGCTCTGGAAATCACAGAGTCAGTGACCAGCTGCAAGAATCAGGTTGTGTCCCATCCAAGTTACCAAAAAGAATACAGTAAGCCACCTGGCTGAGATTTCTAGTCATTGTGCAACCTCAAGCAAGTGGAGACAGTAACCACAAAACTATGTGGGACAATGAAATGGTTTCCATTGGGGATAAGCACCTTTCAATTCCAGGAAGTTTCAGAATCCAGCACAGAAATATCTTAAGATAATCAAAGCCATATGTTGCTCTATGAGACTAGAGGATACGTGCAAACTTAGTGTTTTCCGTACTGGGAATATTCAGGAGAATTTAGTCTATCAGCGTGTCAACCACATAATTAAAATTTAAATGTGGGAGTTCCCATTGTGGTGCAATGGAAATGAATCTGACTAGGAACCATGAGGTTGCAGGTTCGATCCCTGGCCTCGCTCAGTGGGTTAAGGTTCTGGCATTGCCATGAGCTGTTGTGTAGGTCGCAGACACGGCTTGGATCCTGCGTTGCTGTGGCTATGATGTAGGCCAGCAGCTATAGCTCTGATTCAATCCCTAGCCTGGGAACCTCCATATGCCAAGGGTGCAGCCCTAAGAAAAAGAAAAAAAAAATTTTTTTTTAATGTGTAATTGAGTACTCAATATAGACTTGTTATTTGGGATTGAAATTTAAATTTGAGAAGTAGCACTATAATGTTTAAGAAAACTTTGTTACATTTAAATTTAGTGTGTTGGATTTATAAGAACTATTTAACACAAGAAGATGCATTAGTCAAACAATTTTTTTAGAGTTAAAGAACTAAAATATATTAAGTATGTAAATGCAGTGTAAAATGCTTGATGATGTTTAATTTACAAATCCATAAAAGATCCAAGTATTAGTCAAAAACCTTTATAAGTGATTGCAAAAAACTTTGGTTTATAAACAAAATATTTAGGAGTTCCCATTGTGGCTCAGCAGTTAGCGAACCCAACTAGCATCTAGTGGACACAGGTTCAATCCCTGGCCTCCCTCAGTGGGTTAAGGATCCAGCATTGCCATGAGCTGTGGTGTGTAGGTGGCTGATGCGGCTCAGATCCAGCATTGCTGTGGCTCTGGCGTAGGTTTGCGACTACAGTTCCGGTTGGACCCCCAGCCTGGGACTTTCCATATGTCTCTGGTGTGCCCCTAAAAGACAAAACAAAAACAAACAAACAAAATAAGATTTATAAACTGAACTTTTTTTTTTTTTTAGGGCCACACCCGCAGCACATGGAGGTTCCCAGACTAAGGGTCAAATCGGAGCTACAGCTGCTGGCCTACACCACAACCACTGCAACGCAGGATCTGAGCCGAGTCTGTGACCTACACCATAGCTCACGGCAACGCCAGATCCTTAACCCACTGGGCAAGGTCAGGGATTGAACCCGCAACCTCATGGTTCCTAGTTGGATTTGTTAACCGCTGCACCACGACGGGAACTCTTACAAACTGAACTTTAAAGTTTAAAGAAAAACTGATTTTGAATCTGTAACTATAATACATTTATTCACTTTTAAAGCTTAAACAACCTCTGACTTTTCCACACTTAAAATAGCCCTTAACTACACTGAGAAATTCACACATAACAATTTAATCACTAGGCTTAATTCCTTCTGCAGTTCCCCTTATGACATGATTTATACACATTTCACAATTCTGATTACCTCTTCTGGACAGTAATTTATCACTGAGCCTAGGGGCACTAACTGCAAAAATCGAAATTGATACTTATCAATTTGACATCTAAGAGCTGCTTAGTAATTTAAAATCAAGTGGTAATTGAAAACCAAGATATCCTGGTGCAATAATCTAAGTTCTGGAATTAAGATAAAATGTGAAATAACTAAAACTCTGAGAAAACAGCTCAAAGTAATCTGCTAATTTAGAGCTTCTCTGTGCCACGGAAATTTGGTCATACAAGTTGGGACTTGGACCAATCAGCATGATCTATTGCCCTCTAAAGCACATCCTGCCTCCAATTTGTGGAGGTTTAAATTTAAGGACCATTAGCAGAAATACCCCATCTAACATATTTTGACAACTGGACATAGCAATAAAATAAAAACTAAACATCTATGACAGTTGATACCCTTTATTTCAATATGCAATTTTTTTTAATTTTTTTGTTTTGTTTTGTTTTTATGGCTACACCTGCCACATATGCATGTTCTCGGGCCAGGGACTGAATCTGAGCCACAGCTGAGGCAATGCCAGGTCCTTTAACCCACCGTGCCAGGCCAGGTATTAAACCTGCGCCTCCACAGCTGCCCAAGCCACTGCAGTCAGATTTTTAACCCACTGTGTCACAGCAGAAACTCCTGCAAATGTTTTTTCAGAATAGGAAAATTGTGCTGTTAGCTTTATTTTCTAGTAGTCATAATTTTATAAGGATAAAATAAATTACATGGTAATGAATATGAACATTTTCTGCAAGTTTAAAAGCATGGTATTCACAAAATCTTTGTTTCCACAAAACAAAATTAAAGTATATGAATGGAAGATGGTCTCCAATAACAAAGGAAAAGGACAGAAGGACCGCCCAATTAGCAATAAAGTAAAGTTTTTATACCAATTTCATGTACAAATATGATTTCCCTTACTATAATTCAGGGTTTCTTGGCTCTCTAAGTCATAATTGTACATGAAAAAATTTAAGAATAAAAAAGGAATAAAGAGAAACATCTGCCTTTTGCCACCTTCAGAGTAGCCAGTATTAGTCTTGTCCTCCTACCATAATCAAATAAACAAATGACAAATAAACAAAGCAATTATCTTCAGACATCAGACACCAGGCAGCACAGAACTGAGATCCTTGAGAAGGGAAGCCCACAAAATGAGTGGTACATTCACCCTGGTTCTTTGCCTCTTCCAAACCAGTGGGGCCAAGAAGTGGAGCCCAGGCAGAGCACATCAGTCTTCCTGAACAGAAGAGGCAGAGCCTGAAGTTCAAGACTGCTAAAGGTCTGGAATGTGTAGGGCATGGTACCAGAAAGCACGGAACCACAAAAATGAGTTCCTAGAAGTCTGCCTGGGAGCTCCCAGCAGATCCTTGGCTGAGGGCAGGGATGTAAGTATCAGGGCAAAACTCTGCATGGCCCCACCAAAAGAGGCTGCTGCAGGGCTGAGTGCTGAACGGAGGCACCAGAAATAGCTCAGTGCTGGAAGGCCTTGGAGTTCCAGCCCAGCCAGGGTGGGGAGACCTTGCCAGGCTCTTTTAGCACCTCCTGAGATAGCAGTAAGGTCATGTGATAGCAGGGAGTATTATGGTCTTAAAACGTGGATATTCTTTAGAGCAGAGGTTGGCAACTTTTTTTTTTACAAGCCCAGATAGTAAATATTTTAGGCCTCTAAGTTGTATGAACTCTTTCTTTCCCAACCTCTCAGTTCTGTCAGTATAGCATGAAAACAGCTGCAGACTACATACAAATAATGAGCATTGTTGTATTCCTATAAATCTTTGTTTATAGACACAAACATAATCTAAGTGTTAAAACTAGCAGACAAGGGAGCTCCTGCTGTGGCTCAATGGGATCAGCAGTAGCTTGGGAGCACTGGGACTAGGGTTCAATCCCTGGCCCAGCACAGTGGATCCCGTGTTGCTGCAGCTTAGTTCACGGCTCTGACTTGGTTCTGATCCCTGGTCTTAGAGCTCCATACACTTCAGGGTAGCCAAAAAAAAAAAAAAAATGGCAGATGGATACAAAAGTAGCCATTATAAATATGTTTAAAGTTTTAACAAATATAAACACAGTAAACAGGTAGGAAATCTCAAGCACAAAAATGGAATTTATTAAAAAAAAAAAAACCCAGTGGCAATTCTATAACTGAAAATTACACTACCTAAAATAAAATGCTCATGAGATAGGCTTAACAGCAGGCTAGAAACTGCATTAAAAAAAGTCAGTGAGCTTGAAGACAAATCAAAGTAAATCAGCCAATTCGAAGTACAAGAGAAGTGTTAACGAACTGAGTCTTGGTGACCTATTGGGCAATGCCAGTAATCTAACATATCGTCAGAATGAAAAGAGAAAGAGAACAGAGAGGGGAAAAAAACTGTTTGAGGGAAAGATGGATGAAATGTTCACAAATCTGGATTTCTGAAAAATTATTTTACGGATCCAAGACAGTCAGTGAAGCCCATGCAAGATAAACACAAAGAAAAATATACTAAGATGTACCATAGTCAAAATGAAGACAAATCCAAAAATTGAGCAGAAAAATCTTAACAGAAGCCAGAGAAAAATATGCCCTATATTCAGGGGAACTATAAGCAAACTCAAAATGATTTTTGATTATTGTTTCAGCACAAACAATAGTGACAAGAAGGTAGAAAATAAATTGTTAAAGAGAGGCAAGAAAAAGAAATACTATCAACTCAAATTCCTAAATCCAGCAAAGTTATCATTAAAACTGAGGGAGCACAAAGTAAAGGCATATTCTGATAAACAAAATCTGAAAGAATTTGTTGTTAGCAGACCTTCACTGTAAGAAATGCTAAAGCTATTTCTTCAGGCTGAAAGAAAAATTAAACCAAATGGAATCTCAGATTAAGAGGAAGGAATGAAGAGCATGGGAAATAGTAAATGTGTAGGTATATTAAAAAGGACTTTTTAAAATCTTAGTTTCTTTAAAGACAATTGCTTAAAGCAAAAGTAGTAATGCAGTGTAGAAGAAAACATAGAGGGAAGCTTTAGGACACTGGATTTGGCAAGGATTTCTTAGATATGAAAGCATGGGCAACAAAAGCAAAAATAGACAGATGGGATAATATTGAACTTAAAAAGTTTGTGCATCGAGGAAACAATCAATAGAATGAAAAGGGCATCTATGAAATGGGAGAAAATATTTACAAATCATATATCTGACATGTAAGTTGATAACTGAAAAATATAAGGAACAACTCAAAAACATACAAACAAAAAAAAACACCAAATAACCTGAATTTAAAAATGGGGAAAGAATTTGAATGACAGTTTTCCAAAGAAGATATTAGAATGGTCAACAAGCACATGAAAAGATGCTCAACATTATTAATCATAAAACAATCCCAGGTCAAAACCACAATGAGATTATCACTTCACACCCATTAGGATTGCCACTGTAAAATGACAGAAAATAAAAAGTGTTGATGAGGATGCAGAGAAATTGGAGACCTTGGGCACTGTTGGTGGGAATGTAAAATGGTGCAGTCATTATGAAAAACAATATGGGGAGTTCCCTTCGTGGCTCAGTGGTTAACGAATCCGACTAGGAACCATGAGGTTGCAGGTTCGATCCCTGGCCTTGCTCAGTGGGTTAAGGATCCGGCGTTGCCGTGAGCTGTGGTGAAGGTTGCAGACGTGGCTCGGATCCCGCGTTGCTGTGGCTGTGGCGAAGGCCGGCGGCTACAGCTTCTGTTAGACCCCTAGCCTGGGAACCTCCATATGCCGCGGGTGCGGCTCTAGATAAAGGCAAAAAGACAAAAAAAAAAGAAAAACAATATGAGGTCCCCTTAAAAATTAAAAACAGGACTACTGTATGGTTCAGCAATTCCATTTCTGAGTACATATCCAAAATAATTCAAAGTAGAACCTCAAAGAGGTAAGTGCATACCCATGTTCATAGCAGCATTTTTCACAATAGACAAGAAGTGGAAGCAACCCAAATGTTCGTCAGCAGAGGAACGGATAAAGAAAATATGGTATATACATGCAATGAAAGATTGAAAAGTCTTAAAAAGAATGAAATCCTGTCACATGCTAAAATATGGATGAACCTTGAGGACATTATGCTAAGCAAAATAATCCAGTCACAAGAGTGTTACTGAGTCCACGCCCTTTCTGCTCGCTGCACAACAGACCAATAAACCAGGCCATGATTTGTTAGGGCAAGAAATAACGACTTTCAATTGGAAAGCCAGCAGACCAAGAAGATGGTGGACTAACGTCTCAAAGAAACATCTCCCCTCAGTCAGAATTCAGGCTCCTTTTATACGAGAAAGAGGAGGGGGAACACTTAGTTGTCACAAACTTCTTGGTGAGAAAATCCTCTGTTCCTGTAGTTGTCCATTTAGGTCAGGTCAGGATGTTCCTATAAACCTCCAACAAAACAAATGTTATTCTCTATTCTGAAACTTTTTAATCTAAAAATGTAATACTCTTAAAGGTCATAGCCTTAAGAATAGGCTATCCTGTATATTTCAGGCTAGAGGCAGCATCCTTTTGCAAAAGGTGCAAAGACAGGACGACTAAGCACAAGTGACAGAGGACAAAGGTTAAAGTAAAGGAAAAGGAACAGATCTAATATGAAGCCAGATATGTTCTTCCCTATTACAAAGCAAAGAAACTAACAGAAACAGAAAGTAAAAAGATGGCTGCCAAGGGAGGGAGGAATTAGTGTTCAGTGGGTACAGAATTTGTGTTGCAAGATGAGAAAGTTCTAGAGAGCTGTTGCACAACAATGAGAATATACTTAACACTACTGAACTGTATACTTAAAAATGGCTAAGAGGGAACACTGGGTTTTACCACAATTTAAAAAAGCAAAATAAACATATGACATAATTAACTAAGGATTTGACACCCATACAACAAATTCTAAAGGACAGAGAGTATGTTTTGATATTCTCCTTAGCTCCTCATTCCTAAAAGTCTTAGTGGAAGAAGAGACTAGGGTTCAGTCTGTTTTCTTCATATGACTCACAACATGCTTAGGCCACTCAGTCCTTCAGATATCACGTCTTCTTGCTCTGGGATCTTCAGGAATGATTTCAGAGAGTTAGCTTTGCTTCTTAGCTTCTCAACCGAAATTCTCTCTCTTTTTTTTTTTTTGCTTTTTAGGGCCACACCCAGGGCATATGGAATTTCCCAGGCTAGGGGTCAAATCAGAGTTACAGGCCTAGGCCACAGCCACAGCAATGCCAGATCCAAGCCATGTTTGCCACCTACACCACAGCTCATGGCAGTGCTGGATCCTTAACCCACTGAGCAGGGCCAGGGATCGAACCTGCATCTTCATGGATACTAGTTAGGTTCACTTCCGCTGAGCCACAGTGGGAACTCCCAGAAATTCTTTTAAGACTGAGTTGTTATCAGCTGCTCATGATGAAAGGCTTTGCCCATTCCTGACTGTGAATTTCTGAGCTCTGTCACTGCATCTGTGAGACTGTAAATACAGTGTCCTTTCTGAAGATCATCATTTTGCATGTCATGACAAAGTGTGTGTGTGTGTGTGGGGGGGTGTTCAAACCTATTTCACTTCCTACTTGGAGTGAAAGCCCGAAATAAATGCCCTGTTGACTGTGTTACTGTTAAACATTTTTCTCCCTCTTGCTTCCTGCCCTCCTGCCAATAGCTGCTAGGAGTTGGGACAAGACTGTTTCCTCATGCAATGTTGTGTGAGTGGCCATAAACTGTCCAAAGTGACATACATAAGTCATAACTGGGACCAGAACTAAAATGTACGTTTTTCTGACTACACATTGAATACTATTTCAGATATATTTCTTTTTTTTTTTTTTTGTCTTTTTGCCTTTATGTAGGGCCACACCCGCGGCATATGGAGGTTCCCAGGCTAAGGGTCTAACAGGAGCTGTAGCTGCCGGGCTACGCCACAGCCACAGCAACGCAGGATCCAAGCCACATCTGCAACGCCGGATCCTTAACCCACTGAGCAAGGCCAGGGATCGAACCCGCAACCTCATGGTTCCTAGTTGGATTCATTAACCACTGAGCCACAACGGGAACTCCTCAGATATATTTCTTGGCTATAGTTATTGATTATTGGTTAGTATTAATTCCAATTTTCCAAGAGTTTTAACTTTAAAAGATTATTTTCAGAGTTTCTTGGTGGCTCAGTGGGTTAAGAATCCAGCATTGTCACTGCTGTGGCTTTGGTTGCTTCTGTGGCATGGGTTCGATCCCTGACCCAGGAACTTCTACATGCCAAGCACATAGCCAAAAATAATAATGGTAATGTAAATAAATACTTTCTTTAAATTATTTTTAAAGCATAATAGTAAAAAAAACTAACCAAAATAATAACTCATCACAATATTATAAATGTAGCAACAGAGAGGAAAATTAACCTTTATTGAGGTCTACTATTTGACAGACTTGTACATACTTTATCTTATTTAATCCATCCTCGATACCCTGGAGAGT
The DNA here is from genome assembly GCA_004024745.2 of Catagonus wagneri. NCBI lineage: Eukaryota > Metazoa > Chordata > Mammalia > Artiodactyla > Tayassuidae > Catagonus > Catagonus wagneri. The sequence continues at coordinate 9,417,038 of PVHT021183524.1, read as the reverse complement.
ATTGATTATGACGTAAATATTCTCTATACTTGACAAAACAGGAGACTGAGGATGAAAGAAGTCAAGTCACTAAAATGTATTTAGTAACATCATACCCTGGCTCCCATCCCTCCATAGTCCAGGACAGCCCCATGGAGCATCATTCTTTTGTACTTCAGTTGTGCATCTGTCATAGTGCCTCAGTGAGCTCCTGGAGACCTCCCACATAGCAAGAACAGAGAGGTAACAGGCCAGCCAGAGATACAGAGTTAAAAAAGAAAAAAAAAAACCTCTGTAAGCAATGAGGAGTCATCCAACAGTTGAAAGGTTGATCTTTATTTTACAGTCATAATTCTGCAGCATACACTAGACAGCTTGGGGGTAAAAATAATCGCCAAGCAAATATGGGGATGAAATTATTCCAGAAGACTGGAAAAAACAGCTTTCGAGAATGTGCAAGAAATAAGGAAACAAACATTTGAGTTTCAACATAGGCAATTCAAAGCTAAAATTATGAAGAGAAAAAAGCAATCTCTGCTATTACTATAGCCATACTATAGTATACTACTATACTACACTATACTAGTAATACTACATATTACTAGTATGTTACTGGCTATAAAGGAGATTATGGTTACTATTAGCTATACAGTAGATATGGAGCTCTAGATAATAAATGACAAATCATTATTATAGATGCAACTAGATCATATTTTTAAACAACTAAGGTTTCACATACACGGTCACATTTCCTCGCTCTCTGGCCCTTTCAGATTAAGTCATCCAGGGCATTTTTCTTTGCAGCTTCAGGGCAGGTGCTGCCTGACAAAATGAACAGGACAATGGAGTCAAGGGCTTGGCATTTCAGGCCTTAGCTGGCACAGAGACAGATGATTTGGGAACACACATTCTCTGGACTGCAGCGAGAGAAAGCTAAAGAACTGGATTTATTCAAAAGCTGTTGAGAGGGAGGAACTGACAGGACTGGTTGATTTAGGACCATGGTAGAGGTGAGGCAGACGTTAAGGATGGTTCCCAGGTTTCTCTCCTGGATAACCAGATGGATGGTAGTGTCATTCACTGCAGTTTCAACCATAGAAGGAGCTGAGAGATAGGGAGTGGGGAGCCGTAGGAGGCCAGGGGAAGGGGAGAAGGATTTTGCCTTCAGTCTGGAGCAGGTTGAGACTGAGATATCAAGAAAAGCTGATGGCTTCATTTCTGATGCTCAGGAACGAGATTTCGGCGGGAGACATTAGTTTGGAAGACATTGCTGTAGAAGATAAGAACCTAGGTAAGGGACGAGACTGCCCAGGAAGAAAAAGAATAAGAATAGAAGGTGAACCAGGGCATACCCTGAAGGAACACCAATATTTAAAGGACTGAGAGATACAAAAGAGCCCTCAAAGGATACTGCAGGGTATTCAGAGCAGCAGGAAGAAAACCAGAAGATGGGAGTGTGACAGAAGTTACAAGAAGAACACACTTAAAGAAGGAATTGGTCATCAGCGTCACTCACTGCTAAGATGTGAAAACAGAAGTTTGAAGAGTCCATTGGATTTAGCAACACGGAGTTCTTTGCGACCTTGATGAGAAGCGCTTGGTTGGCGTGTTAGAGGAGAAACCAGATTCCAGTAGGCTGAGGAGTATCAGGCGACAAAGAACACAGACACACCTGCTGCACCCACTTGGGCTCATAACCAAGGACGGTAACCACCACCTCCTGAAATGTGTCCCTTGGAGCCATCGCATAGAGGGAATGAGTAGCTGAGTGATGGGTAAAAAGCAAGTATAACTCATCATGGTAATTTCCTTTATTTTTCTATTTATTTTTTAAAGTATAGTTGATTTACAGTGTTGTGTCAATTTCTGCTGTAAAGCATAGTGACCCATTCATACATATATATACATTTTTTTTCATACTATCTTCCATCATGTTCTATCCCAAGAGACTGGATATAGTTCCCTGTGCTGTACAGCAGGATCTCATCAGTTATTCATTCTAAACGTAAGAGTTTGCATCTATGAACCCCAAACTCCCTGTCCATCCCATTCCCTCCCACCTCCTGGAAATTTTCATATTAAAAACATAGGCAATAAATACCACTCATTATGTAAATATTGACTCATAGTGTGTTAGGCAGAACCAGACTAAAAGCTGGGACAATCACCTGTTCTTTTATTCATCTATTATCTGGAAATCTTACCCCCTAACCAGTTTCAATTTCAGATCAGTACTGGAGATAATAAAAACCAATAGCAATTTCTACCTGTTCCCAAACAGGTTTTATACATGAAATATTGCATTCTAAATATAATAGTTTGCATCCACTAACCCCAAACTCCCTGTCCATCCCACTCCCTCTCATATGTTAAATACTTCCGGAGTTCCCATCACGGCTCAGCAGTTAACAAATCTGACTAGCATCCATGAGGACGCAGGTTTGATCCCTGGCTTCGCTCAGTGGGTTAAGGATCCGGCGTTGCCGTGAGTTGTGGTACAGGTCACAGATGTGGCTCGGATCTGGCGTTGCTGTGGCTGTGGTGTAGGCCAGCAGCTACAGCTCCAATTTGACACCTAACCTGGGAACCTCCATATGCCACGAGTGTGGCCCTAAAAAGCAACTAAATAAACAAATAAATAAGTAAATACTTCCAGTTTTTTGTATGTCAGTCAGACCTCAATAAAGCTTTTTTTTTTAAAGATCTCTACCAATTGTTTAAATCCTCAGGTAAAAATGTCAATAGAATTGACAGGCAGTCTTAAGAAATATTACAAGATTACCTATATACCTATATTTTTACTTTCTGAACTCATCCTAATTCTGTAATTAGAGTAGGTTAATTTTTTAAAAGTTTTAAGAGATTAAAAAGTACGATTGTTATCAGTTGCTTTTACTGCATAACAATACCCCCTAAATGGAGTGACTTAAAACAATACACATTTATTGTTTTCCACAATTCTGTGTGGTGGAAAGACTTCAACCCCAAACTTCCCAGTGGGTAGCTCTGGTCTGGGTCTGCCCAGCTAGTGTGTGCTGTGTCACTCACGCATCTGTAGGTAGTTAGTGATGCAGCTGGAGTCATAAGGTCTAGGATAGCCTGGTCTCATCTCTGGTGGTTGGCATATGTTAGCCGGAGAGACATGGTCATGGCCATGTGTCTTCATCTAGCAAGGGAGCTCAAGCTCAACCACGTGGTTCCAAGTACAGCAAGACAGCAAGCCCTAATGCACAAGCATTTTTCAATATCTGCTTAACAGTACATTAGTTAATGCCCTGTTGGCCAAGCCCAGGTTTACTGGGTAGAGAGAAACAGAATTAACTTTTGGTGGGAGGACCAGGGATTGACATTGCAAAAGGGCACACAAATAAGGATGAAATCTAGTGGCTATTTTTGCCACCTACCATAACTATGTTTTGCTTAATCTATAAAATACTCTAGGAACTTCCTAATTCATTTAAAGGAATCATAAATATCATGAATCATATATATATATACAATATGTTCTTTTTTTTTCTTTTGTGGCGCACCTACAGATCCTTAACCTACTGAGCGAGGCCAAGGACTGAACCCACGTCTTCAAGGAGACTATGTTAGGTTCTTAACCCAATGAGCCACGATGAGAATTCCTATATACCATATATTCAAAAGAGAAGTACTTTCCTTCTTTTTTTCTTTGGAGGTGGTGCTAAAGCACAGTGAAGGAAAGGTGTTCTGGGGCTTCAAGCTCCTAAAGAGACGGGCCTGTGACTATCCCTGTTCTATATCCTCAACACTGTGACAGCTTCACTTGAATGAATGAATGGTTTGTTTCCTAAATCTACTAACATAAAAAGACAAGGAAAAAAAAAAAAGCATGATAAGGACTACTGACCCTCACAGATCTTGAATTTCATGACTTTCTAAGAATAGAAGGAGGAAATCACATAAAATTAGAATATACAACAATAACAACTTTTGAGGCATACTTTTGAGTTTAATTTTATTGGTTTCCAGGTTCTGGACTCTTTTTTCTGTGTTGTTTATAAATATAACAGAAAAAAGAACTAAAGAAAAAAGAAAACAGCACCTCTTCTTTCAAGGTTCTACCTTTTTTTTTTTTTTTTTTTTTGCTTTATAGGGCCACACCCATGGCATATGGAGGTTCCCAAGCTAGGGGGTCAAATCAGAGCTACAGCTGCCAGCCTATGCCACAGCCACAGCAACTCGGGATCCAGGATCTGAGCGGCATCTACCACCTTCACTACAGCTCACAGCAGCACCGGATTCCCGACCCACTATAAGCAAGACCAGATATCGAACCCGCATCCTTATGGATATTAGATTCCTTTAAGCTTGCCAAAATGGGAACTCCCAAGGTTCTACATATAAGAAAGATATTTACTCGTGCAGTTCCTGTCATGGCTCAGTGGTTAACGAATCCGACTAGGAACAATGAAGTTGTGGGTTTGATCCCTGGCCTTGCTCAGTGGGTTAAGGATCCGGCGTTGCCGTGAGCTGTAGTGTAGGTCACAGACGCGGCTCCGATCCCGCGTTGCTGTGGCTGTGGCTTATTCTGGCGGCTACAGCTCCAATTAGTCCCCTAGCCTGAGAACCTCCATATGCCGCATGTGCAGCCCTAGAAAAGGCAAAAAGACAAAAAAAAAAAAGATAAAAAAGAAGGATATTTACTTGTAAGGCACATGATTACATGCTGATAGTTGACAGTCCTTCACTAAAAGATAAAGGAAACAGAACTTGGGGAAGGCAGAAACCTGACCTATACAGAACCCCCTCCATGTCGGGTTAGTCAGGTTCTAGCCCTGGCCAGACTCTCTTTCATGATGGCAACGCCTCCTGCCTCCTTTGTATCTATCCCTTGTGGGGCATCAAATAACAATATACTTGTAAATGATCCTTATTCATCACTTATGCGTCTTTGGTCTCACTGGTTTAATACAGTCTCCCAGGAGGGAGGAGACAGGGGAGAGAATAAAATAAATCTAACTCTGTTAAAATATTAATTTGTTTCTGGTGACCTTTGACTAGCACATTTCATTACAAGAAACAATCCCTAAGAAAAAACACTGAAAGTGAACCCCTCCAGAAAGAAAGTCTGTGTACTCCTCCAAAACGTGTGGGATGAATGAAGTAGGCTTATGTACCCATCAATGAGCCATAAATAATGTTCTTCTCTGGTCATAATCATGGTGGGGCTTAGGAGAAATCAGTGAACCAGGGATATTCAAGATCACAGGGAGTGGCTTTTATTTTTGTTTTATTTATTTATTTTTTGTCTTTTTAGGGCTGCATCTGCAGCACATGGAAGTTCCCAGGCTAGAGGTACAATCGGAGCTGTAGCTGCCGGCCTACACCACAGCCACAGCAACACTAGATCGGAACCACATCTGCGACCTACACTACAGCTCACAGCAACTCTGGATCCTTAACCCACTGAGCAAGGCCAGGGATTGAACCCGCATCCCTATGGATACTGATCAGGTTCCTTACCACTGAACCACAATGGGAACTTCTGGGAGTGGCTTTTAGAGATGGGCTGTGTTCTGCCTCTTCTTCCTAGTCTCTAGTTTTGTCTCTCTTTGTACAGTGTGGAGGGAACTTGGAGGGAAGAGAAGAATTCTCAGAGCTGATTCAGACCATTGGCAGTTTCTATTACTGTGTGCAGACAAGTCTCTTGGCAATCATACTTTGATAGGAGGCTAATTCCTCACATAAGGCACATAACCTATTCTGAAGGTATCTGAAACTTTTTCACAATAAAAGTTAAATGTCTGAGGGAATTCCCATTGTGGCACAGTGGAAATGAGTCCAACTAGGAACTATGAGGTTGTGGGTTTGATCCCTGGCCTCCCTCAGTGGGTCAAGGATCTAGCGTGGCTGTGGCTGTGGCCGGTGGCTACAGCTCCGATTAGACTCCTAGCCTGGAAACCTCCATGTGCCACAGGTGCGGTCCTAAAAAGACAAAAAAAAAAAAAAGAGTAGGGAGAAGATAAATACTTAATGACTTACATTTTGTTAGTGACCAAGACCAATGGACATATCAATTTAAATAAAAATATCCTGATAACACCTTAATGTTGAAGGTTTGACTGTAAGTGAAACAGCAATTCAATGAGTTCCTTTGGAGGACAGGTGGAGAATGAGAAGCCAGCAGTGGTTCTCAACCCGAAGAGCCCCTTAAACTCACCTTTAAAAAAGAGAGTTTATAAAATACATATATCCAGGCCCCCTTTAAACCATTAAACTAGAATCACTGGGAGCCGACCTGAGCACTGGCAGTTTTTGGTGACGGTGTTCTTTTTAAGATCCTTAGGTACAGCCAGGGTTGAGAACCCCTGGTTCTTCAAGTTGGTCCTGGACCACGAGTGTCACCATAGCCTGAGAACTTGTTAGCCAAGCAAATTCTCAGGCATCACCCCAGGCTTACTGAATCAGAAATCTGAGGCGGGGGGCGGGAAGCAATCCATGTTTTAAAAAGCTCTCTGGGTTATTCTGAGTTGAAGTTTGAGAACCTCTGTATATGGGATGTGGTGGGGGTGGAGTTTACCTGCTACACAGAGGCAGCCACAGCTGTATCTCTAAGTATCCTTCATGGTGAGCAGAAGTTATGTTCCCATCAGCATTTTAATGAGAATTCCTACTGCCAAAACCCTTTTCATATTTAATTGCTGCCAGTTTGATAGGTAAAAAAGAAAAGAAAAGAAAAATTGTTTGTCTTACTTAGATTGAGCATGTTTTCATAACGGTTACAGTTAACATAAATCTTGCATGGTACAGCTCAAACTGATTTCTTTGATTTTAATTTAAAATAAAAATAAAGCCAGTTACTGTCAAGTGGAGGGGCAAAGGCAGTGAATAGTTGCAAGGGGGCAACAAATGCTCCATTTAGTTTGCTCTATGAAGGGTAAAGACAGTGTTCTAGATACCAATTTTCAGCCCAATAAAGTGAACATATACAATAACATGTGTTCATATTCTTCATTTTTATAAAAAGAAAAAGGGAACCTACTCTCAAAAAAAAAATTTAAGGGAAAGAAAGCTAGGAGGAAATTCCTCATATTAAACAAGTTTAAATATTGGCAGTATGTGGAGTAAAACACACAAAGAAATGTGGTATATATTTCCCGAAAATGTTAGCTGTTAAATGGAAGGAATCATGTTTCTGTATTTTTTTTTTTAAATAGAACTTGTCAGAGTCAGGGTGGTCCATAAGTTTTAAATAATAACAATTTGCTCTCCAATCTGGCCTCATTTAGCTTCCTTTTTCACTTTAACATCTTCAGTTTCTACCAGTGCTTAGTTTGCAATTCACTCCAAAAAAAAAGAACTAACTAGGAAGAAACATATTGGGTGGAAGGAGCAAAATAAAACAACAGCTTCTTCAAGTTTGGGCTCAACTAACAAGTAAATCATTTATACAGAAAAAAAATCTTCTTCAACATACAAACTATTAATTCATATCTTTGTTACTGCTTACTTAGGCTACTAACTGGTTCCCTCCTCTTTTTATTGCGCTCTGCTGACAGGGCAAGGGGAATCAGCTCTGGGGAGACTGCAGAAGAGAAAGGAATATATTCATCTTAAAAACTGAGTAATCTCTGGAGAGACTAAAGGCCATTATCAGCTTTGGGTGGAGGGGCATGCAGAGGTGGAGTAACAGGTGAGAGAGATACTGTTTGTTTCTGTTCTGCCTCTCCCAGATTTTTTTTGGACCACTGCCCAACCTATTCCCCCTGTGAGTCAGAAGCCAGCAGCAAGAGCCCATGTAAAGAGGGGTTGCTGACCCACTGCCCTGAGACCCACTCCTCCCAACTTCCTCGCCAGCCTGCATAAGGAATGGCTGGTGACATCTACCAGGGCCTGAGCCACAGTATCTCATCTGGAATCTGATAACTCAAGAGAACCATCCACTTACAGCCTGGAATACCTGAGGTCAGAATCACTATAGAAGGAAAACCACAAACTGCACAACATAGATTGTATCAAGTAGACATACTACAACAAATAACAAAATAAGCACAACCACTGTTGTCCAAAAGATACTGGTAATATGAAGCAAGAAAAAAAGTCAAAAAGAGAGCTAAATGGAAAGATTAAGTATATTAAAAACAGCAACAACAGCAACACTTAAAAGAAAGAATAGTAGATGGGACAAATAGTAAACTGAACATAACTAAAGAATAAATTGTACAACTTAAAGAACAGACTAAAAAAAAGTGCAAATGAACTTATTACAAAAGAGAAACAGACTCACATACTTTGAAAAGAAACTCAGAGTTACCAAAGGGGAAAGATGTGTGGGGAGGATAAATTAGGAGTTTGGGATTAACACATACACACTACTGCATATAAAATAAATAATCAACAGGGACCAACTGTATAGCACAGGGAACTCTACTCAAAGGTATATAACGACCTACACGGGAAAAGAATCTGAAAAAGAATGGATATGTGTATATGTATGATTGAATTACTTTGCTGTACATCTGAAACTAGCATAGCAGTGTAAATCAACTAAACTCCAATATAAAATAAAAATTAAATTAAAAAAAGAAAGAAATAGTTAAGTGCATGAGGATAAAAGCTGACACGCTGACATAAAGAGAACAGGAATCCAAAGGTGAGAAAATTAAAGGGAGGGGAAAATATTTAAGGAAATAATAAAAATAAACAGCCTTGAATTAAAGAAAAATGAAAGACCTCAGACAGAAAGAACTGAGTACCAAATAAGAGAGAGTAAGAACTCAGATACGGTATTGGGAAATTTAAGCACATCAAAGAGAAAGAAAATTCTAAGAGCTTCCAGAGAAAAGGAACATCTCCCATAAAACTACAAGAATGAGATTTCTTAACAGCAACACGGACGGGATCCGAATATCTGGGGATTTTTCAAATATCGTTCTGTTACTGACTTCTAATTTAACTCCATTGCAGTCTGAAAACATATGACAAAAAAAAAAAAATACAAAAAAATACAACCTGAAAGCTGAGAGTTAAGTTTTATTTGAGGTGAGGGGAGATAGCATCTCAGCCCCGAGAACCTGCTCCCAGAAGGCGAGGGGGGAGCTAGGATAAATAAATTTTTGCAACAAAAAGAAGGTAGTAGGAACAAAAGGTTTAGAGATAACCAGATTTACAGAAAAAGATTTATAGAAAACCAGTTTCTATGGGAAGACGTAAGGGTCTGGGCTTGCTGGAATCACTCCTTTGATATGCATCTCTGATGTGGGTCAATCTCTGTTTCTTTCCTGAGTTCCCTCAGAGCTCACTGGGCCACCCTTGGGAGTGGCTGTTCTCACGGAAGACATCTTTTGTTTTGTCCACTAACTACTGCCACAGATAGCTCTGAAATACTGCCCCAAAGAGGAAAGGTGAAATATCAAGATATAAATCTTAAAGGTGAAGGTGGAGGTGCATGCAGCTCTGCACACATTTTCCAGAAGTTTGCTGCTGCTCTCGTGAAGGTTGCTACTGGTCACACCCATCAGTCATCATCGATGGATTTTAGTGTTTTTCTAGATATGAGGATTTAAGAATTGGGCACCTAAAATCTTCTAAAAATACCTATTTGAAGACCTGTTCTTCCAGTTTCCCCAGAGTGCCTCACTCCTGGTCTTCACCCTGAGCTTCACTCGGGGGTGCTGCGGCTTGGGTCCACAGCTGCAGTGGCTCATGTCTTACTCCCTGTAGATGCTGATGGCAAGTGCCAAACTTCAGTTCACACATACTTTGGATGACTTGCATCCTTTTAAATGTGTTGAGACTTCTGTCTTATGGCTCAAAATATGGTCTGTCTTACCCAAGAAGATATATAGATGGCAAATAAGCACATGAAAAGATGCTCAACACAATCAGTCCTTAGGGAAATGCAAGATAAAACCATAATGAAATACCTCCACACACCAACCAACCACACCAAGTGTTGCCAACGATATAGAAGAACTGCAACTCTCATATACTGCTGGTTGTAATGTGAAATAGGTCAACAACTTTGAAAAGTAGTTTGTCAGTTTCTTAAAAAGTTAAACATACACCTACCATCTGACCCAGCCATTCCACTCCAAAGTGCTATCGAAAGAAAAAGAAGGCATATGTCCATACAAAGACTTGTACATGAATGTTCATAGCACATTTACTGGTAACAGCCCAAACCAGAAACAATCCAAATGTTCATTAACAAGGGAATGGATAAACAATATAAATTCCTTTATATAATGGGCTTACTACCCAGCAATATAAAGAAATGAATTTCTGATACATGCAATAAAATAAATAAACTTCAAAAAAATTTTGCTAAACAAGACAAAGAGAAAAGAGTTCATACTGTTTGACTGATTTACATTAAATTCCAGAAAATGCAACTAACCTACAGTGATAAAAAAAACAGGTAAGTGGTTGCCTAGGGATGGGGAAAAAGAGCAGAGAGGGGTGGGAGCAGGATTATAAGAGCAGGAGAAAAGTTTTGGTGGGGAGATGAATATGTTCATTATCATGATTATGGTAATGATTTCAAAAGTCTATATATATGCTAAAACTTATCAAAATGTACACTTTAAACATGTGCAGCTGTTAAATACCCTCTCTTCACTCCTCGCCCTAGTGACCACTGATTTGATTTCTGTTCCTATAGTTTTAACTATTCCAGAATACCACATAAATACAACTATAGGATTTCCCGTCCTGGCTCATCAGAAAAGAATCTGACTAGTATCCATGAGGACGCAGGTTCCATCCCTGGCCTTGTGCAGTGAGTTAAGGATCCAGCGTTGCCATGAGCTGTGGTATAGGTTGTAGACACGGCTCAGATATGGCATTGCGGTGGTTCTGGTGTAGGCCAGCGGCTACAGCTCCAATTTGACCCCTAGCCTAGGAACCTCTGTATGACATGAGTGCAGTGATAAAAAAAAAAAAAAAAAAATTCTGAATTAAAAAATAAACATATGCAGTTTCCTGTACCTCAATCAGGCTGTTATAAATGGGAAGAAGTGATCAGAAAAATACAATTTTGTCTGAAAGAGACAGATGAATTACAGACCCCAATTTTTATTTTTTAAAAATGAGCTAAGAGGAGTTCCCGTCATGACTTAGTGGAAACGAATCCAACTAGGAACCATGAGGTTGTGGGTTCAATCCCTGGCCTTGCTCAGTGGGTTAAGGATCTATCGTTGCCGTGAGCTGTGGTGTAGGTCGCAGATGCAGCTCAGATCTGGTGTTGCTATGGCTGTGGCGTAGCACAGCGGCTACAGCTCCAATTAGACCCCTAGCCTGGGAGCCTCCATATGCCACCCGTGAGGCCCTAAAAAGACGAAAGTCAAAAAAAAAAAAAAAAAGAGCAGAGAGAAAATAAAAAATAAAAGTACATATTTATAATAATCTAAAACTAAAACTTTAGATAATATCAACACAGTGGTGGACAGAAGAAGCCAAGAGATATGAGATATACCTAGCAGTTGGAATCCAGCTAGGAGGCAGAAACACACTGCTGTCTTAACAGAAAGAATTTAATGTCGTTAAGGAATTGTTAGCCAAGTTTTCAAGAACTGAAAGATCAAAAAAGGGAACGTTACCACCACACCAAGCTTTCTGATCCCCAGCAGTGGAGTCTGTTCCAGTAGCAACAGTTGGGTCAAGTTTGCAAGGTTCCTAACATTCCCTCCGGCCAGCCTCAGCATGACCTTCCAAGAGCAATATCCCCTCCTCAGAGCTCTCAGTCTTGCTCTGCGGGGCTCCTGCCTCAAATTTATAGCTTTTAATAATTTCCATCTCCTCTAATATTCTACAAAAACACTGGGGAAATATGAACACCACTTGTTTAATAAATAATTGAGGAATTTTCACTAATTTTTTAAGATAATACCATTGACGTTATGTCCCCCTCCCCAAAAAAAGTCCTTAACCTTTAAAGATGCATGCTTGAAATATCTACAGATGAAATAATACAATGTCTGTGACTTTTTCAAAGTAATCTGATGGGATTGCTCAAGTAGGGGGGCTACAGATAAAACACGATTAGACATGAAATGACCATTACTACAAATGGATGATGCACAGGAGTTCATTTATCCTTGAAATTTTCCACAATGAAGGGTACTTTTTAATCTTTTTACAGCTGAACCTGTGGCATATTTCCCCAGGGCCTGGGGTCAAATCAGAACTGCAGCTGAGGCCTACACCACAGCCATGGCAACACCAGGTCAAAGCCTCATCTGTGACCTATGCCACAGCTTGTAGCAACACTGGATCCTTAACCCACTGAACAAGGTCAGGGATCAGACCCACATCTTCAAGGAGACTCTAATGAAGAGTATTTTTAAAAGCAAACACACAATAGTATTTAAACAATAAACGCATATATGAAAAGTATGACTATCAAGTATATGAGATGGTGGCCATTGCTGGGAGTGGGGATAAAAGGAAATAATGAATGAATGAATGAAAGAACAGAAGAGTCCAGCACAGACCCATGGCCAAACTTTGCTATAAAGTAAGGAGTTTATAGCAAACAAAACAATCGTCTTAATCTGCAGCACAAAGAGGACAAAACAAAACCAATGGCCAAGTCTTTAGATTGGCATTTTAGGTCTTCTAGATCTGGATTTGACCTACCCTTTAAAGCGCTTTTTTATCATTGACCTTCAAAATCTAACATTCCTTCAAAACGGAATAGTCAGTATTGAATATGAGCCCCTTATTCTTTGATTCCATGATGCAGTTCCTAATGGTCTTATGGCCCAAAACTGAGTCCATGTCCCAATCTCGAGGTAACAACCTTTCACTTTATCCTTCAAAGTCTGGTCCATATATTACTTCTCATTGATGCTTCCCCAGTGCCCCTGTATTCCAGCGTAGAGAAATCTATGTACAAAACCGAACCAAACCAAAAAACAGCACTTTATCAGAATTTTGCTTAAATATTTATCCTCTTCTAATTCGTACTAGAGGTTTTCTTTGCACTTACCTTGGTTCTAAAGATCCAGTTCTTTGCAGGGTAGTATACTGGGAAACACAGCAGTTGTATTCATCTCTGTATCCCATGCTTAGCATTGCAAGCGTCTCCTAAATGATCAAATAAGGGAAGAAGAAAGGGTGGGAGGGAAGAAATGAAAGGCTGGAATGAATGAATTGCATTTCAATGTGTTGGTTCTTTCAAGGGAGAAAAGTGATCCCCAAAATCCAAACTCACTTAAAACCATAAAAATGATTTCATAACAAAAGATGTCATCATTTTTATAACTGTAATTTCTCAGCTGCTTGGAATTTGAGGCTTTGGGGGTTTTTTTTGTTTGTTTGTTTGTTTTTGGTTTTTAGGGCTGCACCCCCACACACACACGGAGGTTCCCAGGAAAGGGGTCCAATCAGAGCTACAGCCGCCAGCCTATGCCACAGCCACAGCAACGCAGGATCTGAGCTGAGTCTGCGACCTACACCACAGCTCACAGCAATGCCAGATTCTTAACCCACTGAGCAAGGCCAGAGAGAGAACCCGCAACCCCATGGTCACTAGTCGGATTTGTTTCCACTGAGCCACAGCTGGAACTCCCTTTTTTTTTTTTAAAGCATATAAGTGCATATATAAAACGAGATAAAAAAAAAGTAAGGTAAAAGCTGAAAAGCACGCCGAGAAGCCTTTTTATTAGGACACTGTCCCCTGAAATAACAGCAATAACGTGATAAGAAGGGTCTTTCGACCCACTGCACTTTACTTCCCTCAGCTCATAGGCTTAGCAAAAGGCAGAAACAGTCAGCCGGAGGAAGAAAACTCTCTTTTTTATGGGTGGTGGCAAAGGTAGTCTTGGGTTCTAATCCTGTGTGTGGTTTTCCCAGGCTGTGACTTTAGGTAAATCATTCAATCTCTGATTTTCTCTGTTGAGTTTCCTAATTTTAAAATGGGGTCAGGGCTATTGCAGTCCCCATTGTTACTACTGACTGACGTTTTTCAATTTTCTTTTAAATGACGCTTTTTAGAGGGAAAGGAGACCGCAGCCTTGCTTCTTGTTAAGAGGGGGGAAGGGCTGGAACCTCTGGACGTTCTGTGGAGACTAGTAACAGAATGCAAGGTGCACAAAAAGGAGGGCTGAGGGGTCCAGGTGCAATAAAGTAAGAAGGTGCAGCGGAAGCCTCCCTCTGCTACTGTTTCTGGGTAAGATCCCAGGTTTTTGTTCGTTTGTTCCTACACAAAAGTCTTTAACATTTAAAAAAAGAATCACAAGTCCACTCGGACAGCTTTACCACACTGGGCCACTCGATAGGTTTCACGCACCCAGAGGCTTGGAGACCATCTGGCTTCGAGCAGAGCTGCTTCTAGACCAAGGCCAGCAAGTGCACGTTGGCGCTGACAACATCCCGCATCTGCGAGGTCTGAAACCCCAGGGGCTCTGAAGTCCGAACATGAACGAAGGACAGTTACTTCCAGACCTTGCTCTCTGTGAGCACCTGGAAAGTCTCGCGAGATCTTCCAGCGACGCTCTGGAGAGAGGGGTGGTGCGGTAGGCGTGGCCCAGACTGAGCCCGAGAGGGAGCAACTCGCGGAGTTTCCAGGACCTGAGCTTGTAAATCTGGTGTAAGGTGCCCTTTTCAGAACTCCCAGAAATACCGAGTAGTCTGTGTAGAAAAGTGGGAAATGGGGACAGGGGCCGAGGTCAAGCAGTCACATTCAGGGGAGAAGAACGTAGTAATCTGAGTATTAAAAATAAATGGGGTTGGCCTAGGCCAGCAACTGCAGCTCGGATCGGACCCCTATCCTGGGAACTTCTATATGCTGCAGGTGTGGCCCTGAAGAGATAGATAGATAGATAGATAGATAGATAGATAGATAGATAGATAGATAGATAGATAGATAGGTAAAGATACACATCCTGACTCAGTGGTAATGAAACTGACCAGTATTCATGAGGAGATGGGTTCCATCCCTGCCCTCGCTGGGTAGGTTAAGGGTCCAGCGTTGCTATGAGCTATGGTGTAGGTCGCAGAGGCAGCTCGGATCCTTCGTGCTGTGACTGTGGTGTAAGCCGGCAGCTACAGCTCTAATTCCACCCCTAGCCTGAGAACTTCTATATGGCGCGGGTATGGCTCTTTAAAAAAAAAATAAAAAATGGTATTTTGTTTTATACCCAGGTAGATGAAATCAAGACTTGCTGTTGACATCAGTATGTATATCATGCTGTATTTTGCGATTTCTAAGATGCCATTACATTTGCCCCTTGAATAGGAAAGGGTTTAAGGGCGCTGATCCTCCTCACTGGTGGAAATCTGCGTATAACTTATGGTGGGCTCTCCATATCCCAGGATTCAACCTACAGGAGTCTTGTAGTACTGAAGTTCTACTACTGAAGCAAATCCATGTAAGTGGACCCAGCAGTTAAAGCCTTGTTGTTCAGGGGTCAACTGTAGCTGCATATCAATTTAAATAGGAAGGTTTTTTGGGGGGAAAAAATTATTTTATCCTACCCAATCTACCATTTAACAAACTACTGTTGTTCAACAAAAAATTAACAGCCTTTTAATGCTTTGATAATTGTGAAATTCCCTACATGCATTCCTTTTACACTTTGAAATACACATATGCAGTTTTACGTAAACTTTTTGCACAGAGGTAAGGATGGAATGGAAAAGATTTTCATCAATTTTTTAAAATTATTTATTTCTTTTCAGGGCTGAACGTGTAGCATATGGAAGTCCCCAAGCTAGGGGTCAAATGAGAGCTACAGCTGCCAGCCTATGCCACAGCAATGCTGGATCTGAGCTGCATCTGAGGCCTACACCAGTTTGCTGCAATCCTGGATCCTTAAACCACTGAGCGAGGCCCGGGATCGAACCTGCCTCCGGTTCCATCCCAACTATGCTGGGTTTTTAACCGGCTGAGCCACAACGGGAACTTTTTGATCAGTATTTCTTACCACTAATTAAGATAACTTTATTTTTAATGTAAACAATTTAAGGAATAAATTTCCATAGAAAATAAGGTGATAATTCATATTCCCAAGGTAGGGAGAAAGTACATGTTTTATTTTTTAGAAAAAGATTTCCAAGTGTTTTATTTGGCCATTAAAGTTTGCTAAAATTTTACCAATGTATTCTCTCTGAAAATGTAGATGTATCCTAAGCCAAATATTTAAATAACGTTTTTACTGCAAACAAAGCATATGTGGTTACATAAATGAGATGTAGCTCACATACTGTAGACTATTAATATTAAAGCAGATAAAAGGGGAGAAGATAATTTCAATTATATAGAGGGAGATAAACGTTTGTTAATTGGGAGATATGAGGAAAAGGAAAATCTTTTCAGGAGTTCCTGTCGTGGCTCAGTGGTTAACGAATCCAATTAGGAACCATGAGGTTGCGGATTTGATCCCTGGCCTTACTCAGTGGATTAAGGATCCGGCGTTGCTGTGAGCTGTCATATAGGTTGCAGACGTGGCTTGGATCCTGCGTTGCTGTGGCTCTGGCGTAGGCCGGCGTCTACAGCTCTGATTAGACCCCTAGCCTGGGAACCTCCACATGCCACGGGCGCGGCCCTGGAAAAAGGCAAAAAAAAAAAAAAAGATGGATCTGAGCCAAGTCTGTGGCCTACACCACAGCTCATGGCAATGTCAGATGCTTAACCCACTGATTGAGGCCAGGGATCAAACCTGCATCCTCATGGATACTAGTCAGGTTCTTAACCCACTGAGCCACAACAGGAACTCTAAAAAGATATTGTTCTGCTCCTCCTATACCCAGCTACACCCAACTTGCTTGAGACACTCTACAAACTTCCTTAGCTTACTTTCTGTGCTTGAGCCCTGCTTGGAGTCCCCTCAAATTACCTCAAGTACAGTTTTAGAAATGAGGTATTAAATGGGCTTGTACCTTTTATTAATACAGACACATCATGTTTTATTGCACATTGAAGTTATTGCATCTTTTACAAATGGAAGGTTTGTGGCCATCCTGCATTGAGTGAGTGTGTTAGGGCCATTTTGCCGACAGCTTTTGCTCCTTTCATGTCTCTGTGTCATGTTTTGGTAATTCGCTCAGTATTTGCATTTTCATTATTATTATATTTACTATGGTGATCTGGGATCAGTGATCTTTGATGTTATTACAACAAGTTGCTTAACAGATGCTGGTTGATTTTTTTAAGCAATAAGTATATTTTTAATTTGAAAGTTACTTCTTTTAGACATAATACTGTTGCACTTAATGGACTACAGTATAATGCAAACATAACTTTTATATGTACTGGGCAACCCTAAAATTTGTATGATTCACTTTATTGACACTTGCTTTATTGTGGTGGTCTGGAAATGAACCCACATCTCTGAGGTCTGCTTGTAGCATCTGTAGAGAATTTTCTTCCATAGAGAATTTTTTCAAAGCACTTTCATGTCTATTATGTTGTTTAACCCTCATAATAACTCTGAGGCCAGAATTGTTATTATTTCCAGTTTTTTTCCTTACTTTTTTTCTTAATCTTGTTTTTTTTTCCCTCCAGAGCCCAGGCTAAGAGGTTAATTTATTTGCCTAGAGTCCTATCTCTAGCACATTAATATCCAAAGGAATGAGTGAGTGAGTTAATTAGTGAGCTGGTCAGTAAGGAATGTAAGACACTTGATCCAGGCTATTTTCTTCCTTCCTTTCTCTCTTTCTCTCTTTCTTTCTTTCTTTCTTTCTTCCTTCCTTCCTTTCTTTTTTTTTATTGAAGTATTGTTGATTTTACAATTGCATTACTTTCCGGTGTACAGCAGAGTGATTCAGTTATACATATATACATATATTCTGTCTCAGACTCTTTTCAATTATAGTTTATTACAAGATATTGAATATAGTTCCTATGCTATTCAGTAGGTCTTTGTTGTCCTTTTTCTTTCCTTCCCTTTCTCCCTTTCTTCTTTCATTTTTCTCTCAATTATTTCCTCCTGTCCCCTTTTCTGGTAACTTCTCATAATCTACACCAGCTTTTAACGTCCTTCCTTTGGGACTCTCGAATGCAATACTAATGCGATTACTAAACTACAAGCCTCAGAGGAAACAAGACATAATAGCCATTTTTTTTTTTTTTTTCATTTCAACAGTGTTCTAAGCACAGTTAAAAGAAATCCAGCTTTCAGGAATCATGCAACAACATGTTACCTGAATTGAGCTATTAACAGACTTTAAAAGTTGGAGTAAATATTTGCAGGCTTACGTTGGCATTTCTTTTTGCATTTTAAATAAACTATCATATAATCATCTGCCTATAAAACAGCCCTAAAACGTATAAACTAGCCATAACTTGAAAATGAAAATTCAGAAGCCTCAGAACATATTAGTCTAGTTAAAATGGGATGGCCTGAATCTCCTTTTTACAACTACAAACTACAAAAGTGGATAAAAGAGAAAACTCTTGCTGGGAATTTCTCTTTTTTTTTCTTTTTTTTCTTTTTTAGGGCTGCATTAGCAGCATATGGAGGTTCCCAGGGTAGGGGTCTAATCAGAGCTATAGCTGCCAGCCACAGCCACAGCAACGCCAGATCTGAGCTGACTCTTCGACCTACACCACAGCTCATGGCAACGCTGTATCCTTAACCCACTGAGCAAGGCCAGGGAGCAAACCTGTGTCCTCATAGATCCTAGTCAGATTCGTTTCCACTGCACCACGACAGAAACTCCAGGGATACCATCTTGAGGCAGAATTTATGTTGGTTTCTTATGAGAAAAAATCCCAGGGTTTAGAAACAATGTTGAGTATAATATAATATGGATTAAATTATTTATTTCTTACAAATTTGATATCATCAAATATACCAAATATTTGAAAAAAAATGGTACTATTTGTACTCTTTCCCTCTGGTTTTACATTCTAGATGCCATCCACCACCTGTCCTGGAACTTCCTATCAATGTGGGCTCTGTGCAGAAGAGCATCAACTACTGTAGCAAAGACAATGCCATTAAATATCGTTTTCAACCCAAGAAAATTTCGTAAAAAAAAAAAAAAAGCAAACCTGAACCATGTAACATGTCAGGTCAATTTAATGAACATCAAATCAAATATTCCTTGACATTTTGACACTAATTTTTGATTTGCTGAGTAAGTCCCACCATAAATCTTTCATGATCTTTCAGGCTATAGAAATTGTTTAAATATATGTTTCTAAGGTCTAGAGATTTATAACAAACTATCCAAGTTTAGTTAAGCACCTGTCTTTCAATCACAATTACAATGATTAATCCCATTTTGAAGGAATTTCAAAAGGAAGCTCTATGCCCTACCTGAAGGAAAAGAGGGCCTGGGGGAACTCTACTCAACAGATTTTAGCCCCCCCACAGGAGCAAAGGGAAATTCTCTAGAGCTGGCAGTTTTGGGGCCTGCAAGATAACAGTACTGGTAGTTAAATCATTGGCAAAACTAACAAGAAGGAGGTCTGACAGACAGAGATCATCGCAATAATTGCTCTTGGTTACTTTCTTCAAAATGACACCTAAAGACATCATGTTGATTCTCTATTTTATTGTCCATCTTCTCCCTCCAGAAAGAAAGTTCATGAGAAGAGAAACGTGGTTCTTCCCATCCACCCAAAGTCCCCAGGACCAAGAAGAGGTACCTAGTAAATATTTGTTAAATAAAGAAGCACAGATTTAATCCAACTGGTAGAGAATTGCCTTCATTATATAATCATGGAACTTTTAATGGATCATCTAAACTTCTAAAAGTTTTTGTAGGTCAGATCAACACTGGTACTAATTTCACAACTAGTTTATGGAATACTTAATCCATGTTATTAAATATTAAAGACATCTGTAAAAAATTTCTTAGTCATTTAGAGTTCACATTGTGGTGCAACAGAAACGAATCCGACTAGGAACAATGAGGTTGCAGGTTCAATCTCTGGCCTCGCTCAGTGAGTTAAGGATCTGGTGTCACCCTGAACTGTAGTGTAGGTCGCAGACGAGGCTCAGATCTGGCGTTGCTGTGGCTGTAGCGTGGCATTGCTGTGGCTCCGATTCAGCCATAGCTTGGGAACCTCTATATACCTCAGCTGTGCCCTAAAAAGCGAAAAAAAAATTTCCTTAGTCATTTGCTTTGCATAGTGAAAATAAGAAGATAGTGCCCAAATCTACTTCAGTGATAATCTTAACTTCAAGGACAAAGCCTCACATCCAGAGTATTAGCTTTTGCTATCACCCTTGCAACAGGATCTGCAGTCTCTCTGCAGTGCTGGGACACAGGTTCCATCCCTGGCCAGGCACAGTGGGTAAAGGATCCAGGGTTGCCACAGCTGCGGAGTAGACTACAACTGTGGCTCAGATCTGATCCCTGGCCTGGGAACTCCTTATGCCTTGGGATGGCCAAAAAAGAAATATAAAACAATGTAAAATCAATAAATAAAAACAAATAAAATATCAAATTTAAGAGTTTCTTTCTTGGGTTCTTTAGCCAGTAAAGACTATTATCTGATTTGGAAAGTCTCTAACGAATGAAATTAAACCATTGCTCTTGGGGCACGGAAGGTTCTGAATTTGCAGTCAAAAGACCTGGGTTTAAGAGCAGGTTCTAACATTCAACTTTCCTCCAGCTCAGTTTCCCCTTCTTTAAAATGAAATCATATTAAAATTCTCAAGATCACATAATCCTGTTGCGAAAAGGGGGCATATATATTAAGGCAGCCTACATGTGAAGATGCCTGCAGGCAGGAGGTCAAGTAAGGGTACATCAGGAAAGATTCTGTGGGAAGAGATGGGGTGAACCTGGGCATTCTGGCCATCACCCTGATGAGGAGCGACCTTGACTTTACCACCTGCTCCAGGCCAACAGCCTGTCTACCCAAAAAGGGAAGCTGTCTCCTGGGCCAGACTCCTTTCTGTTTTAGTTCTTAGAAGTCAGTCAATTGGGCATATCTTGAAAAAGGAGAGAGAGGGGAAATTATCTGCTAAACTTCAGTTCTTGAAAAACTGGGATGGTGATGAAATACTCGTGAACTGATGTCCACTGCCTGATGCTGGCAGTGTTAGAGCAACAGTGATGACTTCTAATCTCAAGTTGGCTTTATGCTAGGGGTGCAACTTTGGGTCAAGATAGGTAACCTCTCAGCCTCGTTCCTGCCTTTAAAACTGCCCTACTTCACAAGTGCGGTGTAAGAATCAAATAAGATAAAATATGTGAAAGCTACTTTTCCTGTACACAAATATGAGTTATTAGGAGTTCCCGTCGTGGCTCAGTGGAAATGAATCTGACTAGTATCCATGAGTACACAGGTTTGATCCCTAGCCTCGCTCAGTGGGTTAAGGATCTAAGCGTTGCCGTGAGCTGTGGTATAGTTTGCAGCCTTGGCTCACATCTGGCGTTGCTGTGGCTATGGTGTAGGCCAGCAGCAGCAGCTCCGATTCCTAGCCTGGGAACCTCCATATGCCACAGGTGCAGCCTTAAAAAAGACAAAAAAAAAAAAGTTATTGGTGTGCTTACTCTTTGTATCCAATTCTTAGAACTAGTGAGGTACAGAGTGAAAATAAAGAAAAAGCAACTTAAATTTGTAAAATAAACCAAGATTATCTACTATAAGTTTGTGGATCATAAATTCACACCATTAAGAAGATTAAATAAAATTTAAAATGAAAAGTGCCAGATGCAACGTAGGTATATGAGAAATGTTCATTTCCTGTCCCTTAACGCCCCCTTTTCTCTGTCAAAGCACTTCGTAGGCCAATCTAAAATTTAGGTACATTATTGATACGGTTTGGTTTTGTTTTTAGCGATGTGAGGAAGGTGGAACGAACTTGGACTTTGAAGGCAAACAGGCCTGGTATCAATCCCTAGTTCTGTTTTCACTTGCTATTTCTAAATGTGGACTTTGAGTGTGGAAGCCTCAGTTTCCACTTCTGCGAAATGGGCTCATACCTCACAGAAGTCTTTCCCAAACTTTTTCATAATGTTGCATCCTAAAATGAGAATTTCTTTCTTTCTCTCTTTCTTTTTTTCTGTTTTTTTTTTTTTTTGTTTTTTTGGCCCAGGCCAGGGATCAAACCTGTGCCACAGTAGCGACCCAAACCACTGCTAACCTGCTGAGCCACAAGGGAACTCTGAGAAGGAGAATATTTTTAGATGTTGCCACCTACAGTGAGATGTGACCGTCCCAGGAAGTTTTGATCACCCAGATCAGGTCCTGCTTTGACAAAGCAAGGGTGAGGTGACTGGGCATCTTGGCACTGTGTTACTTTCAGGACATAATGCAGTGTGAAGAGGAGCTTCAAATAGCACTAACGAGTTTTCACTCTTTAAAACTGAAATTTTCAGAAATGTAAACGGGGAACTAAGAACTAAGGGCTCTTCAGTTTAATATTAATATTGCAGGAGTTCCCATGTTGGCTCAGCAGAAACAGATCAGACTAGTATCCATGAAGATT
This sequence comes from Catagonus wagneri, assembly GCA_004024745.2. Lineage (NCBI taxonomy): Eukaryota > Metazoa > Chordata > Mammalia > Artiodactyla > Tayassuidae > Catagonus > Catagonus wagneri. The sequence continues at coordinate 9,394,695 of PVHT021183524.1, read as the reverse complement.
CAAGTTCAACTCCTGGCCTTGCTCAGTGAGTCGGGGATCTGGCATTGTGGTGAGCTGTGGTGTAGGTCGCAGATGTGACTCGGATCCCGCGTTGCTGTGGCTGTAGTGTAGGCCAGCATCTGTAGCTCTGATTCAACCCATAGCCTGGGAACTTTCATATGCCGAGGGTGCAGTCCTAAAAAGCAAAAAATAATAATAATAATAATAATATTGGTACAAGTATAGAGCTAGTCTCACATGGACAGGAAATAAGACACTATGGAGAGAAGACCAGGGTTGGATCAGCAAAAGGCCATGAGGAAAAGAGAAACAGGTTAAAGAGGGAGCTCCACCCCCTCCCTCCTATCATAAGCTCCATCATTGGGCTACAGACTAGGAGTATACTAGATGGCTATATATATTCATGTTCCTGATAACAGCAAATAAAATTATAATAACCTTTGTATATATTCAGGTTTTCTCAACTAATCATTTTGTATGACCTGAGAAATCCTTGCAAAGATGTAAAGAAGGCATCCATGTAATACGCAGAGCTAGTCTTGATCCATGTAGACCAAGACCAATGTTTCTCACCTTTAGCTTTCCTGATATATATATATATATATATATTTTTTTTTTCTTTTTTGGCCACTCCTCGTCATACAGAGTTCCCGGGCCAGGGATCAGACCCAAGCCGAAATCTCCACCTAAGCTGCGGCTGTGGCAATGCCAGATCCTTAACTCACTGTGTTGGGCCAGGGGACTGAACACCACGTCCCAGCGCTTTCAAGATGCCGCCAATCCCATTGTGCCACAGCAGGAACTCCTTCCTTGACATTTTTGAAATGCATGTTTTTCTTGTGTGAGGCTGCCCTGTACATTGCAACAAGTTGTTTTTTAGATGAGTCTATTTTTTTTTTTTCCTTCTCACAAAGGTACCTATTACATTTTAGCCTGAGTACTGAAATAAATGGCAGGTGGTATTACATGTGGAAAAACACTTTTGGAAAGTAAAATTACGTTACTGATTTTTTTTCCTTTTAGGAACTGGTCTTATCAAAGCAAAATTGCTCAATATCGAGTACAACTGCCTCTCTGTGTATATGCAATTATGGTTTGCACGTTTTCACATTTCATCATTCAAAATAATAGGTGTGCCAAAGGTGAATTATGTGACATTATCTAATCTAGAATGAAGTTTACGTATATCTATGTGAACCCACATGAATAAAATGGGAGGAAAAGGGTGCAGACTAAGATGAGGAATCTTTAAAGGATAAATACATGTTTAAAAGACTTTCCTTTTGAGAGTGGGGCTACTTGGACCACAATCATTTTCCATGCCAGCTCTTATGAAACAGTTTATTACTACACGTGACAGGCATGTTTTTTTTGGTTTTGTTTTTGGCTTTGTTTTTCAATGCAAGGTCCCACAGTTGATAACAATAGCTAGAAAATTTGGAGGAAAAAAAAAAAAACCCACTGGATAATGTCAACCATCTCCAGTCTCTGTATGAAGGAAAATGATTTTCAGTAAGGGATTAGCTTCCTGATCATTCCTTCCCATCTTCCTGGATCGCCCCTCATCCCTCCACACTCCAATCACTTGTAGGTTCCTCATTTCTTTCTTCATCGATCCCTTAGAGCTAACTACTTGAGATCACACTCACTAAGATTTGCTCTGAACTAATGGGGATAAATACCTGAAACAAGATTAGCCATGTGCTGGTACTGAAAATGGGTAACAGGTATATGACACTATGTTCCCCCTACTTTTTCGCTGCTTTGGAAAAGTCCGTAATAAAAAGCCGTGCTTCTTGAACTGTATTCCAGGGAAAAGAGTGAGTCTACTGAACTCAGTGAACCACGTTGCCCATCCCAACTCACCTTCTTCCCTAGAATCTCACAGGAAGATGATAATATTATTTAAAAGAAAAAAAAAAGTTCACCTCTTTACATGTGCTTTGGAGCCCAGGAAGTCACGTCTCCTGAGAGATCTTGCCTCTGAAGGCATTCTTTCTCACTCCCACATCTTTAATCTTACCCCCAGCTGACTCCCACCCTTCTTCTTTCCATGTCCAGAGTCCCAAGCTTAATAAAGACATTCCCTTGACTAAGCATGAGACAGGCTGGAACCTGGGACATTTTGCTGCAGTGGCTGCAGTGCCTGCACCTGGACAAACAACTCCTTGAGCAACAAAATACAAAGAAATTATAAGGGACTAAAAATAACAGCGTGCATGTACAGTTGGGGCAAATTATGGCAAGAAGATCCAAAAAACCCAACTGCTACTTCTAAAGAGCAAAGAGCAAAAGCAGAGTATTACGAATGCCCCCTGCCCACAACACCACCAAAGGGGTGCCAGACCACCTATGCCTCCCTTCTGGACCTGCCCAGCCCTCTGGATCTGTTCCTGCCCTCATGAGCAGGGGAAATTGTTGTTTGTTTGGCTCCCTCCTGCTGCAGCAGGGGCCCCGATAAAGCCCTGCCTTAATTCTCTCCACTGGCCTCTTATCAGTTTCTACTGATTAAGGAAGCCCAAGACCCCAGGTTGGTAACAAGCTGATCTTTTGTAACTCAACAGGAAAATGAACACATTTGTATATTTTTAAATCCATATGAAATGGAAATTGGCTTTTAAAAATCAAGTTAAAAGAGGTTCTGTGCTTTGAAATTTTTTTTACTTTAAATAGCAATTGCACATCTCAGCATTATGTGTTATAAATACTACACAGTACAAATTTTCATTTTCAACTAATTTAGTAGTACTGAAATCAGAGAATGACTCCATTGGAAGGAAAACCTTATTTCCTCCAGATTATTTGAACAGACAGATGAAAAGGGAAGGGGTCTCTAATGATAAATACAACTTTGCTTAGGTCCACCAGCAGGCCTCTGAACTTGGGTGAAGACTCCAGTCTTTTGGCTAGTGCTTTTCTATCATAAGACCCTTGGGGACTTTTTCAGTATTGTCAATTCAAATTTCAAGCACAATGCAATTTTAGGGAGAAAACTCATCTTTGGATTTTATATTATATACTCAAGAAATAACTTTTTTTCTATCATTTAAAGTGAAAGAGCAGTCCCCATTGTATCTCAGCAGGTTAAGGACCCAACTTAATCTTCAGTGAGGATGCAGGTTCCATCCCTAGCTTCCCTCAGTGGGTTAAGGATCTAGCACTGCTACAAGCTGCACTGTAGGTCCCAGGTGTGGCTCAGATCTGGTGTTGCCAAGGCTGTGTCATAGGCCTTAGCTACACCTCTGATACTACCCACCACAGGTAAGGCCATAAAAACATTAAAAAAAAAAAAATAGAAAACATTAAGCACTTTACTGGCATACTGGAAGTCTTTTGGGGGAAGGGTAAGTCAAAGGAGAAAGGATGAAATGCAGGTGTTAGGGAAAGGCCCTGGTAGGAAGTGGCCCTCCGCCTCACCCAGGATGTTCAAAACCCTACGTAGCCACTACCTGTTACTATGATTAGGTCTCAGCTGCCTCATCCGTAAAACTGGGCAATAACCAGGACTGTTCTATAGATTTCCAGATAAAGAGCTCAGCCTAAAGCAAGTATGCCATAAAGAGTAAGGTGTTGAGACCACCCAGGGAGACCATCTAGAGGATGCTGAGACCCAAAAGAGCAGAAATAGCTGGGGCGGGTGTCGGCGAGTGACCTGAACCTCAGAGACACTTAGGCACAGCCCCTCCGGTCTCCTCATTTGCCCCCTGCAAGGCTAGCTCCTGTCTCTCTGGGGAGCCGCTGACTCAGGGGAAACAGGGAGCTGCTTGACCACAGGCATACGATATATTTTTACTTCCTTGCCGGGAGGCCCGAAAACCCAGGAGACTGAAAAGACTACCGCCGCAACCTCAGCAGCGGCAGTACCCCCAGCGTCAGGAACGGCAGACATAGACTTTGACCCTGATCAGCCTCTCCGGGATTGACCTCTAGCACCAATCCGGCCCGAAGTGCTGAGTCACGGGGCGGTGACTCCGGGCGCGGGGGGCGGGCCCGCGCAATCACGTGTCGGGGGCTGGACCACAACAACGGCTCGGCGTGCAGCGCCCGCGGCCACGCCGCTTCCTCCCTCCCGCGATCTGCAGGCTCTCGGAGCATGCTCAGCGTGGTTGCGCAGCGTGCCGCCTCCCCGCCCTCGGATTCACACGCCAGGTTTTCCCCGCGGCCCTGGGGGCGTGGCTAGCGGACGCCCGGGTACCGGGAATGAGAGGCGAAGTGTTTGCGCTGCCGGTGGGTTTGTGCCCATTAAGTCTTGCTTTTTGTCTGCATTAGAAGTGACCTGGAATCCACCTCTGGTCAAGACTAATTCTGCAAGATATGAGCGCCTTCTTTTGACTTTAGCCCTAAACGATCTGTGCGGGGCTGTCAGCTGAAAACCCACTCCCACAAGTAGAAACCCATTCTTGGCTGCGATCTTAAGAATGAAATCCAGAAGTAAACCCCAAAATGCAGAAAATTGTCAAATAGAGGGGAATAACCGTTGATTTGTAGTAATTTTCGCTCTAGTAACAGCAAATTAGTAAGGCACCATGAAGGTCATGGTTTAAATTTGACATACCTGCCAGGTGGTATCACCACGCTCCTCTGATTTGGGATTGTCCAAAGCCCAGGGCTCTTTCTTAGCTAGTTGGAAATTAGCGGGTTGAGGAAGAGGCCCCCCTCTGTGAGTGTTAACCCGAATCAGAGGCAGAGTGATTCAAATTATAGTTATTAGCCCTCAATACATTCAGTATCGCTTAGAGCTTTGGCTAGACTGGAATTTAGTCTACTACTGAAATGCCCCTGCCTCTGTTTTCTTGTTAAAATGAAACTGACACTTTCCCAAGAGACTAGCTTCCAGGTAGGCTGCAGGTGTAGTGGAAAACTGTGTGCTTTGCAAAATGTTAATGTCTATACTTGTGTTACAGTTAAATGGAATTCGAACCACACATGTGAACTTAAATTTTCTTTTAGCCACCTTTAAAAACTAAAAAGAAACAGAATATACTATATTAAGTAATGTACTATAACATTATCCAAAGTACTAGTATAATATGTAATCAATATAAAATTAGTAATGAGATATTTATATTCTTTTTGTGTATTAAACCTTTGAATCTGGTGTTTGTATTACACTCATAGCACATCTCCAGTACATTAAATTTTCTTTGGAAATACTTGCCTGTATTTAATTTTCATGAAACTAACTGATGAAAAAGTGGATTCACATTCTCAATCTGTTCCAAATTTACTTAGAAGTTTTCCAGCAACCAAATGGAATATCAATTTTATATTTTAGTAGATTAAAATAAAACTAAAATTCAGTTACTTAAATTAGCCACGTTTCAAATGCTCAGCCACGTGTGGCTACTGTGTTAAACAATGCAAGGGTATGCATATGTGAGATGAGATTGTGAGAATTACAAAATGATCCTTTGGATACCTCACCCGGATGTGACCAACAATGTCCCTTCCTCCCCACCCCCACATGGCCTGCCTTTCATAGGAAGCTAATGTTTATACCAAGCAGTTTTAAAGATACAAAAGGCATAAATCATCTCTATTCCAGAGGAAGCTAGTATATAGCATAGAGTTTTTTTTTTAATGATTCTATCTTAATGTAAAAATAGAGAGATATACAGATGCAACCAAAATACAGAGAGGAGTAACTGGGATTCAAAGAATGAAAAGAATGTGTCACAGGGATAATTCCAAGCCGAAAAAAAACAGGAGAAATCCAGGACCACACAGGTCTAGTGAAGTGGTGGGGAAGAGTACAGGAAGATTGGGACAAGTTAGGATGAGGTTTAGTTTTTACCCTGGCTGTTGAAAAAGAGGATTGAAACATCTCCAGAGCCTCAAACACCATCACATCCCCACTCACGCTCCAGACAGACAGACAGACAGACACACACACACACACACACACACACGCACGCACACCCCTGTGGCCATTACAAAGAGACCTTGGATGTCTATATCCCCAAGCTCTGAGATGGGTTTATCCAATAAGAAGGCTGTGGGAGAAGAGACTCCTGTGATCATATATCCACAGAGCAGTCAAGAAGTGCTTGCTAAATGTTAACTTTGTGGCGTGAGGAAGTAGGCACAATAAGCACACACTTTCAGGCCTCAAGGTACTTTTATGATCTAGTTGCTATCAATTTTCCCCCATCTGTCATTTCATGGCTCTGTCGACACATTTTTTGAACAATTAATTACCTGGAGGAGAGATAACTGGTTCCTTCCCTTTCCCACCAGCTTAGGGCCAACCCCAGTTGTTTCTAGTATCTTCTAACCCCCGTGTTAAGCTCACATGAACACCATTTTAATCACTTAATGGATAAATTTTAGGTTTGGATGGGGGATATACTTTGGAGATAATTCCATCTAACGATCCTTCTGGAGATGTTGACAACGCCCCTTTTGTTGCAGTTAATGGCATCTGTATCCTGTTATCAAATAGTTAATTTAGACTACACAAATAGTTGTAATATATACAAGTCTGAAGACGTGTACACAAATTTTCTTGCCACACCCTGCAGCTCTCCCCCAGCTTTTATGAGGCCCTTATCACCTAAAAAAAATAATCTGGTGGATTCTTCATTAATTCGAATAATCAAATTTCTTCACCAACCCGGAGTTCCATCTTTCTGGATTAGAGAAAACGGATTTTTACACAGCGCCTTTGCTTAAAGCGAGGCTGACCTGGCTCCCCTCCGTGCTAAGCCCCGCCCCTTGGACTCCGCCTCAACGACGCCTGTGCACTCCTCCCCCGCAACCTCCCTGGGCGCCAGTGGGCGCTCGGCCACGCCTCCTCTCTTGCACCGCCTCCTTTCCCCGCCCCCGCCCGCAGTCTATAAAATCCGGAGCTGCGGATTGCTCACGGGAGCGGCGAGTTATCGGGTAGGAGGACTGGGCATGCTCTGCGGCGGCGCAGGTTTTGGTCATAAGTAGGAAGCAGCTAGTGCACGACACCGGCAAAGGGAAACGGGAGCCGCCGGCGCACCGCGGCTGTGGGGGCCGCCGCCGCCTCGGAGCAGGAGCGGGGCGGGAGCTGGAGCGGGCGAGGGGCCAGGCCGTCGGGCAGAGGGCCGCCCAGCCTGCCCTCCCGTCCGCTGCTTCTGTCTGCGCGGTGCGCCGGACGTCTGGGTCGGTCGCCCGGGCAGCGAGAACCCCGCGCCTAGGAGCGGGGGCCGGAGCGGACCAGACCCACCTTCTGCTGGCTGCGGCCCGAGGGCGCCCTCGCGGGGCCAAGCCGCCGCCGCCTTCAGCTGGCAGCTGAGTGTCCGGCCCGGGCTGCGCGCCCGGAGCGACCACCGCTAACTCGGGGGACCAGGACAGGGGGCGGCCATGGGGCTGCTGTCCCAGGGCTCGCCGCTGAGCTGGGAGGAGACCAAGCGCCACGCCGACCACGTGCGGCGGCACGGGATCCTCCAGTTCCTGCACATCTACCACGCCGTCAAGGACCGGCACAAGGACGTGCTCAAGTGGGGCGACGAGGTGAGCGCCCCCACCACCCCGCGCCCCTTTGTTCCCCGAGGTGCGGCCCTGACCCCGGGTAGCCCGCGCCCTGCGCTGCCCCGAGGGTCCCTGCAGCTCCCTCGAGGGTCCAGTACAGCCCAGGGCTATCCGGACCCTTGCTCCGAGTCTTTTGCCGGACTTCTTTCTCCCATTCATTTATTCGGGGTTCCTCTCCATTCAGCAAATGCGGATAGGCGCTGGGAGGGCGTGAGCATGGAAAAGTGTGACACTGGGTGCCTGGAGGAGTTTTCAGGCTGGGGTGTCAGCCGGCCGCCTAGCCCACCGTCCTGTCTCAAAATGGCATTAATTATGAAGAAGGCCGGTTGCTGTTGGGAATCAGGTCTTCAGGATTCGCTTGCGCCCCACCTCATCCAGGTACCTTTTAAACCTCCAGTTTATCGCCACCTTCCACCACCACCACCATCACCACTTTATAGGTATAAGTTGAAAGAAATTATGGCTCAGTTTTCCTAAAGGAGAGAAATCTTCCTGGTCCTTTTTAATTCTAAATGCAAACTCCTAGAGCTTCAAAATTAGGCTTTGTGAGCGCCTTTCCGTGGCCTAGATCTAGCATATAAACTTTCTGAATCCGTGCTTCAATATGTATGCTGTTTCAGTGTAATGCCTGTAGACTCTCACTGTGTTGAACCATTGTTCATTGGAATGATCTGGAAAGCATTGCTTCCTATTAGATTTAGTCTTGTCTGCTAAAAGACTTTTGTGCCTTCCCTTCCTGTATTTAAAAGTCACATGTATTTATAGTTAAAATAGTCAAATGACTTCTTGACAAGTCCATGTGTATTTTTCATGTTTTTACCTTTTGCAGCCCAGAGCTTGCTCAGGTGTAAATAATTTATCTTCTGGTCAGTGTAATCACTTTCTTGACCTAAGTGTCATGGTGCTGCTCTGTCAGTACGGAATCTCTCCTTGCAAAAAATTAGTTTTTCTATGAATGGAAAATGATTCTGCCTCTTAAATTGAAGGAATTGTGCTGTTTTAAGCTAGAAAAGTAAGACTGGTAATTCATGTTTCTACACTAAGTGATTTTCTGTACTTTGACAGAAAAGGGATAGGGTATGTGTTTGGTGATAATTCTTTGCTTTTAGTCTAAAGCTTATTAATATTTTTTTTTTTTTTACAGCACCTGGCATTTGATATATTTGTGTATTGTATGTATTTTGTGGTCTATCCTCTGTTCGCCTAGATTATCTTAGATTTAAAAAATAACCTGCCGCGCTCATTTGTTATTACTTTATTTTAGGGCCACAGGTGTGGCATATGGAAGTTCCCAGGCTAGGGGTTGAGTCAGAACTGCCGGTCTACACCACAGCAACACCAGATGTAAGCAGAGTCTTCAACTTACACCACAGCTCACGGAAACGCTGGATCCTTAACCCACTGAGCGAGTCCAGGAATTGAACCCTCATCCTCATTAATACTATTCAGGTTTGTTTCCCGCTGAGCCACAATGGGAACTCCTGTTATTACTTTAAATTTTGCTTCAGTCATGTCTGGGTAGAGTGTAGGATTTTCACAAAGAAAAAAATTTCTGTTTGCAAGTATTGACAGTCCACTGGGAAATAGGCAGCCTGACACAGCGGGAAGAATTGAGATTATGAAGGCTGTCCAGGTGGTTAAGAATAAAAAATCCCCCACTCTTTCTACTCCTGTAGTAGCACCTCAGTGAAACCTTGGTCTCCCCCAGGTTGGTTCTCTCTCCTCTCCTTGACCAGCGGCTTGCAGGGGCTTAACTCTCCCTTGTGGTACCTCTGCATCTCTGGGCAGAGAGAAGGTATGTATGACTTTGGGGAGGGGTTTGTCTCATACCTAAGTACCTGCTGATAGCCCTGTTCCTTTACCATCATGTACAGGGACTCAATCTTATGTTATAGGGCATTATTTTTCAAACTGGAGGTCATGATCCATTAGTGGGTTGAGAAATAAATTTAGAAGATGTTAGAAGTCTGAAGTCCTTGTTTCTTTAAGCATCTAACATCTTATGACATCTTATTTACTACAGTTGACACTTGAAAAATTCGGGTTTAGTTACACTCGGATTTTTTTCAATAGTAAATACAGTACTACCCGATCCGTGGGTGGTTGAATCCATGGATGCTGAAGGGAAGGCTAGCTATGGGATTTGAGTATCTGTAGATTTTCGTGTCTCTGGCCGAGGTCCCTCGTGTATACGGAGGCCTGACTGTATATATTCATTTGGGTATTGGGTGTATTTTATGATCTCTCCTTTGCCCCTAGATTTTTTCTCTCCGAGACTTTAAAAAATGAAGTGGGGTAGGATGAAGAATGTCGATTTATCATATATATAAGACTATTATGTCAGCTTGAGTTATATGAGAGTGGAAGGAGGCGGTATATAGGGTGCATTTAAATTATTTTTTACTATCGTTGCAGTTAAAGGAGTTTGAAAGTCGCAGTCCTACCTTTGTCATGGCAGGCGTTCTTGAGGAGGTGAGCCTCTGAGAAAGAACAGGACAGAAGTTGACACTGTTAGCACTGATCTTTGCACAGAGTAGGAACTCCTTATCACATCTACAGAATAAAGTCTGCAGGCAGGTCAGACTGCGAGTGAGCTTGCTCATAGGCAGAAGCCTAGGGACACAACTGAGAATCGGGCTGAGCAGATAAAAGTGGAGAAGGGTGTGGTGAGTGGTGTGGCCCTGGAGATGAAGGATGGCCCCACCAGCAGAAAGTGGTGTCTGTCGTGTGATACGTTGGGCTGTGTTGGTGTGATACCAAAATATTGCTCTTTAGGGGAAGTTTTGATGTTGCACTTACAGGATGGTGGACTTGGATTAAAAAAGAAAAAAAGGAGTCTAAACCTGTGGTCGAAGATCCGACTGGAAGGAGAGTCTTTCACTTTGGAGATGCTCGGCGCTGGTCACTAGGCTGGTGTTTATCCCTGGTGGTATTTATCAGGAAGAACTTGGATTTGGAGTTGCACTTGTGTTGTATTCCAAGGCCCGCCATCTGCCTCTGTGGTTGTGAGCCCTAGTTTCCTCCTTTAGAAAATGAGAGCCTTGTTCCTCTGCATCTTACCTGGGGATAGATCATCTTTAGGTTGCTGAGTAAAGAGAAGGCTGCCACCAATCATGGTGGTAAAAATGTTTGGATTATAAAAGTATGTGTGTGCTGTCTTTCTGGAACTCCAAAGTATATTCCTGTGAGAACCTCATGAGTAGGCAGACTCCCAGTTCGGCTTACATATGCATGTTTCACCTTTAATGAGGCAGGTCCCAATCCTCACCACCATTGATTGTGCTGTTTCTGTGGGAAACCAAATTTCTGACTCCTAGGTACCAGGAGGATACTTCTGTTGCCCCAGGATGGGGGTGGCAGAGAGGTGGGATGAGTGTCCCTGGGGGCCCTGATATCTGCTAAGCATTCTTTTATGCAAAAAAAGTAAGCACTTCCCTCTTCATAGCCCACACGCAACTTTCTAGGTGCAGGTTTTGTTTATAACGTGGCGTGTACACATTAAGGGACAAATGGAGGAAGTTTATAAATGCTGCAGATGGTGGCGGTAGTTACGACTCTTGAACATTGCTTCCTGATAATCCCTCTAGTGTCAGTACCTGCCAGCGTTTTCAGCTGCTTAGTGGCAGAGGCATTATCAGAATTGAGATCTGTCAGACTCCAGGTCTGTTTCTTAAACACATTATACCAGGTTTTGGATTATTTACAGTGTATGAGATTTCATCAAATCTCCTTTTACAGAGTTCAGACTCTCCAGGTTACACAGGTGTCAGAAAACATTTTTAAAGGAAACATTTTTTCTAATTTTTTTTTTAAACCCGGTATATAGTGGCTCTCAAAGGCAAGAAGATCAGTTGTCCTCTAATTAGCTGATAAATCCATGTGAACTTTGAGAGGAAAATATAATACATCTTTAATATTTACAAGTGTGATCTTATCATGCATAAAACCAATAAAAACTGAGATGGGATTTATAAAGCACTGGTATATCATTCATTGTTTGAACTACAAATTACTTGTGTTGGTTAAGAATGCTTAAGTGACTGTTTAGAAAATGTTTAGCTTGTTGATAAGCTTATGAGCCTATAACTAAAGTACCATCCCAAGCTATAAATCTAGAGTGGACAAAAGCATAATCATCTGATTCTAACCGAAGGTTCTCTGTAGCTTTGGAAATTGCTTAAACTCCCTTAACCTCAGTTTTGTCATCCATAAAATGGGAAAGTATGCTGGTCCCAGTTCATCTTTAATTTTAGCCATCCTAATCGGTGTGTTATAGTATTTCATTGTATTTTTTAATTTGCATTTCCCTAAAAACCACTGGTGTTGAGTACCTTTTCATGTACTTATTTGCCATCTGTATATCTTATTGTTAAATGTATTAAAAATAATTTGTTCGAAATGTTTTCTTACTATTTTTGAGAGTTCTTTGTATTCTGGATGCAGGTCTTATTATATGTTTTGCACATATGTGCTCCTAGTTTATTTTCATTCTCTTAATTGTTCTTTTGAAGAACAGAAGTTACTCGTTTTGGTGAAATCCAGTTTGTCCATTCTCTTAACTGTTCTTTTGAAGAACAGAAGTTGTTTGTTTTGGTGGAATCCAGTTTGTCCATTTTTTTTTTTTTTTAGGGATCATGCTTTTGATCTGGTATCTAATAAATCTGTCCTTAGTCTAAGCTCACAAAGATTTTCTCCTGTGTTCTAGAAGTTTCATAATCTGAGGTTTTATATTTATGTCTGTGATCCATTTTGAGTTAATTTTTGCATGTAATGTGAGGTGTGGACTTTTGGTTTTGGTTACTTCTGCATAGTGCCCTGCCACTGCTTGTTGAAGAGACGATTCTTTCTCCACTGCAGAAGGCCTTTGCATGTTGGTCTAATAGCAGTTGTCTGTGTATGTTTGGTTTTATTTCGGGAATCTTTGTACTGTTACGTGGATCTATTTTTGTCTTTATGCCAATTCTACACTTTTAATTGCTGTAGTTTATAGCATCTAATGAGATCAGGTAATGTTAGCTCTCCAACTTTGCTCTTTTTCAACTTGTTTTGACGCTTTTAGGTCCTTGGATTCCACATGAACTTTAGAACAGCTTGACAGTTTCTACCCAAAACAGACCCTACTGGGATTTTGACTGTGATTGCATCTACAGCTCATTCAAGGAGAACTGACATCTTAACAATGGAAATTGAGCCATATTCAATCCATGAATAAATACCTCTCTCCACTTGTTTAATTTCTCTCATCAATGTTTTATTGTTTTCAGTGGACAAGTCTTTCATCATATTTATCATTGTTTCTTTCATATTTTTTATTGTAGGTAGTATTACTCTTTAAGTTACAGTTTCTTTATTCTTTCTCTCTCTCTCTTTTTTTTAAGGGCTGCAGCCACAGCATATGGAAGTTCCCCTGCTAGGGATCGAAACTGAGCTCCAGCTGCCAACCTTCACCACAGCCACAGCAACGTGGGATCTGAGCTGCACCTGCAACCTACACCACAGATCAGGGCGACTCTGGATCCTTAACCCACTGAGCGAGATCAGGGATCGAACGCACATCCTCATGGATTTCAGTTGGGTTCGTTATCACTGAGCCGTGATGGGAACTCCTAAGTTACAGTTTCTGATTGTTCATTGCTAATAAATTGAAATAAGATTGATTTTGTATGTTTATCTTATATCCTGCAACCTTACTAAACTTTTTGAACTTAGGGAATGCAGTTCTAATAACTTTTAATATCTTTGCTAATTCTGTCATCTTTGTCATTTAAGGTCAGGTTCAGTTTTTTTTTCCCCCTTCTTTTGAGTATGTTCCTCTGCTTCTTTGCATGCCTGGCAATCTTTCGTTTGATGCCAGACATTATGAATTTTACCTCGTTGGGTGCTTGATATTTGTCTGTTCCTGAAAGTATTCTTAAGCTTTGTTCTGGAATGTAGTTATCTGGATATAGTTTGATCCTTTCAGGTCTTGCTTTTACAGTTTATTCCGCAGCTCCAGAAGTCTCAGTTTGGGGCTAATTTTTCCCTCTTACTGAGATGAGGCCTTTAGGAATATTTTCCCCAGTGCTCTTGAACTAGGAGTATCTCCATTCTGGCTGGTGGGAAGGCACCCTGACCCAGCTTTGTGTCCTTACCGCACATGTGTGGGTTGATTGATTCACTACCGCATCCTTGACAGGGAACCTCTCAGATCTCTGGGGCTGTCTTTGGTACTTGGTCCTGTGAACCCTAATTGACTTGGTTTCCTCAGACCTTCAGCTCCATCTACAATTCAGGGAGTCCTCTGGGCTCTGCTTCACCTCCCTGCCCTTGATCTAGTGCTTCTCTCCAGGCAGGAAGCTGGGGCAATTCTGGGGTTCACTTACTTTAAAATTTTCCCTTGTATCTGATGTCCAGTGTCTTAAAAATTATTTTATGTATTTTATCTCTTTTTCTCCCCCCCCCCACCCCGGTTGTTTCCAGTGGGAGGGTAAAATTGATCTCTGTTATTCCATTTTGATCAGAAGTGGAAGTCTTACCGCTTTTTCTATTATTTTTTCAGCTGTGTTCTCCTTTGTCTGTAAACTTTGTCCAAAGACTGGTTGCCCTTGGGGTTTTATCTCCAGCAACCTCAATTTAGCCAAGTTTGTAAAGTCGGGGTTTTGTTTGTTTTTATGCTATAATTTCATCACCTAGTATCGCCGTTACCATCCTGTCACTGGTGTTTGGTGAAAACACAATGATTTTGAAGTTTGCTTATGTTCATTTATAAGACTAAACAAGCAATTCTATTGTTTAGTTTTGAATTGCATGCTTACTTATATATATAAAATTTTTCCTGTCTTTCACAAATTTAACTGTTTCAGAATGCTTTAAATGCCACACAACTTAGAAAAGTCAGGAAATGTGTACAAGAAATGGTAGACTCCATTTCCTTATCCTGTCGCCTTTTGAGTTTTAGCATTTTCCAAAGAGAAATACTTTACTGGCTCCTGAAAAAGTAATCTAATTACAAGCCCATAGATATTTAGGTTCTTAGAAACTTTTTCCTTCACTTCTTAAGTAAATCTGTATGAGCCTCACAACTTTTCTATAAAGAAGCAAGGTAGTAGTGGCAGAATAGTTCTCTCAGAAAAGCTGAGACTTGTGGCAAAACACTAAAGGCTTTACTTTATTTCCATGAGAATGACTTATTATTTTTGTGTCTTTTTAGGGCCATACTCACAGTGTATGGAGGTTCCCAGGCTAGGGGTCAAATCGGAACTGCAGCTGCCGGTCTACACCACAGCTCACAGTAACACTGGATCCTTAACCCATTGAGCAAGACCAGGGATCAAACCTGTGTCCTCATGGATACTAGTTAGATTCGTTTCCGCTGAACCACCGTGGGAACTCCGAGGATGCTGAGTGCCTTTTGTTCATCAAGGATTTCTTGTGGTGGATCATGGGGTATATATTGATGCCCTCTGTTTAATCAAGGATTTTTTGTGGTGGATCATGGGGTCGAAGAGAGAAACGAAGAAAAAGGAGCAGCTCTCTGTCCTTGAACTCCAGTGGCAGAGGGTGGGGGGGTTGTTGTGTGCTTTCTACATGGAGATCCTGTGAGTTTGATAGAGTAGATGGGGCTGGGGTAGGGGGCCTTCTGGGAGGCTCTCCAAGGGAGATGGGGAAGGGAAGCGTGTGTGCAGCTGTGCAACTGTGAGGTGCCTGGAGTCGAGGGTCACTGCTGTGATGTGGGACCAGAGCGGGGCACTGGCCATACCTGGAGACTGAGGCTGCTGAAGGTCCTCGTGATGGGCCACATCAGGAGACGTGGTAACGTACGTCTAGGAGTGGTACAGGGAGACTAATCCTGGATCCCCTTGGAGGTGGTGTGGAAAGTGGGCAGGGAGGGGTAACTAGACCAGGAGCCCACAGTGCAGAGGTCATGCCACTGCTGCGGGAGGGAAGAGAGCTGGCCTCGGGGGAGAGTTCCTGGGGAGCCGCTTGGATGTTCTGGTTTGGAGCCCTCCAGTTGAAGGAGCCTAGCGCTCATCCAGAGAGGGGCCGGGTGGACACTGAGCAGGGAGCCGGGGCAGCACCTGAGCCGGCTGTGTTTATGGCTGGGTGGCCACAGGACTAAAGATAGGGTTGAAACCCAGGTGACAGCGAGCTGACTAGCCTAGAGGGGAAATGTGGACAGGACCTCTGGACCGTGGCACGGAAGGACGGGGATGTGTGTGGGGTCCCGAGAAGGGCCGGTGGGGGCAGCAGCGTAGCACTGCCGTGGGGCACAGAGGGCGGTGGGCTTTCCTGAGGGGTGCTGGGCTGGGAACCAGAAGCGGAGCCGTGGGGCTGGCCCCTTAGGCAGGGACTGGAGGCTTTGGCAGCGCCCTATCTCGAACATATTAAGAACTTGGAAAAAGAGCAAAAATTGGTTTCTGGCCAAAACATGCAGAGCCCATGCATGTTTTCACAGCTTGACATCTTGATTCTGGGAAAGCATATGCCTTTGGGTCACTTGACTTGGTAGCCACGGGGTTACTGCTTATCTGTATGGTATATTGAAGCCGATAGTAAACGGTGGAGAATTTTACGATGATGCTGCGAAATCTCCACTTAAAGGCTGGATTTCTCAGACATTAAGAATTTAGGGAAATGTTAAGTAAGCCTAAAGAGCACAGCCCGTCTGGAAAATTTCGTTGTAGATTGGTTTATTTTGGAGGGGTCACATGGCCGTGGTTCTTCTTTCTTGGACACCGTTTGTCAAGCTTTCTGCGTTCTTAGATGTTTATGTCTGTTACGGTCAGGATTTAGTATTTCAACTTATTTCCACAACAAGATTACAAAAGCACCCCCAAACCAGATGTTCCTAGTTACGTAAATGTTCACACAAACCCACTGTCTTGTCTTCCATCCCCCAGGTCCTTTTTTCAGTCCTTTGGATTCAGCCAACTCCTTTGTTTTTGAACTGGATGCTGACTTAGCGGAGTTAAAACAACCTACCCCCGCCCCAGGACCCTCTTCCTGGAAGCTTGTAAGAATCTGGGCTGTGACTCTGCCACATCTGGGTTGTCCACAGGGGTCAGCGGCTGAGGTACAGAGAGCTTCATGTGCTTTAATGCTCCAGAGAGCTAGGAAAGACCTTGAAGTACCTGCGAAAGCTGGCCGGCACTTACTGAATGTTTTAAGTTTGGGGCTGGGGCAGTGCCCTTGAACACTAGAAAGTTTACATTTTTTTTTTCATTAAATTTTTGTTTGTTTGAAAGGATATGCTGAGAACTGTAAGCCTCAGAGCAGCCTCGAGAGGTTTATTTGGGAGTGTGTCCTTCACTTCCCGCTCTTAAGTGTTCACGTATGTACACAAATTAGGCACCCAGTTGGGAGGCCTGTGGTCCTCCCCTGTGCCCCCAGGCTGCTGTTGCTGTGAGTGATCCAGGGGTCAGGAGCTGCCAGCCCCAGTATGCAAGTAGTGAGAACTAGGGAGCAAGCAGAAGTCCTCTACATACAAAGTCCTATACTCACTTTACCCCTGGAAGTTTGTCAGACGCTTACGTGGATTGCTCAGTTTGATACATGGTCCCAGCAAGCTGGTCAGCTCATTCCTCAGCTCAGGATGAACTATGCAATATCGGTTGAGGCAGAAAAGACAGACCAGTTCAGAGAGCAGCTTGGAAGAGCAGATCTAGACACAGCAGCCAGTGCCACCCAGGACCTTGCTCTGTTACGACTCTAGTTAAAGAAATGAAAATGCCCACGAAGTCTGAAGACAATAAAAAGTAGAAGTGTGCTTGGTATCTTCCTACTGAAGCAGAAGAGGACATAATCAAATTTAGAAAAATTTACACTGATGCATACGACTTAAGGCGATCAACTGCTTAAAAGGAGTAAGCTTTGGTTAATAAGACAACACATTTGAAGAAAATTTTCCAGAATTCCCATTATGGCTCAGCGGTAATGAACCCAACTATTGTCCATGAGGATGAGGGTTTGATCCCTGGCCTAACTCAGTGGGTTAAGGATACAGTGTTGCTATGAGCTGCTGTGTAAGGTCTCAGATGTGGCCTGGATCTGCTGTTGCTGTGACTGTGGTGTAGGCCAGCAGCTGTAGCTCAGATTCAACACTTAGCCCGGGAACTTCCATATGCCACTGGTGCGGCCCTAAAAAAGACAAAAAAGAAAAAAATTACCTTCCTGGCAATTCAGAGTATGTAATGTCTTCTATTTTGAGAGGGGAAGAAAAGTGGATAGTACTTTACTATGAGAATTTCTGGAAGAGTTTAAATCACAGAGGAAGGGACACTCGTTTTTTTCCTTATTTTCCGGAAATCAAAACACATTCTGAATGTCCATAAATGTAATATTTGTGAGGAGAGAGGGAAAAATAAGACTGCTCTGGCCAGGATAACTACCTTGTACAACTCCAAGAGGCACTAGGGTTGGGTGGTGCCCTTGGGCTTGGGAACAAGCAGGGAGTCCTAGTGTTGGGGGTCAGTGGTTCTTCTGAAGAAGTGGCACTTGACTGGAGCCCTCTGCACGCCCTCTTTTCCTCCATCCATCTATTTAAAAGGCTAGGAAAAGACAGAAGTGATGTCCAGGCCCTGAATGGCTTGGCTGGCTGAGAAGCAGATAGAGGCTAAGGTGGGTGCCGCGTGGTGGGAGGGGCTGGAGTGGGAGGGGCAGAGCCAGAAGGTGGGCCAGGCAGGTGGTGAGGGTACTCGCGGTTTGTTGAGTGTGAGCCCTTTAAAGTGTCTTGGGGAGGGGAGCGACTTGACCTGTGCAGAGAAGGAACCAGAGCCTGAAAGTGCTCTATATAACAGCTTTCACTTATACGGAGACCACAAGTACCTGAAACAAATGTCTCGCAAAACTGTATTGGATGAAATAGTACTTCCTTTCCTGTAAGTGACAAGTCCTGATATCTTAGTCTACTCTCTGTCAAGGTTTTTTTGTAATGTTGATTACAGGCCACCCCTAAGAGCACTTTGAGGACACTGTTCTGCCTCCACACGTGTGTCCCTGCCTAGGAGCTAGAAAATATAATCACCACTAACATGATGAGGACATGTGTACTCATTAGTGTTTTAGGTACTTGACGTGCATTATTTTATGTAATCTTCGCAGTGGCCCCCTGAGGTAGGCATCACCCCCATTTTAAAAAAGAAAAAACAAACACAGAAGTTACTCAGACTCAAACTAGGCTCCAGCCCCAAAGGAGGCTGGAGGTGGAAGGAAGGGAATGGAATAGGGGTGGGGGGAGCAAGGGGAGGGGGCTGCTCTGATGAAGGTTGGGAGCCCCACGTGCAGGCTTTGGTGTTTGTTCTTTGTCGCTGTATGGGCAGTGCGTCCCTCCTGGGAAAATGCCAGCGTGCTTTCAGACCTGACACATCAGGTCTGTGTGGTCAGTTTCTCTGTCCACAGGACAAATGCTAACAGGTTTAGCGATGTGGCCACAGCCTTCCCAGCTAATCTTCTGCTGGCAGCCCAGCCCTGTGAAACGGATGAGCCTCTGTGGGGATCAGGCTGACCTCACTTGATAGTTATGCTGCCGAGCGGACCTCATCCCATACAGCAGGTAGTGAGCCAGCATCTGGGTTGTCTGTCTGGATTGTAATCCTTTACCATGAATTCCAAGTATGTCGAGAAAGGGTTTGTATTAACGAGTCTCCGTTCTTCAGACCCGTCTTCAGCAGGTCAGAACTGCTCTCAGTGAGGTCTGCCTCAGCATCCAGGCGCGGTGGGTGAGGGAGCCCCACCACTGCCCTTACGGATGTGGTAATGACGGAGACCCTCACCAGGGTGGAATGGCATTGGACTTGGAGGTCTGGAACGGTTGTCACCTGCCCCTGGGGGCTGAGGGGCCCTCTGAGCACAGCAGTGACTTTGGAGTTGGATGTTCTGTTTCAGCCCTGATTTTCACTCTCTCTTTTTTTTTTTTTTCTTGGCTTTTTAGGGCCACACCCGTGGCATATGAAGGTTCCTAGGCTAGGGGTCCAATTGGAGCTACAGATGCCAGCCTCTACCACAGCCACGGCAACGCAGGATCCGAGCCACGTCTACGACCCCCACCATGGCTCACAGCAATGCCTGATTCTTAACCCGCTGAGTGAAGCCAGGGATCAAACTCGCAACCTCACGGTTCCAAGTTGGATTCGTTTCCACTGCGCCACAACGGGAACTCCAGAACTTCACTCTCTTAGAAATCGGTGTCGTACCTCACTCTCCTTTGTTGAGTGGGTTCATCTATCATCAGTTCCTAAGAACTAAAGCCCTGAACTTCTCATGTTTCATTGGCAGTCCCTGAACTTGGCCAACTTCATCTATAAACACATTTATAGGGAAAGAGCTTGCTTTGTCACTCACCTGCTCCAGGAGTGCCTGGAGCCCTGAACCGGCCCCACCGTGGAGGGAGGGTGTCCTCTCCAGGCCAGCCAGGCCCAGCTGAGGTCCTGAGTTCTTCTGCACCTTGTTGGGAGTCCCTTCGGGGCTTCTTGTTGGCCCTGACTCCCTCACTGCCTCCTCCTCAGCGCTGCAGAGCCGTTGGTCCAGGACACCCTCTCTGGTCAACCCTGTGGTGACCAGGACCTTGTTCTCAGGAAAGAGTCAAGGAACTCACTTGTCCTCAGAACCCAGAAGCTGTAGTACAACCTGCACATGTTTTGAGGTCAATAAGAACTGTCTATATTTACGGTATCGTTTCTTTAGGAGGAAATGTCTTCTGGCCTAGGTTTCTAATTTGCAGAGTTGGTCGCCATAGCAAACATCTCCATTGGTAACTTTTCTTGTTGTTCTGTCTTTCCTGAGGTTAATTGGTGTGAGAAGACTGGTTGGATTCTGCTAGTTTGGTTCAGAAATAAGGTAAAAGTGACTTAGCCTGGTCTTTATAACCATTAGAAAATTGAAATTGACATATGCCTAAAGTGTTGTGGCATGGCTGAAAAAAATCAGCCAGTGTCAATTCAGAGGCCCAGAAAATAAATGTCTTGTGTCATTTTAGGCCATGAAAGAGCAGATCTACAGTCAGGGATTTCCTTTGCACCAGCAGTAATATAGCAGTAATTATGTCCAGATAAAATCCCAGAAGCGGTTTCTCTTGGGTTTAAGTCCAGTGCCATTCAGTATAACTTTCTGCAGTAGTAGAATTGTTTGCAATACCTAGTTAAGGACTTAGGAACTGAATTTTTCATTTTATTTACTTTAAATCTGAAAAGTCACATGCACCTAGTGTCTATGGTAACGAAGAGCACAGTTCTCTTCTTTGCTTTCATGAAGGTTGTCGTTGTCCCTCTGAGATTCATCACCATTCTCCCTGCTCTCTCCTGAATCTGAAAAATTTTCACTAAGCCCTCATATCACTAATCTTGGCTTGTGAAGAATTTGTTTTAACAAATATTCAAGGAAGTTACTTTACATAATCGGGTAGGAAATGCATCATTTTATGCAGTGTTAAAATTTAGATTAATGAGCCACCCGCTTTGTTAGCTAAGTCCTGATCTAGGATGTAAACGGAAAACCAGGCTTGGGCAAGGCTGTGTTTGTTTTCTGTGAACTTCCTGGTGCACCCTGTGTAATTCTGTGGTATGAAATGGTATTTCATAGTGGGGAGAAATTCAAAATATATCAGATATTATAAGAATTTGATGTAACTTTATTATTTTTTGGCCTGTGTCTTTTTTTAATTGAAGCATTATTTGATTTATAATGTGTTAGTTTCAAGTATACAGCAACTTGATTTCGACTTGATTCAGCATATATATTATTTTCCCTTATAGTTTATTACAAAATATTGAGTATAGTTCCCTGGTGTAACTTTAGACTAAACTACTAAGACATTTCCTTTGGAAGAACATAAGACAGTATAACATTTCAACAGTTACTGTCTAAAGTGTGATCATATATAGATGTTTACTGAGCTTGTGGTGGTCAGCTCAGCTTAAATTCATCCGCTGTTCCAGACACAGCTGCTCTTGCTGGTCTTGCCAGGCAGGTCTTCCCTGTTTTCACTGTAGGTGATTTTGGAACTGAGGAGCGTCACCATGGCTAGCACCCCCTTTGGGTGTTTCAGTTTTGTGTATCGTGCTGGATACGGAAATGGGAGCCATCCAACTGGATGGTTGAAAGTGCTCAAAAATATTGGTTCTTAATATATTGCTGTGCGAAGAACCTGTCTTCTGGGCAGAAGGCACAGTCCCCAGCTTTAAACCAGTTTCTGATCCAGAGGAGGGACTACAGTGACATGGTCTCAGGGACACGGGGGGCGGGGGGCAGGCGAGTTTATCAGCGTCTCTGAGCAGCCAGCCAGGTGATTACGCTGCAGTCAGAGTGGTGGTTGGGGAGGTCAGGGGGGAAGGTGCTTATGAAGACCCTTTCCTTCTCCTGGCCAGCCCCTTCCCCTTGGAAGCCTTCTGATCCCCAGGCTGGGACCAGACCCTCCGTTACACGTGCCCAGGTCTGATGGTCTCCTAGAGCTTATGGCCAGACCAGTGAGCTGCACTAGCTATTGTTCCAGCCACGTCCACCTTGCTCTGAGCAGTGTTCCCAGCCCCTGCATGGTTCAGGACTTTGAGTGGGGGAATGGACAGAGGGTGTGAGGGCAGCCAGACAGTGTGTTTCGGCACTGTTGGCTCATCAGCTAAATAGAGGCTTACCACAGAATAGCAGTATGCTTGATAGAGGCTTAGTGTAGGGAGAAAACTGGGTTTCTTAGAAGCAGCAGGTGGTTCCAGCAGGAGTCGGGCGGACTGCTTGGGCCAGTGGCATGGGGTAGCCGACCCTGAACCCTGAATTTTGAATTTTGGTAGAATGGCTGCAGACCCTGCCCTGCAACCCAGTATTCCTGGGCTCAGTTCCCCCCATCTTGCCCTCCTCAACCCAGCCACCTGGATACAGCCCTTCTCCGGGTGTCAGGATGCCAGAGTCCTCCTCCCACTGCCTGAGAAGAAAGGTACGACTTCATCATCTGTCAGGGACTTGGTCACGGGCTCCCTCTCTCCAGAGGGCAGGAATAGGATGGGTTAAATAGTTTTGAGAGATGGGCCAGGGACCTTACCTTTGCATAGCATTGTTTCTCTGGGGAAATTCCTTTGTTCTAATTTATGTAGATATTGACAGAGGAACTTTCTCAAAATAGTCTTCCTAAATAGGGAACTGCCTATAGCCGCTTCTGAGTCTTATAGAACTAAATGGTTTCTGAATTAAGCACTGTTTTCATCTACAGAGAGTAGAAGTTTAAAAATTAGTATTTTAGGTGTTCCTGCTGTGGCACAGTGGGATTAGCAAAGTCTTGGGAGCAAGGGGATGCAGGTTCGATCCTCGGCCCGACACAGTGGGTTAAGGGTCTGGCATTGCCACAGCTGCAGCTTAGGTTGCAACTGTGGCTGTTCTGATCCCTGGCCTGGGAACTCCATATGCCTCAGGGTGGCCAAAAAAGAAAAGAAAATTAGTATTCTATAAAATATCTAGCCTTTCCTCAAATTCTAAGCTTCCTAAAACACTTACCCTCATGGTAGAGTATTAAATGTTTAATTAGAGTATTAATGTTTAAAAAAAATTTTTTTAATTTTAAAACTAGTAGTAAATGCCATTTAAAGACTAAATATTAAAATGTTGAAATTTTTAGGATTTATGCTAATAGTTAACACTGTTATCTTGAGCTTTAATGCCCTAAGTATTTCGCCGTCTACTAGGTTTTCAGGACTGAGTGACATCACACTCAATTAAAATTCTTTATTTTTATTGGCCTAATTTCAGATGAACATGCAATGCCTCACGCTTGTGCAGACCTGCCTTAAAAGGCTGGATGGCTCTTGTGTCCAGGTCCTTTCTATCAGCCCCATGTCACAAGTAAACCACATCATAGTCTCTTTAACGTGCCTTTGTCTTTGATTCAATATCTCAGAGATATTAGTGGCTTTTATCTTAGTGGGGGTAAGAAGTAGCCTTTCAGCAGTAGAAATCTAAAGGACTTTAATTTTATTTGTAGACGAAATAGTGCACATTTGAAATACGAGTGTCTCGAAAAGTGGTTGGGCGTTTTTATTGGGCCTGTTCCTCCCCCACCATTTAAAAGTTAACCAATGGGCAGTGGATAACAGTGCCTGAAACTACCTAGGGAGTTGTGATCTGTACTGAGAAGAGAGCCCAGCGGCTATTCTCACTCCTCCCAAATGATACACTACTTACACAAATTTGAATTAGTCACTCTGCACCCATTTGTAGTGCTCCTTGGGCACATGCTTTTAGAGTTGTGTTGTGTGCAGTGTACATAGATGTTACTGTAACCCTGGGTCTTCCAGCTGAGATGCTATTTGAAGTTACCAAGCAGAGACTAATGGAATCTTAAGTTGTATACAGCAGGATCTCCGTGTCCTGTTTGGTTATTTTCTGTTTTATTTTGTTGTTTCCTTTCATCCTTAACTATGCAAGCAGGAAGTTTAGAGTGTGGACAAAAATCCAGAAGTGATAAAAGTAAGTCACCTTGGCTTTTTAGGTATTTTATCTTGGGAAAAGATTGTTTTAATGTATCACTTTGTTGTTACTGAACAGCTAGGCTACGAACCAGACTCCATTTACAGCCCTAGTTTGACTCCTAAAGATCCAATTAGTTATTTGAACTAGAATTGAAAGTGAATGAAAATGTGTCCAGGCAAGGCAGGGGAGGGGTAGATAAGCTAAGAGGAAGCTGAGAGGCTAAAGAGCCCTTTTGAGGAGTTCCTATCTGGCTCGGTTGTAAGGAACCCAACTAGTATCCCTAAGGATGTGGGTTAAGTATCCCGCATTAACATGAGCTGCGGTGTAGGTCGCAGACACGGCTCGGATCTGGCATTGCTCTGGCTGTGGTGCAGGCTGGTAACTGCAGCTCTGATTCAGCCCCTAGCCTGGGAACTTCGTATGCCGTGGATGTAGCCCTAAAATGACCAAAAACAGAAACAAAACCTCATGAAAGAGCCCTTTTGAATCTTGATACAGAAAGATCTGGGGTGGCTCTAGGGGTGGATTACTTCAGAAAGCCTTACATTGGAGTTTGTAAAATGTTCGGGGGATTCTGAGCCTTCCAACTGAACTTAGATTTTTATTTGAAAGGAAGTTTGCTTCTCCTGTGGTAAATATTCTGATGTTTTCTGTTTTAATTGCTTAATGAGATCATGGGTGATTATTTTTTCATTAAGGAGACTTTGGTTTGTTATCATTTTATTTTACTTTTTTATTTTTTTGTCTTTTTGCCTTATCTAGGACCGCACCCACGGCATGTGGAGGTTCCCAGGCTAGAGGTCTAACAGGAGCTGTAGCTGCCGGCCTACACCACAGCCATAGCAACGCGGGATCTGAGCCGCGTCTGCAACCTACACCGCAGCTCATGGCAACGCCGGATCCTTAACCCACTGAGAATGGCCAGGGATCGAACGCGCAACCTCATGATTCCTAGTCGGATTCGTTAACCACTGAGCCAGGATGGGAACTCCTGTTAGCATTTTAAATGTCGTCCATTCGGCTGAGTTTGAGCTTTGTGTTCTCTTGCTCTACCCGAGCTTTCAACTTATGGGCTAATAAGCATGAATCTGAAAACTAAGGGTTTCAATTCTTTCAAAACTAGGAAGCTCACAAATATGATTACACTTTAGTTAATATGCTTGGTACCAGAGTTCTTGCTCGTTTTGATAGTAGATAGATGGTGGGAACCCAGTCAACAGGGGAGAGGCTCTTCATCTTTCTTTCTGGAAGCACATTTCTCTGGTTGGGAAGATCATCTCACCCACAGCAGACGATGCCAGGCAGATGTGTTAGAGCCAGTGATCTGAGGAGGAAGAGGCCTTCCACCTGGGAGAGCTCAGGACGCTCCAGAGAGCAAACATGGTCTGCCCTGGTCATCAGTTTAAATCTGTAACCATAGCTGTTACAGCTTAGCTTCTATGATACAATGTCAGGCCCACTTCATAAAGTGGAGGCCTAATTAGTGTGAGAGATTTTTTGGCCAGTATTATCACCTATCCTTGCCTCGTAGCTCACCACAAATTTTTTGTTTTGTTTTGTTTTTGCTTTTTAGGGCCACACCAGTGGCATATGGAGGTTCCCAGGCTAGGAGTCTAACAGGAGCTGTAGCTGCCGGCCCACGCCACAGCCACAGCAACGCCAGAACCGAGCCTCGTCTGTAACCGACACCATAGCTCACGGCAACCCAGGATCCTGAACCCACCGAGCAAGGCCAGGGATGTTGGATTCGTTTCTGCTGAGCCATGATGGGAACTCCCAACAGTTTTTTTTTTAAACTTATCACTAACCAAGACCGGCATGCCCTGTGGTCCTAGCAGCAAGGTGTGTGGGCCTTGAGGCCAGGCAGGGCTGGGTCCCCATCCCTTCTCTGATACTTTCAGCCCTGGGCAGTTCACTTTGCCTCTCTGATCCTGTTTGCCCATCTGTAAAATGGGTGCTCATGCCTACTTTGTGTGCTGAATTTGAAGGTTCGGATCCATAGGTGAAAAGTTCGTGGTGTACCACTTCTCATTATGCTTGTTTCAAGGTAAATTTGTTTCTCACACTTAGGATGTTTTCAGATATCCATCCAGAGACTTAACGGTTTCCTGTTCCATCAGGTTTTAGCTGTTCAGAAGCCCTCACTCTTAGATATTATCTGGAAACCTGTACTTCATGTTGGGAGTAAGTAGTTCTTCCAGACTCTGCAGCCTACAGCTTTCAGGCATTTGACACTGAGTCACTGTACAGGTGCAAATCTCATGTTTCTGGTTTATGTGCAGAAATCAGGCCATATTACCCATTTTTTGAACTGTTCTAATAGAGAAGCAAGAATGGGAACTTGAACTCATCAGTAAGACAGGTATCTTGGTCAGTTCACACTGCTGTAACCAAGACCACCGACTAGGCGGCTTAACAGACGTTTATTTCTTACAGTTCTGGAGGCTGGCAAGTCTAGGATCAAAAGTGCTGGCAGATTTGGTACCAGGTGAAGGCCCTCTTCCTGGCTTAGAAACGGCTGCCTTCTCACCGTGTCCTCACATGCTGGAGAGAGATCATCTTTCTCACCTCTTCCTAAAAGGACACAGATCCCATCTCGAGGGCTCCACTCTGCTGACCCAATCTCCCCACCCCATCCCCAAGGCCTCACTTCTAAATCCCCTCACCTCGGAGATGAAGGGCTTCATCATATGATTGGGGTGAGCAGGCACTAGCATTCGGTCCATAGCAATGGCTAATAAAATTTAATCCAAAGTTTAGTTCTGTTGTCACTTAAACCTGCCGGGCCCTTTCCCTGTGGTTCCTAACATTTTTTACCCCTTTGTATTTCTTAGTTGAAGGGCAGAACAGTCTCTTAGTTAACAGTCTCACTGTTCACTATGATAGGGCTGGCCAGCTTGGCTTTCTTCCTAGATCCAGGAGGGTGGGTACCAGTAAATAAGGTGACCAGGAGCCACTGCAGAGCAGGGCCCCTCCCAGTGGGGAGCAGCAGCCTCAGGCCCTCTGGACCCAGGTCTCCTGCTTTGTTTTGTTTCCAAGGCTGGGATCTGGGTTTACATGTGAAATGTCAGGTAAATAAGGTAGATAGTGGATGTATTGTTGTTTGCTTTTTTTTCTTTTTTTTTTAGATACTGTGTTAAGCCCAAGGAAGAATTTCTGCTGCCTAGTCTGTCTTGTGACCCAGGTTTGCCGTCTCTTCTCTGTCCTCCAAAGGGTCTTCTCTACTGTTTGCCCAAATGACCCAGTTCCAGCCTTTTCCCTGATGTATGGATAATGTGTATCTTATTTTCACCCTAAGTGGTGATTCACAATTTTCACTATTTACACCAACTGTGGTGATTTTTGAAGCATGCGACTTAATTTTTTTTTTTTTATTTTTAAATGTCTTTTTGTCTTTTAAGGGCTGCACCCACGGCATATGGAGGTTCCCAGGCTAGGGGGTCCAATTGGAGCTGTAGCTGCCAGCCTGTGCCAGGGTCATAGTAACACGGGATCCGCAGTGTCTGCTGCCTACACCACAGCTCAGGGCAATACCGGATCCTTAAACCACTGAGCGAGGCCAAGGAACCCCTGTCCTCATGGATGCTAGTCAGGTCTGTTTACCGCTGAGCCATGACAGGAACTCCTAAAGCAGGCGACTTTAGGGAAAACAAAAGCAGGTTCTGTTTGTACTCTGCCCAGAGAAGTCTTACTGTGGCATTTACACTCTTGATTTTTATCAGCATTCTACCAGGTATTGTTATAAATGCACTAGCACACCTTGCATTGTAAGCCTTATATGAGTTCAGAGTGGGGAAGTTGTCTTCAATTATTTTTGAAAAACCAAAACGAAGTTGTTGAAACTCCTAAACTAGCTTCTCCGTACTGGTGTCTTTGATTATGATTTAAGAGCCCGAGAGTGGGGCTTGTAGTGGGATGATTAAATAATCTGCCAGTGAGGAAGGATAACCTACCTGGATTGGAACGCCCAGGTAACTACTTTTTTAGACTTACAGTAAGCCCACTGAGGAAATACATTGTAAAATTTGATTGCTTCTTACAAACAAGTTTACCAAATCTGAGCTTTGAAATAGCTTCTCTCTTGAAGTACACTTTGTCAAAAAGATCAACCTTTTTATAAGGGTTTTTTTTTTTGTTTTTTAAAGTTTTTAAAAAATTATAGTTGGTTTACAATGTTCTGTCATTTCTGCTGTAAAGCAGAGTGACCCAGTTTTATATTCTATCATCTTCTGTCACAAGTGATTGGATGTAGGTCCCCATGCTATATACAGCAGGACCTCTTTGCTTATCTCCCTAAATGTAATAGTTTGCATCTACTAACCCTGACTCCCAGTCTATCCCACTCCGTCCCCCTCAGCAACCACAAGTCTGATCTCTATGTCCATGAGTTTGTTTCTGTTCTATAGATAGGTTCATTTGTGCCATATTTAGGTTCCATATATAAGTGAAATCATGTGGTATTTGTCTTTCTCTTTCTGACTTCACTTAGTATGACAATCTCTGGTTCCATCCATTTTGCTGCAAATGGCATGATTTTGTTCTTTTCTATGGCTGAGGAGTACTCCACTGTGTATGTATGCCACATCTTCTTAATCCACTCATGTGTTCATGGATATTTAGGTTGTTTCCACGTCTTGGCTATTGTGAATAGTGTTGCATTGAACATAGAGGTGCCTGTATCTTTTTGAATGAACTTTTTTCCATATATATGCCCAGGAGTGGGATTGCTGGATTGTATGGTAGTTCTAAATTTAGTTTTCTGAGGTACCTCCATTCCTGGTTTCCGTAGTGGTTGCACCAGTTTACATTCCCAGCAACTGTGTAGGAGGGTTCCATTTTCTCCACACCCTCTCCAGCGTTTTTTGTAGACTTGCTAATTATAGCCATTCTGACCAGTGTGAGGTGGTATCTCATGGTAGTTTTTATTCCCATTTCTCTAATAATTAGTGATGTTGAGCTTTTTTTTTTTCATATGCCTATTGACCATTCGCATGTCTTCTTTGGAGAAATGTCTATGTAGGTGGTCTGCCCATTTTTCAATTGGGTTGTTTGGTTTTTTTGCTGTTCAGTTGTATGAGTTGTTTGTGTATTTTGGAGATTAAGCCCTGTTGTCAGTTGCATCTTTTGCAGTTATTTTCTCCCATCCCGTAGGTTGTCTTTTTTTTTTTTTTTTTTTATGGTTTCCTTTGCTGTGCAAAAGCTTGTCAGTTTGATTAGGTTCCATTGGTGTATTTCTGTTTTTATTTCTGTTGCCTTGGGGGACTGACCTAAGAAAACGTTCGTACAGTTGATGGTCAGAGAATGTTTTGCCTATGTTCTCTTCTGGAGTTTTATGGTGTCTTGTCTCATGCTTAAGTCTTTAAGCCATTTTGAGTTTATTTTTGTTCATGGTGTGAGGGTGTGTTCATTGATTTACATGCAGCTGTCCAGTTTTCCCAGCCCCACTTGCTGAAAAGACTGTCTTTTTCCCTTTTTATATTCTTGCCTCCTTTGTTGAAGATTAACTGACCATAGGTGTTTGGGTTGATTTCTGGGTTCTCTATTCTGTTCCATTGGCCTGTATGTCTGTTTTTGTACCAGTACTGCACTGTCTTGATTACTGTAGCTTTGTAAGTCTGGGAGAAGTTATACCTCCTGCTTTTTTTTTTTTTTCTTCTTTTTTTCCCCCTGGGTTGCTTTTGCAATTCTGGGTCTTTTATGGTTCCATGTACATTTTTGGATTGGGAATTCCCATTGTGGCTCAGTGAAAATGAATCTGACTAGCATCCATGAGGATGCAGGTTTGATCCCAGGCTTTGCTCAGTGGGTTTTGGATCTGGCGTTGCTGTGGCTGTGGTGTTAGGCCAGTGGCTACAGTTCTGATTTAACTCCTAGCCTAAGAACCTCCATCATGCCATGGATGCAGCCCTAAAAAGACAAAAAAAAAAGAAAGAAGTTTTGGATTGTTTGTTCTAGTTCTGTGAAAAATGTCATGGGTAATTTAATAGGGATTGCATGAAATCTGCAGATCGCTTCTACAAGGTATTAAGTACAACAGCGGAAAGAAGGAATAGAGTAAGAGCTCTAGTCCTCCAACAAGGCCATTCTCTCTGGGTTTTCATATTATGCAAACACTTGCTTACCAAGTACCATCCTCTAAGCAAATGTGACTTCTTAGGTTACTGGGATCCCTTCCCAGCCTTCACGTTTCCCACCTTTTCCTAAAGCTCGCATGGACCACTAGCCTGGAGGAATGTTAATTTTTTTCTTTTTTCTTTTCAATAGGTGGAATACATGTTGGTATCTTTTGATCATGAAAATAAAAAAGTCCAGCTGGTCCTGTCTGGAGAGGAACTTCTTGAAACTCTGCAAGAAAAGGGGGAAAGGACAAACCCAAAGTAAGCTGATGTACTGAAGTCTTGTTTTGGTTTCTGAAACTGTTTGAACCACCAGAATAGCATCTTTCCTCTGATGCAGGAGACAGGAGGGCACAGTAATTTAGAGCCCAAGCTCTATTTCCAAGTCACCCGGGTTCAAATCCTGCTTCCTTTACTTAATAGCTTAGACAAAGTACTTAACTGCTCTGTGCCTCTGTTTCCTCATCTGTAAAGTAGTGATAATAATAATACCTCTTAGGGTGTTGACATTTTAAATGCATTAGTAAGCTCTTAGAAGAGGAAACTCAATATAAAGCCTGTTTACTATTCAAACATTAAAAAAACAATACTGACAAAGTGTTGCCAAGATTACAAACCATGGTGCCAGATAAAACTTGCAGACTGGTTTTGTTTGACTGGCAGGATGTTTTAAAAATATTTTGGGGGCATGTACCCTCCAGTTCATTTTTCTGTGCATTAAATTTGGGGGGGCTGCATTTGAGTTTGGAGCCCAGCATTAAACTGAAAGTCCCCCACGTCCTTCCCTGCAGAGTGGACCAGCTTGCTTGTCTTAGAGATGGAGTGCCCTGTTGTGTGTGTTTCAGTTATTTATAAATATTTCCGACTTGGTACTTAGTTGAAGAGCTGTGGAAAATTAACAGCCTTTGGGGGACTGTACAAGGTTCTTGGCTTCATTTCTACCCAGTGGCTTCTGAATTTTTTGAAGCAACTTTTGCAAAACTAAAAAGGGAGCAGATGGCAACAGCAGAATAAGATGGAATGACGCTTCTCCCCTGTAGCCACCCTACCCTTTGGAGACCAGAGTATGGGAGTTACATGATCGAAGGGACTCCCGGCCAGCCATATGGAGGGACCATGTCTGAGTTCAACACGGTGGAGGACAACATGAGGAAACGCCGCAAGGAGGCAACGTCTTTACTGGGGGAAAACCAGGCTCTCTGCACAGTCACTTCCTTTCCCAGGTTAGTGTCTGTATCGGCCTGCCTGGCGGGCATTCTTTACCTGGCCCCAACACCTGACTCGTGACTCGCACGCTTTGTGGACAATGAAGCGTGCGTCTGCAGCAGAGTCTCACGCCAGCCTCTGCCCTTGGTGGCAGCCGGGGGGATCCTGGTGAGGACTGTCAGGGCTCTGTGGAAAGGACCCAAAGCTCATGGGACTGCTGAGCACCGTGGCCGCGTCCCCGGGCTAGGGGAGGGAGCAAGCCTGAGGCCGGAAAGAAGGTGATCAGTGCTCCCTCTCTAACTGTCAACCTCTGCACCACCAGGCCCCTGCGGGGGGCTGGCATTGGTGCCCCAGGGTCTGTTGATACCTGTTAACTACGAACAGCGTAGCCATTGGGTCATGTTGGGTTGTGCTGAAAAGACTGAGGATTTGTCATCAAACCTAGTAGGCTAAAAGTTCGTAAAAGTAAATACGAACAGTGGAATCCTGTCCTTAGCTTAGAGTGAGTTCTGTAAATATGCACTTATATGTAGGACCTGTGCACAGGAATGCAGTTCTCCCAAATCATAAATCTGGTTATCTCTGCTAGGTATCTGTGAGCTTGTGGCAAAGTATGCTTACCTCCCCAGGGTTCAGAAGTGCTTTGGGGATTGGTATCCATGGCCCAGAACACTTAGAACTCTTTTCCTGATAAATATGAGCACAGGCATCCACAGTCACACCGCTGGTCTTAGAAGGACACTTAAAAGGGACTGTTCTTTTCTAAACTCTCCCTGATAACGTCTTTATAGTTGAAACCTTATTTATGCAACTCACCAGACGTCTAGAGAAGTGTCTTTTTCTTTCTCTTCCATTATTATGAAGGAAGGACAGTTGTGCTTGGAATAAGTTCTATTCTAAAAATCTGATTTTTCTAAAAAAAAAAAGGTCTAGCCATATTTTTTATAATGGAGAGGATATTTTTGGATTTGTAAACCAGACAATAATAATAATTTAGTTGCGGAAGCCTCACCTTATATCCAGAGTTAAATGATAAGGGACATTTTATTTTGTGATCGAGAAGACTCAGATTCTTTTTTGTCTTTTTAGGGCCTCACCTGCAGTATATGGAAGTTCCCAGGCTAGGGGTCGAATCAGAGCTGCATCTGAGGCCTACACCACAGCTGCTCTGAATCCGAGCAGCATCTGTGACCTGCACCATGGTTCATGGCAGCACCGGATCCTTAACCCACTGAGCAAGGCCAGGGATTGATCCCGAATCCTCACAGAGACTATGTTGGGTTCTTAACCCGCTGAGCCACATGGGAACTCCAAGACTCATCAGATTCTCAAGTGTAAATAGTGCGAATCTGTAAACAGGTAAAACTGTGGTGTGGTTTTGTAATCCCAATGGTGGTCCCATGACTATTTAAATTTAAACTAGTCAGACTTATATAAGATGAGAAATTCAGTTCCTCAGCTTCACTAGCCTCGTCCCCAGTGCTCCGTACCGCCCGTGGCCGTGCTGGTCCTGGGCAGTGCGGATGGGAGCTGTTCCCATGGCTGTGGAGACTCAGCTGGCCGCTGCTGGTCTAGACGGAGCGCAGAGCTGGGAGATGAGGACCTGAATCCAAACACACACATGCTCACCTCCCCTCCTCCAGCCTGATTCTGGTCAACAGAGAATCCTCCTGTTCTAGCTGTCACTCCTCCAGAGCTTTCCCTAAGGCTGCAGGCTCACATGCACGTGGCTGCAGGAATTCTCAGGAGCCCCCATTGGAGCTGGGAACAGTTTTCCAGATAAGATCAGAGAGTTTGATTGTTCATAAGGCAAATGTGAGCAGCTGCTTTTATGAAAGATGGGGTTGAAAATAAGGCTGGTTAGTCTTGGCGCCCAAGCCGGAAGTTTCCTACGGATCTACACCCTGCAGGCATCTTTCTTGCTTTGCTTCCACTAAATTTGTGAGTCCTTGTCCTCTGTCACAGCACACTGAACAATGACCTTAAAATTCCTAACTTGGAAGAGCTGATGGGCCTCACTGCCAGTGATGTGGAATTTGAGATTTACGTTGGGGGATAAATATGGAGCTTTGTTTCAGTGTTGGAATTAAAGCTCTTCCTTAGGTCAAGTGAGATAATAGGGTTGAATTTCAGCCTCCAGAGGGAGAGCTGGGCACGGCCGGGGACACTGGCCGAGAGGGCCCCGATTACATGAGGTGACGGCCAATCCCTTCCAGATTCGAACCAAGCTTCTGGGAGGTAGTAATGTGCAGGGGACAGGGCTGGGACAGGAAGACACCTCAGAAGCCACGTGGGGAAAACGACCAAGGCGGCATAAGTGCTCTGTAGACCCTGAGCAGATGGAGACTGATAAAATCAGTGCCGGGCTGGAGTCACAAGAGAAGAGTGTGGTGAGCAAGACAAACTGTAGAGGGGCAGTTGCAAAAGGTGCAGTGTTCACAGAGCACCTGTGTGCCGGGCCCCTGAAAAGGGCAACAGTACATAAGCAGCCTTGTTCATCCCCGGAGCCAGATTCTATCTATTTAGTTCTTCAATTTGTCGCAGATTAGGCTGCCCAGGATTCACGCTGCCTGAGTACAAGCCCAGCCCGGTGGAAGGAGGAGCTTCCAAGTCCCTCTTCTTTCCAGATGAAGCGATAAACAAGCACCCGCGCTTCAGGTGAGTGTGCAGACCGACCCCCCAGGCCCCGCCTTCAAAGGGCGTGCTGTGTCCCCTGACCCCCAGATGCCTGCTGGCCACTTCCTGACTCCTTTGGCAGTTAACCGGAGAAGCCAGCAGCCCCACGGCCACACCTGTTCACACCCTTGCTCCCCCAAGGCTGCCTGATGGGTGCTTCTTGTATGTAGTCTGCATTTGCCTTTTTCCGAGTCATCCTAAAGTTGTTCACTTAGCTGCAGATTTTTTCCAGTCCTGGTTCTGTAAAACGCCTGTTTGGGAACGCCTTCTTTTCATTATTCTTACCTTTATCCCCTCTGTAAGCTACCACCAGTATCTCATCTACTCCCCCATATACCTTGGCAGTAAGGCAAAATATGCACAGTACCTGTGTGTATAACAGGCACTCTCTACTATTAACTTCCATTAACTTCTAGGTCTGATAATATGTACTTTCCATTCCTGGGTTTCAAGTTACTTCCAGGCCCACACCTGTTCGATCTTAGCTTTTGGACCTTTGTGATTCATGTTGTCCTGAACTCGGGCTCCTGACCTAGAGTTAGGGACCTCTGACTTCTCAGTGTTGATTCATGTAACAGAAATTCTGCACACTTGCTATATACAAAATCTTTGGTGGGGGGGGGCAGGTAAAGATATATAAATGTAGTTTCCAACACCAAGTGTTAAGAGTGTGTCAAGGGGAAAATAGGGCTATTCGGCTGCACAAAAACACAGATTGTGATGAGTGTCTAAAGATGATAATACCCAGGATCTTCCTTGGAGAGAGGAGGGTGCTTCTGATTGAAGGAGTGAGTCAAAGGCAGGCCTCCTGGCAGCGGTGACATTTAAGCCGAGCCCACAGTAGCACTGTCCGGTAGAACCATAATATAAGCACAGGTGTAATTTCAATAATAATTCAGTAGCCACGTTAAAAAAGTAAAAGTGTACTTTATAACATTTAACCCTGTATGTCTAAAATATCATGTCAACTTATAATCAGTGTTTTTAAATTATTAATAAGTTTTATTTTAGTTCTGCACCAAGTCTGTGCGCCCTCGCAGCACATTTTAGTGAGGACTGTCTGCATGTCCAGCGCTCACAGCCGTGGCGCGCCTGGGGCTTCGGGAGCAGACACTGTGGTCTGGAGGATAAGGAGTAGTGCAGCAAGCGGGGCAGGGGAGTGTTGAGGTACTGGGGCCCAGTGAAGCAGTGAGTAACTACAGTTTGGCTCAAGACTTTGGACTTAACATGGGAAGTTGAGAAACATGGAGTGAGGCCAGACCATGGCAGGCCTTGAATCCTTGAGCTTGGTTCTGTGAGTCACAGGGAGCCTTGGGGTCAGGGCTTGGGCAGGGGAGAGAATGACATTCTCCAGCAAGAGCCAGAGGATGTGGTATTAGTGCAAAGACTTCTTCCAGGAAATCCTCAGAGTCTCTTGGTGCCCCACCGTGAATTTTCTGTAGGGGTGTCTGAGAGAGAATTAGTTTGAGGATTTCATTCTGTGTACTTGCATATTATCAAATTCTTCTTTTGCATGCTGGTTCCTAGGTGAGCACCTTGTGACGTTTGTTGTCTGTTTCAGCACCCTAACAAGAAACATCCGGCACAGGAGAGGCGAGAAGGTTGTCATCAATGTCCCGAGTAAGTCTGCAGAGGCGGTGGGTGGGTGGGAGAGACGCCCCAGCCATTGTTGTTCATCTTAGACTCTCACCCATTCCTGCTCTTTTCTTTCTCTCTCTCTCTCTCTCTTTTTTTTTTTTAATTATTACTGCAGTATTTAAAGACAAGAACACACCGTCTCCATTTATAGAAATATTTCCTGAGGATGATGAAGCAGCAAAGGCTTCTAAGCCGGACCACATTTACATGGATGCCATGGGCTTTGGGATGGGCAATTGCTGTCTGCAGGTATTGTTTCAAATATCCAGAGAGGCAAGCGGCCCTCATCCATTTGTATTTGTCAGCTTCTTTGCTTTCTATGCATAAGTTTCACTTTTAAAAATTACGTTTTAGGGAGTTCCCCGTGTGGCTTAGCAGTAATGAACCTGGCTAGTATCCGTGAGGATGTGGGTTCGATCCCTGACTTCCCTCAGTGGGTTAAGGGATCCAGCATTGCCACAAGCTATAGCTTAGGTCTCGGATGCGGCTTGAATGCAGTATTGCTGTGGCTCTTGCTGTGTTTGACCTCTAACCTTAGCTTCCGTATGACGTGGGTGTGGCCCTAAAAATAAATAAATAAATGTCACATCTTAATCAGTTGAAATAATAGTACATCTGTCTGAAAACCAATGAATTCTCTTAAGTAAATTCATTGGAAGTTATCTCTGGACAGAATTTCCAGACTCTATAGTTCACTATGAAGACATGGCTGTTAATGAACTTAAAATGTGTAATATTCTGTGGTCACTGTCTCTGCTTTCTGCTCCAAATTTTTGCCGCCATCTGTTGACAGTCTAGCTTTGAGTTCGTAAACACCACTCAAATCTTATTTCTGAAAATGGACTCTGATGGATGCCCTGCAATCAGTTTGTGATCCCAGGGAGGGTTTTTATTTTCCTACAAGGCCATCTAGTGGTAGAAGAAGAGTAAGTGTTCAGCAGCCCATGTTTGCCTTGCCCCTGGCTAAGTTGCACAGGAATAGAAGAATATCCTTTGTCTTAACTGCTTGGTTAAAACTTCCCCTGGATCTAATTGGGTTATAGTTGCGCCAGGAGTTCCCCGACATGGCTTAGCAGGTTGAAAACCCTACTGATATCCATGAGGACTCAGATTCGATCCCTGGCCTTGCTCAGTGGGTTCAAGGGTGAAGTGTTGCTTTGAGCTATAGTGTAGGTTGCAGATGCAGCTCAGATGTGGGATGGCTGCTATTTGACCCCTAGCCCGGGAACTTCCATATTGTGACAGGTGTGGCCCTGGAAAGAAGAAAAATAAAAGATTAAAAATAAAAAAAAAAAAGATTACTGGTGCCCCTCCCCGGGGAACAGGAAGACTTGGGGACAGGGGATGGGTGGGGCAGGAACCATCGGGCTGTTGCTTTTTAGGTATTTGGTTAACTCCTTTTCTTCTTCTGGCCTCGGTTTTCTCATCAGTTAAAAGAAAGGTTTATATTTAGGCCCCTTCAAGACCTGACACTGAGCTACTAGGCCTGACACTGAGCTAATATTTTTTCACTGTTTTTATTCACAGAAATATTTGTTTTCACCTTTAGTTTGTTTGCATTCATATTAGAACAGAAGTAGGGGTGGCACAAAATTAAAAGTTTGACACCGAAAAAATTTTTAAAAGGGGAGGGGGAGATGCTGCTTGTCTTTATCTAAGGAGGTTTTATCCAGTGCTGATTATTTGACTGATGAGAAAGGGGCCCTGAGCAGTGGGAAGCCTGACGCCACATAAGGCTCTCCCGCCACCTCCTCCTTTTCCAGCCCACTCACCGCCCACTCGGCCAGGGACCCAGTGTTCATCATCTCGGACAGCTGCACACAGAAGCACACCTTGGACATAACTATGTGTAATCAAAATTGAATGCCAGAGTCGGATTTTCCACGCTAAATGTGTTTAAATAACCATAGCCAAGGATAAGATTTCCTCCACTTCTCTTGACTTATATTGGTGATATAAAACATGTCTTCCAAACAAACCTAGGCCAGTAAGTTTCCCTACAGGTGGTCACGTGTCATAAAAAAGAGACCTTTTGACTTTTAGCTGCATATCAGCTCTCCTATCTGAATCACAAATATTTCTAAAGAGAACCATTAAGCTCTAGAATTTAGAATTCTCGGTTTAAAATTATATCAGTGCTATTGGATTACCGATCACCCTTTTTTTCCTTGGTTTAATATTAAACTGTGGTGCTTTGCCACAGGTAGCACAGTTGCCTCATTCCAAAAGGATATTCTTTCCCTTGAAACACTGTACTTACACCAAATAAATATGTCCTAATGGTAGAGAGTTTACATTTTTATTTCCTGGAGATAGAGTTTTCCATCCAAAGTAAGCTTTGTTGTGGGTTGAAAGTTGTTTTTTTTTTTTCTCAGTGGTGTGCCCAGCGCCCCACTTTCAATGTGCCACTTAAAAATGATTAGCATTTACAATATCAGTGTGTGGTAAATGAAACGAATTCCACCAGTCACTGTGGAAATCCCTGCTTTATCTAAATGGAGCACTAGAAACTGCTTATTACAATAAAGCAGGAAAAAAGTGTATTTCAAAGTATTGTTTTTAAGGTTAGTGAGCAACTTATTGTACAGAACAAAATGCATTTTAACCCTATTCAAATTCTTGACTCTTGGGGAACTTTTCAGGAATCATTTAATAAGTTGTGATAGGCTCCACCCCCCCCAAGAAGATCCTGTGGTATAGTTCCCACTGTGGCGCAGCCGTTTAGGAACCCAGCTGCAGTGGCTCGGGTCGCAGTGGAGGTGCGGGTTCCATCCCTGGCCTTGTGCAGTGGGTTAAAGGATAACGATGTTGCTGCAGCTGCGGCTTGGATTCGCTCCCTGGCCCGGGCATTTCCAGGTGCTGCGGGGCAGCCATTAAAAACAAAAAAAATCCTGTGCCTTCAGCACTGGGTTCCAGATAAATTTTAGATATTTAGGTTTCTAGCTCTATTTTTTATGCTTTTCTTTTTTTCTCCCCTTCATCAATTTCATAGTGACATTGCTTCTCTTCTTTATATGATACTTTATTTTTATTATTATTACTTTTTGGTTATTTTAGGGCCACATCCACGGCATATGGAGGTTCCTAGGCTAGGGGTCCAATCGGAGCTGTAGCTGCCAGACTACACCACAGCCACCGCAACGTGGGATCCGAGCCGCGTCTGTGACCTACACCACAGATCACAGCAATGCCAGATCCTTAAACCACTGAATGAGACTAGGGATCAAACTTGTGTCCTCCTGTTTGCTAGTCGGGTTCATTAACCACTGAGCCATGATGAGAACTCCATATATTCCTATCTTTTTAAGATATTAAGAGCTCTTTTTTCCTTCCCCCACTAAAGCCATTTCCACAGTCATGTCCTACTTGATTTGGCAGTAGCTATATCAGCCCTGGTGTAAGGGAGCTAGTAACTAAATACATTAGAATAACCAAGTTGTATCTCTGTCGTGACCCGGCTATTGAATTCCAGTTGCTAATTTTCTTAAGCATTAAGCCTATTTTTGTTGTCAGGATTTGCCTGTGAATTGTCTAGTTTGTACTAGGCCATCTAAGAGAAGCCAAACAAAAAAACTGAAAAGAAAAAATACTTAGTATAGTATCTTAAAACAAAAAAGCAGACACTCTAAAACACATAAAACTAATAAAA
The DNA here is from genome assembly GCA_004024745.2 of Catagonus wagneri. NCBI lineage: Eukaryota > Metazoa > Chordata > Mammalia > Artiodactyla > Tayassuidae > Catagonus > Catagonus wagneri. The sequence goes on along the minus strand of PVHT021183524.1, from coordinate 9,355,488 downwards.
GAAAGGACCTAGATAAACTAAGAGATGTATGTTGAAAAACATTAGCAGTCAAAACACTTGGGAACATTTTAATCTCTATCCATGTAAGTTTCGGCAGTAAGGTCAGTTCTTCAAGTATCTCACTGTTTTATGAAAATTAAAACTTAGCTTTGCTCCTGTGTTCCCCTCTTTGCCACCGTCTTTCCTTCAAAATACTCTGTGCACTTAATAAATATTACGGACTAAGTGGGTGCCAGACCCTCTACCCCAGACATACTGGGGATAGGGGACCTCCTGGGGCTTACAGTTTAGGGGTAGGGCCACTATGCTGTTTAAACAAAAAGCAAAACAAGCAAGGTTGAGACCTGACTAAAACTACTGGAACTAACAAATTGGGACTAAAATAATAAATGTGCACTCAGCAGCTATTTCAAATATTAAGCATTTAAATTATTTCCTGTACCAACACTAAATTCAAACTGTCATTGTTAAATGACAACAGAATGTGAGAAGCATTCCCATTTTGCTGTTATTACAGATGTGCTAACACAGCCACACTTGGTGTTCCTTGTTTCTTTCACTGCCCTGTACCCTGCAGGGGGGCAGTGAGTTTTTTTGCTTGTTTCTTTGGGGGTAGTTGTTTTTCGAGGATGTATACTAATCAGTTATGTGATCATCTCTGCTTAACTCGTAGGTCCTGCCCACCCCTCCTGTGCGGGCTTCCTAGGCCATCTGCCCTTCTTATTGTAAATGTTAGGGCCTGTTCCCCAAATATTTCTCCAGCTCAAGTTTTTCTTCCTGGCACCAGCCCTGGAAACCAGGCCACTCACAGGGCTTTTTTGCTGTTCCTTGGTTTCTGTGCTCGTTGTGCCGTGGTGCTGCTGCTTCCTGTCCTGTCCCAGGAGCACCGAATCAGTCCTCACTGGCTGCCCGCACTGACCACCAGGCCCGCTTTGGCTCCCGTGTGCCTCTTCAGCTTTTCCTGGACAGTTTCTGGGGCTTAACTACTCTCCCTTTCCTCTGGTCCTGCCCCTTTCCAGGCAGTTTCCCTTGTGCCATCAGTGAACTTTGAAACCTAGCATTTGCATCTCCAAGTCCCTTTTGTACCACAGTTGATACAAGCCCTTAGGTAACTGAATGTCAGAGGCGTGACTGCTGCAGGAAATAACCCAGTAGAGGAGGAAGTGCCTGGCTGAACTTCACAGTTAATCTGGGTCTTATTTTTCATTCCTGACATCTTAATCTTACTTAACTTCGGAGCATGGTTATTTATTTTAGATGTGAACATGATTAAATCCATTTTTAAGCAAAATGAATCCCTGACAGCTTTTAGAGCAAAACTGCTGTATGAAGTGTTGTGCTCAGCAGTATGACCGACCATTACATACCACACCCAGCCACCCTCCTTCTCCGATTTGACTCCCTGGGAGGATGGTAATGGTTTCATGTAGTTGTCTAATAACTCACACTTCTTAACACAGGTGACGTTCCAAGCCTGCAGCATCTCTGAGGCCAGATACCTTTATGATCAGTTGGCCACTATCTGCCCAATTGTCGTAAGTAGGAATTACGTCTGATTTTAAAAACTTCTTTGTAGAAAATAAAGACTGCATGTGCAAAATTTGCTGACTGTGTGCTATTTAAGTCCAGTGAAGACTTCATTTAGGACTGAACTAACATGAGTAGTATGCAGGGTTAGAGCTAATGGGTCAGAGTCTAAGTTGTAGTTTCCTGTTGCTAGTAAGGCATTTATGTGTTCAAGCGTCATGTTCAAGCACACGTTTCCCCTCTCGTGTCCCAAGTGTCCTTATGTTAAGGAGAGGAGTGTGTAAATGAATCAGATGTGAGGATTTGAGTCCCCTTTGGTGTATTTCACTCTGAGGAAGCGGGCACGGTTGCTATGGTAGAACTCTGTGTGGGTTACATACACGGATTCCTCCTGACCAGAGGTAACTGCATGAACAGCATGTAAGTGACCCCTTTGAACTGCTGACTTCTGTTTGTTTTTAGATGGCTTTGAGTGCTGCGTCTCCTTTTTACCGAGGCTATGTATCAGACATTGATTGTCGCTGGGGCGTGATTTCTGCGTCTGTAGATGATAGAACTCGGGAGGAGAGAGGCCTGGAGGTGGGAAATGCTTTTCCTTATTAGCCTTTTAAATCCAGCAGGTAAAGGGGGGTGGTTGTAAGCACTGGCGATGCTGATGTCTCCCTTAAATATTTATCCGGAGTGGGTTTGTCATGTGTGGGAAGAAACCGACAGGTTATCAGTCTGCCTTTGGCTTCACAGTGCATGTTGGGGGTGAGGTTGCGGGAACTGACTGGGTAAGGGTGGGGTTAGGGGCGTTGATTTTCACCGTATGTTGAAATCTGTATTTGTTTTATCTTCTAAAATTAGTAGTACAGTTTTTCTATATTTTGGAGGTCAGTGCTGATGGCTATTGTTACCAGAAGGCTTTTTGGTGCTATGTAATCGCTTTGTGATGTTCTCGCTGTGAAACGTGTCATCTATTGTCAGATTCTTTTGGCTCCTATTATAGAGGGTTTGCCGAATAAGGGTAGGCTTATGCCTCTCGTTTGCATGTTGAACTGTGCCCCTGCATCCCTTCAACCAAGAGTGTGCATCAGAACTACTTATAAAGCTCTTTAAAAATAGATACCCAGGCCCACTGTAGACCCAGAAAGTGAGTATGTCCAGAACTGAGACTAGAGCTAGCTGTTACAGGAGCCCTCGCAGGTGATTCTGATGTGCTTGACCAGGGCTATACTATTGCTGCTCTAGTCTTGGTATAATTGTCTATAAATTGTTGAACATGCTTTTTAAGTGGAAATAAAAGAATTTTTTTTTGGCCTTTTTTTTTAGGGCCACACCCGCGACATGTGGAGGCTTCCCAGGCTGGGGGTCCAATGGAGCTGCAGCTGCTGCCCCACACCACAGCCACAGCAACACCAGATCCCTAACCCACTGAGGGAGGCCAGGGATCGAACACACAACTCCATGGTTCCTAATCGGATTTATTTCCACTGTGCCACAATGGGAACTCCAAGAAGAAATCATTTTAATAGCTTTGTTTTATAAGCTATACTTTTGCTTTCAACATTGGCTTTTTCTTAGCTTAATATGAATGAAGATGATCTGCTTCAAAAAAAATATATGTGTGTGTGTGTGTGTGTGTGTGTGTGTGTACACACACATACACATTAAATCGTATCAGAAAACAGACTACTTAAATTGCCTCCAGATTTTTAAATACTTTTCCTAATACTTTTCATTAACTAGCTTTTATTCAGGATCTTATTTTCAAGTTGGACAGCTTTTATGTCAGAGTATATAGCTTTTTAATATAATTATTTGGGGCACTAGTTTATTTCCACATCATTTTATATCGCGTTCATTCAGGTGTTTTGCAATTTTAGCCATTGAAGAACAATAGCTATAGGATCAGTAAGTCCCGATATGATTCAATAGACAGCTACTTATCTGAGTGCGGTGAGAAATACAATGACATCGACTTGACGAAAGACAAAGAAATCTACGAACAGCTCTTGCAGGAAGGTGAGCCTCTGTCCCCTTTTTCTAGATTTGATTGTAAGATCTTAGTTCTTCAAAGCACTTTTAAATAAACTCTTGCTGACTCCTGGTCTGGTTTCTGTTTTTAGTGTGAAGTCTCTTCACTTTTCTTAGGAGACTGCTTATTCCTAAAGCTTCAAGTTCCAAATGCTTATGAGACCTTGACTTTTAGCGAAAAGAACTTACTTTGGCAGTCTGTCCCTCGGTCCCCAGCAATGCCACGCCCCCATGGGCATTGTGTTAAGGAGCCAAGTACAACTCGGACACTCCCCCAGGGTCTGTAGGGCAAAACCCGGGGCCACGTGAGAATACTGCACAAAGCAGCCGTTTCCTAGGCTTCCAGACACCCTGTCTTCAAACTCCCCAAGCTGTCCTGCCATCTTACTGGGCACGGAGAGCAGCTTTGAGGCGACCCCGGTGTGACTTCTCTCTGCAGGCATCGATCACCTCCTGGCCCAGCACGTGGCGCACCTCTTCATCAGAGACCCGCTAACTCTGTTTGAAGAGAAAATCCACCTGGACGACGCCAATGAATCTGACCATTTTGAGGTATCCGCTCTGCTGAAACACATCTCACTCCATTAACCAAGGGGGAGATGGTTTTCTGGATCCATGAGGAGGTGGTGACAATAGAGGCCTCCGATAACTTTTGTTTTTGTCTTTTTAGGACCGCACCCATGGCATATGGAAGTTCACAGGCTAGGGGTCGAATCAGAGCTACAGCTGCCGACTTATGCCACAGCCACAGCAACGCTAGATCCAAGCTGCATCTGTGACCTACACCACAGCTTATGGCAATGCCGGATTCTTAACTCACTGTGTGGGGCCAGGAATCGAACCCATGTCCTCATGGATCCTAGTCGAAATCGTTACCGCTGAGCCGCAGTGAGAACTCCTAAAAGCCTCCGATGACTTTCATGACCCAGTACAAAGAATTAAGATAGATTCTAAATTGGTTCAAGTACCCTTATGTATAATTCTTACTCTCCCTTCTGAACTTTTTACTCAGTATTTTCTCTCGTTTGTAATAAGGGTGAGAAACTAAAATGTGCTGCACACAAAAAATAACATAACCAGCTCTCTCAGGGCTGCTGGCATGTCACCTGATTTTTGTTATGTCATTTCCCTAGCAGGTCACACCCCCAGAAAATCAATTAAATTGTATCTTTTAGTATTTGTAAATGAAAGAGTGGCGTGGACAAGTAAAGAGTCTGCCTTACGTGTTAAATATCAGATCACCTTAATGGCTTCCTGGAGGTGGGGAAAACTTGTCTTATTCTCTGCCTTTTGCTTACAGAATATTCAGTCCACAAATTGGCAGACGATGAGATTCAAGCCTCCTCCTCCAAACTCCGACATCGGGTGGAGAGTAGAATTCCGGCCCATGGAGGTATGCGCGGCAGGAACAACTCAGAGACCTGTCCCCAGCTGCCCGCCACCCTTTCGTGCCCCGTCAGAGGCCCCGGGTGGCTTGGAAGGTGGCATACACATCAAGCGTGTGCTTGGTTTTTGTTTTTGGTTGTTTTTTGTCTTTTTGCCTTTTCTAGGGCCGCACTCGCAGCACATGGAGGTTCCCAGGCTAGGGGTCTAATCGGAGTGGCCACAGCCACAGCAACGCGGGATCCGAGCCGCGTCTGCGACCTACACCACAGCTCACGGCAACGCTGGATCGTTAACCCACTTAGCAAGGCCAGGGATCGAACCCGCAACCTCATGGTTCCTAGTCGGATTCATTAACCGCTGAGCCATGACGGGAACTCCCAAGTGTGTGCTTGTTACATGCAAGCCCGACAGACAGCTCAGGAGGATTGCTTTCTGAGACCACATGGTAGGCAGGGGGCTTGCAGACCCGGGAAGGGGGTTGGGAGATGCTGGGGGACAGCAGGACCCGCGGGGAGGAGCTGTCTGCACAGCTGGTCCCCAGCGTCTCGGGCTCCTTGTCCAGGTGCAGTTGACAGACTTCGAGAACTCTGCGTACGTGGTGTTTGTGGTGCTGCTCACCCGCGTGATCCTCTCCTACAAACTGGACTTTCTCATCCCTCTGTCGAAGGTGAGGGCAGGTGTAGGTTAGAGCATAGTCTGTTGCTCATTCATGTGTAATATTTGTTTCAATTCCGATCTCATTGAGAATTGTTCACCCTTTAGAATAAAATGCTCTCCTTTACCTTATCTTTTTTCCCCCTTCCTTTTAAACCTAAGCTTATGCTATATGTTTTGGTACTGTTATGATGGAGACTCCTGGGAAAAAGTTATTAATAGTAGCTCCTTAGCCTATTTGAAAGTCATTTGGGATTGCGTTTGAATAACCACTGATTTCTAGAGGCTTTTGATTCAACGTGGTGGTGGTGGTGGTGGGACAAATGGGTTTCGTCGCTTCCAGTCCCATGCCACTTGCGATATTAGACTTAGGGTGGAGGGAGCATGTGACCGCTGTAGTGCAGAGAAAGGGCACCTAGGGGAGCCAAACTGGAGAGGCTTCTGGATAGTATAAAGTCCTTTTGTAAAAGCAGAAATTAAAACTGGTGATCTTTATGAATTTATGTGAAAAGTAAGGGAAATAAACATTAGAAATGAAGCCAGGGAGTTCCCTTGTGGCTCAGCAGGCTAAGGACCTGATGTCGCTGCTGTGGCTCTGGTTGCACCTGTGGTACATTTTCTATCCCTGCCTTGGGAACTCATGCACACCATGGGCTTGGCCAAAAAAATTGAAGCCAGGTGTTCCTAGCCATGATAGAATTCTAGCTATGTTCTTAGAAGAATCTACATCAATCAGAAGGTCGTATGTGTCTCTTTAAAAAGAATAAGACCAATAGGAATTAATGAGTGTGAGGGGCAAAGCTAAGTGATCAAAGACTTTGTACTATTCATCCAACTTCAGCCTGACCCTCTGCCTTCTGTCTTGTTTTTGTACATGGAGATTCTCCTAGGCATTCATTATAGAGATAAGGGACTGCTGCTAAAAAGCTTTAAAAATTCTCAGTTGAGGGTCTTAAAAAGTCACTGGAGAAAGGGAGAATTCACAAATAGGGCTTTGGGGGCTCGTTGGTGGTGGGCATGGCAGAGCCACAGGTGGGCAGGTGGCATCAGTGATCCCTCTGCCTTTGGAGGGCACATCTTATTCCAGACCCAACAGCCCGCTGACTCTGGCCCTTTCCTCACCAAAGTGAGGCGGCCCAGTCCCTGGGGCAGAGATGGCAGAGCCCTCGATTCTAGACAGCAGGGGAGCTGGGGCCTTAGCCTTTTGGAGGTCCAGTGAGTTCGGGCTTTGAGGAGGGACCTGCCTCTGCCCTGTTCTCGCAACACCATAGATTCATCCCAGGTTGTTCCAAAGCTGCCTCAAGATGCAGGCAGCCACGTGAGTGTAGGTTTTGGCATTGATTTTTAAGCTAAGCTTCTCTTAGAATTTCCCGTTGTTTCTAAAAACAAGCCCCTATCGGTAGTTGCGGGACACAGCCCCACATTAAAGTGCCCAGCCTGATCTGGCCACCAGCAGGCACACCTTCAGGTGGAGCAGCAGTGTTCTGACTTCAGGATGTTCTGAATCTGCCATGATCGTTTTCCTCCTTTAGGTTGATGAGAACATGAAAGAAGCACAGAAGCGCGATGCTGTCCTGCAGAGAATGTTTTATTTCAGAAAAGATATTTGCAAAGGTACTACATTCCCTTGCATTTCTGGGGTCCCTGTAGGCCACATGGGCCCCTAACGCCCTCTGCACCCTCTCCTGCAGGTGGCAACGCGGTGGTGGATGGCTGCGGCAAGGCCACAGGCAGCACCGAGCAGACAGCGGAGGAGTACGCGCTTATGAGCATTGACACCATCATCAATGGCAAGGTAGGGGCCCCCCACCTCGGCCTGCACCCTGTGCGCTTGCCACCAGCCGCCTCGGGCTCACAGCGCTTCCCACCTCTTGCAGGAAGGGGTGTTCCCGGGGCTGATCCCCATCCTGAACTGTTACCTGGAAAACATGGAGGTGGATGTAGACACCAGATGCAGTATTCTGAACTACCTAAAGCTGATTAAGAAGAGAGCATCAGGTATGGTTTGCTTTTCGTTCTCGTTTAAAAATCTCTTAATGTAGGCTGAACCCGACAGTAGGCAGTTTTTAAAGCAGTCTTTTATTAAAGTATACGGTATTCTGTCCATGCACTTTCCACATTGTAACAGCTCTGCATCTTCATGGATACTGGTCGGGTTTGTAACCTGCTGAGACACAACGGGAACTCTTCCGAGGAGGAACTTTTCAGACATGGTGGAAAACGTCTTGTTCCCATGTAGCTGACACCCAAATGCCATGTTGATTTTTTTCAGGGTTGTGTTACGTTGGCTACTAAATGTCAACTTATTAAAAAAAACAAACCGAATAATAAAAAAAATTGTTGTTAAAAAAAAATTTTTTTTTCCAGGAGAATTGATGACAGTTGCCAGATGGATGAGGGAGTTTATTGCAAACCATCCAGACTACAAGCAAGACAGTGTAATAACTGACGAAATGAACTATAGCCTCCTCTTAAAGTGTAACCAGATTGCAAACGAATTATGTGAATGTCCAGAGTTACTTGGACCAGCATTTAGGAAAGTAAAATACAGCGGGAGTAAAATCGACGTTTCCAACTAGCTGTCCTGCAGAAAGAGAAACGCATTACCGTGTTAGCGAAGGGTTGACCCAGGACTCAGCCTGCACACACGTAGTGTGAGGGTTCCTGGGCCACTCGGCAGGAGTGAGTTTAGAGGCTTCCTCCGGTTAGGTAGATCTAGAGTTTATACAGTGTACATGTACATAGTAAAGTATTTTTATGATTAACAATGTATTTTAATAACATTGTATGGAAAGTCATTGTGAACTGGCTTGTACATTTTTCAGTTCTTGCTCTAGAGCAACTACTGTCGAAGCAGTTTTGTAAATGTAATGTACTGGTAATTGTACTATATCTGCATTCCAGAGTTTAAAATGTTTACTGTAAATTTTTTTTTTTAAAGCCTTTACCCTGGGACCTGATTCACTGCCGTCTGTTGCTTCACTTATACAAATAGTTTGTTCTGCTAATTTGCTTTGAGTCATCTCCTTTGGTGTATATATAAAATCGCTGTTGAATCCACTGAAGTGCTTCGAGGAGAACCTTGGACTTCTGGCACCTTATCTATGATGATTCTTTTCTAATTTGATTAGCTAACTGTGGATAACCCTGTCCCACGCTTTTACCACTAAACAAAAACCATTGAACTTATTTGTTTAAACTTATTAATTTTGGCATTGACTTTGAAGACTACTCTGTAGGAAGAAAGACTCCGTGTTTGCATGTAGTGATGATTGGGGCTGATACTTTCTTTTGAAAAATGGGGGAGAATCGTTTTTCCCCTATACACAGCAAGAGTAATGTCAAAAATGCCACAATGGAGTTCTCCCTTGGCACAGCAGACTAAGGATCTGGTGTTGTCACTGCAGTGGCTCGGGTCACTGCCGTGTCATGGGTTTGATCCCTGGCCTGGGAAATTCCACGTGCTGTGAGCATGGCCAAAAAACCCCGTTTGTTCTGATTGCTGCTCTATACTTAAATTTTCCAGTCAAACACATTTGTTAAAGTTTTGTTACTTTTTCTCTAGTTTCCAGTAATCACATTATATTCTTCTAAAAAGCCATTCATTCTAGATTTTACTTGGGGAATATTCTTCATACAACTTACCTTCTCTTTGAGACTCATAATTAAATCATGATATGCAGTAAGTTTTGTGAATCAGGACCCTAAATGTTTAATTGTAAATAATTTAAGTTCCACACAATTGTTAGAGCTTTTTGTTCAAGGTTTTTTTTTCCCAATTAATTACAAGTCTTAACTGCTTCTGAAATAACTATGTATAGTAGACCTTTACAGGCATAAATATTTAAACTGTAATGTTAATTTTAAAAAGTTGCAGTAAAGCTTCAGCTAAGCCTGTCTATGTACAAATACTAAGATTTGTGTTACATTTCATACATGCATTTTGGAGGCCTAAAGAATGCCTGTTTTTCCTTTGCAATTTGCTTGTATAAATTCAGGTCCTCAAAAGGCAGTAACATGTTTTGTGGTATGAGGAAATAAAAGAATGGAATCGGCATTGTGAAAACTCTTAAATGTGTGAGTTCTACAGCTAAACCAGATGGTGGTAGAGTTTGTTCTTTTTATTAGCCCATATTCCATGAAATGCTTTCTTCACTACAACCCTCAGATCTTTGGAAGAAGATAGTCGTGAATGGAGCAGATGTCTCACCTCCTTAGTAGCTGTCACCTCCCATGGGGATGGAAGAAACAGCCACTGGAAGTGAATTTTTCTTTTACTCTGAACTGTTGTGCTGAGTCAGCGGTCACGTGGTGGATTACTGGTAGCTTGGGTGCCGTGTGCACAGCAGTGTGAGCCCGCATGGACTGACTCTCCAGGTCCTACAGAGAGAGATCTCTTTCCAACCCATGTCCACATCCTTCTCCTACGCACAACCCATAGTTTATCTGGTCCACCCATTTCTCCCAACTTCATTGTTCTTTCTGTTGTTTTTTTTTTTTATATTGGAATCGAGTTGATTTATAGTATTGTGTTTTAGGTGTACAGCAAAGTGATTCAGTTACACGTATACATGTACCTACTCTTTCAGATTCTTTCCCATATAGGTTTTACAGAATATTGAGTAAAGTTCCATATGCTATACGGTTAAGTCCTTGTTTTTTTTTATCTATTTTATGTATTGAAGTGTGTATAAACTCCTAATTTATCCCTCCCCCTACCTTTCCTCTTTTGGTAACCATAAATTTGTTTTTGTGAGTCTTGGTTCTGTTTTGTATCATATTTTAGATTCCGCCTATAAGTGATATAATAGATCATTTGTGTTTCTCTAACTTGCTTTACTTGTTATAATAATCTCTAGGTCAGTCCATGTTGCTGCAAATGGTATTTCATTCTCTTTTATGGCTGAGTAGTATCCCATTGTAGGATTTGTCAGACCAATCTGCATACACATTTCTGGCTCAGTAGGCCCAGGATAGGGACTCCAGGTTTGTGCAGTTCTAAGAAATCCACAGGTGACACCGCTGCTTCTGGTCTGTGGGTCACGTTGAGTAACAAGGATGTAGATCACTTTCTGTACCTCAGTTAGACACAGATCAATTTTACGTTTCAAATGCTGCTGGCTTTTAATTCTAATGTAGGTATCTGAAAGCCAGGTAATGACACCCTGTCTATATCTGACAGAAATGGAGCACCACCTTTCATAAGCTTTACCGCCTGAACCCAGCTTTGGGAACAGAACCGTAAATGATGAGATAAGCAAAAGGGCTTTTTCCCTGGTGGCAATAGCTGCGGCTGAGCCTAGATCCTCACTTAAGAGCACAACTGGCCATTACTTAATCCAGTGTTCACCCCAAGTCTAGCTTCCCGCCCATCAAATCTGGATTAACAAGAGGTTTCCTCCTGGTCCTATGATGTTTCACACCCCCCACCTGGCTGTGGGCTGTTGTGAGCCTTACTGTTGCTCAGTGCAGGGAGCTGGCCTTGGCCACCTTCCTAAATCACCACCTACACAAAAGTCAACTAAGAGATGTGTGGAAACCCAGGATGTGGTGAGGGTTAGGCCATGTCTCAGAAGCCTCTTGAAGACCTTGTGGAGAGGAAATGTGGAAGTATCCTTAAAGCAGCTGGTGGTGGGGCAGGGTCAAGGACGTGTGTCTGTGATGCCAGGGTGTCAAGGCTCTCGGCTGGGGAGGGGCCCTATTCAGAACTGCAAAGAGGCTGCTTAACTGCAAGGGCTTTAGAGGTGCTGCCAATAAACCTTCCATTTAGGTTAAGGCTTCCCCCTGCCCTTCACTGAAGATAAGCTACTGAGATCTATCTACCAGCTTCTCCCTCCACTTGGCTTTTGTATAAATAACTTTTCCCATTAAACACTTCTTAACATACATATCAAGAGATATTTAGAAAAATGTAAATTGGAAAGGAACTGATGAGGTTCAGACTGGATGTGAGGAGACTTGGTGAGTGACCTTGACTGGGAAAGATACCAAGAAATCACAAATAGTCTGAAGAGTGTAAGTGGAGGCTGAAGTGGGCTGGAAAATCTTTAAAGCACCTTTCATTCTTAGCATTTCACAAAATCAAACATTATAAAGTTAAGTATGGGAGATGTAGTAGAATCAATATTTGGTGCCTCCAACTTTGATTTCAAACCACATTACAAAGCTATGATAAATCAGAGCCACATGGTATTGGCATAAAAATGGATGGAACAGAATAGAGAGCCCAGAAATAAACTCTCATTTATTTGATCAATTAATTTATAACAAAAGAGCTAAGGATATACAATGGGGAAAGGACAAGTCTCTTAAATAGTGTTGGGAAAACTAGACAAGCACAGGCAAAAGAATGAAATTAGACTACTAAAAATCATACAAAAATTAAAGTGGGTTAAAGACTGGAATGTAAGACCTGAAACCAAAAAGTTCCTAGAAGAAAACATAGGTGTTAAGCTCCTTGATAGGTCTTGGCAATGATTTTTTTAATGACACCAAAAGCAATAAAAATTAAAGTAGGACTACATCAAGCTCAAAATATCCTGCATAACAAAGAGAACCTAAAAAAAAAAATGAAAAGGCAACCTACTGAATGGGAGTAAAATTTGCAAATCATGCATCTGATAAAGGTTAACATCCAAAAAATATAAGGAGTTCATACAACACATTACAAAAAAAATGTTTAATCCCACTTTAAAAAGAGCAGAGGATCTATCTATATAGACACTTTTTCAAAGACATACAGATGACAAACAGGTTACATGAAAAGGTGCTCAACACACTGAAGGTTAGGGCAATGCAAATCAAAACCACAACCTCACACCTATTAGAATGGCTGTTCTCAAAAAGACAAGAAATAAATGAAGATGTGAAGAAAAGAACTTTTGTGCACTATTGATGGAATGTACATTGGTACAATCACTATTGAAAACAGTATGGAGGATCCTCAAAAAAAATTAAAAATAGAACTACCATATAATCCAGCAATTCCTCTTCTCGCAAAGAAGTGGAAGAAGAAAGTGAAAACACTAACTCAAAGAGATTTTTGCACCTTCATGTTCACTGCAACATTATTTACAATAGCCAAGATATGGAAGCAACATAAGTGCCCATCAGTGGAGGGATGGACAAAGAAAATGTGAGCTACAGATATATTACTCAATCATTTAAAAAGAAGGAACTCTTACCATTTTTGACAACGTGGATGGACTTTGTGGGTATTATGCGAAGTGAAATGGGTCAGAAAGAGATGAATTACCATATGATTTCACTTATATGGAATCTTAAAACAGTAACAACATCAAAAGGCAAGTTTAAGCTCCCAGGTGCAGAGAGCAGATTGGTGGTTGCCTGAGGCAAGAGGTGAGAGCAATGGGTGAAGGCAGTCAAAAGGTACAAACTTCCAGTTATGAAATAACTTTAAGTCCTGGGGATGTAACGTTCAGCATGGTGGCTACAGTTAATAATACTGTAGTGCACATTTGAAAACTGCTAAGAGAGTAGATACTAAGATTCTCAACCCAAGGGGAAAAAAATTTAACTATGTATGGAAACAGATGTTAAAGAGACTTACTGTTGTCATCATTCACAACACAGAATATCACATCATTATTTTTGTACACCTGAAACTAATATAGCAGTATGTTAAGAACAAAGCTAAGTGACAATTATCCAGCTCTCACTAGAGAATGAACTAGTACCAGCTGGGAAGACATAAAAGAAACTTCTGGAGTGCTAGACATATTCAATGTCTTCATCTGTGTCATGATCCATGGATAGAAATGTACAAATAATCCCTGAAAAGATGCTCAACGTCTGGAGGCATGCACATTAAAAGCACAGTGAGATATTGCTACATACCTATCAGTAAAGCTTAAAAAAAAAAGTAGTGATAATAAATATTGGTGAGGGAAATTGGATCATGTGTACATGGCTGGTAGGGATGTAAAGTGGACAGACACTCTGAAAAACAGTTCTGCGGTTTCTTATAAAACTAAATATGTAATTACCCTTCAACCCAGCAGTTGCACTCTTGAGCTTCTATCCCAGAGAAGTGAAAACTTATACTTACATGAAAACTGTACACAAATGTTCCAGCAGCTTTATTCTTAGGGGCCAAACACAGGAAACTACTCAGATGTCCTTCAAGGGGTGAATGATTTTACAAACAAGGCTACAATTATGTCAACCGGTACAACTCGGCAATAAAAAGAAACACACTATCCCCAGTGAACCATACTGAGTGAGAAAAACCCAGTACCAATTAGCAGGGGGCGGAGCTTAGCGGGTAGGGGAGGGGAGAAGAATGCAGGAGAGAAGGGAGTATGGTTGTAAAGAACAGTACAAAGGATCTTTGTGGATGATGCGCTTGTTTTGTTTGACTGGTGATGAATACAGGAGACTGCACGTGTGATAGAACCAAACACGTGCACACAAGTGAGTACAAGTCAAACGGGGGATCTGAGTAAGATTGGTGGGTGATATCAATGTTAGTGTCTCGGTTGTGATTCTGTATGTACTGTGGTTCTGCAAACTGTTTCCATTGGAGAAAACAGGTGAACGGTACGTGAGATCTCTCTATAACTATCAGGTACACGACTGTCTCCTACAACTGAATATGAACCTATAAATCATTTGAAAATATAAAGTTTAATCACACAGACAAAATTGTGCCAGGTGCCAGGAGGTAGAAGGAGCTAACAAACATTCTTGCCTTTAAAGAGTTTATTATCATGGAGACACAGAGTTAAGAGGCCAGTGGTTTTAGAGATGGCAGTGACCAACTGGTCATGTCCAGGAGCTGGGAGACATGAACTCTGTTGGCAGATAATCTTAACAGTTAACATTTACTGCACAGTTCTAGATGATTTACATGTAGCATCTCATTTAATCTTTACTACAACCTTCTGAAGTAGGGTAATACTATTATTTTACTTTTGCAGGTAAGGAAACCACAGCAGAGTCAGGTTAGATAACTTGCCCAAGTAATTTTTTTTTTTTTTAATCTAGGGCAGTCATGTTTTGGCCAGTCTTAAGCAACATTCCAGCATTAAATTGGATTTATTGCTGGATACGTAAACTGGATTTTGGTTAAAAGTCTTGGGTTCTAATCCCAGCCTGCTGTTACTGATTCACATTTTAATTGGAGAAGTGATTCAATCACTCAGTTGTCCATCTGAAAAAAGAAACTGAAGTACCTTTCTAGAATTGTTACCATGTGAGCGTTTTATATTTTTATGATTCCCCGACTCTAAAATCAATAGTGAAGAAGACTTTTTTCTGTTCCCGTTTTGACCTGAGAGCTATCTCCAGTGATGCAACATCTTTTCCTGTTTTTCTTGAAACTTGTTTACTGAATATCTGCTCTAGGCCTTAGGTTGAGTATACGGTTTTACTTGGATTCCTGATACCTCTCCACCCCACCCCACTTTTCTTCTTCTATTCCTGCAGAAGGCTGCTGAATGTCTTCGGGTATAGAAAACTCCAGGTGACAACAAAATCTGGCATTTACTGCATGCTCTCCAAATGCTAAAGATTAACACAGGTAATGACAAACCCTAATCCACCTAACGTGGCCATGCCTGGCAATATTGTCTCTCCCTTTAAGCCTTGGATAAGGTCATTTTTTTAGAAGATGGATTTTTCCCTTCTGATTTAACTTCTTCATTTTCTGCTTCTGAAAATTTATATTTGAGAGAAGTCATTTTGACCCAAATGCCTTGGAATTCCAGCAACCTCCTCATGGTGGCAGTGTAGGACTAATCCGCCTGTGTGCAGCATTTGGCATCAGGGGCTCAATTTACAAGCAATGTATTTTGACAAATCAACTTTTGGTCAGCCTTGGAGTTATGTAAAATTCAAAATTAGGGCAATCTGAAGGAAAAATAAGTTTCAGGCATCCAGGTTATTGAAGTAGTGCAGGTCACTGCTGTGGCACAGGTTCAATCCCAGGCCCAATCCCAATTTGCAGCAGGTGTGGCCTTTAAAAAAACAAAAGAAAGAAAGAAACAATCAGTAAGTAGAGCGAAAAGGCAGCCTATAGAATGAGAGAAAATATTTTCAAATCGTGTACTTGGAAATATATCTTTAGATCTATCTATCTCTATATCAGTCTATATTAGTGATACGTATTAGTGATGATGTTCAACATCACTAATAATTAGAGAAATGCAAATCAAAACTGCAATGAGATGTCATCTCACACCCATTAGGATGACTACTATAAAAATAAATTTTTAAGAATTAAGATAAAAAGAAAACGGCAGGTATTGGCAAGGACATGGGGAAACTGGAACCTTTGTGTACTGTTGGTGGGATTGTGAAATGATACTGCCACTATGGCAAACAGTATGGCAGTTACTCAAAAAATCAAATATAAAATTATCTTATGAGCCAGCAATCCCACTTCTGCATATATACCCCAAACAATTGAAAGTAGAATCTCAAAGAAATGGCTTTATACTCATGTTCATTGCAGCACTTTTCCCTAAAAGTAGGCAATCAAGAGATGAATGGACAAGCAAAAGGTCTTAGAAAGGAAGGAAACTGATTCATGCTACAAAGTGGATGACTTTACGGACATTATACAAAATGAATAGGCTCGTCACAAGGCAAATACTGTATGATGCCACTTATATGAGGTAATCAAATTCATAAAGAAGAAAGTTGTGAGGCTCTAGGGGAAAAAGGATTGGGAAGTTGTTGTTTAATGGATATAGAGTTTAGTTTTGCAAAATGAAACGTGTTCTGGAGATTGGGTACCCAACAATATGAATGTACTTAATTGACACTATTGAACTATACACTTAAAATTGGTTAAGATAGCAAATTTTATGTTATATGTATTTATTTTACCACAATTTAAAAAATTTTAAATTACTTGAAAAATAAAAGTTTATGAAAAGGGAAAGTAAGTGAGTATATGGAAAAATACACAAAATTTTGTAATCAAGGAAATGAAAATAAAAATGAGATCATTATTTTGCTAATTGAATTTGTTCAGGACAAATTGTTTTTGTCCTAACTCAAGTCATAAAATGTAATAATTTTTTATGTTTTATAAGAGTATCATACTCAGAATTCCTGCTGTGGAGCAGAAGCTTGTGTTGCTGCAGAGATGCAGGTTCAGTTCGCAGCCCAGCACAGTGGGTTAAAGATCTGGCGTTGCTACAGCTGTGGCTCGGATTCAGTCCGTAGCCCAGAAACTTCCATATGCCTGGGAGCAACCATAAAAATGAAAATTAAAAAAAAAGGTATCACACTCAATACTGGTATAGCAAAATGGGCACTTTCTTATATTTCAATAGCACTAAACCGAAGAGCCTAAAATATTCATACCTTTACTCAGGAATTCTATTCCTAGGAATCTAGTCTAAGAAAATGGTCAGAAATACAGAGAGTGTCTATATGTATATTTATGAATATTAATATAAAGATGTCTCCTCACAGTGTTATTTTAATAAAATTAGACCACCCAAAGTTACCAACAAGAAAATGGTTTCAAATGTAAAGATATGTAATAAATGGTATTTTGCAACCATTAGAAATTATATTTATGAACATGAGGAAACGGTTATGATGTAATTTTAGTAAATGAAACAAGACATAGAAATTAATATGCACCGTAATTGCGATTATAAGGTAGATCTAAGTGAGCAGAGGAAAAAGAACAGAAGCATTTTGATATACACACAATGAATGCCTCTAATTGGTTTGACTTAGGGTGATTTTTACTTTTCATACTTTGCTGTTTTTCACTTTTTTGTAGTGCCTCTATGACCATTCCAGGGTCTCAGTGAAATATGCCTCTTTACCAAATGAGATTCAACCACTCTTAGCCAGTGGGTATCAATTAGCTGACACTAGGGCTAGTAATAATTTGTTCTTCTTCAATTCTCAAGTTCATATTTGTTTTTGTACTAACTCAAGTCATAAAATGTA
The DNA here is from genome assembly GCA_004024745.2 of Catagonus wagneri. NCBI lineage: Eukaryota > Metazoa > Chordata > Mammalia > Artiodactyla > Tayassuidae > Catagonus > Catagonus wagneri. The sequence goes on along the minus strand of PVHT021183524.1, from coordinate 9,337,965 downwards.
ATCTTTTCTTTTTCTTTCTTTTTTTTTTTTGACCATGCTTGTAGCATGCAGAAGTTCTTGGGCCAGAGACTGAACCCACTCCACAGCAGAAACTCCAGCCACTGCTGTGACAACACTGGATCCTTAACCCGCTGCACCACAAGGGAACTCCTTCAAAGGTAATATTAAAAATAAAAGTTTTTGTTTATTATCTTTTGTTGTTCTGAAATAAAGTACATACACAAGAATATTATTATAAGTTTTCAATGACCAATAGCATTATTTTTGTTTGTTTTTTAAAGTATGAGCAATGAAATATACTCCTAACAATACCCCTGCAATTTTTATACTGCTATTAATCAGCTCTTTTTTTTAGCTCTGTTCTACAACACACCTTTCTGAAAGACAAACCAGTGAGAAAGGGCTTCCATGATGAAATAAGTTTGGGGAGACTTGCTACTCCTCTTCTTCCAAAACTTATTTGACCATGAACGGATTTTATCAAGTAATGGCTGTGAAACTGTGAACCTATTTGTGAGATGCTGCGGTAATAATTGTGACAGAATGCTGGCAAGCATAACAATGAGTCTCCTGGAAAAAAGCAGGACTTTAGTTTCTACAGTATTTTGACCTAAAATACTTAATAGATGGATTCCGCGGTGTCATAGGCTTAATTGTGTACCACTCGCCCAGTCGGTACATTGAAGTCCACCTAATCCTTAGTGTCTTACAAGAAAATCTCCTTGTATTTCAAAGTTTACTAAGCTTTTGGGATACCTCTTACTTACCTACTCCCTCCTAGTCTGAGCATCCCAGTTGACTGGCCAATGAGAAATGACTGCCATTTAAAAAAAGGAATTCGCTGGTGGCCCGGCAGTGGCTAGGGTTGTTACTGGGGTGGCTTGGGTTTGATCCCTGGCACAGGAATTTCTGTATGCCATGGGCACAACCAAAAAAAGAAATTATTGACATGTCCTAAGCTCCCTGAATGATCTAGCCAGGATGTTAGCCCTCACCTCAGCCTCTCCATAGCTCTGGAATGTTCTCTGGCAACTCATTATTAAGATATACCAGGACAGGGGTTCCTGTTGTGGCTCAGTGGTAATGAATCTGACTAGTATCCAGTGAGGATGTGGGTTTGATCATGAATCGCTCAGTGGGTTAAGGATCTGGTGTTGCCGTGAGCTGTGATAGGGGTCGCAGACACAGCTCAGTACAGGTTGCTGACACCCATGTAACTAGTGTGTGCCCACTCCTGTCACACACCATGACATCTCACCCCTTCTCTGTCTGTCCTCATTGCACATTTCATGACCTGATCTTATGTTACACATTTACATGTTATGTCTGTTGTGTGCCCCTGCCACCCATAGCCCTGAGTCCCGTGGCTGCAGGGGCTTTGGTGCTTGCAGTGCATTGTCAGCCTCAAGGACAGCAGCCGGCCCGCAGTGTGTCTGGAAAATAGTGGCAGAATAAGGGTTGTTGCCAGTTGATTTCTAACTTGATGTTCAGGTGCCTCTGGGAAGCTCCGTAAATACAGAGAGGATTTAGGTAAGGCTTGTGTGGATTTGACTAAAAACGCCAAATGTGTTTGTGTGTGTGCGTGCACAGGCATGTAGGTGTATTACACACATGTGTGTGTTACTGGTTCAGAACAACCATGCAGAAGGTTGATCCCATCCTCTCTTTGAGGAACATGAAATGATTGTAAGAGAGCTTCCTTCACGGTTCTATTTGGGGCGCACTGTTGCCGAACTTGTCCTCTGTGCACTGGTCCCGAACAGAAACATGGAGACAGGGTTTTGGGTGAAGGAGAAAAAAATAGCTTTTATATCGCATAGCCAGGCAAAGGAGACCACAGCAGGCTAATGCCTTAAAGATTGTGCCCTTCCCTTCTTTGCAGGAAGAATTGCAGGGAGTTTTATAGTCTAAGAGGAGAAAAACAGGGTTTCAGATAGGAATCAGGATTGGGGCAGACATGCATTCTTCTTTCTTTGGGGGAACCTTAATCATCAAAGCTGGTGTCAGGAGATTTAGGCATGATCCTGGTGGTGGTCTTCCAGGTTATTGCCTAGAATAACAGTACTTGTGAAAAGGGCATATTAATCAGAGATTAGAATAAGCTAGGAAAGTCCCTGGAAAACATCATGTGCTAATAATCTTTAACCCATAGGCAACCATGCTCAGGGTGCCTAACTTTTACTCATAGGTGATTGTCTTTAGGGTGCATTCAAAAGAGGGAGAAGTGCAAGGAAGGGCTCCAAGCTGTTCAGTTTTAAAGTATTCATTTCTAAAAGAAGCATAAGGAATATAACTTTTCTCTTAGGTGTATAATGTGCCTACATCATTATGTGTATCCTTTGAGAGGGAGCTTGGACCCTGCCCCAAATCTCTATTATTCTTTCTTTCTTTCCTTCTTTCTTTCTCCCTTTCCTCCTTCCTTCCTTCCTTCCTTCCTTCCTTCCTTTCTTTCTTTCTTTCTCTCTCTTTCTTTCTCTCTCTCTCTCTCTTTCTTTTTTTTTTGCTTTTTAAGAGATTCCCAGGCTAGGGTTCCAATCAGAGCTACAGCTGCCAGCCTACACCACAGCCACAGCAATGCAGGATCTGAGCCGAGTCTGAGACCTACACCACAGCTCACGACAATGCCAGATTCTTAACCCACTGAGCAAGGCCAGGGATTGAACCCACAACCTCGTGGTTCCTAGTCAGATTCGTTTCTGCTGCGCCACAAAGGGAACTCCTCTACCATTGTTTCTTGACTGTTCCTCCTTTGTCTTTGCATCTTCTTCCTTCCCTGATCAGCAACTGTCTGAACCTGCCCCTTGGAACTCAGGGAAAGTCACGGAGGCTAAATGAGGCCCATTTCCTAAAAACAAGAATGGGGGACACAGGAAGGCTTTTGTGCCCAGGAACCCTATAGGGCCCTGCTCAGTTATAGCGCTGCTATGACAGTGGGCTGTATTCCTCATTCTAAGTAAGCAGGATGCCAGTGTGAGCTGTCACTTTACCAAAACTTCACACTCAAAATCAGGACTGGCCCCAAGAGTGTAGGACCAGTGGCCACACAGGGCCCTGTATTCAGAAAGACCCCACACTTGTTTCAATGTCCTGCTGGTGCTGGCTTGAAACACTTTATCATCTGGAACAAGTGTAAGTGAGCAGGACCCTGGGGGGTCTTACTGAGACAGGCCCTTTCCCCAAATCCTCTCTGCTTTAGCTCCTCTCTGAAGTACCTGGGTCACATTTCCTGAGTTGTTTTACAGTGTGAAAACCCCTCACCAAATGGATGATGTCAACTACTTGATGACTATGAGCACGTACACCCCAGGCCTCCCGGAGCCTGAGCACTGATCATGTTAATCCCCGTGACGACAACAACCCGTTGCCTCACCATGAGCCAATCAGAAAATTGTGCATGAGCCGATCACAGATCCTGTGACCAACCCCTTCCTTCACTTGGCTTTTAAAAATGCTTTGCTGGAGTTTTCTTGTGGCTCCAAGGTAACGAACCCAACTAGTGTCCATGAGGATGCGGGTTTGATCCCTGGCCTCGCTCACTGGTTTAAGGATCCCAGACATTGTAGCTCCCAGACACAGCTCCGATCCTGCGCTGGATCCCTCGTTGCTTGTGGCTGTGGTGTAGGCTGGCAGCTGGCCCTCTGAATCGACCCCTAGCCTGGAAACTTCCATATGCCACAGATATGGCACTACAAAAAAAGAAAAAAGAAAATAAATAAATAAATATGCTTTGCTAAAAACCCTTAGAACAGTTTGGGCTTTGGGGGCCACGAGCCATCCCCCTCCTTACAATAAACATTTTTCTGCTCCAGACTCTGACATTTAGGTTTGTTTGACCTTATTGTGCGTCAGGCACAGGAACCTGTGCTAATACAAGGGGGCTGTCCTTTTCATTCTGCACTGGACTCAGCCCATTCTGTAGCTGGTTTTGCTTACAATAGAGACTTGCTCATAACGCATCCCTCTCCTGGGGATTCTCAATCTACAAGAACCCATGGGATGCCCTCTGGCCCCGTGGAGCTGGAGAGGAACGCAGTTTGCTCCTTTCCTCCAGTAGCCCACCAGCCAGCCCACGTTGCTCTGACCCTCTTTCCCAACCTTGGGGGGGTGATGGCCACACACAGAGTCAAGCTCTCTCCTCGTGGCTTGTCCTGCATTTCTCTCCCCTTGGGGATCCTGGTGTCTCACCAAGGGGCAACCTTGAAGGATTCTTTCTGAGTTTTCCCCTTGGCTGCTCTGCAGAAATGTGAGTTTCCTAAGCTCTTTAACTCTGGCACCAGCCATGTCGTTGCTTAAGAGGAGCAGGACATTACTCTTCCTTGGTTGCTAAATTTTTAGAGAATAGGACTTTTTGAGTCTGGGAGCCTGTTTTTGGAGATCCTAAGCTAAAAATTCTCCTATGGCAACTTGAAATTTCATAAACTTCTTCCCTACCCCACATTACCTGCAATTCCAGGCCACTCGCTCTGTCATACAGATCCTGTGTATCGCAGGGCCTCAAGTAATAGCCATTGAAAGAATATGGAGGGAGTCCCCATTGTGGCTCAGTGAATTAAGAACCTGCCTAGAATCCATGAGAATGCAGGTTCAATCCCTGGCCTTGCTCAGTGGGTTACGGATCCATCATTGCCATGAGCTGTGGTGTAGGTCGCAGACACAGCTCGGATCCTGAGTTGCTATGGCTGTGGTGTAGGCTGTCAGCTTCCCTGCCGATTTGACACCTAGTCTGGGAACTTCCAAATGCCGTGATTGCCACCATAAAAAGAGAAAGAAAAAAACAAAAAGGAAATAGGGAGATTTCCCTGGAAAAAAAAGGAAGAAGTAGTCTGGGCAATATTTCTTGATATGACTCTACCATGTGTAACATTTGTTTTCTTTTGTGTTTGCATCTGTATCAAAGTGAGTTAACTGCTGAATTTTCAGCAGGATGAGATTTCTAAGAAGCTTGGTTTAGCTAGAAAGTGTTTCCAAGTCACTCATTACATTCTGCTCTAAATTACACATGCGCGCGCGCGCGCGCGCACACACACACACACACACACACACACACACACACACACACAGGCATATCTCAGAGATATTGTGCGTTCAGTTCCAGACCACTACAATAAAGCAAATACTACAATAAAGTGAGTCACAGGAATTTTTTGGTTTCCCAGTGTACGTAAAAGTTATGTTTACACTATACTGTTGTCTATTAAGTCTTTAAAAAGTAAGTATCTTGTCTATGTCTTTAAAAAGTATGTATCTTAATTTAAAAATTAAGCAAAAATACTTTATTGATAAAAAAATGTTAGCCATCATCTGGGCCTTAAAATGAATCATAGTCCTTTTTTTGGTGATTTTCCTTTTTTAATTAAAAAAATTTAAACTGTTTTATTTTTTATTGAGATATAATTGATATGTAATATTAAATGTTTCAGGTGTAAAATACGGTGACACAATTTTTAAAGTTTATATTCCATTCATAGTTATTATAAAATATTGGCTGTGTTTTCTGTGCTATACAGTTTACCCTTTTAGCTTTTTTTCCCTTTTTATAGCTGCACTGCAGGCATATGGAAGTTCCCAGGCTGTGGGTCAAATTGGAACTGCAGGAGTTCCCATCGTGGCTCAGTGGTTAACGAATCCGACTAGGAACCATGAGGTTGTGGGTTCGATCCCTGGCCTTGCTCAGTGGGTTAAGGATCCGGCGTTGCCGTGAGCTGTGGTGTAGGTTGCAAACGCAGCTCGGATCCCGCATTGCTGTGACTGTGGTGAAGGCCGGCAGCTACAGCTCCTGTTAGACCCCTAGCCTGGGAACCTCCATGTGCCGCGGATGCGGCTCTAGATAAGGCAAAAAGACCAAAAAAAAAAAAAAAAGAAATTGGAACTGCAGATGAGGCCTCCACCACAGCCACGAAGGGAACTCACATTTGTAAGGCTGATGTCAGAGAATGTTTTGCCTATGTTCTCTTCTAGGAGTTTGAGGGTGTCTTGTCTTAGATTTAAGTCTTTAAGACATTCCGAGCTTATGTTTGTGCATGGCATGAGGAGGGTGTGTTCCACTGGGAAGTGATCAAGCGTGTGGGCGCTGCCTGAGCCTTTGGCAGTGTCAGAAGCAGGGCGGGTGTGTTCCCAGGGGAATGAGAGCAACAACAGGTGGTGCTCCGTTGCAGGCTCCAGTGCCCTCTTTTTTGCAGACCTCAGAGGTGACTGGGGCCAAAGGTGGAGTCTGTTTACAGACCGAGTGGTGGTGGGCCAGCCTCCCTCTGGTTTCTGAGTTGATTGCTGTGCTTTGTCCCCATTGCCCATAGATCATGCAACTAGTACTGTGCCCTGCTTAGCTCCTTAGCTCACACAAGAGGTGCCTGGCCACCTGTAGCCCCAGAAGAAGCGCCTGGGCTCCTATAACCTGGGCTAGTGGCCTCTCACCACCCGTCGCCTGGGCCAGAGGCGCCCCGCCCTCTGAGAGCCCACACATGCGCAGGGAAAGAGATTCTCACGGCGGTCCGCCCCTCCCCCTCTCGCCTTCCCTAGCAATGGCGCCTTGCTTCTCCAGCAAGCCCTGACCTCCTCCAGGGTTCCCGCGGCTGTGGCGTTCCGCTCCTCAGCTTGTGGCCCACCGGCTCCCTAGCCCCCCAGGCTGTCTCCACACAGCCCACCCTAGTCCTCTCCCGGGAACTGACGTCCAGAGCCTGAGTCTCAGCGCCCAGCCCCCGCCTGAGCGTCTCAGGCCATGGAGTCCAGGTGGCTGGTGCAGGGGGTCTGCGCGGCTCTCACTCTGCTTTGCCCTCCTCAGTCCACCTGCTGTGCTTTTCTCGGTGACTCTGAGGTCCCTCCGTCTCTGCTGATCTCCCCGTCAGTTAAGTGGCTTCCCAGGCTGTGGGTTCTTCTCTTTCATGGCTCTCTCTCTCGTGAATGCTAGTCCTATCCTGATTCATTTTCTCTGTTTTTTTCCTCTGTTCTACCCAGTTGTCAAGGGTTTCTTGCCCTTTTTGGAGGTTTAAGTTCTTCTGCCGTCGTTCGGTAAATGGTCTGTGCAAATCGTTCTACAGGTAGAGGTGTTTTTTCGATGTGTTCGTGGAAGCAGGTGAGCACAATGTCTCACTCTTGCGCCATCTTCCTCCTCCGTCGCTTATCTCTTTTATACGTAGTAGTTTGTACGCTTTTATCCCAGACTCCGCTTGTCACCCTCTCCCCCTCCAGTGGTAACCGCTATTTGGTATCTATATCTGTGAGTCTGCACAGTGTTTTATGGTCTCTAATTGTAGGTGAGTGAGACAGAAAATATTAACAGTATCATGTATCCTGAAACCCCTCCTCTTCCGAGGAGAAATCTAGGTGATGATGAAGCTGGGCTTTCTTGCTGCTTCGGTAGAGAGATACCCCGAGTCTGAGTTCCTACAGGGGATGAGGGGTGGGGATGGAGTGAAAGAAACTAATTTCCCAGAAAATCGTAATGCCGAAGCTACATAGTCCCTGGAAGAAAGAAAGTCATTTAGATGCTGAAGGTTTGCACTTATGAGAATTAATGGGTTGTCCATGTGTGCCCCTGTTGGTGTTATTGTGACTCTGCAAGTGTGAATGCATGTGTTTCCTCAGGACCTAATTTCCAGTTACACAACACAGTACAGCTGACAAGCTAAAGCTCTCATCACCATTGCTCTCTATCTCTCCGTTCACTCACTCTTCCCACACCATAGTTGTTACCAAAGTTTGATTTAAAATTCCCTTCTATATCACATGGAGATGGTGTAGAGATATATGGCCCAAGCTCTTAACCTCCTAAGTGGAAAAGCCAAAATGTGAACCCAGGCAAGGTCCCAGTGTGGATGTTCTAGACCAATAACCTCTGCGGATCCCACAGGCACAGGGACACATCAGCCCTGGGTCAGGAGGGTCCTGGCTCCGTGTCCATGACTGGAAGCACTGGAGTCTCCAGATACCACCCAGCCCTATAAAGTGGCTCAGTGGTCACAGAACCCAGGGCAGCTATAGGTGCATTGGACAGCCGACTTGGGCAGAGTCATGAGTGTGAAACACACCAGGAAACCAGCATGCTGCTGGTTAGTTCCAATAATCTCAGAAGTGTGAGGCTCCATGTAGGACCATGCAGGGCAACCTCTATGGCACTGGGGTCATTGTTTAACATATGTCTAAGAGCAAGAAAGGCTCGGGGAGATATTTCATTGTATTGGGTAACATTACTGTCAGCCTTTGAAATGTGAAAATCCTGTAAGCACACACACACACCAAAGGGACAGATGAAATAAGACTAAATGAAACTTCGTCACCCTGTTGCACGTCTCCTGCACAGCTGGATTAGAGACACCAGGGCTCACTCTTGTTTCCTCTCAGAGCACGATTTTAATATTTACTCTTTTGCAGACTAACTATTAAACACATTGACTAGGTTTCCCATACCTAGAAAGCCAAAGGCTCTATTTTTATTTACTGCTCCTCACTTTTGCCTTCATGATCCACCAAAGGTATGGGCCCAAATGGAGCGCAGTCTATACTTGTTAACCTCCCACATCCATACTCTCCCAGCCCATGTCCACACCAAGCCAGCCTACTTGCATAGGTCCTGACGAGCAGCCCTAATATGCTAACATTTACTCTGTCTCCTCCCAACTCCCCCCAAGGGCTTGCTGAATGAACCTCCCAGTGACAGAGCAGAGGAAGAAGTCCCATCTACCTGAAAGGTAAGTTCGTCTTTCTTTTTCTGAGATAGAATCTTTAATTTATATCTCTTCTCATAGAATCAGGATATGAAAAAATGAACATGTGCATTCCAAATGTTACATTTTCCTTGGTTGGGGGAAGGTTGAGTAAGAATCTATCACCCACTGATGATTCCTGGTTCAGAAGGACATTAAAAAATGGCAATATTGGTTACAAAAAGTTCTCTAGGAGGAATTTTTCTTCTTAGGAAAAGAATTCTGTCATCGCCAATAAAAATGGTCTTGGGAGATACATCTTCCAGGAAAAGTTCATGTATTTTGACCTGAGTAGGTTTGCTCTGGTCTTGCTGGGTTCAGTTGACTCTATGTGTCGTCCTTCTGGTTGTCCTCTGTCATCAAGTGAAACAAAACCTGTGCATATGGGACCCAGTGTGAACTCATCCTCATGGTGTTTTCCCTTCTCCAGTTGCAAGTAGTCTCAGTAGAAAGTGAAAAAAGAAGTATGTATCCTTGAATCTCTCACTTGGGGGGAAAAATCTAGAAGACGTGTGATAGAGCTTTCTTGCTGGTTTTAGTATGGGAGCCACCTGATTCCAGCTTCCTGCTGGGAATGAGAGGAGGGGATGTAGGGATAGAAAGTGATTTTTCCATTGAAGAATGGAGGTCAAGTCCCATAGTCCCAGGAAGCAGCTCTGTTCCCCTTCGGGGTAGAGGTTTGTGTACATGGGAGTGGGAGGGTCTGTATATGAATTCATATGCTGTAATTCTGAGTGGATATATGTCTGTGTGTTTGTGGCTGTTTGTGTGAGAGTTTCTGTGAGTTTGATTTATGTTACCCCAAAACTTCACAGTTACTGGTGTCAACATGCCCATTAAAAATTCTTGTCACCCTTTCATCATGAACGTATATGGATGTAATAATCAAATTGTATGATTTAAATATGAACTTTATTTGTATGCCAAGTGTACCTCAGTTTCTGGAAAAGAAATCCCATCTCCACCCAGAAAATGTTCAAAGTGGACAAAACTGTGCATCATCATCTCTACTACTGTGTCAATACCCACATCATTTAATAATAAAAAGTCTTACCTCATAGATGATGGCATACATTGTGAATGGTCGTCATCTATCACTCTTGCCAGTCCCCTCATTCACAACTCTGTCCTATTAAAGGCCTCAGAATGAACGCTTCCCCTCATCTGAAGCAGTGAGTGCTGACCTGTACACCTTCCATTGGTGAGGAGCCCCTGGTGCACACACACCCATACCCGGTTCTGGAGGATATGAGAAAGTAGGAGCCTCCAGGAGCACATGGAGACATTCTCTCCAGCTTGCTCCTTTGAGGCTGATATTCAGTGTCAAGTCCTGTGCCAAGAACATAAAGTGTCCTTCTCCTGTGGATGCTCTGTCTCCCGTCACTTGGGCTGCCCTGGTTTCTGGGTGCTGGGCAGTGAACAGTGCCAACAATGCAGGCGGAACCCAGAGACCTGTGCCAGGGACTGAGCTCAGGGTGGGCACTGGCTCCCTTTTGAGGAGGATGGCGGGAGGTGGTGCAGTCCAGATTGTGACAGAGAATCTCAGCAGAGGGACAGGTTCTGCTCCATTAATATTGCCATAGAAACTGCCAGATGAGCTAGCATCTTGGTTTTTCTAAAGGTTTTTACAAAAAAAAAAAATCAAGTCGAAAGAGTAAAGTCAATAGATGATAAAACAAGGCAACCTAATTTGTTTTTTCACATCAAGACTCTGTGAGAATACACTTTAGGTAGAGTTTGATTGCCATATGGGTGTCGGTATTTCTCCCACCAAACAAAAAAAGATGTTGCTGGATAGTAAAATGTCTCTTGTTTACCCCAGAAACTGTCTGTCAGACAGTTTTTTCCCTTGAAATCCTCAGAGTCTAGGTTGTGGCTTCTGGATGGTGCTGAAGGGAACCCCCGGTGTATACGATTAAATGGTAAAGTGAGTGCTGCCAACCTGAGGCTCTAATACTCAGAGATGCTGCCCAGTGATTGCAGGTGTGAGCATAGCCTCTGGAGCCTGGGGCTGGACTTAAGGAGGAAACTCTTGAGGGGAGCAGAAGGAAGACAGAGGAAGGCCACCAGGCCCTGTCATGATAAGATCGTTGTTGGTTTCAAGAGCAGGAATGGGGGGAAGCACCTGAGATCAGCCAGTCCTCATGTGGAATGGCCTTTGGTGTCCTTTGTGAATGGCGATGAGAAAGGACAGAGCCAGCAAGACAGAACACTGTAGACGCATCTCCTTTAACACCAGAGGAGAGGAGTTTTCCTATTGTTCTGTTGCGTTTCCAGATACCTGTGTGACACACCAGACCCTTTCTCTCTACCCTCTTCATTCCTTCCTCTTTTCTTTTCCTTATTTCTCACATTTTTTTGCTTTGTATTTATTATTACACTGTTGTTTAAAACATGTAACGTGATATCTAACCTCTTAAGTGTTTAAATGTATAGAAGAGTATTAACTATATGCTCATTTTTCACAGCAGGCAAAAATTAAGAGCTTTTTCATCTTGCATGACTAAAACGATTCCTTTTCCACCTCCTATCCACTCTTGGCAACTACCCTTTCACTCTGCTTATGAGTTTTTTTTTTTTTTCCGATACTTCATTTAAATGACATCACACAGTATTTGTCCTGCTGTGTCTGACATACTTCACTTTAATTAATGTCCTCCAGGGAGTTTCTCTCTTGGCTCAGCAGTGATGAACCTGACTAGTTGTCCATGAGGATGTGGGTTCGATCCCTGGCCTTGCTCAACGGATCCAGCACTGCTGTGGCTATCCAGTAGGATGGTGGCTATAGCTCTGATTTGACCCCTAGCCGGGAACTTCCATATACAGTGGGTGTGGACCTAAAAAGACAGACAGAGAGAAAGAAAGAGTCCTCTAGGTTCATTTGCATTGCTGCAAACAGTAGGATTTCCACCTTCTATAAAAACTGAATAACTTTCCATGGTATGTATACAACACATTTTTTATATGATTTTTATTTTTTCCATTATAGCTGGTTTACAGTGTTCTGTCAGTTTTCTACTGTACAGCAAGGTGACCCATTCACACATACATATATACATTCTTTTTCTCACAGTATCCTCCATCATGTTCCATCACAAGTGACTAGATATAGTTCCTAGTGCTATATACAACAGGATCTCATTGCTTACCATTTCCACGCTCCCAGTTGATCCCACTCCCCCCATCCCCCGTGGCAACAACTAGTCTCTTCTCCATGTCCATGATTTTCTTTTCTGTAGAAAGGTTCATTTATGCCATATTCCAGAAGCAAAAATAAACCAATAGGACCTAATAAAACTGACATGCTTTTGCACAGCAAAGAAAACCATAAAAAAACAGACAACCTGTGGAATGGGAGAACATAGTTTCAAATGATGCAACTGACAAGGGCTTAATCTCTAAAATATACATCTAAATCCACTTAGATTCTAGATATAATTGATATTGTATGGTATTTGTCTTTCTCTTTCTGACTTACTTCACTTAATATGAGAGGCTCTGGTTCCATCCATGTTGCTGCAAATGGCATTATTTTGTTCTTTTTGATGGCTGAGTAGTATTCCCTTGTTTATATATACACCATTCTTCTTAATCCATTCATCTTTCGATGGACATTTAGGTTGTTTCTATGTTTTGGCCACTGTGAAGGGTGCTGCAGTGAACATACGGGTGCATGTGTCTTTTTCAAGAAAAGTTGTCCAGATATATGCCCTAGAGTGGGACTGCTGGGTCATATGGTAGTTCTATATTTAGTTTCCTGAGGTATCTCCATACTGTTTTCCATAGTGGTTGTGCTAATTTACATTCCCACCAACAGTGCAGGAGGGTTCCTTTTTCTTCACACCCTCTCCAGAATTTGTTATTTGTGGACTTAATGACTGCCATTCTGACAAGTGTGAGGTGGTACTTCATAGTAGTTTTGATTTGCATTTGTCTAATCAGTGATGTTGAGCACTTTTTCATGTGCTTGTTAGTCATCTGTCTATCTTTGGAGAAATGTCTATTTAGGTCTTCGGTCCATTTCTCAATTGGGTTATTTATTTATTTTTTTTATACTGTTGAGCTGTGTAAGTTGTTTGTATATTTTAGAGATTAAGCCCTTGTCAGTTGCATCATTTGAAATTATTTTCTCCCATTCCGTAGGTTGTCTTTTTTTTTTTTTTTATGGTTTCCTTTGCTGTGCAAAACTTGTCAGTTTTATTAGGTCCTATTGGTTTATTTTTGCTTTTATTTCTGTTGCCTTAGGAGAATGACCTAAGAAAACATTTGTGAGGTTGATGTCAGAGAATGTTTTGCCTATGTTCTCTTCTAGGAGTTTGATGGTGTCTTGGCTTACATTTAAGTCTTTCAGCTATTTTGAGTTTATGTTTGTGCATGGTGTGAGAGTTTGTTCCAGTTTCATTGATTTGCATGCAGCTGTCCAGTTTTCCCAGCACTTGCTTGCTGAAAAGACTGTCTTTTTCGCATTTTGTATTCTTGCCTCCTTTGTTGAAGATTAATTGACCAGAGGTGTCTGGGTTGATTTCTGGGTTCTCTATTCTGTTCCATTGGTCTGTATGTCTGTTTCGGTACCAATATCACACTGTCTGATTACTGTGGCTCTGTAATACTGCCTGAAGTCTGGGAGAGTTATGCCTGATGCTTGCTTGATTTTTTTGTTCCTCAGGATTGCTTTGGAAGTTCTGGGTCTTTTATGGTTCCATATAAATCTTTGAATTATTTATTCTAGTTCTGTGAAAAATGTCATGGGTAATTTGATAGGGATTGCATTGAATCTGTAGATTGCTTTGGGTAGTATGGGCGTTTTTACAGTATTAACTCTTCCAATCCAGGTGCATGGAATATCTTTCCATTTCTTTGAATCCCCTTTAACCTTGATTAATGTTTTATATTTCTCAGCATATAACTCTTTCACCTCATTGGTCAGGTTTATTCCTAGGTATTTAATATTTTTGCCTTTTTTTTTTTTTTTTGTCATTTTATGGCCACACCCGCGGCATGTGGAGGTTCCCAGGCTAGGGGTCTAATCGGAGCTGTGGCCACTGGCCTGCGCCACAGCCACAGCAACGCAGGATCCGAGCCGCATCTGCAACCTACACTACAGCTCACGGCAACGCCGGATCGTTAACCCACTGAGCAAGGGCAGGGATCGAACCCGCAACCTCATGGTTCCTAGTCAGATTCGCTAACCACTGTGCCACGACGGGAACTCCCTATTTAATATTTTTGGCTGTGATTTTAAAAGGTATTGAATTTTCGTATTCCCTTTGTAATATTTCATTGTTAGTATACAGAAATGCAACCACTTTCTGAACGTTAATCTTGTATCCTGCTACTTTGCTGAATTCGTAGAACAGCTTTGAATAGTTTTTGTGTGGTGTCCCTAGGGTTTTATATATGTAGTATCATGTCATCTGCATACAGTGACAGTTTTACTTCTTCTCTTCCAATTTGGATGCCCTTTATTTTCTTTTGTCTGATTGCTGTGGCTAGGACTTCCAATACTATGTTGAATAAAAGTGGTGAGAGTGGGCATCTTTGTCTTGTTCCAGATTTTAGCAGGAAGGCTTTCATCTTTTCTCCATTGAGTATTATATTTGCTGTGGGTTTCATAAATGGGTTTGATTATGTGAAGATATGTCTATCCCCACTTTGGTAAGAGTTGTTATCATGAATGGATGTTGGACTTTATCAGATGCTTTTTCTGCATCTATTGAGATGACCATGTGTTTTTTGACTTTTCTTTTTTTGATGTGGTGTATATTGTTGATTGATTTGCGTATGTTGGACCATCCTTGTGAACTTGGTCGTGGTGTATGTTCTTTTTTATATTTTCTTGTATTCAGTTGGCTAAAATTTTGTTGAGAATTTTTGTCTATTCATCAAAGATATTAACTTATAATTTTCTTTTGGATAGTAACTTTGGTTTTAGGGTGATGGTGGCTTCATAGAATGTCTTTAGGTGTATTCCGTCTTCAGCCTTTTGGAAAAGTTTAAGAAGGATGGGTATAATTCCTCTTTGTATGTTTGGTAGAATTCACCTGTGAAGCCATCTGGTCCTGACTTTTGTTAGTAGGGAGTGTTTTTATCACATATTCAATTTCATTTCTAATGATTGGTCTGTTCAGTTGATCTTTTCTTCTTGATTCAGTTTTGGTTGTCTGTAAGTCTCTAGAAAGTTGTCCATTTTTTCTAGGTTGTCAAATTTGTTTGCGTATAATTGTTTATAGTAGTCTCTCATGGTTTTTTGTGTTTTTGAAGTGTCTGTTGAGATTTCTCCTTTTTAATTTCTTATTTTATTTGGTTTTTTTCTCTCCTCTTGGTCTGGCCAGAGGTTTGTTAATTTTGTTTACCTTTTCAAAGAAGCAGCTCTTGGTTTTATTGATTTTTTTCTATTGTTTTTTGGATCTATTTTAGTTGATTTCTTCTCTGATCTTTATGATATCCTTCCTTCTTCTGACTTTAGGTTTTGTTTGTTTTTTTTTCTAATTCATTTAGGTGGTGAGTTAAGTTATCGCCTTGTATTTTATTTATTTATTTATTTTTGTCTTTTGTCATTTTGGGGCTGCACCTGCAGCATGTGGAAGTTCTCAGGCTAGGGGTCTAATCGGAGCTGTAGCCACCGGCCTACACCACAGCCACAGCCATGTGGAATCCAAGCCGCGTCTGTGACCTATACCACAGTTCATGGCAACGCTGGATCCTTAACCCACTGAGCAAGGCCAGGAATCGAACCTGCAACCTCATGGTTCCTAGTTGGATTCGTTAACCCCTGAGCCACGACAAGAACTCCCTCCTTCTATTTTAAATGGCATTTTTGCTGGGTAGAGTGTTCTAGGCTGTAAATTTTTCCCTTTTAGAACTTTTAATATATCTTGCCGCTCTCTTCTGGCCTGTAGTATTTCTGTAGAGAAATCAGCTGATAGCTTTATGAGGGTTCCCTTATAGCTAAATCTTTGTTTTTCTCTTGCCTTCTTTAGAATCCTCTATCTTTACCTTTTACCATTTTTATTATAATGTGTCTTGTTGTAGACCTGTTTGGGTTCAACTTGTTTGGGGCCCTCTGTGCTTCCTGTATCCTGATATTTGTTTTCTTTAGATTTGGAAAGTTTTCAGGCATAATTTCTTCAAATATATTTTCAATCCCTTTTTCTTCTTCTCCTTCTGGAATCCCTATTATGCATAGGTTGGCCCACTTTATATTGTCCCATAAATCTCTTATATTGTTTTCATGTTTTTTTCATTTGGTTTTCTGTCTGCTTTCCTGATTAAGTGATTTCCATTTTTCTGTCTTCCAAGTTACTAATGTATTCCTTTGCATTATTCATTCTGCTCTTCAGTGCCTTTAGCTCAGTTTGTGTCTCTGCAAATGAATCTTCTAATTTCTTTCTTTCTTTTTCTTTTTTTGGTCTTTTTGCCTTTTATGTAGAGCCGCACCCGCGGCATATGGAGGTTCCCAGGTTAGGGGTTTAACACGAGCTGTAGCCGCTGGCCTTCACCACAGCCACAGCGACGCGGGATCTGAGCCGCGTCTGCAACCTACACCACAGCTCACGGCAATGCTGGATCCTTAACCCACTGAGCAAGGCCAGGGATCGAACCCGCAACCTCATGATTCTTACTCGGATTCGTTAACCACTGAGCCACGAAGGGAACTCCGAATCTTCTAATTTCTTTTGGCTCCTCCTTATATTTTCTAGTTCCTTTCTAAAGTAATCTGCATTACTGTTTATATCTGCTCTTAATTCCTTCATAGTCACTCTTAATTCCTTCAGTATTTTCACTATCTCCCTTTTGAACTTGTGTCCATCAGACTACAGAGGTCTGTTTCATTTTTGGTGCTTAAGGTGAATTCTCCTGTTCTTTTAACTGGGAATGGTTCCTGAGCTTCTTCATTTTGCTGATATTTTTATTTTTCTGTGAGTTTAGGGAAACCAACTATTGTAGTCTTGGAGGGCTATTTGTATACAAGAGCACCACTTTGTATTTTGTGGGGAGTTACTATTTATTTTTTGTGTGGGAGTTTGGATATTTGCTGTCTCTTTCTTCAGTGCAAGCAGTAAGCAGTATATCCCCTTTATAGGATGCTGAGTGTGTTTCTAGGGAGAAGGAGGCAATGAGCAGGGCTAGCAGTTAGTGCGTTGTTGCTGGGCTCTTGACAGTAGCAAGGATCTGCAGGAAGGTGGTGCAGGTTACTTCTAGTTTCAGGGCCATGGGAAGTGGTAATGAGCCTCAGGCAGATTGAGGCAGTGCCTGGAACATTTGGCAGTGGCAGTGCCAGGATGTGTGAGTTACCAGGGGAATGAGAGCAGCAAAAGGTGGTGTTTAGTCAAAATGCTCTCCTCTGTGGTGCCCTCTGAGGTGATTAAGGCTGCAAGAGGTGCCTGTTCATGGACCCCTAGTGGTGGTGGGCCACACCCACCTCTGGAGTCAGAGATAATTGAGGTGGTTTGCCCCTACCACCTATAGACCATGCAAGAAACACCCTGTCCTGCTTAGCCCATGCAGGAGTTGCTGCACAGCATGCTCACAGTTGTAGGATCCTAGGAAGTGACAGTGATCAAGCATGTGTGGGCACTGCCTGGAGCATTTGGCAGTGGCAGAAGCAGGGCAGGTGTGTTCCCAAGGGAGTGAGAGCATCAACTAGTGGTGCTGGGTTACAGTGCCCTTTTTTTTTTTGCTAAATTCTCAGGTGACTGGAGCCACAGGTGGAGCCTGTTCACAGACCCCTAGTGGTGGCAGGCCATGCCCCTTTTTGGTTTCTGAGATGACTGTTGTGGTTTGTTCCTGCTGCCTGTAGATCATGCAAGAGGTGCTACATTGCACTTAGCCCCCGCTGCCCTTAGCCCACACAAGAGGTGCCCAGCCACCTGTTGTCTGCAAAAGAGGCACCCGGTCTCCCATAACCCAAGCAAGTGACCTCTCACCACCCATAGCCTGGGCCAGAGCTGCCCTCCCCCACCCCAAGAGTCTGCACATGCATAGGGAAAGAGATTCCTATGACAGTTTTCCCTTCCTCCTCTCACACTCTCCAACAATGACACATTGCTTCTCCTGTGGGCCCACACCTCCTCCCAGGTTCCCTCTTTGTGGCGTTCCACTTCCCAGCCCATGGCATACTGCTTCCTAGGCCCTCAGGCTGTTTTTACACAGCCATCCCTAGTCCTCTCCCTGGAACTGACCTCCAGAGCCTGAGTCTCAGTACCCAGCTCCCAACTGAGCATCTCTGAATATGGTGTCCAGGTCGGTGGTGCAGATGATCTGTGGCTCTCACTCTGCTCTGCCCTCCTCAGTCCATCTGCTGTGCTTTTCTTGGTGACTTTGAGTCCCTCCAACTCAGCTGATCTCCCTGTCGGTTAGGTGGCTTCCCAGGGTGTGGGTTCCTCTTCTCTTTCACAACTCCCTGTCAGAGTGCCAGTCCTATTTTGTTTCCTTTTCTCTCTCTCTCTCTTTTTTTTTTCTACCTGGTTATGTTGAGGATTTCCTGTACTCTTTGGAGGTTTAATTTCTTCTTCCAGCATTCAGTATTCTGTGCTAATCATTCTACATGTAGAGGTGTTTTTTTGATGTGTTTTTGGGATAAGGTGAGCGTGACATCTTACTTCTCCACCATCTTGATTCCCCCCACCCCCGCAAAGTTCTGTGATGACTGGTTTCCGTGGAAATGTGATGATGCACTCTGGCCTTCCATTACACTGCCACATTGTGAGTTGTTAGGTTCACTTTTGGTGACAGTAGAGAAGCTCTCACCTTCACACCTTGAGTATTTGAAAATGGGAAAACTGAATTGTTCTAGAGGTATGTTGATACCGATCTTCTAAATTCTGGTCCATCAAATGGGTGGTTAATATTGACATAAAATATCTGATTTTTTATATTCACTGCCACCAGTCCAATCTGTCTACAAATGTATAAATCTGTTCTACAGACATGTTGCCTTATTATGCTATTTTTAATACTACTGTTAGGCTTACTGCCTCAAGAATTTTCCTTTCAAAAAAAGGATTTTTTTTTTTTTTTGCCTTTTGTCATTTTAGGACCGTACCCATGGCAGGTGGAGGTTCCCAGGCTAGGGGTCTAATCGGAGCTGTAGCCGCCGGCCTATGCTATAGCCACAGCAACGCAGGCAGGTAGCCAGAGCAACGCAGGATCAGAGCCGCGTCTGTGACCTACACCACAGCTCACGGCAATGCCGGATCGTTAACCCACTGAGCAAGGCCAGGGATCGAACCCACAACCTCATGATTCCCAGTCGGATTCGTTAACCACTGAGCCACGAGGGAAACTCCTAAAGGTTGAATTTTAGATTGGGTATTTGAACATTGAGGGAAAAATGTTGGGTATTTGGACTGCTTTCTTGGCTCAGCTATATTCTCCAGATTCTCCCAAGGAAACCATTGGTCAGTAGGATTTGAAAAGAGAGAGAGTGACGTGAGCTCTTCATTCAAGCAAGAGTCCAGGCCATGGTCTCAGCCCTGAGCAGGTCTCAGTGGTTCAAAGAACCAACTGAATTCCTGTTCCAGGTACATTTCTCATCGTTGCTGAGACTCTTGAAGTTTATCTATATTTCAGTGCTCTCCCCTGAAAGATTTGGGATACAGCCCCTATTTGCACCCTATTCATCTGAACAGGGGTGCCCTGAGGAATGGTAAAATGATAACAGACATTCTCTATGAGCTGGAAAGCCCCCTTACCATGTGTAGACATTTTCATGTTTGGTCCTTCCTCACCCTGTAATTTTCAATATCAAGCATATTTGGAAAGTAGGGCTTTTTCTCTCACATATCTAATTTTCTTAACTAGAGAATAATAATATGTGGTTTTTAGATTCAAATCTTGAAGTAAATTGTTGACTCCCAAATGCCATACTTATCTGTAAAAACACTCACAAATCTAGACACAGCAGGTGGATCCAGGGTGGCCAGAGTTCCTTTCACTCTGCTAGTTCTATGATGATTATCATTCCATGGTAACATGGTGATGCACGTCTAGCCTTCAGTTACAGTTGCCATTCTGTGAGCTGAGTGGTTCACGTTTGGTGACAGTTGAGAAGATCTCATATTGAAACCTCGAGCATTTCAAAACAGGAACTCTGAATTGTGGTTCTGGAGGTATGTTGATATAGATCTTCAAAAAGCTGTTCCATAAAATGTTTGATTAATTTTGATTAAAATTTTATATTATTCTTTATATTTGCCATGACTCTAATCTCTCTAAAGAGGGGTAAATCTGTTCTAAAGTCTGGTTATATTATTAGCGTATTTTTTAATACTACTGTTAAGCAGACTGTCAAGTATTTTCCTAAATTTAAAAAAAGCTTCGTGTCTAATGCCAAATTTAAACACATTCTCCCAGAACAAAGACACCGAAAACATACTACACTCTTCTGGATGTAAGTAACGATATCTGAAAACAAATATAAATACTTAAAATGCAGAGATTTGTTAACAAAGAATGAAGCTGGGATATTTTAGTGTTGATTTCCATGGGTTGAAGGGAAATGCTCACTGGCTACTTGGGTGCTAGCTGGGAGTGTGGTGAGAAAAGACATTGCCAACAGGTTAGTGGGGTGAACATTTTGCAGTGAAAGTAAGGACTGTCTCTCTGGTGATCCTCAGAGAGACTTGGGGTGGGAACATCACTCTGAGGTTCTGGACGGGGTCCCTCTAAGGGGATAGGGGACACTGTCCCTGCCAGTAGAGAATGATGTGGAGTTTTCAGGGTATAGACTAGAGTTTTCGGGGTACAGACAGACTTGGTGATGGAAGACTTGAAATCCAGCCCATTTAGAGCCAGGCCTTGGTCGGTGTTGTTCATAAACGTGCTCAGAACAAAAAGTGAGACATGGAGAGTCACCGACTTCATTTACTAAGCCACCAAAGTACTAAAGCAGATGGCCACCTTCTCAGTGAATTCACATTAACTTCTCATCCCGGGGTACTCTACTGTGCGAAAGCTGACTCTTGGTAGAGCCCTCATGTGAATTTGGTTGAAAATATTTTGACCTATGATCCAAATTTGGGAGCCAGACACAGCACTTGTCACTTGAGTTGGGCAACTGGTCATTGCTGACAGCTGACAGTGTGAAAACTTTGGGGAGGATGGCCCTAATTGGACTTTCCGTAGTCCTGCGGAGGGGACTCCTTTTGGCTAAAGGTTGCGTTTTTGTTTTTGTTTTGTTTTTAGGGCCATACCACAGCATATGGAGGTTCCCGGGCTAGGGATCTAGTCGGAGCTACAGCTGCCAACCTACTCCACAGCCACAGCAGCAATACCAGATCCAAGCCACATCTGTGACCCGTACCACAGCTCATGGCAATGCTGGATTCTTAACTCACTAAGCAAGGCCATTGATCAAACCTGCATCCTCATGGATCCTAGTGAGATTTGTTTCAGCTGAGCCACAATGGGAACTCCCCTAAAGGTTGTATTTTGGACTGGGGATTGGAACTTAGAGGCAAAATATTGAATATGTTTTCAGACTGCTCTCTGGCTCGGATAATTTTTCAATGTTCTCCCAGGAAACCTTGGGGCAGCAGTATTTGAGAGAGTGAGGGAGGGGAGCTCTTGTTTCGAGCAAGAATCCAGGCCATGACATAATCATTGAACATATCTCAGTGATTCAGGGATTTCTGGCCTCAAGCCATCAACTAAAATCATATCCCAGATACCTTATACATCATTGCTGTGACCTTTGAGATGTTGCTTTAAATTTCAGTGCTCTCCACTGGAAGATATTTGTTACAGCCCCTGTTTTGCACACTCTTCATCTGAACTGGGATGATGTGTGGATTAGGCTGAATTATAATATATATTCTCCATGAACTAGAATGCCCCCTTCCCATGTAAAGGCCTTCTAATGTTTTGTCCTTTCTCACTCTGTAATTGTCAATATAAAGTATAGCAGAGAGTGTAGGATTTTTCTCTTATGTATCTAATTTTTTAAAACAGCAAGAAATAATATGTGGTTCTGGGATTGAATTCTTAAAGTAAAATGTTGACTCTGAACTGCCATACATGTCCATAGAAGTACAAACTAATCTAGACAGAACAGGTGGAACAGTGTCCAGAGTTGCCTTAACTCTGAACTTTCTATGATAACTGATTTCCCTGGTAATGTGATGATACACAAACAGCCTTCCATTACAACTGCCACTCTGTGAACTGAGAGTGAGATTCAAATTCGTAACAGGTGTAAAGCTCTCCACCTTGACAGAATGAGCCTCTGAAGATGGGAAGTCTTAGTTGCTGTTTCATAGTTACATTGATAAAAATTTTTTATTTTTTGTTTTTAGGGTCACACCCACCACATATGGAGGTTCCCAGTCTAGGGGTCAAATCAAAGCTGTAGCTGCCAGCCTACACCACAGCCACAGCAATGCAGGATCCAAGCTGCGTCTGCGGCCTACACCACAGCTCATGGTGATGCTGGATTCTCCGACCCATTGAGTGAGTTCAGGGATCAAACTCGCATCCTCATGGATACTAGTTGGATTCATTTCCACTGTGCCACAACAGGAACTCCTGTTGATACATACCTTATAAGGCTGTTCTATCAAATGGGTGATTAAATTTGACTAAAAATATCTTATTTTGTATATTCATTGTCACTACTCTAATCTTTCTACAGAGGTGTAAATCTGTTATACAGTATTGTTTTAGTATTAAGGTTTTTTCTTAATACAACTGTCAAGCTGACTGCCTCAAGTATTTTCCTAAATTTGAAAAAAAGACTCGTGTTGAATGCCAATTTTAAACACATTCTTCCAGAACACAGACACGGAGACATACTATTCTGTCTTCATCCAAACAGGAGGACCTTGATGTCACCCCTGCAATAGACATTAACAAAGGTGAAATCATGGAGTGGATACACAATGAGATCCTGCTCTATAGCATAGGAACTATATCTAGTCACTTGCGATTGAACATGATGGAGGATAATGTGAGATAATGTGATTTTATATATATATATATATGCCTGATTCACAACAGAAATTGGAGAGAATGTTGTAAATCAACTATAATAGAAAAAATTAAAATTTTACAAAATTAGAAAATGAAAAAAAGGTGAAATCATACCTACACTCTTCTGAGTGTACATATCAATATCTGAAACCAAAAATTAGTAGGCCAAATGCAGAGACATGTTAACAAAGAAAGAAACTGGGATTTGTCAGGTGGGATTTCCACAGTTTGATGAGGAAAACCTCGCTGACTATTTGGGTGTTAGCTGGGAATGTGTTGAGTAGGTATAGTGCCAACAGTTTAGTGGGGCGAATGCCTATCTTGTGATCCTCAGAGAGACTTGGAGTGGGGTCTTCAAGTTGAGGCTCTGGAGGGGGTCCCTCTAAGAGGACAGGGAACTCTGTCCCTGCCACTACAGTCCGTAGAGAAGGTTGAGAAGTTTCCAGTGTACGGACTGTGGTTTGGTGATTAATGACTTGAACTCCTGCACATTGACAGCCAGGCCTTTGTCAGGTTCCTCAAACAGTTGCTCTGATCAAAGTCAGTGAGACATGATGTGTCAAAGACTTCATTTTCCAAACCAACGAATCACTAGCTCAGATAGCCAACTCCACAGTGTATCCATATTAAAGGCTCATCCAGGTGTGTCAACTGCAGGAAAGCTGATACTTAGTAGAGACATCATGTGAATTGGGTTGACAGTGTTTTGACCTATGATCCAAATGTGGGGGACAAACCGACCACTGGTCACATGAGTTGGTCAGCGGGTCATAGTGAAGGCGTTACGTGAGGCAGCTGAAAATGTGAAGGCTTGGGGAGGATGTCCCTAGTTCTGTCCCTTGTCCTACAGAGGGGCTCCTTTAGGATGAAAGGTTTTATTTTGGTTTGGGAATTTTAACATTGAGACAAAAATGTTGGATATTTGGACTGCTCTCCTGGCTCAGTTATTTCATCCATATTCTCTCAAGGAAACCTTGAGGCAGCATGATTTGAGAGTGTGTGTGAAGGGATCTCTTCATTCAGGTAAGAGTCCAGGCCATGATTTCAGCCCTAAGCAGGTCTCACTGGTTCAGGGATCTCTGACCTCAAGTAACCAACTACATTCCATCCCATATATATTGCACATCATTTTTGTGATACTTGGAAATTGGCTCTGAATTTCAGTGCTCTCCTTGGAAGATATTACAGCCCCTCTTTTGTACCTTTTTCGTATTAACTGGGATGACGTGTGGATCTGGGAAAATGATAATAGATAGACATTCTTCATGAGCTGGAAAGCCCCCTTCCCATGCTTTGGGCTTCTTATGTTTTGTCCTTCCTTGCTCTGTATTTTTCAATATCAAGTATATTTTGAAAGTAGTCTTTTTCTCTCACATATCTAATATTCTTATCCAGTTAGTAAAAATATGTGGTTCTGGGACTCAATTTTTAGTAAAATTTTGACTCAACTGCCATATATGTCCTCAAACACAGACTAATATACACAGAAGAGCTAGACCCAGACTGGGCAGTGTTGCCTTCACTCTGAAAGTTCTGTGATGAGTGGTTTCCATGGTATTAATATAATGCATATCTAGCTTTCCATTTGAAATGCCACTCTGTGAGCTGTGAGGTTCACATTTGGTGACAGTTGAGATCTTACCTTCACACCTCAAGCATTTGAAAAGGGGAAATCTGAATTGTGGTTTGGGAGGTATGTTGATACTGAACTTTTTTATTTGTTTTTTTTTTTTTTTGCTTTTTTTAGGGCCACACCTGTGGCATATGGCGGTTCCCAAGCT
The DNA here is from genome assembly GCA_004024745.2 of Catagonus wagneri. NCBI lineage: Eukaryota > Metazoa > Chordata > Mammalia > Artiodactyla > Tayassuidae > Catagonus > Catagonus wagneri. Next base: position 9,313,517 of record PVHT021183524.1, on the reverse strand, counting down.
AGGGGTCGAATTGGAGCTATAGCTGCTGGCCTACACTAAAGCCACAGCAATGCAGGACTTGAGCCACATCTGCGACCCACACCACAGCTCACAGCAATACCACCAGATCCTTAACCCACTGAGCGAGGCCAGGGATCAAACCTGTAACCTCATGGTTCCTATTCGGATTCATTTCTGCTGCACCACAATGGGAACTCTGATACTGATCTTCTAAAGGCTGTTCCATCAAATGGGTGGTTAATATATAATAAAAATATTATCTTTTTATTTATATTCATTTCCAACACTGTAATCTGTCTATAGACATATAAATCTATTTTACAACCATGTTGCCTTGTTAAGGTATTTATTAATATTACTGTTAAGCTGATCTCAAGTATTTTCCTAAATTTGGAAAAAAACTCTTGTATAATGCCAAAATTTAACACATTCTCCCAGAACACAGACATGGAAAACATGCTATTCTGTCTTCATCCAATCAGTAGGACCTTGATGTCACCCCTGCAATAGACATTAAAATAGGTGAAATCACATCTAAACTCTTCTGAATGTACATATCAGTATCTGAAAACAAATATTAGTAGTACAAATGCAGAGAATATTTTTTAACAAAACAAAGTGATTTTTCAAGTTAGATTTCTGTAGGTTGATGAGAAGCTCACTGGCTATTCGGGTGATAGATGTGAGGGTGGTGACAAGAGTCATTGCCAACAGTTTAGTGAGGTGAACGTTTGACAGCAACAGTAAGGAGGGTCTGCCTAGTGACCCTTAGAGAGACTTGTGGTGGAATCTTCAATCTGATGTTCTGGTGGGGTCCCTCTAAGTGGATAGGGCCCTCGGCCAGTACATGGTTTAGAGAAGGATGAGGCTTTTCCAGTATACAGACTGGGTTTTGGTGATGGAAGACTTGAACTCCTGTCCATTGTCAGCCAGGCCTTGGTCAGTGTTCAAAGAGGTGCTCTGATCAAAAATCCATTAGACATGGAAAGTCACAGACTTAATTTACTCACTCATCCAAGCACTAGTCTAGATGGCCACCTCCACAGTCAATTCTGTAATAACTGCTCATTCACGCATGGTCTGCTGCAGGAAAGCTGACACTTTGTAGAGCCCCCATGTGAGTTTGGTGGAAAATGTTTTGATCTTTGAACCAAAAGTGTGAGCCCAACAGACCACTGGTCACTTGAGGTGGTCAACTTGGCATCATGAAGGGGTAAGGTAATGTGAGACAGCAGACAGTGTGAAGACTTTGGGTTAGATGGCCCTATTTAGACATTTCCTAGTCCTACATAGGGGTTATTTTTGGTTGAAAGGTTGTATTTTGGATTGGGGTTTGGAACATAGAGACAAAATGTTGGGTATGATTTGGATTTGTCTCTGGCTAGGGTATTTCCTCCAGGTTCTCTGAAGTAAACCTTGGGTCAGCAGGATCTGGGAGAGTGAAGGGAGCCCTTGATTCAACCAAGAGTCCAGGCCATGATCTCAACCCTGAGCAGGTCTCACTGGTTCAGGTATCTCTGATCTCAAGGAACCAACTTCATTTCTATCTCAGATTCATTACTCCTCATTGCTGTGACTCGAGTTGTTGCTCTAAATTTCAGTGTTCTCCACTGGAAGTTATGGTTTACAGCCTGATTTTGTAACATCTTCATCTGAACTGGGGTGATACGGGAATCAGGGAAATGACAATATACATTATTCATGAGCTGGAAAGCCCTCTTCCCATGAAAGGCCTTCTCATGTTTTCTCTTTCTTCACTCTCTAGTTTTCAATATCAAGAATATTTGGAAAGTAGATCTTTTTCTCTCACATATTTAATTTTAGTAACACTCCAGTAATAATATGTAGTTCTTGAATTCATTTCTTAAAGTATAATGTTGATTACTAAATGCCATAAATGTCATAGAAACAATAAACTAGACAGAGCTGGTGGGCCCAGATTGGCAGAGCTGCCTTCACTCTGAAATTTCTGTGATGACTTGTTACCATGGTAACGTGATGAAGCACATCTAGCCTTCCATTCCAACTGCCACTCTGTGAACTGAGAGGTTCATATTTGGTGACAGATGAGAAGAACGCACCTTCACATCTTGAGCATTTGAAAATGGGAAATCTGAATTGTGGTTTGGGAGGTATGTTGATACTGATCTTCTAAAGTCTGTTCCATCAAATGGGTGGTTCATTTTGACTAAAAATATTATCTTACTACTTATATTCATTGCCAACATTCTGATATGTCTACAGGGGTATAAAAATATTTTACAGCCATACTGCTTCTTTACAGTATTTTTAATATTACTGCTAAGATGACTGCCTCAAATGTTTTCCTAAATTTGAAAAAAGCTTGTGCATAATGCCAATTTTAAACACATCCTCCCAGAACACAGGCACTGAAAACATACTACACTTCCTTCATCCAAGCAGGAGAACCTTGATGTCACCCCTGCAATAGACATTAAAAAAGGCAAAATCATATCTACACCCTTCTGAAGGTACATATCAATATCTGAAAGCAAATATAATTGGTCCACCAGCAGAGATGTTTTAATAAAAAAGGAAACTTAGATTCTTCTGGTTTGATTTCCATGGGTTGATGAGGACAAGCTCACTAGCAATTTGGGTGCTAGCTGGGGGGTGTGTTGAGACGGGACAGTGACAGCAGGTTAGTGGGGTCAATATTTGGCAACAAAAGTAAGGAAGGTTGATCTGATCAGATAGACTTGGGGTGGGATCTTCAGTCTCAGGGTCCGGAGGGGTCCATCAAAGTGGATAGGGTACACTATCCCTGCCACTATAGGGTCTAGAGAAGGATGAGTGTTTTTCAGAATACAGACTGGGTTTTGGTGATGGAAGACCTTCAACTCCTACCCACTGTCAGCCAGACCATGGTTAGGGTTGTTCAAACAGGTGCTTTGATCAAAAGTCCATGAGACATGGAAAGTCACAGACTTAATTTACTCAACCACCCAAGCACTAACCTAGATGGCCACCTCCCCAGTGAATCTGTAATAACTGCTCTTTCATGTGTGTTGTGCTACAGGAAATGTGACTCCTGTTAGAGCCCAAATGTGAATTTGTTTGGAAATACTTTGATCTCTGAGCCATGATTGGGAACCAAACAGACCACTGGTCATTTGAAGTGGTCAACTGGCCATCGGGAAAAGGGTAAATTGAGAAAGCTGACAGTGTGAAAACTTTGGGGATGATGACCCTAGCTGGACTCTTCCTAGTTTTAAAGAGGGGCTCCTTTTTGGTGAAAGATTATATTTTGGACTTGGGATTTTTACACAGAGGCAAAATGTTGGATAAGGATTTGGACTGCTCTCATGGCTCAGATAATATTTCCCTGTTCTCCCAAATAAACTTAGGGTCAGCAGGATTTGATAGAGGTTGAGAGGAGCTCTTGATTCAAGCAAGAGTCCAGGCCATTATCTCAGCAATGAACAGTTTTAATGATTCAGGGATCTCTGACCACAAGGAACCAACTAAAATCCTGTCCCAGGTGAATTAATCATCATTGCTGTGACTGTTGAGAAGTTGCTCTAAATTTCAGTGTTGTCCAGTCAAAGATATGGGTTACAGCCCTTCTTTTGCACCCATTTCACCCGAACTGGGATGATGTAGGGATAAGGGAAAATGGTAATGGACATTCCCCATGAGCTAGAAAAGCTCCCTGCCCATGTGTAAAGGCCTTCTCATGTTTTGTCCTTCTTCACGCTGTATTTTTCAATTTCAAGTATATTGTGAAAGTAGTCTTTTTCTATGTAATTTTCTTAACCATCGAGTAAAAATATGTGGTTCTGGAATTCAGTATTTGAAGTAAAATATTGACTCTGAACTGCCATCCCTATCTGTAGAAACACAATCTCAAGTAGACTCAAGAGATGGACCCGGAGTGGGCAGAGTTCCCTTCATTCTCAAAGTTCTATGATGACTGGTTACCATGGTAATGTGATGATGCACATCTAGCCTTCCGTTTCAGCTGCCACTCTGTAAGCTGAGAGGTTCATATCTGGTGACAGATGGGAAGCGCTCACCTTCAAACCTCGAGCTTTGAAAAGGGAAAATCTGAATTGTGGTTCTGGAGGTATGTTGATACTGATCTTCTAAAGGCTGTTCCACCAAACGGATAGTTAATTTTGATTAAAAATATTATCTCTTTATGTTCATTGCCACATCTCTAATCTGTCTATAAAAGTATAAATCTATTGTACACAGCCTTGTTGCTTTAATAGGGTATTGTTTTATTACTACTTTTAAGAATACTGCCTCAAGTATTTTCCTATTTTGAAAAATGACTTGTCTCTAAAGCCAATTTTAAACACATTCTACCAGAACACAGACACAGACAGATAACATACTACTCTGCTTATATCCAAAGAGCTTGATATAGACATTTAAAAAGTAGAAATCACTGCTTCACTCTCCTGAATGTATATATCAATGTCTGAAACACATTAGTCATCCAAATGCAGAGATATTTTAACAAAGAATCAACTGTGACTTTTTAGGTGGGATTTCCATGGGTTTATGAAGACAAACTCCCTGGCTATTTGGGTACTAGCTGGGAGTGTAATGAGAAGGGACAGTGCCAAAAGTGGGGTCAACATTTGGAATTGAAGGTAGGAGGGGCCATCTGCTTATCCTCAGAGAGACACTGGGTGGGTCTTCAAGCTGAGGGCCTGGAGGAGGTCCTCTAGATGGATAGGGTGTCTGTCCCTGCCACTTCAGTCCCTAGAGAAGGATGAAATTTTTCCAGATACAGTGTTTTGGCGACATAAGACTTGAACTCATTCCTGTCCATTGTCAGCCAGACCTTGTTCAGGTTTGTTCAAACAGGTACTCTGATAAAAAGTCAGTGAGACATGGAGGGTCACAGATTTCATTTACTAAACCGCCCAATCACTAGCCCATTATGTCTAACCCCCAGTGTATCTACATTAATAGTTCACCAGTTGTGGTCAATGGCAGGAAAGCTGACACTTGGTAGAGGCTTCATGTGAATTTAGGTGAAAATGTGATCTATGACCCAAAACTGGGAGACCAACCAACCACTGGTCACTTGAGGTGGTCAGCTGGTCATCATGAAGGCGTAATGTGAGACAGCTGACAATGTGATATATGGGGAAGATGGCCCAAGTTGGACATTCCCTAGTCCTACAGAGGAGATCTTTTTGGATGACTGTTATTTTGGATGGGGAGTAGAACACTAATGCAAAATGTTGGATAAGGATTTGGACTGCTATCCTATCTCAGATATTTCCTTCAGGTTCTTCCAAGGAAACCTTGGGGCAGCAAGATTTGAGAGAGAGAGAGAGTGAAGGGAGCTCCTGATTCAAGCAAGAGGCCAGGCCATGATCTCAGCCCTGATCAGGTTTCAGTGGTTCAGGCATCTCTGACATTGAGGAACCAACTAAAATGCTGTCCCAGATCAATTATTCATCATTTCTGTGACTCTTGAGAAGCTGCACTAAATTTCAGTGCTGTCTAGTGGAAGATATGGTTTATAACCCCTCTTTTGCACCCTCTTTGTCTAAAGTTGGATGATGTGGGGAGCATGGAAAATGATAATAGACATTGTCCATGAACTGGAAAGCCCCCTTCCCATGTAAAGGCCTTCTCATGTTTGGTCCTTCTTTCCTGTGTATTTTTCAATATCACTTGTATTTGGAAGGTAGTCTTTTTCTCTCACACATCTAATTTTCTTAACCAGCAAGTAATAACATATGGTTCTGGCCCCCCAACCCCCAGTTGTGCTGTTCCCCTTAGAGACTTGCTGTGGACACCCTCTCCTGGAATGTGGATGCTCAAGTTGTGCAGCAAGTAACAATGGCCTGTAGAAAATAGCTGCCTGTGTAGATTAACCTCCTACAAGGATTAACTAACTGCTCTCTGTCATGGGACTAGACCCCCTAACCCTCCCTTGACCTTCTCCTCCTCCTTCTTCGTCATTCCTGCCACAAGTTCCCACCATGAACTCCAGCCACAGATATCCACCACAGATCCTTTTAAGTCTAGCACCTCCTCACAGTCAGGGCTGGCACCATCTCGAGCTCAGCCTGTGCCCCTCTGATGCCTTAATAAATCTCTTTTGCTTTAAGAAGCAAAAAAAAAAATATGGTTCTGGGATTCAATTCTTGAAGTAAAATTTTGACTCTGAACTACCATCCTTATCTGTAGAAACACAAACTCATCTAGACACAAGAGGTGGAGCCAGATTGCGCAAAGTTGCCTTTGTTCTCAAAGTTCTATGAAGAGTGCTTTCCATAGTATTGTGATGATACACATCTAGCCTTCCAGTACAAGTGCCACTCTGTGAGCTGAAAGGTTTATATTTGGTGACAGGTGAGAAGCACTCACCTTCAAACCTTGAGCATTTAATAATGGGCAATCTCAATTGCTATTCTGGGGATATGCCAATACTGATCTAGTAAAGGCTGTTGCATCAAATGGATGGCTTATTTTGACTGAAAATATTACCTTATCCTTTATATTTATTGCCAACACCCTAATCAGTCTACAGAAATATAAATCTATTTTACAGCCTTGTTGCCTTTTAAGGTATTTTTAATACTACTGTTAAGCTGACTGCCTCAAGTATTTTCCTAAATTTGAAAAAAAAAAACCCATCTCAAAGCCAATTTTATACACCTTCTCCCAGAACACAGACAGGGAAAACATACTACACTCCCTATCTCCAAGCAGAAGGGCCTTGATGTCACCACTGCAATAGACATTAAAAAGGAGGAAGTCATATGTACACTCTTCTGAATATACATGTCAGTATGCAAAACCAAATATTAGTAGTCTAAATGCAGAGACATTTTAACAAAGAAAGAAACTGGGATTTGCCCAGTGGGATTTCCATGGGATGATGGGGATGATATCACTGGCAATTTGGGTGCTAGCTATTAGTGTGATGAGAAGAGCCAGTGCCAGGGTATTAGTGCTGAGAACATTTAGCAAAGAAAAAAGGCAGTTCTATATGGTGATCTTCAGAGAGTTTTGGGCTGGAGTCTTCAAGCTAAGTGTCTGGAGAGGTCCCTTTAAGTGGATAGGGGATTCTGTCCCTGCCAGTACAGTCTTCAGAGAAGGATGAGATATTTCCAGAGTACAGGCTGGGTTTTGGTGATAGAAGACTTGAACTCGTGCCCGTTGTCAGCTAGGCCTTAGTCAGGGTTGCTCAAACAGGTGCTCTGAGATCTGGAGAGACACACACTTCGTTTACTAAAGCACCCAAACACTAGTCCAGTTAGCCATCTTCTAAGTTTCGTCTACATTAACTACTCATCCAGGTGTGGTCAACTATAGGAAAGATTATACATGGTAGAGCCCTCATCTGAATGTGTTTGAAAATGTTTTGATCTATGAGCCAGATTTGGAAGCCAAAACAGAACACTTGTCACATGAAGTGGTCAATGGGTCATTGCTAAGGCGTTATATGAGAGAGGTTCCAACATTAAGACTTTGGGGAAAATGTCCTGAGTTGAATTTTCTCCAGTCCTACAGAGGGGCTCTTTTTGGATGAAAGGTTTTATTTTGGATTGTGTTTTGGAACATTGAGGCAAAATATTGGATAAGTATTTAGACTGCTCTCTGGTCTCAGATACTTCCTCCAGGATCTTTCCAGGGAACCTTGGGGCAGAAGGATTTGAGAGAAAGAGTAAAGGGAGATCCTGATTCAAGCAAGAGTCCAGCCGGTGATCTCTCAGCCCTGAGCAAGTCTCAAGTGTTTCAGAGAGCACTGACTTCAAGGAACCAACTACATTCCTGTCCTAGATCCCTTACTTATCATTGCTGTGAGTCTTGAGAATTTAGTCTAAATTACAGTGCTTTTCACTGGAAGCTATGGGTTACAGCCCCTGTTTTGCACCATTTTCATTGAACTGGGAGGATGTGGGATCAGGCAAAATGATAACAGACATTCTCCTTAAGCTGTAAAGCCCGCTTCCCATGTCAAGGCCTTTTCATTTTTGGTACTTTCTAACTCTGTGCTATTCAATATCAAGTATATTTGGACAGTACTTTTTCTCTCACATATCTAATCTTCTTAACTAGAGAGTAATCACATGTGGCTCTGTTATTCAGTTCTCGAAGTAAAATGTTGAATCCCAAATGCCATGCCTGTCCATAAATTCACATGCTAATCTAGAGAGAGGAGGTAGACCCGTAGTGCCCAGAGTAACCTTCACTCTGAAGGCTCTGTGATGAGTAGTTACCATGGTAATGCAATGGTGCTCACCTAGACTTCTGTTCCAACTGCCGTTCTGTGTGCTGAGAGGTAAAATTGGATGACAGGTGAGAAGCTCTCATATTCACACCTTGAGCATTGGAAAATGGGAAATCTGAATTGCTGTTCTAGAGGTATGTTGATACTGATCTTCTAAAGGCTGTTCCATCAAATAGGTCATTAATTTTGACTAAAAATATTATCTTATCCTTTATATCCATTACCACCACTCTAATCTGTCTACAGAGATGTAGATCTATCATACAACCTTGTTGTATTATTAAGGTATTTTTTTAATACCGCTGTTAAGCTGACTGCCTCAGTGGTTTTCCTAAATTTGAAAAAAAAAAGCCTCATGTCTAATGCCAGTTTTAAACACATTCTCACAGAACCCAGACACTGAAAACATACTATTCTGCCTTCATCCAACCTGGATGACCTTGATGTCACCCCTGGAAAAGACATTATAAAAGGGGAAATTGCATCACCTCTGTTATGAATGTACATATAAATATCTGAAAGAAAATATTAGTAATGCAAAGGCAAAGCAATTTTAACCAAGAAAAAACCCTTTTCTTTTTTTTTTTTCAAGTGGGATTTCCTTGGATTGATAAGGACAAGCTCACTGCTATTTGGGTACTAGCTGGGAGTGTTTTGAGAGAGGGCAATGCTAAAACGATAGAGGCGTGAACGCTTGGCAGTGAAATGGAAGGAGAATCTGTCTGGTGATATTCAGAGAGATTCTGCGTGGGGTCTTCAAGCTGAGCATCTGGAGATGGTCCCTCTACAGGGACAGGGGATGCGGGAATGCTCTTCCTGCCACTACAGTGTCTACAGACAGATGAGGAATTTCTAGAGTGCTGACTGGGTTCGGTGATGGAAGACTTGAACTCTTGCACATTGTCAGCAAGGCCTTGGTCAGGGTTGCTCACAAAGATGCTCAGTTCAAAAGACAGTGAGACATGGAGAGTCACAGATGTAATTTACAAAATAACCCAGGCACATGTCCAAATGGCCATCTCCCCGTTCTATCCACAATAACTGCTCATCCAGGTATGGTCAGCTGTGGGAAAGCTGATTCTTGGCAGACCTCTCATGTGAATTTGGCTGAAAATGTTTTGACATATTAGACAAATTTGGGAGGTGGTCAGCTGGTCATCCTGAAATGATAGTGTGAGACAGCTCACAGTGTTAAAACTATGGGGAGGATGTCCCGAGTAGGACTTTACCTAGTCCTACACGGGCTCTTTTTGAACGGAGGCTTGTGTTTTGGATTGGGGATTGGAACATAGAGGCAAAATGTGGGATAAGATTTTGGAAAGCTCTCCTGGCTTTCCTGGTTTCCCAGGAAACCTTGGTGCAGCAGGATTTGAGAGAGTGAGAGTGAGTGGGGTGAGTTCTTGATTCAGCAAGTGTCCTGGGCATAATCTCAGCCCTGAACAGGTCTCATTGTTTCAGGGACCTCTGACTTCAAGGGACCAACTACATTCCTCTCCCAGATCCGTTACTCATCATTGTTGTGACTCTTCAGAAACTGCTCTAAATTTCCATGCTCTCCACTGGAAGGTATAGTTTGCAGCCCCTATTGCACACTCTTCATCTGAAAGTGGACAATGTGGGGATTGGGGAAAATGACAGTAACCATTCTCCGTGAACTGTAAAGCCCCCTTCCCATGTCAAGGCCTTGTCATATTTGGTCCTTCCTCACCCTGTAATTTTCAATATCAAGTTTGTTTCGAAAGTAGCACTTTTTCTCTCACATATCTAATATTCTCATCCAGATAGTAACCATATGTGGTTTTTGGTCAATAACTGTCCATAGAAACACACACTAATCTGGACAGACCAGGTGGACCCAGAGTGGGCAGAATTGCTTTCACTCTCAAAGCTCTATGATGACTGGTTTCCATGATAATATGATGATGCACATCTGGCCTTCCTTTCCAACTGCCAGTCTGTGAGCTGAGATGTTCAAATTGGGTGACAGGTGAGAAGATCTTTCTTCACACTGCAAACATTTGAAAAATGGGAGACCTAGAGTGTTGTTCTGAAGGTGTTTTGATATCAGTCTTCTAAAGGCTGTCCCATCAAATGGGTGGTTAATTTTGACTAAAATATTATCTTATTCTTTATATTCATTGGCACCTGTCTATAATCTGTTTACAGAGGTATAAATCTTATAGAGCCTTGTTTTATTATTAAAGTATTTTTTAATACTACTGTTAAGCTGACTGCCTCAATTATTTCCCTGAATTTGAAAAGACTCATGTCTAATGCCAAATTTAAACACACATTCTCCCAGAACACAGACACTGAAAACATACTGCTCTGCCTTCATCCCAGAATGAGGACCTTGATGTCATCCTGCCATAGACAATATAAAAGGGGGAATTACAGCTCCAAAATTCTCAGTGTACATATCCGTATCGGAAGCCAAATATTAGTAGTGCAATTGCAGAGATATTTTAACAAAGAAAGAAACTGGGATTTTTTTTCCATGGGTTGATAAGGACAAGCTCACTGATTATTGGTGTGTTAGCTTGGAGTGTGGTGATGTGGTGAGAAGGGACAGTGCCAGCAGGTTAGTGGGGTGAACATTAGGCAGAGAATTAAAGTAAGGTCTATTTGGTGATCCTCAGAAAGACTTGGGGTGTGGTCTTCAAGCTGAGGTTCTGGAGGGTTTCTCTCTAAGAGGTTAGGGGACTCTGTCTCTGCCGTGAAACATTTGGCAGCGAATTAAAGTAAGGTCTGTTTGGTGATCCTCTGAAAGACTTGGGGTGTGGTCTTTAGCTGAGGGTCTTAGAGGGGGGATTTCTAAGAAGATAGGGGATACCATCCCTGCCACTCACTACAGGGTCTAGAGAAGGATGAGGATTTTCCAGAGTACAGACTGTTTTGGTGACAGAAGTCTTGAACTCCTGCCCATTGTCAGTCAGGCCTTGATCAGGTTGCTCAAACAGGTGCTCAGATCAAAAGTCCAGTGAGACAGAGAGTTACAGACTTCATTTATTAAACCATCCAACCACTTGCCCAAAAGGCAACATCCCCAGTGAATCTACATTAACAGCTCATCCAGTTGTGGTCAACTGCAGGAAAGCTGATTCTTGATAGAGGCCTCATGTGTATTTGGTTGAGAATGTTTTGATCTATGAGCCAAACTTAGGAGGCAGACAGATCACAGGTCACTTTATGTGGTCCACTGGTTCTTGTGAAATGGTAATGTGAGACAGCTAACAATGTAGGGACTTGAGCAGGATGCCTCTAAGTTGGAATTTGCTTAGGACTACAAGAGGGGGCTCTTTTTGGACAAAAGTTTGTATTTTGATTTGTGGACTGGGACATATAGGGAAAATGTGGGATAAGTATTTAGACTGTTCCTTTGGCTAGGATATTTTCTCCAGATTCTCCCAAGGAAAGTTTGGGGCAGCAGGAATTGAGACAGAGTGTGAGGGGAGCTTTAGATTCGAGCAAGTGTCCAGGGCATGATCTCAGCCCTGAGCAGGTCTCAGTGGTTCAGGAATCCCTGACCTCAAGGAACCAAATAATTTCCTGTCTGACATCCATTACTCATCTACATTGTGACTCTGAGAAGTTGCTCTAAATTTCCGTGCTCTCCACTAGAAGATATGGGTTACAGCCCCCGTTTTCCACCCTCTTCATCTGAACCCAGATAATGTGGGTATCAGGGAAAATGATAATATACATTCTCCATGAGCTGGAATGTCTGCTTCCCAAGTAAATTTCCCTCTCCTATTTTGTCCTTCCTCTGTAATTTTAAATATCAAGTATATTTGGAAAATTTGTCTTTTTCTCTCACATATCTAACTTTCTTAACAGGAGAGTAATAATACGTGGTTCATGGATTCAATTTTTGAAATAAAATGTTGAGTCTGAACTGCTGTCTATACCTTTCAGTTGAGACACACACTTACCTAGAAAGAACAGGTGAACCCAGAGTTGGAAGATTTGCCTTCACTCTGAAATTTCTATTAAGGCTGGCTTGGTAAATGTGATGATGCACATCTAGCCTTCCATTCTAACTGCCACTCTGTGAGCTGAGAGGTCCAAATTGGGTGATAGGAGAGAAGCTCTCACCTTCAACCCTTGAACGTTGGAAAATGGGGAATCTGAATTATGGTTCTGATATGTTGATACTTATCTTCAAAAGGATATTCCTTCAAATAGATGGTTAATATTAACTGAAAATATTATCTTATCCACTATATTCATTGCCACCACCCTAATATGTCTACAGAGGTCTAAATCTATCATATACCCTTTTTGTATTAGGTTAGGTATTTTTAATGCTACTTCTAAGCTACATTCCTAAAATATTTTCCTAATATTAGAAAAAATTCTATTGTGTAATGCCAAATTAAACGCACTCTGCCATAAAATAGACACAGGAAACATACTACACTTCCTTCCTTCAAGCAGAAAAACTTTGATGCCACAACTTAACAAGACATTAAGTAATACAGAAATACAAATCCACTCTTCTGAATACGCACATCAACATCTGAAACCAAATATCAGTTTACATGCAGAGATATTTTACAAGGAAAGAAACTGGGATTTTCAAGTAGGGTATTCATGAGTTGATGAGGATAATCTCACTGGCAGTTTGGGTGTTAGCTGGGAGTGTGATGAGAAGGGACAGTACTAACCTGTTAGTGGGACGAACATTTGGGGAGGAGGGTCTCACTGGTGATCCACAGTGAGAGACTTGGGTTGTGGTCTTCTAGATGATGGTCTGGAGGGGGTCTCTAAGTGGTCTTCTAGATGATGGTCTGGAGGGGGTCTCTTTAAGAGGTCTTCTAGATGATGGTCTGGAGGGGGTCTCTTTAAGAGGTCTTCTAGATGATGGTCTGGAGGGGGTCTCTTTAAGAGGTCTTCTAGATGATGGTCTGGAGGGGGTCTCTAAGAGGTCTTCTAGATGATGGTCTGGAGGGGGTCTCTAAGAGGTCTTCTAGATGATGGTCTGGAGGGGGTCTCTAAGTGGTCTTCTAGATGATGGTCTGGAGGGGGTCTCTTTAAGAGGTCTTCTAGATGATGGTCTGGAGGGGGTCTTTCTAAGTGGTCTTCTAGATGATGGTCTGGAGGGGGTCTCTTTAAGAGGTCTTCTAGATGATGGTCTGGAGGGGGTCTTTCTAAGTGGTCTTCCAGATGATGGTCTGGAGGGGGTCTCTTTAAGAGGATACAGGACTCAGTCTCTGCCACTACAGTATTTAGAGAAGAATGAGGAGTTTCCAGAGTACAAGCTGTGTTTGGGTAAAGAACGACATTAGCTCCTGCTCATTCTCAGACAGGCTTTGGTCCAGGCTACTCAAATAGTTGATCAGAGTCACTTTGCTGTGCAGCAGACAGTGGTACAACACATTGTAAATCAATGATATTTTAATAATACAAACAATTTAAAAATAAAAAGGAAGTGAGTGAGACATTGGAATTCACAAGCTTAATTTACTAAACCACCAAAGCACCAGCCCAGACGGTCACCTTCCCAGTGAATTCGCTTTATACCTCTTATCTAGGCATGGTCAGCTGAAGGGCAGCTAGTTCTTGGCAGAGCCCTCATGTGGCATTTGGTTAGAATGTTCTGAACTCTGAGCCATCACGGGAGCCAGACTGACCCCTGGTCACTTGAGTTCAATTGGTCGTCATGAAGCCGTGATGTGACGCAGCTGACAAGGTGAAGATTTGGGGGAGATGCCCGAGTTGGACCGTCAACTGCGGCCAGGATAAGCCCTGGTCCTTAAGAGGGGCTTTGTTTGGAGGAAAACGTTGTATTTGACTCAGGGATTAAAGCATGGAGACAAAAGGCTGGATGAAGATTTAGACTGTTCTCCTGGCTCAACCGTCTCTCCAGAGCATCAGGCTCACCCTCTGTAACCTTGGAACAGGAGGATTTGAGGGAGGAGAGCTCTTGATTCAAGGGTCCAGGGCATGATCTCAGCCCAGAGCAGGTCTCAGGGGTTCAGGGATTTCTGTCCTCAAGGAACCAACTACATTCATGTTCCAGACCCATCATTCATCATTGCTGTGACTCTTGGAAAGTTAAAGGTCAATGACCTCTACTGAAGAATCTGGGTTACAGCCTCTGTGTTACACCCCTTCATCTGCAACTGAACTCTGAGCCATCACGGGAGCCAGACTGATGTGGGGATCAGAGGAGATGAAACAGATATTTTCCATGAGCTGTAAAACATCATTCCCATGATGCTCTTCCATCCTCCCTTGCTGTGGAGCTATTCAAACTCCCTCTCTGGATCTAAACTTTACCAAGAGTCAAGATTATGTATGTAGTCATTCAGTGATTGAACAGTTATGGAACAGTTATGAATCACGAGTCCTTTCTCTTTTTTTTTTCTTCGTTTTTTCCTTTTTATGGCCACACCTGTATCACCTGAAATTTCCTGGGCTAGGGGCCGAATCCAAGCTGTAGCTACAGGCCTACAGCGCAGCCACAGCCATGCTATATCCAAGCTGCATCTGTGGCCTACACCTCTGCTTGTAATGATGCCGGATCCTTAACCTACTGATCAAGGTCAGGGATCAAACCTGTGTCCTCACAGATGCTATGTCAGGTTCTTAACCTGCTGAGTCACAATGGGATCTCCTTTTATTTTTCTTAAGGCTTTACCTGTGTTGAAGAGTTTTAGGCCTCTGAAAAAAATATTAATAAGTAGGTCATATGAACATTTCTACATCTCAGAGTAGGGAACTGAGGCATAGAATGATCTACATCACTTTCCGTGGCATGTGTTTCTTCTAAAAAAGGGGATTTGAGGAGTTCCCTAGTGGCCTAGAAGTTAAGGATCCAGTGTTGTCACTGTTGTGGTGTGGATTCAATCCCTGGCCCAGGAACTTCTGCATGGGGGATAAATAAGATTGAAATCAGACCGTCCAGAAGGTCCTTATAATTTATTGTATATCTAGCTTGTTTCAGCTACATAGAGGCATTTTCACCCAAAACCTGTGTGTGAGGGTTGTTTTAAGCATACATAAAAGAACAAGATCCTACTAAGTCAAACTTTGATTCTGGAGTCTCTGCTGGGCAGCTGGAGATTGTGGGCATTGATGGATTGACCTGTGAGTCAGTTACTTAGTAATTTCCCTGTGATATTCTGCAATGAGTATATCACTAGTTCTTTCTATTATTACTTATTTTTCAGGATCTTGCTTCAGGAATGAAGGAATAAACATTCATCTGAGGTCAAGAATATCATCTATGAGCTAGGCTAGAGTGATCTGGTCACACAACAGGTGCACCCTGCCAAAGACTCAGAGGAAGGTACTGTGGAAGCTAATTTCAATTCCAAATTTCAGAAAAATCTATACAAATCCTAATCCATATTCTTCCCTTTTTTTTTTTTTTTTGGCCTTTTCTAGGGCCGCACCCGCGGCATAAAGAGGTTCCCAGGCTAGGGGTCTAATCGGAGCTGTAGCTACCGGCCTGTGCCACAGCCACAGCAACGCGGGATCCAAGCTGTGTCTGCAACGTACACCACAGCTCAGGGCAACACTGGATCGTCAACCTGCTGAACGAGGCCAGGGATCGAACCCGCAATCTCATGGTTCCTAGCCAGACTTGTTTCCGCTGCGCCACAATGGGAACTCCTCAGCACATAATTCTAAACTACCCACATTCCTTCACTGCCACCCCATTTCCAATCAGGTAAGGCTCCCTGAGTAACTCCTGAGCGGCACCACTACAGTATTGATAGTTACTGTGTGTTCGCCGAGCTGCAGCGGAGGACCTGTTTGGAGGACGTGTCCAACGAAAGGGCCAGAGGAGGAGGCCCAATCTACTTCCAAGGTAAGTTTACCTTTCTTTATCTGAGATTGCAAAGTTGCTTCATTTTTTTATCTACGTACTTGATAAATGAAAATCAGATAAAGAACATTTTAAGTAATATATTCAAATTCCTTTGTTGGGGGAATGTTGAGGAAAATTTTATTACCAATAAATAAATTCTTCCAAGGTGCATTTGCAAAGCTGACAGCATCAGTTACCAAGTGTAGAGAGCATTTTTTTTTGCGGAAGAATGAATATTTAAAAAAATCAGCGTGGGCACGGAAGATCTTCCATGCAAAGCTGGAGTCTTTTCTAAAGGTGTCTTCGGTCTTTTCTTTTGGGGAAAATTGACTTAACTTTGATTTTAATCTGGTTTACTAAGGTCACCAATAGCGGGAGTACCGGTGCCCACAGTGCAGAGAATGCTGTGACACTCAAATGGTGTTTTCTCTAATTGCAGGTGGGTGGGACAGACTATGAAAACTGTACATATTCTGGAACTCTCCTCTGCTGAGGAGAAATCTAGGTAGTGAGGAAGTTGGGGCTCTCCTGCTCCTTTGGTTACTGAAACTCCGTGATTCCGGGTTCCTCCTAGGAAGGAGGGTGAAGGCTGTAGTGAGAGAAACTAATTTCTCACTAAAGAGACTTTGGTGAGGTTCTAAAGAGACAGGTTCTAGGGTCCTTGGAAGAAAGGAGGATCTTTGTATGGTGTGGGTTTGTGTTTATGAAAATTGGGGTGTGTTTGTGCACGTGAGAGTCTATTGGTGTGATTGTGAATCAGTGTGAGTGGGTGTGTTTTTTTGGGGAGATATTTCCAACTTAGCACAGCATAACTGTAAACTTTCTAATTTAAAAAATCTCATCAGGACTTCAGGCTAACTGTACATTCATTCATTCTCCCCTCACCTGCCGTTACCAAAGTTTTGGTTAAAATCCCGTCCTAGATGGAGATGGTGCAGAGGTAAATGGCCCAAACTCTTAATCTCCTGTGTGGAAAAGTTGAAAGAAGAACCAGGCATGTTTCCCAGGGTGGATGCTCTGGACCGCTGACCTGCACGGATCACTGAGCCACCTGATCGTCAGTTCTGGCTCAAGGGGGTCCCTGCTCCATGGACATGCCTGGAAGCTCTAGAGTCTCCAGAAGTCCCAGACAACACCCATCTCATAGTCATGAGTGTGAAACACACCAGGGAGCCCTCATGCTGCAGGTCAGCTCCCAGATTCTCAGAGGTGTGACCCCTACGTGGGCCAGCATCTGTCAGGGTTGGATCACTGTTTAGCACATGGATAAAAGCAGAGAAGGCTCAAGGAGATATTTTGTTGTACTGGATGACATTAGCATCAACCGTAGAAATGCTAGAAACTTGTAAGCACACACACCGAAGGGACAGAGGCAAATAAGACTCTAAATGAACATTGGTTGTTAGGCAGGTGCCCATCACCCTCTTTCTTGTCTCCTGAACAGCAGGGTTAGAGACTTCAGGGCTCACTCTTGCTTCCTCTCTGTAATGAATGGTCCCTCTGTTGGGAGGGCTCATTGGAGGGTGGAGAGCCACTGACTCAGTAGACAGCAGCACAGTGTACAGAAAAGGAAGATTGGGAGGAAAATGTCACATGAGTGATAGTGGCTGTTTTTCAGTGGTAGCATTTTAGACCCTTAAATCCTCTATATTTGATTTTCTTTATGACATTTGATTAGTGAATAAATATAATAATGTTATTTGCCTAGGATTAAATCCAGCCCCCTAGTACAGTTCATTTTTAATCTTCTAGAAGGGGTAAAAAGTACAGTAGCAGAAACTGTGAATCCAGGGGAAGAAGAAACCTTAGAATGTGTCCAGAAAGTAGAAGTTTAGACAAACTTCAAACAGGCAGGAGGATTCTTGGGACACTTGTTACTGAAACACAGCACACAGCATGCATTTTAGTATTTACTCTTTTTCAGACTTTCACATTGATTATGTTCCTCATGTCTAGAAAACCAAAGGCATTTAAAAATATTTTTTATTTCTCAACTTTGCTTTCCTTCAATCTCCCAAATTCGATGCCCAATAACGTTTCAGTTTATACTTTAAATCATCTCCATCCACACACTGCCCACCCCATGTCTAATCAGGTAATGCTCCCTGAGTATTTTCTGAGCAGCACCACCAATATCCTGACAGTTACTGTGTGTTCCCCCAGCTCCCCAGTTGGCCTGCTGGAGGACCTTACCCAGTGAGAACGCCCAGGAGGAAGCCCACCCGCACTGAGTGCAAGGGCAGAGGAGGAGGTCAGGCGTACCTCTAAAGTAAGCTCACCTTTCCTTTTTTTTTTTTTTTTTTTTTTTTTGCTTTTTAGGGCCGCACGCGCAGGATATGGAGGTTCCCAGGCTAGGGGTCAAATCAGAGCTGTAGCCACTGGCCTACACTACAGCCACAGCATCACCAGATCCAAGCTGTGTCTGTGACCTACACCACAGCTCAGGGCAACACTGGATCATTAACGTGCTGAACGAGGCCAGGGATCGAAACCGCAACCTCATAGTTCGTTCCTAGTCAGATTCGTTAACCGCTGCACCACGACAGGAACTCCCAAGCTCACCTTTCTTTATCTGAGATTAAAAAGTGGCTTCTTCATTTCATATTATCTACCTACTTCAGAAATGAAAATGTGACAGTGTACATTATGGAAGATATATATAAATTCCTTGTTTGTGGAAATGTTGACTGAGTCTAGTACCAACAGACCCGATTTAAAGGACATTTGAGGAATAAGAACATAGTTACAAGCTGTAGGTAGTGAGCATTTTCCACTGCGGAATATTTTCCTACTTGAAAAAGAATTTTGTTTTTGCCAGTCAAGATGAACTTGGACAGATCTGCCATGAATAGCTGGAGCCTTTTCCAGAGGTGTCTTCAATTTCTTTTTCTTTTTATTTTTTTCTATTGTTTCAGCCAGTGTCCAATCTGGTTTCTTAGTTTCTTAAGGTCACCAGAAGAATGAATAGTCTGTGCCTACACGGCATAGGATACAGTGATCCCCATAGGGTTTAATTTTTAATTGAATTATAGTGGATTTACAATATTATATTAGTTTAAGGTGCACAGCCTAGTGGTTCTCCATCTTTCCAGACTATACTGCATTAAATGTTGTTAGAAAATAATGGCTAATGTTTTAGGTGCTGTATAATATATCCTGTTGCTTACTTCTTTTATACATAGTAGTTTGTACCCTTTTATCCCAGACCCCACTATGACCCCCCCCAAAGGTAACCCCTATATTTCATCCCTGTATCTGTGAGTCTGCATAGTGTTTTATTTTCTCTAACCGTGGCTGGATGTGACCCCAGATGTTTACCATATGTATGTATCCTGAAACCCCTTCTCTGCCGAGAAGTCTAGGTGATGATGGAGCTGGGCTTTTTTGGCTGCTTTGGTGGAGAGAAACCCAGAGTCTGAGTTCCTACAGGGGATGAGGGGTGGGAGTGGAGTGAAAGAAACTAACTTCCCAGAAAATTGTGATGCCCATGCTACATAGTCCCTGGAAGAAAGAAAATCATTTAGATGCTGAAGGTTTGCACTTATGAGGATTAGTGGGTTGTCCATGTGTGACCCTGTTGGTGTAGTTGTGACTCTGCAAGTGTGAATGCGTGTGTTTCCTCAGGACCTAATTCCCAGTTACACAGCATAGTACATCTGTCTACTATCTGATAAAAAGCTCTCATCACCATTGCTCTCTGTCTGTTCACTCATTCTTCCCACACCATAGCTGTTAGCAAAGTTTTGTTTAAAATTCTCTCACATCACATGGAGATGGTGTAGAGATATATGGCCCAAGCACTTAGCCTCCTAAGTGGAAAAGCCAAAATGTGAACCCAGGCAAGGTCCCAGTGTGGATGTTCTAGACCAGTAACCTCTGCGGATCCCACAGGCACAGGGACACATCAGCCCTGGGTCAGGAGGGTCCTGGCTCCGTGTCCATGACTGGAAGCACTGGAGTCTCCAGATACCACCCAGCCCTATAAAGTGGCTCAGTGGTCACAGAACCCAGGGCAGCTATAGGTGCATTGGACAGCCGACTTGGGCAGGAAGCCAGCATGCTGCTAGTCGGTTCCAATATTCTCAGAAGTGTGAGGCTCCATGTAGGACCATGCAGGGCAACCTCTATGGCACTGGGGTTATTGCTTAGCATAAGTCTAAGAGCAAGAAAGGCCCAGGGAGATATTTTATTGCATTGGATGACTTTACCATCAGACTTAGAAATGATGGGATCCTATAAGCCCAAACACACTGAAGGGACAGATGCAAATACGACTAAATGAAACTTCGTTGTTAGCCAGGTGCCTATCACCATGTTGCACTCTCCTACACAGCTGGATTAGAGACACCAGGGTGCTCTCTCGTTTCAGAGCACAATTTTAGTGTTTACTCTGCAGACTGACTATTTCACATTGACTAGGTTCTCTGTACCTAGGAAGCCAAAGGCTGTTTCCATTTCTTTTCTTTTCTTTTTTTTTCTCTGAATGGATTTTATTTCAATTATAGGTGTGCATACATCACCACAAGTCAATTTTACAGATTTTGTATCCCAGACCCCCAGTGCACCCCCCCACCCCCCGACTCTTTTCATTTCTTACTGCTCCTCTTTTGCCTTCATGATCCACCAAAGGTATTGGCCCAAATGGAGCACAGTCTGTACTTATTAACCTCCCACATCCATACAATCCAAACCCCCATTCATATCAAGCCAGACTACTTGAGTGGGTCCTGATGAGCAGCCCCAATGTGCTAACATTTACTGTTTCCTGCCAGCTCCACCCGAAGTCCTGTTGAAGGACCTGCCCAGTGACAGGCCAGAGGAAAACGTCCCATCTACCTGCAAGGCAAGCTTATTTTTCTTAATCTGAGATAGCAACGTTTCACACACAACCTCATCCTACTCTTCACATCTCTCTTCTAGGCTCTATTATTCTCATCACCATCTAGCTCACATTCTGTAACATATTATCTAACATTTAATTATTGTATGTCTTCCTTACTAGAATGTGAATTTCATAAGGGCAGAGGATTTCATCCCCCCCCCCCTTTTTCATACCATTATATCTTTAGTGCCTAGGGCAGAATCTGGCACATATTAGGCTCTCAATGAGTAAGTTTTGAAATACATGAAGGCAGGCTGGAGAAAGGCCGTCTGAGTTAGGGTCAAACTGGTGATGTTTGTTTCATCAAGTAACTTTTGGTCTCTGCATGAGTATCAGTATTGTTCTTAATCATACTGGAGTATGAGGCCAAATAAAAATCTTAAACCACTGGTCCTACGTATATTTAAATTTTTCATATTTTGTTCATCATGGATTTTTCCATTTATTTTTAAATTGATTACTGCATTTTTCAGATGTCCCCTTACATTTTGTACTTGAGGCCAAGTGAGGCCCCCTTGTCCTGGTCCTGGCACTTTGGAATGCCTCTGTACTTGGGGATTTGACTCTCTCTCCCATTTAATTACATATTTACTTATTTAATCATTTACTGATATTAAAATGTCTTTGAATATATGAACAACCACTGCTAAAGAAATTTTGATGTCTTCTGCATTTTGAGGACGTCCTGAATCAGCATTCACCTTCCCTCACAGCTCCAAAGGCAGCACAGGTCTGCGAGTTGCTTCCCTGAGGAGCTTCACCATTAACTGTGTCCCCTCATCATGAAGGGGGTCCAGGCGAAAGCACCCAGGTGGTGGAGGCCAGGGCTGAGGCAGAGAGCAGGAAAGAGTGCGGTCGTGGGAGGGCTGAAGCGATGTGTGGAGACCCCAGACCCTGGGCCCACCTTCCACCTCCATGCAGCTCTGCGGACACCCTTGGACAACGTGCCTCGAAACTAATAAAAAGCTTTCTCGGTATTGAGCAGTGCTCTCAGCCATCAGAAGGTGTTAGTGAACTCTTCTGTGCAGCCCCCTCTTGGAAAAGGAATAATTGGCCTCCGCCCCTGCAGCCTTCATGAGAAAGAGAAGAGGAGACATCAGGGGCCGACAGAGCTGGGTGCGCTTCCCTATTCTCCCGCTGGCCCCAGGCTCTGATCAACTGCCTGCGTCAGGGCAACCGGCAGCAGCTCCTGGAAGACCCCCTGGGAGTGGGCGCGGAGGGGGCGTGGCTCTGGGGGGCAGGCGACCTTCACGCGGTGAAGGTTGCGGTGACCGTCAGTGGGGCCGTTGCCTGAGGCGCTGGCCACGTGGACTCTGCCCGGCCCGGCTTCATCAGTCCGTTGGTAACTGAAGAGGAGGTGGCCCGGGAGCAGCTGTACCCAGAGTGGAGCACCCGCCTGCCCTGGGCCGTGGCGGGCAGTACCCTGAAGAAGCTGCAGCATGTGCTACAGAGCTGCCCTGAAGCGGGATAAAGGGGGCGTTTTGCTTGGGGCGCTGGAACCCGCGGCTCCACCTGCTGCCCCAGCCACTCGCACCCTGAAGCCCCTTCTCAGGGCTCAGTCTCCTTAAAATGAGCGTTTCTCTTCCCTGAGTTCGTCCTCATGCTCCCCAAGCCCTGCTCCAGGCCAGGAGGAAGTGACTCTTCAGATCTTGTCCGAGCTTTGTTTCATTCTCTAAATTGAAAAAGAGAAAAATACCCATCCTTGAATTTCTCCTTTGGCTGGAGGATCCCCGCTGGGGAAATAATCAGGAACTTTAATTTCTCTCTGCCCCATCCCCTTCTAGAGCGGGCGGGGTACCTGTTTCTCTTGCGAATTCAGTGGATACAAAAGTAGAGTGCTGGTTTCCTCAGGATTGTTTGTGCTCTCCCTTTGCCTTGTGTTTTGGAGATGGGAGAAAAAGACTAAAGAGTTTCACCAATCACATTGCTGTGGATTTTATTTTTCATTTATCTTTTGCTTGTAAGCATTCTCTAGCAGTCCCACTCTTCAAAAAAAAAAAAATAATAAAGTGAATTTATGTTTGGGCATTTACTTACTCTCTCAGAATTCACCATGTTTTTAATT
Organism: Catagonus wagneri; assembly: GCA_004024745.2. Taxonomy (NCBI): domain Eukaryota; kingdom Metazoa; phylum Chordata; class Mammalia; order Artiodactyla; family Tayassuidae; genus Catagonus; species Catagonus wagneri. The sequence goes on along the minus strand of PVHT021183524.1, from coordinate 9,290,521 downwards.
GAGTGGTCTTTGTTTATGCCAGGTCCTGTTCTAAGTGTTGCAGGAGAGAGATGTGGGGAAGAGAGAGACGCATGCACAGGGAGACCCTTACCATCCTGTGCTGGGGGAGGAGGGAGGGAGGAGACATCTGATTTAGGAATCAGAGTGGCCTCTAGACTTGGCTGTTAATTTTCCACCCACTGTCCCCTCACACAAATAGCACCTGTCATGCACTTTGTTCTCTAATCTTCATCTCCCTTCCTTAGAATTCCATCTAGAGTCCTGTTTATGGCAGGAATTGGAACCTGTTTGGTTGTACAGAAGATACCTTGTAGCCTAGACTCTCCTGCAGCTCTTCCCGCTGCCATTATGAAATACAGAATCTTGAACAAAAAGCTTTTTGGTCTTTTTTTCCCTTTTCCAGAAGTTATTTTCAGTTTTAAAATATGCTCTTGCATTTCTTTTTTCTGTTCAACAAGACTACACAGACAGCTTAGTTAACACCTGTTTGTAGTGCAGAGATCAGATTATTGCCCCAATACACCTTGACCCATGAAACCTGCCTTACTCTATTGACTCTGTTTTTTCCAGTTATCTCCTTAATATGAACCTCAGTGTTCTTCCTTAGGCTGTGCTTTTCACCTAATTCCTCTTTTTTCTCTTTGTGTTAATGTGGACAAATCCCCCTCAGTTGCATAATTTTGTATATGTAACTGTTTAATAGTTGATGAGAATCTACTTTTAGAATAGAATTCTTGGAGAGGAAATCAGGACAGTCATCTACTCAGCATCTGAGCAGTTGTACAATGGACATTTTACAAAGTTTATCATGTATATGTTCCTTATGTGTTAGGTTTTTTTTTTTTTTAAAGGTTATTGTTTTTAGTATCTCTTAATTTTAACTCTTTTTTCATAGTCTTTTATTATTACCTTGTTAATACAGTTTATCGTTTGTATAAGAGGGAGAATTAGCTTTTAATATACTAGTAAATTTGCCATCACCAGTTACCATAAGAAAGGCCTGGAAGATCTAATACTGTATTAGGATTCACTTAAAAGGATTTATTATTTTAAGAAGATTTACAGTGTCATCTGCAGTTGGAATAATAAAGTCTGATGTCACTTATCCAGCCTCACTTGATGAAATGTATAAACAGGCAACAGCTGTCCTCAGTGGTGAAGGAACAGTAAGTTGTCAGCCTTTCTTTGTATCAGAATATACAGTCTATGCATTTGTAGCAGAATCTGATATTTTACGTTCTAGAGAAACATAAAGGCAGGGGACAGAAGAGTTGTTTCAGTTGCTTAACACCATAAGGGGAGTTTTCACTTCTCAGGAGGAGCAAATATATATGACCACGTTCTCCTGAGATAGAGTGACAGTCTGTGACACCAGACTCAAAAGAATGTGTGCTGGCTTATTTATTGGTTACAGCTACCATTGCTAAATTTTTTTTTTCTTTTTACTGTGTGCCCCTCAAGTAAAACTAATCATGTGCCTCTGATATACTTTTGTTTTAAGGTTACATTTTGTGTTACTGTACCAAATATGTATGTTAAAAACGTGAACACAGATAGAAATTAAAAGATGATTCATTCATGTATTCAATAAGTATTTATTGAATATTATAGGTACACTGCACTAGTCTAGGACCATCAGGTGAATGAAACAGAAAATCACCAGTTTCCTTTTAATGGCTGAGTAATATTCCATTGTGTATATGTACCACATCTTCTTTATCTACTCCTCTGTTGATGGACATTTAGGTTGTTTCCATTCTTGGCTATTGTATATAGTGCTGCAATGAACATTTGAAGAGATGTATCTTTTCGAGTCATGGTTTTCTCTGGATAGGTGCCCAGGAGTGGGATTGCTGCATCAAATGATAATTCTATTTTTAGTTTTCTGAGGAATCTCCATACAGTTTTCCACAGTGGTTGCACCAATTTACATTCCCGCCAACAGTGTAATAGGGTTCCCTTTTCTCCACGCCCTCTCCAGTCCAGTATTTATTGTTTGTAGACTTTTTGATGATGGCCATTCTGGCCGGTGTAAGGTGGTACCTCAGAGTGGCTTTGATTTGCATGTCTCTAATAATGAGTGTCTCTAATAATGAGTGATGTTGAACATCTTTTCATGTGTTTTTTGGCCATCTGTATGTCTTCTTTGGAGAATTATCTGTTTAGATATTCTGAGAATTATCTGTTTAGATATTGTTTGTTTTTTGGTATTGAGCTGCTGGAGGTGTTTATAAATTTTGGAGATTGTCAGTCGCTTTATTTACAAACATTTTCTCTCATTCTGTGGGTTATCTTTTCATTTTGGTTAGGGTTTCCTTTGCTGTGCAGAAATTTTTAAGTTTAATTAAGTTGCATTCACTTATTTTTCTTTTTATTGTCATTACTCAAGGAGGTGGATCTGAGATGATGTTAAAAAGCAACACTGTCTCTTCTTTGAAGTGTCGTTTTATCTGTTTCTTGAAAGCTAGAAGGAGGATCTCTTTTTCTCCATCTTTTGCTTTGAGGTATGAGAGAAGTAGAGGAGTTTGTGCTTCTCCTTAGCCTATGCTCACAAAGGGAAATATTCCTCATGCTTCCTTTGAAACAGGACTGACCCCAATATATTAGCTACTATATAATAAAATTTTTATTCTTTGAGTTTGAATAAGAAATAATTTGGGAGTTTCAAAATCGTACAGGCTCAGAATATCTACTCTGTCCAACATCAAACTTATCCCCTCCAAACCTTCCCTCGCCCTGTTCTTTATCTTGGCTGACAGTACCATGAGTTGTTGGTCCCTATGTCCAGCTATTCAGGAAGTCTGGTCATTTCTGTCTCTTAAGTACATCTCATCTGTAGTGTATCCTTCACCTTCCTTCATCTTGTCTGTCATTTCTTACCTGCCAGGAGTTTTGTTCTCTACTACCACAGGCCCAGTGATATGCCTGTGCTATAATCTTCCACCGCTCTTCTGTGGAACATCCTCCAGGAGGGCCTAGTCATGCAGAAAAGATCAAGCTCAGTCTTGATAGCATGACTCTCAGAGTCCTTGCTGATCTGGCCCATGTGTTTTTTTCAGAATCATCTCTTACCACTTCCCTCTCAACTACTCACTGCATTGGATATCCTGTCCACAACCATCCTTTTTTTGATACTTTTAGGTAGACTTTTCCTTTTATGTGGATGTTTCTTTTTCTTGCAAATCCTTAATCTTCCTTAGAGTTCAACTCAAATGAATCACATTTATTAAACTTCCCATTTGTCATCGAGTAGAGGACAGCTCTCATTGTGCTTTAATTCCTCATGCCTTTATTCACTCTGTGAGAGTTGTTATATTGCAGTTGCATTATTTTCTCATTTTCTCTTAAGACTACTTTTAAAATAGGTGATACTTTAAAAACTAAGACTGTACTTTCAAAACTCATTAGTATTCTTTCATTGAAGCTTGCTAAGTAAGAACCAAATGTTGGTTTTCTTTATTCCCCTAGGAACGATTTTATGGAGAACCTTTAGTAACAGCATGTATTGGAAATGGAACTAGCTGTATTGACATCTGTGCAGAACCTCAGGTATGTAAAATGAAAAAAGAAAGAGCAAAATTAACAATGCAACTTTCTGTTAAGGTGAAAAGTATTTAGTGCCATTTTGCAGACATATTTTAGAAGGGGATGACTCCTCCTCAGTGTTCAGAGATGGAATTTCATTGAAAACACAAATATGTCTTTGCTTCAGTTTTCTTGAAAATGTTTCACCTACAACCTCATTTATCTCAAGTCTTTTGAATATAGAATGTTGATTTATGTAGCTCCCTCTTGCTATAGAAGTAATTATAGACTTTTCAGTACCATGAGATGGTAAGATATGGAGTTTAGCTAATTATAAGAAATGTTACATAGAAATTGTAAGAGTGAGGAAAACTGGGTGTGGGCTATCTGGTAACTCTCTACTCTAAAATTTTCTGTAAATCTAAAACTGCTCTTAAGTTTTTTTAAAAAATAGACTTGAATTTATTCCCTTCTTGCATCCTGTCCTTTCTTACCACTCTATCTTTCTACTTATATATGTGCACAGATACATATCTGTAATGATAGTCATCTCACAATGAGTTGAAGCAGTTTTTTGCTTTCCTTTTATTTTTCTATATTAATTTTTCATTATATTTTCATTTAAAAGTCATTCTAAAAAATGAATTAAGTCAGATCAACATATGTCCCACATCACCTGGATCCCAATTGTTATATCTGCTGAATAAGTGACTAATACTGTGACAGCATTTCGCTACAGAGCCACATTACTTGCTTCTTTGTCTTTAAAAGTTAGATCATGTATTACCAGTCTATAGATGTTTCTGTATAGTTGCAATTAGGTTCTTTTGTCCTGAATCTCTTCTTTTCTGGAGCTAATGTATTGGAACTATAAGGAGAAAGTGCAGAAAAAGGGGTTTATGTCAAGTGGCTTGACTTCTGTTCCAGCAGGTCTGGGAGTAATCTATATCAGAAATAGAAGGAGTGGTAATTATTCATCTAGAGGTAAATATGGAGTTAATAAATAGACAGACTTTGTGTCTGTAACTGCGATGAATGCAAATCTGCTTGGGAAAAGAACCAATGGGTCATGTAAAAACCCTTTGTTTTTATCATAGCTATAGTTCAAAAATGCTATTGACACTGTTGTTTTAGAAATGAATAGTACCATGTGTTCTAAAGTAGGGAATTATCCATTTACTCATTCATATCCATGTCAATGGTTATGGCTCTAAAATTCCTAGAAAAATAGTTTTGAAGCCATTATAAATTCAAGCTTATTTTAAGAACTAATATGTCTTAGGGTATTATTTATATAGATATTACAGTGAGGTTTTAATTTGGTCATGAACAAAGCTAGAAAATTTTGAATAAAGTTTTTGACATTTGATAAACTAACTTGTAAAATGGAGACAGTAATTTAAGAATTTTTAAAAAATCACTATTAGAGTAAAACAATGGTAGTTATGAATGCCATGCATTTCTATAAAGTGTCCATTTGGAGAATGACCTGAAGCAAGTAAGTACAGTTCTGTATAAACTTATGTAGAGGTTAAAAAGATAAAAAGTGTTTCCATTTATATTAAAAAGGTAACTCTGATACCAAAGCTCAACAGAAATAGTGCTTCATGTACACATGCAAACACACACGCTGACACACACAGACACATGCAGAAACTACAAATCAGTTTTGCGTGTGAAATTAGTAGTAAAAAGAAAATACTAACAAAATTTTAGTAAATATCCAATGGCATTTTATTTTATTGTATTTTATTTTATTGTATTTTATTTTATTTTATTTTTGTCTTTTTGCCTTATCTAGAGCCGCACCCGCGGCACGTGGAGGTTCCCAGGCTAGGGGTCTAACAGGAGCTGTAGCTGCCGGCCTTCGCCACAGCCACAGCAATGCGGGATCCGAGCCGCGTCTGCAACCTACACCACAGCTCACGGCAATGCCGGATCCTTAACCCACTGAACAAGGCCAGGGATCGAACCCACAACCTCATGGTTCCTAGTTGGATTTGTTAACCACTGCGCCACGACGGGAACTCCCCAATGGCATTTTAAAAGAAGATATCAAGACCAACCTTTTTGGGAAGTTACATAATCACATTAGCATATCAAAGGCAAAACCTATATACCTATTTTGATAAATGACTTGAAATTTCATGTCACCTACTGATTTCAGGTTTTCAAAAACTGAGAAATAGAATACTTTCTTAACACAATGAAGGTCAGAAAGCAGTAGCCAACATAAAATATATAAAACACTGAAACCATTTTCAATAAAAAAATGAATATCTTAAAATATTTCTATTGAAGTACAATTGATTAAAATATTATGTTAACTTCAGTTGTATAGCAAAGTTGTTCTGACGTATATGTGTGTGTGTAGAGAGAAAGATAAATACAGTGTTTCAGATTTTTTGGTCTTTTTTTTTTAGGGCTTTAGCGCCGCACTGGCAGCATATGGAGGTTCCCAGGCTAGGGGTAAAATTGGAGCTGCACCTGCTGGCCTACACCACAGCAATGAGGATGCAAGCCACATCTGAGATCTACAACACAGCTCATGGCAACGCAGGATCCTTAGCCCACTAAGTGAGGCCAGGGATCGAACCTGCGTCCTCATTGGTACTAGTCAGATTTGTTTTTACTGAGCCACAACGGGAATACTGGATAGCTGCATATAAATCAGTGAAACTGGAACACACCCTCATACCATGCACAAAAATAAACTCGAAATAGCTTAAAGACTTAAACGTAAGACACCATCAAACTCCTAGAAGAGAACTTAGGCAAAACATTCTCTGTCATCTCCAGGTCATTCTCCCAAGGCCACAGAAATAAAAGTAAAAGTAAACCAGTGGAACCTAATCAAACTGATAAGCTTTTGCACAGCAAAGGAGACCATAAAAAAAAACCAAAAAGACAACTTACAGAATGGGAGAAAATAGTTTCAAACGATGCAACTGACAAGGGCTTAATCTCTAAAATATACAACTTATACAATTCAACAGCAAAAAAGCCAACAACCCAATGGAAAAATGGACTGAAGACCTGAAGAGACATTTCTCCAAAGAAGATATACAGATGGCCAACAAGCACATGAAAAAATGTGAGATACCACCTCACACCTGTCAGAATGGCCATCATTAACAAGTCAACAAATAACAAATGCTGGAGAGCATGTGGAGAAAAGGGAACCCTCCTGCACTGGAGGAATGGATGGAAGTCCCCTGAGCGAGAAGGAATTCAGCCTTCAGACTGTCTCTGGACTCAAATGTGCAATGTTAAGTCTTCTGTGAGTCTCCAGCCTGCTGTTCTGTCCTGCAGATTTTAGACTTGCCCCTCCCCACAACTGTGTGTACCAATTCCTTAAAATCTCTCTCTCTTCACACAAACACACACACGCACGCACGCACGCACGCACACACACACAGTCTCTTTCTCTGGAATCCTGACTAATAGGGGTGGTTTTATTCAAAATGGACATTTTGAATGAATCTAAGTTTTCTAAGAAGCAAAGTGACAATACAACCTGTTGCAAGAACTTTGCAAGTCACTTTGTTATATCTGAGCCAATAAATATTTACTGACATCAAATATACAGGGAATTATTAATATTTATTCTTTAATAAAGTCAGAGTCTGAACACAGATTTATAGACTTGTTAAACTTGGGTTTAAATCTTGGATTTTTTGAATGCAAAAAATACTTTTTCCACCAAATTCTATAGCACAATATTTTCCTCCTTTGGACAAATGTTTCTCTTGGCCTTTGCAGATAAATCTGTACATTCATGCATTCTCTCATGTACCTTATCTCTTTTTTCCATAATTCTGTATTCCATTCTTTATACTCCCAATTGATCTAGTAACAGAAAACAAATTTGCTTTGCAATCAAAACGTATTTTACTAAAATCGGTTTTATATTTTTAATATGTGTCCATTCAGTGTCACTCTACATAATTCATATAACTCACATAACTCCAGGTATAGGAATGTAAAGAAACATCAAAAAAATTTTAAATGACATGAATTCACCCTTACTTATGACCTGATTAAAAAACTTGTTCTAAAATTTTTTTCTTCCTTTAAGGAATCTAATAGTAATGACAAAAAGGAATATTCACTAGTAGCTACAGCATGAGGTGAAATGTAAGTTGGATGCATTATTAGGCAATATCTTAGGTAATATATCTTAAGTATGGAGTATCCTCAAAAAAAAAAAAATAGAGAACTGCCACATGATCCAGCTACTTCATTCCTTATACTTGTGAAGAAACAAAAACCGGAATCTGAAAAGATATGTACAGTTCTGTTCATAGCATTATTTAGAATGGCCAAGATATGGGAGAAACCTGTGTCCACTGACAGATGAATCAAGATGTGGTGTGCACATGCAATGGAAATGTCTTCAGCCGTAAAAGAGAATGAAATCTGCCATTTCCTGCAACATGGATAGGCTTATAAGTTTTAAGCTCATTAAAATTTCTCAAACAGATGAAGACAAATATTGTGTTATGTCACTTATATGCGGAATGTAAAAAACAAATGAACAAACACAAATAGTAACAGACTCATAAATATGGAGAAGAAACTGTTGGTTTCCAGAGGAGTGTGGAGTGGGCTGACGGAGAAATAGACGTTGGTGATTAAGAGCTACGAGCTTCTACTTACCTTAAGAAATGAGTCAAGAGGATGAAATACAAGGTGGGGAGTATAGTCAGTGATATTGTGGTACTTTTGCACCTCGGCACGTGGGAGCTAGTCTTATTGTGATCATTTTGTACTCTGCAGCAATACTGAATCACTATGTTATACACCTGGAACTATCAGTATGAAGGTCAATTATACTTCAGAGTTTAAAAAAAGGACTTTGAATAAACAAGGCCTGTCCAAATGCTTAGCAAATCTCCATGCTGTGAGTAATACTGGAGACTAAGAGAAAATCATGGACTAGGATTATGAAAACTCAGAAATGAAAGCATGGAACTCCAAAGAGAATAAGAAAATACTGAAAAAGAACATTGTAAATGGAATTTAAACTAAGAGAAAGATGGTGTCAAATATTGCCTTGTAAGAAATAAAAAGGAGGTAAAATTTATTTTTTTATTTTTCTTTTTAGGGCTGCACCAGTGACATATACAGGTTCCCAGGCTAGGGGTCCAATTGGAGCTATAGCTGCAGGCCTATGCCACAGCCACAGAAACATAAGATCTGAGCCGTGTCTGCAAACTACACCAAAGCTCACTGCAATGCCGGATCCTTGACCTGCTGAGCAAAGCCAGGGATCGAACCCACAACCTCTTGGTTCCTAGTTGGATTTGTTTCCGCTGCTCCACGATGGGAACTCCAAAGGACGTAAAGTTTAAACACTATTTTAAAACACTGGAAATGAAATTAACAAATTCTGGGGGTTCCCATTGTGGCTTAGGGGTAATGAATCTGACTAGTATCTGTGAGGATGCGGGTTTGATCCCTGACCTTGCTCACTGGGTTAAGGATCTGGCATTGCTATGAGTTGTGGTATAGGTCACAGACACAACTTGGATGCTGTGTTACTGTGTCTGTGGCACAGGCTGGCAACTACAGTTCCGATTTGACCCCTAGCCTAGGAACTTCCGTATGCTGCATGTGTGGCACTAAAAAGAAAAAAAAATCTTAATTATTTAATGAAGATGTCAAAAGTGGAATGTAATTACAATAAATCTGATATTTGAAGGCCTGAGGGACCTGAAACAGAAAAATCATAGCAAGGATACACAGCAAATAATAAATATTGTGCAAAATTTTTTCAATATGAAAAACCTTTGAAGTTTTGTATTAAAGAGAACAATGAACATTGAGTTGCAAAAACTAAGAGCAAATGATATTCTATAAAATTGCTGGTCTTTAAAGAAAAAAATCCTTTGGGTATCCAGAATAAAAGAGCAAGAGTCACATAAGGGAATAAAAATGATATTTTGATCAACATACAGAGCGAATAGGCTGTGCCAGAAGAAATTAGAGCAACATGTTAGAGATACTGAGGAGAAATGGTAAGATGTGGACTTCATATCAGCTAAGTGGCTGGGTATCAAAAACCCTGACATCCATGTCATCATGAATGATCAAGGATGATATTGTTTCCATGAACAAAGGAATTAACACACTTCAGACAACAGGATCCTTAAAAACACACTGACGTAAGGGCAGATGGAAAGTAATAAATTCACAGTCCCCTTCTTAAATCCACTCTGAATGAGGGTGATAGAGTGGATGATCTTGGTTGTAGACACTAAGGTAACTGCCTGACACCGATTCATTAAATTTTACCTAAGTTTAGGGGGCTTTTCTACATATGTAATTTATTTTATAGAAAAATATTTTAAAAGCAAAATGATAGATAAATGTTATTTCATACAAAAATCTTACATACCAATTACAGAACATATACCAGAAACTAATCCTAAATATATACAATAAAAAAACTAAGCTTGTACTAAATTTGTTTCCTAATAGATGAGTGGTGAGTCTATCTTGTTCCTGGTCCAGATGGAAACCTTCTGACTCTTACCAGTCCCGGCCCTCTGAGGCCCAGGCTGAGGCTTTCAGATCATGGCCTTCAAGACGTCACACCAGAACCTGCAACATAAACACAGGGATGGAATCAGTGAGGAGGCACAGAGACAGATGGAAAGAGGGTTCCCCTGGGTGGGGGTGTGGGATCCATAAGGTTCCTCAGGGCCTGAAAGGAGCCATGAGCCCTGACATCCCCAGGTCTAAATTCCACAGGACACTGGGGTCTGTTTGCAGCTTTTTGATCTGGGTGTTTTCTGTTAGCAAAGAGAAAATATAAATGTCCTCCAGGAGCGAGTTACTTGGGCATTTGGCTGGACAGCCTTCACACAACTGGTCCCTGGACATTGAAACTGGTGCAGAGGGAAAGGGGTCTGGGGCTCCAGGAGGAAAAGGACTAGTCCCTCCCACCTGGGCCTGGGAGGAGCAGGAGGTCTGATAACCTAAGGGGAGAGGGGTAACCCTGCCACTCCAGCCCACACTCCATACCAATAATCAGGAGACCTGCATGGTGGAAATGGACAGAAGCCTGAATACCTTCCTTTACCCCAGCCATACCTGCTTGTGCTTTTAATTGAAAAAAAAAAATCTGGAAAAATCAGTCTTCCTGACTTTGGACTATACTCCAAAGCTACAGTCATCAAAATCATATGATGTTGGCACAAAAGCAGACATATTGATTAGTCAGAAAGCTCAGAAATAAACCCAGGCACCAATGGTCAACTAATTTATGACAGGAGGCAAGAACACACAGTGGTAGACAGTCTCTCCAGAAGGTGCTACTGGAAAAACTGGACAGTTATATGTAAAAGAACAAAATTAGAACATTCACTCACACTCCACACAAAAACTCAAAATGGCTTAACAACCTAAACATAAGGCCAGTTATTATAAAACCCCTAGAGAAAAATGTAGGTAGAATGCTCTTGGACATGAAAGAAATATCTTGTTTGATCCTCCTCCTAGAATAATAACAAAAAATCAGTGGGACCTAATTAAACTCAAAAGCTTTTGCACAGCAAAGGAGTCCATAAAAAAAAAGACAACCTACAAATGGAAAAAATAATTGAAAATGATGCACCCACCAGGGCTTCATCTCCAAGATATACGAACAGCACATACAACTCAACAAAAATGGCCAGAAAATCTAAATAGACATTTATCAAAAGAAGATATATGGATGGCCAATAGGCACATGAAAAGATGCTCAACATCGCTAATTATTAGAGAAATGCAAATCAGAACTACAAAAAGGACCACTTCACAGCTGTCAGAATGGCTATCATAAGACCACAAATAAATGCTAGAGAGGGTGTGGAGAAAAGGGAACCCTCCTACAATGTCGATGGGAATGTAAATTGGTGCAAACGCTATAGGAAACAATATGAGGGTTCCTCAGAAAGCTACATATGGTACTACCATATGATCTAGCAACCCCACTCCTGGGCATATATCTGGATAAACTTTCATGCAAAAAGATACATGCACCTGTATGTTCATGGCACTATTCACAAAAGCCAACACATGGAAGCAATTTAAATGTCCATCAGCAGATGAATGGATTAAGAAGATGTGCTACATATATACAGTGGAATGTATTCAGCCATAAAAGAATGAACTAATGCTGTTTGCAGCAACAGGGATACAAGTAAATATTATCCCACTAAGTGAAATAAGTCAGAAAAAGACAAATACCATATGATATCACTTATATGTTAATTGAAAACATGGTACAAATGAACCTATCTCCAAAACAGAAACAGGCTCACAGAGTGACATAGAGAAGAGACTTGTGGTTGCCAAGGGGGAGGAGAGAGGAAGTGGGATGGGCTGGGAGTTTAGGACTAGTAGATGCTAAGTATTACATGTAGAATGAAAAATCAGTGAGGTCCTATTGTATAGCACAAGGGAGTGTATTCAGTCTCTTGAGAAATAATATGATAATGAGAAAAAGTGTATATATATGTAGGACTGGGTGACTTTCCTATGCAGCAGTACTTGGTACAACATTGTAAATCAGTACTTTAAAAAATGTAAAAAAAAAAATATGTGACATATATAATGGATTATTACTCAAAAAGAATGAAATAATGCCATTTTCAGCAACATGGATGGACCTAGAAATTACCATACTAAGTGAAGAAAGTCAAAAAGAGGAAGACAAATGTTATATGATAAAACTTACATGTTAAATCTAAAAATTTCTTTTGTCTTTTTTTTTTTTGGTCTTTTTAGGACCACACCTGCCTGCAGCATATGGAGGTTCCCAGGCTAGGGATCTAAACGGAGCTGTTGCTGCCGGCCTACGCCAGAGCCACAGCAAAGCCAGATCTGAGCTGCGTCTGTAACCTACACCACAGCTCATGGCAACACTGGACTGTTAACCCACTGAGTGAGGCCAGGGATCAAACCTGCAACCTCATGGTTCCTAGTTGGATTTGTTTCCGCTGTGCCATGGTGGGAACTCCTGAGTCTAAAAAATTAATACAAATCAACATTTTCAGAACAGGTACAACACACAGATATGGAAAACATGTTACCAAAGGGGAAAGAGAAGGGAAGGGATAAATTAGGAGCATGAAATTAATAGACAAATAACAAAGATTAACCATATAGCACATGGAACTATATTCAGTATTTTTATAATAGTACATAATGAAAAGAATTTGAAGTTGTACACCTGAAACTAACACAATATTGTAAATAAACTGCAGTTAAATATTTTTAAGTATTGAGTTTAAAAAACCTTAAGATGTGGTAATAAAAACAAATTTATCTCAATTATTTCAACATGAAAAGGTTATAGAAGAAAATGTTTTTTTTTCCTTTAATCTCTTTACAGCCATACCTGAAGCATATGGAAGTTCATGGGCTAGGGGTCGAATGCAAGTTGCAGCTGCCAGTCTGGCCACAGTCACAGCAATGTTGCATCCAAGATGCAACTGCAATGTATATTGCAGCCTGCAGCAATGCCAGGTGCTTAATCCACTGTGTGAGGTCAGGGATTGAACCTGCATCCTTATGGACACAATGTCCTGTTCTTAACCCACTGAGGCACAATGGAAACTCAGAGATGACAATGTTTTTTAGAGTGTAGTAAAACATATATTCATGTTATTTAATGACTATATGAAAAATAACTAAAAGGAATACAACTAACTTGAATCCTGCCCTTTAACTCCACCCAAGAGAACACTGAATTGAAATGCCTCAGGTGTTCTTTAGTTAGAATGTGTCATATATATCAAATAAACTGCAGAACTTCAAATGTCTCAAACCCATGACGGGACTCTCAAGGGATCTCTGAAAACTTCCCCTTTCACTTCCATGAGTGTCCCTCGGTCCTTTCATGCACCCCCGAGGGGATCATCTTAACCGAAAGCCAGGCGGCTTAAAATAAGGGCTGCGAAGGGGCACCTGAGGCTTGGTGGTGTTTGGAATCATTGAAAGTCGCTCACCTGAGTCGGAGTTTTTCCTGGTGATTGACTTCAAAGGGTGCTGACAGGGAGCCGTGAGGGCTGTCGGGGGCTTTGAGAGAGAAAACCCCTGCCCCCTCCGTAAGGCTCTTAATTTTTCTGAGACAGAGAAGTATGAAAGCAGGATCAAAGGAACTGGTAAGCTATGCAAAACAAAATCAGGTGGCAGCGGGAGGCAGAAAGATGGTGTTTGAAATGTCGGGAGAGCTGTGGGCTGCTCGGAGATGAAAAGCACTCTGTGGCCCACAAACTGCTTGGTGTTGGTGCTTCCAGGCTCAGAGATGGAGTACTGGTGGAGATGGACACTGGCGGGACCCCCATGGACATGCCCAGCGAGTAAATAGTGAGTGACAGGTCGCTTCTGACTCTCGGGTCCCAAATCCCTCTCCTGAGGGTGGGTACAGAGCTTTATCCTTCTTGACTAGGGGTCGCATCCCTGCTGAGTGCAGAGCCCAAAGACCACATGTTCTGAAAGCTCTCTGGGGTCTTGAATCCCTTTGGATTTTATAACCCAGAAAGCAAAGGCATTTATTTGACCTGAAAGTTGGGTATGCAGTTTTCTCCAGGCAGGCTTTGGTTGGGGAGGGCGTGAGCAAAGCAGTGCTTGTGGCCGGGCATGGAGTGTGTGTGGAGCAGTGGAGCAGCGTGTGTGGCTGGCCAGGCTGTCCTCATCACCGGGGTCTAGCTCAGAATTT